>CM063183.1:4372500-5572500 GCA_031835075.1 Saguinus oedipus
TGGGAATGGAGGAAGGATTTTTTTTAAAGTTATTCAAATGCTGAGTTGCTTTCAAAGAGTTATTATTCTCAGACATCAATAATGAACTCTTCAGATACCCTCATCCCAGACAGCTCTGAGTCCAGTTTATAACAAGACCAGGCTGGGCGCGGTGGCTCAAGCCTGTAATCCCAGCACTTTGGGAGGCCGAGGTGGGTGGATCACAAGGTCAAGAGATCGAGACCATCTTGGTCAACATGGTGAAACCCCGTCTCTACTAAAAATACAAAAAATTAGCTGGGCACGGTGGTGAGTGCCTGTAATCCCAACTACTCAGGAGGCTGAGGCAGGAAAATTGCCTGAACCCAGGAGGCGGAGGTTGCAATGAGCCGAGATCGCACCATTGCACTCCAGCCTGGGCAACAAGAGCAAAACTCTGTCTCAAAAAAAAAAAAAAAAAAAAAAAAAAAAAAAAAAAAAAAAAAAAAACAAGACAAATAACTCACTTCTTGATCTCTAAAGCCACTTGTTCCAAGGCCAAAATGAGTTGTTTATTACTTATGGCAAGTATAAAAAAGGCCATCACAACCTGTGGTCAGTTCCATGAATGACAACTTGTTTTCTAATAACTGGCACATGGACAATAGCCAAATTTCCGAAAAAATTTAGGTACACCAAATGCACACAGATGGTCATTTTAAAGTCTTTTCTCCCAGCAATATTTTAGCATCTAATTTGATAAATCACTACATTTGGAAGCTGTGAGGGTGTACAGAGACCTTCAGAAAGCAAACATAAACTGGAGGCTTGGCAGTTTGAAGCTCTTCGGGCAGAAAAGTCCGGCAAAGAAAAAAAGGGGTTGAGATATGCATCAGTCCCCATGTAACCTTGAGCCAATCAGATAACTTCTCTGGAACACCAATTTTCTCATTTTATGAAACAAGATTTCATTCAGTAAACAGTATAACCTAGTGAAGGCCTGGATCTGGAATCCCACAGGCCTTGGATGGATTGCTGGCATTAGCACTGGAGATTTTGTCTCCTTGTTTGTTACAATTTGGATATTAGTGAGTACCCTACAGAGGAATAATGATTAATTTGTCTACCTAATTTACTCTTAAGTGCCTGGCCATGTGTAAGTGGTCAACACAGGCTGTTTTCATTTTTACTATTACCAGTGGAACCCACTGCATGCCTAGCATTGGGTAAGAGGCCCAGATTACCTGGTTGTGCAGAACGCAAGTCTATTCTCAGGGAATTCATTTTATAGGGAAGAGGCAGGGGGCACAAATAGAAAGCATCAAATTCCCTATTGAGAAAGAAAAGAGGCTTCATAGAAAAGCTGCTGGAGCCCAGGCTTAAAGATAAGTAGTTTTGGGACCAGAACCAGATGTCTAAGAACTCTTCGAGGCTTAAAGTTAGAAACTTTTGAAAATGTTGGTCTAGAATGTTGTATACATGAAATTAGAACACATTCATTCATTAACTTTCCATCCAGAAATGTAATCATTAACTACTGCTCGACACTCCCTTTCCCACCAAACAAACTTGCTTAGCAATGCCAATCCTGGGGCTTGGAAAACACTTTTGTGTCCTACTCTCTGCTTGCATATATGAACTCAACACACGTGAGTTGTGAAGTATTCCTCTTATACTCAGAAAACCGGAGGCCGATATCACAGGCACAGCGAGGGAATGGATCCGCCAAAGCTCAGGCTTTTGGGTCGCATTTGACACGGGGCATCCAATTTTAAACAGGGCACCAGCTCAGGGTCAGCGGCCTTACTCCAGTCAAAGAAGAGGAGCCAACGGGTCGCAGGCGCAATTTCAAAGACGTCTGGAGCAGAAAAGGGTCTTCGACCCCAGGGCCATCGGGAACCAAGGCTCTTGGGGGATCCCACTGCCCGCCTGGGACATGTCGCTGACCGCCCCGGGCCGCTCGCAGGGCCTGGGCCACGCTGGGGTGAACTGAGGTTTCTTCTCCACACCCAGACTTAGCTTCGCCGCCGGAGGAGTCTGTCTTCCTGGAACACGGAACGCGGGCGGACTGTATTCATGGTCACAATCGGCTCGGATGAGCTGGGGGCCACGGGGGCCAGCAGGCAGCAGCGCCTTGCAAAAAGCGCCGCGCCCCCTCCGGGGCGCACACCTCCGCTAGCGCGGGCAGAGAGCGGTCGGGTGTGCGGGGAACCGGGCGGGGCGGAGCGGAGCCGAGCGCACTGCAGGCCCGCCCCTGCGCCCCTCCCCCGCCGGCGGAGATTGACAGGGCTCGGGCACCCGCCCCAACCAATGAGCGCGTCCTGGGGCGGGCCCTGGAACCCGCTGCTCCGGCTACTTAGAGTCGTCTGCGCGGCTGTGGGAAAGCAGAGCCGAGCCGGGACTGTCCAGGGGGAGCAGGCGTCCCGGCCAGCGCAGACCCGGAGGCGCACGGGCGCCGCACCGCACGGTTAGGCGCGGGGCAGTGCGGAGCCACAGCCCCACGCGCAGCACAGGACTCACTCGCCACCGCCGCCTCCGCAGCACCCATGGGGACCAGGAGACTTTAAAGGAGTTTGGGGTTTCGGGAGCAGGGAAATCACGGGTAGGGAGAAGCGGCTTTCTTTGCCTTGGAAACGGTTTTTCTTCGTCCGATTGTTTGGATCCAGTGCTGGGTTGGAGGGAGGGGGTCTTTGAGCTGAAAGTGGACCTCTCTACACACACACGCTCCCACCCACACCCACACACATACACTGCACCGGCTTTCTCCATCCTCCCCTGCCTCTTTGTTAGGTTATTTTAGACAGAGCAGCCTCGCCCTGGCGCAGTCCGATTGGCTCTGCTGGGGACAAGGCAAGAGAAGTGAGGGGCAGAGTGCACCTGCCTGGGAGGGCAGATGTGCCCGGGTGCTTGGGCGTACGTGCATCGGCGAGCGTGCAAGCGTGGGGCTGAAATGGTGCACGAATGTGTGGGGTCTAAGAGTGCCAGTGTGTCGTCGCGAAGGTTTGTCATTGTGGGTGTATGTGACATTATACACCAATACACCAGCCTGCCAGTGTCTGAACTCCCTAGTGTCCAAAATGTTGCTGGTGTCTAGTGAATGCCTGAGATTGTGTCCGATTGTCATTGTGCGAGCCGCTGTAAGGGGAGGAAGGCAACCTAGTGCGAAACTGGGAGGTGGGCTGGAGACAGGGAAGCTCAGCTTGCTCCCAGCTCACGGGCCTTAGGCTCCCTTCTCCCTCTCAGCCCACCCCTCCGTCCTTTCCGGGTGTCCGTCTCCCACGCTGCCACAGCCAGCGCTCTCTTCCCCACGGGGACCCCGCAACCACTCCAGCCAGCCTGGGTGTTTTCTTCTGGGAGTTGGACCGGGTTCCCGGAAGGGGTCGGAGGCTGTGCGGTGGCGTCTGCTCTCGCGGTCGCCTTTTGGACCGGTGGCAGCTTCTCCGCCCCTCCTACCCGCGGGGAGGCACGGGGGACTCGGCTGGAAAGGGTAACTCTGGTGAGAGCACATAGGTGGGCCGGCAGGTCCCACGGGCACGCACGTCTTGGGGAGGGACACCGAAAGGGCCAGCCCCGACTCTGACGGTGTCTCTGCCTCTTTGTGCTCCGCAGATCCCCGCTCCTGGCCCTCGCCTCGCCGCCTCATTGATGGGCAACCAACTGGACCGCATCACCCACCTCAACTACAGCGAGTTGCCCACAGGGGACCCGTCGGGGATTGAGAAGGACGAACTGCGGGTAGGAGTCGCCTACTTCTTCTCGGATGATGAGGAAGACCTGGACGAACACGGGCAGCCCGACAAGTTTGGCGTGAAGGCCCCCCCGGGTTGTACCCCCTGCCCGGAGAGCCCCAGCCGCCACCACCACCACCTGCTGCACCAGCTGCTCCTCAACGAGACTCAGTTTTCCGCCTTTCGGGGCCAGGAATGCATCTTTTCCAAAGTGAGCGGCGGCCCGCAGGGCGCGGACCTGAGCGTCTACGCGGTAACCGCGCTGCCCGCGCTCTGCGAACCAGGCGACCTGCTGGAGCTGCTGTGGCTGCAGCCCGCGCCGGAGCCGCCCGCGCCCGCCCCGCACTGGGCCGTCTACGTGGGCGGCGGGCAGATCATCCACCTGCACCAAGGCGAGATCCGCCAGGACAGCCTGTACGAGGCGGGCGCGGCCAACGTGGGCCGGGTGGTGAATAGCTGGTACCGCTACCGCCCGCTGGTGGCAGAGCTGGTGGTGCAGAACGCCTGCGGCCACCTGGGCCTCAAGAGCGAGGAGATCTGCTGGACGAACTCGGAGAGCTTCGCCGCCTGGTGCCGCTTCGGCAAACGGGAGTTCAAGGCGGGAGGGGAGGTGCCGGCCGCCGCGCAGCCACCGCAGCAGCAGTACTATCTCAAGGTGCACCTGGCGGAGAACAAGGTCCACACCGCCAGGTTTCACAGCCTGGAAGACCTCATCCGCGAGAAGCGCCGCATCGACGCCAGCGGCCGCCTGCGCGTGCTCCAGGAGCTCGCCGACCTCGTGGACGACAAGGAGTAGCCACCTAGGGGCTGCCGGCCCCGCCGCCTCCCCGCGTCCCGCACCCGTCCCGTCCCCGCACCCGGACTTCGCGGCCGGCGGTTTTCAACACCAGTCCCCTCGCGCGCCCTCCGCCGGTGGCCCAAGCCCGGGCTGCACCTCCGCACCCCCGCCCCTGGCCGGCGGCAGGAAGTCTCAGGAACTGCCCCGGGGCCGAAAGGGCGCAGCTGAAAGGGTGGTGACGGTGCTGAGACCTGGCGTGCGCTTTCTCCTTAAGATGTGAACCGGGAAAGGGGAAGGGGCTGAGGGGAGAAAGGACGTGGCCTCCCCCGCGAGTCCATGGTCAGTGACTGTGACCCGACCGGGAAACGACCCTCTTCTCAAAAGCCACCATCACCGCCCCGAGCGCGCGCGCACAGACCGGTCGGAGGCGAGAATTGGTCTTTTCAGGGCACAGTTCAGCTCCTCTGTGGATGCGTCCCCAGATGGCAGGATTTCCAAGAAATCGAGACTGTCCCTCGTGCACTTGGGAATAATAATTCCTCAAGACAGCACTTGGGGATTCCGGGTTATCCTGAGGCTGCCCAGGACTTATCCAGCTCTCCAGCCCCAGGTCTGACATTGTGTTCCAGGCTGCGGGCTGAGCCAGATAGTGTTCGCCTCCCGTTCTTTCCACCGAGGGAAGCGAACGCCACCCCTACCCGCCTTTGCCCGCGAGTCTCCCTCGCTGGCCGAAGGGAAGTCGGCCCGGTCCCGGGAGGAAGATGGCGCAGCGAATTCGGTGAGGACGGCCGGCCCCGCCCCCGACAAGGAGCTCGCTTGTTCACCTGGTGTCTGGGAACTTGAATGTGTGATGGGCGCTTATTGTTCTGAACCCTTGATTGCTCCCTCCTAGGGCTGCATTTCAAAAATAGTCATATTTTTAAAGGAGTTGGAGGAGAGGGAGGGGGAGGACATGGCACCATTCCAGAAACCAGCATTATTACAACACCATAGCCAGTATATTTAGTTTGGCTTTTCCTAACATAGAAATCTTTGAAGGTGGGGGAGTGGAAATAAAGTTTAAAAAATGAGAGAGCATTTACCAACTATGTCAACAAAGCCTATCGTGTTGATGTTTTTATTGACCATTTTAGCAACATGCTAATAAAATTTCAAATTGAAATTTTTATTTTCATGGCTTTAATCCATGATAGTTTAAATACTGGGGGCCATTAAGAGTGGATGTAGCTAAGAGCTTAGCTAACATTGCCTTTTCACTCTATTTTTCTCAAATATTATAAGAATTCTGTTTTTGACTATTGTAGTTAGCTTTTTGGCTTTAAACAGCAGCCCTAGTAATGGTGGAGTTGTTAATGAATGTGTATATTGTACTGAATTTCTGTCATTAAGGGGTTCACTGCTTTGGTGGAAATTGCTAGCAGGTTCCATGATGTTTCTTTTCTCCATGTTGTACCTCATTACCATTTCACATTTGCATTTCTATTTTTCTTCTTCTCCTCCTGATCTTAAAACTGAATCTAGAGTTGGTGGCTTTCTCCCCTCCTCTTTAGCCAGTTCCACAGTTCAGTTCTTGCTGAAAACTGGGAAGAACTAGTAGGATCAGGACAAATGTGTGTTTTTCAAAAACTGAAGGCTGGGTGTGAAACCCCTTCACTGGACAAGGATTATAAACGTCTCTCCTCCTGCTGCAGCCCCAGCCTAACCAATAGTTACTTGATTCAATGTGTTAGACACTTATAGCATTTAGGTCGCTTTCAAGGGAATTTGTCAAATAATGCTGTTTAGCTAATTGTTGCAAGCAATTGCACATTAACAGCTGTGATTTGGTTGGACAGAAAGTATTACGACCAAAGCCAGTTTCTTGGCATTTCAAAAATAATGCAATAAAAACTAGTTGAGGTTAGCTGAGACTGGAAATGCCTTTTTCATGGTAAATGATTCACTTCTATTTTTTTTCTTTCTTTTTTCCTTTGGTTTTCATCCTGGATTCATTCCCTGATCTTAAATCAAAAGGTCAGATCAATGAAATATGAACTAAAGTATTTTTCTTAAGCCTATTGAGTGATTTATTTTTTAAAAAAATGTTTAAATGCATATGCTTTTCTTTTAGCACAACAGCAAAACTTTTGTAATAACTAACTTACCCTTGCATGTATAAATAATTGAAAGTCATTTATTTCCCTAACTTATTCCTCTTTCAAATAACAGGTGGCAGATCACAAAACGAAATTCTTTATTGTATCTACACACTCCACATTCCTTACTGTGTCCTACTACTGTACCTTGGCTCCCTGCTGTATTAAACACCATCTTAAGCACTTGTTCCTGCAGGACTCCTTCTTGACATTTTGTCTTCCCCCTCAAAGTCACTCAAGGGTGGGGCTTCATCAAAAGAAATGAATTAGTCTCCATCACACCTAATACTAAGATGGATTTCCTCTGGTGGTATGTAGATTTCTCTCTCACTAAGAGGTCACTCTCATAGAGGAATGGCTTGTCAACTTTATACTTGCCGAGGCTAGACTGGCAGTAAAAATGAATTGGGTAGTTAAAGTAGCATTCATTACAATATTGGCCTATAAAATGATTGGGTTCATGATAATACCTCTACAAATACGCAATAATAAAACAATAGTTACAGAAGAAACTTGAAAGGTTTGCAAGGTTTCTCATATTCCTGTTGAAATAATCATTTATTATCTCTTTGTTCAGTGTTAATAAGGTAACCCATGGCAGAAAAATTTGAGTAATAGTTCATCATGCAGAGGATATGGTCAAGATATTACCTAATGGCTCTATTCTGAAAAAGGTGTATATGTTGACAATGTGAGTGAAACCAAGATGGTGAAATTTCCATGGCAGATGGCATGGACACACTTGATTTTTATTGTGAGTGAATGTAATCATTCTGTATTTTACCAGAGTTGTAGAAATTAGCCCAAAAGTTTCCTAAATACTTTAATGGTGTTAGGAATTTAGTTTTGGTATTAGGTTTCCTCTAGAGACCGCAGCTTCCTAGTCATTTCCATGATGTTGGGTGTGGCTAGGCTGGGGCTGGGTTCTGTTGAGCCTGCTCCAGTGTAGAGGAAAGCTATCTTTATACTGCATCTTTTCTCCACTTTCAGGTAGTGAAAACAAACTATGATTTTTAAAAAAGAAAAAGAAAAGAAAAGACAGGTACTTTTACTTCAAAGAGTGCTTTGCTCCACTTTTATTTAAACCAAAAATAAAATAAAATAAGGAGGAGGGCTGGATATACTTTAAACAAAACCAGTCCTGAAATGCTGTTATTCTCAAAGTACATTCCTTCTATTTAAAAAAAAAAAAAAAAAAAAAAAAAAAAAAAAAAAAAAAGCTATAGAATTTACATACACTGCATTTTTTTAAAGTATGAGTTAAATCGATATAAAGTGTTCTTGAGTATTTAAAAATGTAAGCTGCTGTCCTGACAGTATTTTATTAAAATAATATGTACTATAGTTAGAAAAGAATTCTGCTAGATTAGAGCATCAAGCACAAGCCAGCTGTATGCTTTACTTGATGTTTTTTTTAACTTTTGTGTTTACCTTCCCCTATGTTTAATTTTTCTGTGGTGAACACTTTGTTGGAACATGGCTATTTTATTTTTCTTGGAAACTTATGCTATTGGTATTTACAAAATAACAAATTACCCGAATAATCAGTATATACTAAAAGTCTTCAGACATCACTTTATTGATCACTTGTTTTGTGGTGCATTTTCAACATCCCTAAGAGTTAAATGTCTTAGTTATCTAAGTGGAACAGGGTCAAATTTCAATGAAATTTATAACAATTGCACAATCATAATATACCAACCTAATTTTCTTTTATTCATAGGCATATCTTTAAAGCTTCTCGTTTTTGAACAAATGAAGATAATCCAGTTAGTTTTTGCCTTTTAAAGGTTGCCACATGCACAAAGGGTCTGTAGGTAAAAGACAGGCTTTTGGGTTTCTTGAAACATTAAAAACTGTATTTACAGAATAGTTATCTAACACTTGAGTCGATGTATATTTTTTGAAAATCACTAGCTATTCATATAATATACATATATACCTGTATACATATACATACAGACATGTACATTTACATAGTTGTAAATATACACATACATATATACACATGTATATATATATATAAAATCTGTGTACACATACATTTCTGTCTATAGCTAGCAATTGTTTCATTCAGATACACACACACACACATACACACACACACGACTACTTAAAAACCAAATGGAGAGTGACTTGAGATATACCACAATAGGAGGAAAAAGCCCTGGTGGTCATATAGCTAATGTATAACTGGGCAGCAAGCAGCTATGCTTAAAGCTAACAATAAACAAAAAGAAAATGTGGGAGTTGTGCAATTAGTTTTATTCTCATTTCTGGAAGAATATGTTCCTGATTTCTCTAACTAAAAAGAAACAATTCAAAGGAAAGCTGTAAATATTAGGAGGTAATTGAAAAATAAGAAGCAAGATAAAGTGGGGAGGTTACAAGATGATATGATGAGCTAATAAGCTTTTCAATAGGGTTCACCTGTTCTCCCTTCTAACTGAAGACAAGAAAAGCTAAGATCCTATCTTTCAATCATTTAGTAATTTTTAAAATCCCATTATTTTATAATTCAAAGTTTACCTTTGAGCTTGTATTTTTACCTCGTTTGAACTCTAAATAGAAGAGGTTTAAGCATTTGAATAACTGAAAAAAAAGAAAACAGTTTTCCCTTCCCTTGTCACTGACGATGACACTACCTGTAATTACTGTATTTTTTGGAAGAACACTCAGATGAATGGCTTCCTATGTCGTGGACTTTTATCATTCTTTTTGATGGCTGATAGAACAAAGCACACAGTGGCTACTCCGTAAATATAAGACTATGGTAGCTGTCTAGTACAAGTGTTTCTCACGGATTCTTAGTTACCAGGAACACCAGAAAGCCTTGGCTTGCCTGCAAAGACGAGCCTAAATAAATTTCTCTAACTAAAATTTGTGGGTCTTTCCACCTCAAAAGGCTCATGGAAATACACCTTGTGGGGCTTAAGGCTAATTTCAGTTCAAGAGTATTTGGAATATTTGATTTGCTTGTAGCAGAGAAAACAAACTATCAAAGATCCAGGAAAGGTAGAAAATGTTCTCTTGTCATTCAGTCAGAAAGGGAAAAGCAAACTAACAGTTCTGACTATAACTTTCACGAGTTCGTCTCTCATTCACCTCAAGGAGAGATTTTTCTCACATGAAATCATAAGATTATTCCTTCAGAAGGAAGCTTATTGTAGCTCTTGCTAAAAATTTTCTTTGGTATGTAGGAATAGACTTACTAGATGTACACCTAACTTGGGAAAATTAGATTTGATGGAGTTTGGTCATGGGTGTTTTCTAAATAATCATTACTTATTTATATATTAAAATACTGTAATAATTGCTATGCCCTTGGCTTTCATAAACCAATTCTTAATGTGAACATAAGTTCTGAACTTAATTTTGTCCAAAGGATAGATGTTTATGAAATACTAGGTATGAATACAGTCAATGTCCTAAATTTCAAGTGCAAAGTAAATGCTTCAAAAGTTACTTTGAGAATCATTTAATGTTTTAAAACATTTAAAAAGATCACATATTGCTTATATGTATCCTAAGAAAATTCTTGCCATCAGTGTGTGATACAGACATTAATGTTGTACTTGAAAGATTCTTTATTATAAGAACACTGATTTTTGCTTTAGTAAATAAGTTATTATTCTTCATTAAGTCATTTTCCCCTGACAATCCTATGACATACCAGCTCTTTGCTCACTTCCAAGTCCACTGGAGATTTCAGATTTTGCAAGGGGGTGAGCAGATTTAGGGAGATCATACCCATGATGACCTTGTAAAACATCTTTCAGCAATAGCATACACTTAATTCCTATTTGCTTCTCAGTGCAAGTGTCTGACCAAGGGGTGTGAGCTAGAAGGAGGCAAGGCTCAAGGGTAGGGTTGCCAGGTTTAGCAAATAAAATACAGGATGCTCAGTTACATTTGAATTTCAGATAAATTATTATTTATTTTAGAATTATTGTTTTAGGATAAATATGTTCCCTACAATATTTAGGTTGTTTGTACTAAACATTATCTGTTTCTCTGAAATTCAAATGTAACTGCATGTCCAGTATATTATCTGGCAGTCCTACTCAAGGATAACTTTACCATCTCTAAGAAGCAATAGAGTCTCCTGACTTTTTGAAGCTGGCAAACTAAGGACACATCCCCTACCCATGGCACTGATGATTTTTCATGTGTCTTTTTAGGCCCAAGTCAGATTCAGGCCCAGAAATAAGCACATAGTGCAGGAGAAGCCTGAGAAGGATTCACAGCCCCCATGATCGTTGAGAGAGAACTGGTTGTGTGTATGTGTGGGTTGGGGTGGGAAGGTATTTCATGTGTCTCTATTCTTGTACTCTCTTGATTCTGTTTTATAGGAGACACCATCCTTTACCTGGGGATATGATGAATACATTCCTAGATATAGTCAGGAATATTGTATGCTACTGTTTTTCATCCCACCTGCTATTTATCCCATTCTGGATCATCACTTTACACCTGGCTATTTCTATAGCTTCCTCACCTGTCTTTACCCCTCTAGCTCCTCTATCCAAACACCTATGGCCATAGTAATGTTTCTAACCACAGAACCATCACTCACAAGTAAAGGCTGAGCTCCTTAGTGGGGCAGTGAGCGTCTTCCATGGTCTGACCCCTATCTTCACCCGCTTGCATTTTCTTCAACCCTCAGCTTACACTCAGGCCATGTAAAACTTTTTGTAGAACATGTAGTTTTCATTCACACTCTATGACTTTCTTTGTTGTTCCCTTATTCTTATTCTGATTAGTATTCTAAATTCCTGAACAGCAAACTCTTGTTTGCTGTTCTAAATACTTATTCTGATTAGTATTCTAAATTCCTGAACAGCAAACTCTTGTTCATCTATGCTTTATGGCGAGCTCCATGCTAGCCCCTCAGGTGGCTTTACTCGTTTTCTTTTATAGCTCCCACTGTAGTTTGTTAGCACCCCCAGATTCTCTGTCCAACTACAAATACCATTTATGTCTGTCTCTTCCTAGGCCTATTGTGGAAGGCTCTGTGACTTGCTCATTTTTGCTGCTGGAAAGTCTAACACTTGCAGTAGGTGCTAAATTAGAGTCTATTCAATCAGTGGAGGAACAGGGGGAGGGAGAAGAATTGACTTCTCTGTAAGTACGTGAAGAATACTGCCCAGCATCTCTCTCGGAGGTGAACCATGGTAGGAAGGGGCTAAAAGTGCATATCAACTTATACGGGATTCTCCTTAAAAGCCATACAGTATAAATGTAGTTTCTGTTTGGAAAATAAGCTGCAATGATGTGAACCTTCATTGCAGTATATTACATTGCAAGTGATGAGAGATTAGCTAACTATACAGAGTTTAAAAGGTTTCTCCGCCCTGAGTACACTGGTGCAAGCATTTCTTGTTGAATGAACTTTATGAGTTTCATTACTATGGAAATACAGATTTTTCTCTCCTGGTAATTTAATTTCCACCCAGGTGAGATAGCTTTGGGTTTTGCAAATTTTGAAGGTGTCCGAGGTTTGATTTGCAAGAATTAAAGATGAGACCAGACATTTCCTAAATAGACCACTTTAGTGAATGGTCTCTAGAATGCTAGAGATGTTCAGTCAGTGAAAAAAAAGAGTCTACTGAAAACCCAAGTACTGTTTCCCTTTCGGAAAGGAAAATCTCTCCCAATCTTGCTAAGCAAATTCACTTATAGCATGTATGGAAGCAAAAAAAAAAAAAAAAACAAAACAAAAAAAAAAAAAAAAAAAATCACCTTGCCTGACCTGCCAGTAGGGGGCGCAGAAAGAAAAACAGCCTCTTGATTGACGGTTGGACCTCCAGGCTAGTTGAACAGCTAGAATAATTTGAAATGCAATTGAGCACTGCAAATGTAACCAGACTAATGTCTTATGAAATATATATGCTTTTATATTTAATGTTTTCCTTGGAACTCCTAGGAGGAGCACCCCTTACTTTTATAAGGAGTTATTATTCTCTTAGCACCTCTGGGCATTTAATTTAGTTTAATCTGGTTTTGGACATGGTTAAGGTTGCCTGTATCTAAGACAAGTTATTTTAATTTGCGATTTTAAACCACAATAACCTGTTGAGAAAAAAAGTGTCAAAATTCTAGAGAACTTCTTTAGAGTGAAATATTATTACTAATTTGGGATTCAAATTCCAGGTAAATAGGAGTTCTGGTAAAACATTGCTTTTTCCCTAAGAGCAATTCCCAGAGTAGACAGTGGAGGAGATTTTTCATTATGCAGCCTCACCATTCTGATTTTAGAAATCAGTGCCCCTTGTGTGTGTCTGCTTTGTGTATAATTGCATTAGACAGGATCTATACAAGAAAATGGGAGCAGAGGTAGTAACTTCATCCTCCACAGGCCAACAAAACAAATGCTCTAAACCCAGATTGCTTCTGTCCATGTTACTTCCTTAAAGCCTTTAACGGCTTTTCATAACTCAAGATAAGATCTAGACTCCCTGGCAGCAGGCAAACTCTGCTCCAGCCTGTCGCATACTCTGTCCTCCAACCCCAACCCTCAACCTCTGAAGCTTCACCCACTGATCTTCACAGTACCTTCTCACTAGCAGGCATTTGTACTGGACCACCTACCTTTCTCCAAAAGCCTAGTAATTATATGCCTTTGCTCAAGCTGTTTTACTGTTATGGAACATTCTTCTCCTCTCCTTGGCACGTGTAAAACTCCTCCTTTTCCTGATCCCTGGTGAGAACCCTGTTCACTTACCAGCTGTTCTGTGAAGCCTCTCCTTTTCCTACTACCCGCCTTACACAAACAGCTAAAACTGGCCAAATTAATCCTCTCCCATTTGAGCTTCTGGTGTAGCACTTTCTCCAAACATTTAATGATCATGCCATCCATTTAATACTCCAGGTTTCAGCCCCTAAGCTATGTCAAACATAATCTATTTAAGTTAATGAGAACCTGATTGCCTTCTGAAATAAGTTCCAGAAAGGTGTCTTGGCACTTTGATCTTCGGTTGGTTAGTAACTAGTATCTGGTCCATAGTAGGTCCTCAATCAATGCTGACTTAATTTTCTGAATCTAATTTAATTCAAAAACAACTATTCTACAACAGGAACAGTAAGTTCTATTTTGAAATTAATGTCCTAGTGGGAGATAAACTCCTTAAACATGTGTTGGGTCCCTAATGAAAGCAAACATTTTTTTTTTAATTTCATGTGGATACAAAACATAGTCTAGATTTTAAGAATGAGATAGGACAAAGGAGACAGGCACACTATTAGCTATAATCCGTTATAGCCTGGAATAGAGGTCATTACCCAGGTATAATTATTTTTAAATACCATAGAAGGTCAAAGAAAAGAGCACTTGAAGGTATACATCAGCTTCGAGAAATCAGCCATTGACTGGCGTAGAAGTTTTAGTGATGCTTCTAAGACAAGTAGACATTTTTGTTAATTTTTTATTATTAGGTAGAAATATAAATATATTTTCTTGTTATTTAAATATAATAGATTATATTCCGTCACTGTTATATTAAATACTATTTTTAGAGTGAGTTTGGCCCTTTGAAGTCTGTAGAAGTACAACTTAAATGTGTTTAAGCGAAGTCCTTTTGATGTTGAACTACCAAAATCAGCAGGTTATTAGCATTTAATTTACCAATTAATTCACCTCACAGTGTATATTTGTAGACAACGTCTCCGATAGATGGATTGGTTGCCTCAGATTCAGTTTATAGGGTTGCGACGGGTTCTTTAATGGGTAACTGTGCAAATACAAGAGCTTCTTAGAGTAGGGCTGGACCCAAAGCAGTGATGACCTGAGAGGATGGCCTCACCCAAGGAGACACTCTGAGCTGATAGACGGGAGGACAGGGTCACAGGCCAGTACTGAAGAGCTAGGGGAGCTATGAAGAGAAAGAACAAGCAAGATTTGGGAGCTATGAGGATAACTATCAGATGCAGTGTGCAGAATGTTTCAGGACCAAGACGCTTTTCCAAAGTAGAACTAATAATCGAGGTGCAATGATTGCTAAAAGAGAATTGACAACTCTAAGAAATGGTACTGGCTCACAATCTATGTAAATATTTCAATTTTAAAGCATACAGTGTTTAATTTAAAATGGCCTTCTGAAGGAAAAAACAAAACAGAAAACCTGCTAACTTTGACGGTATTCTTTCAATACAAATGATTGAATTTCTTTGAAGAAAAACAAATCTGAGCCTTCCCATTCAAGGAAATCTTGAATTTTCTCACGTGTTTCCAGTGGCCTTTGGCTCATAGCATTGGCTTTCTAAATGCCTCTAATAACTATGGTAAATGTCTCTATGAAATTCGGCACATCATACAAACAAAATGTTTCTTTTATGTGCAATTCCCATTTACTTTGAGAAGGAGAAATTCCAGATTATATACAAAGATTGATAAGTTTGCCAAAATATCCAGGTATATAAGCGTCAACTACTGGACTGCAATTCTTTAATATTAATAAACTCAAAAAAAAAAAGCTGACTTTATGCATTTATTTTAATAAGGCTGTGAAAACAGTCCATTTACAATGTAAAAACCCCTTGTCTTTTAAAAATGCTAGACAGAATCTTTTAATAAATTAAATTTATCTGCCTGTCAAATTTGTCAAATTGACAAGAACCCTCAAGGAGTATTGCTGATGTTGTAGTTCTACTCTTCCAATAGGATTACATTTGGAATTTAATAAGGGCTGCTTAGAGGAAGAATCCATCCATCAGAGTAATTTTAAGTAACAAATATTTACATAGTATCCTAAGTCTCCAACCTTATAGGGCCACAATGATTTTGTTTCCTTTGAAAAACCTTTCATTCCTTACAAGAGTGTTCTGAATGTCATATTTGCTTTTAATGATGAAATAACGTAAGGAGGCAACTGAGTCCACATCATCATCAGAAAAATTATTGGTATTTGCTCAGAAATGTGTAGCTTACATAGTCAATTGCCCTCATGTCCAACCTTATGTCTGTCAGGTCTTACTGTTCCCAGCATACAAATGGGGACACCGAGGCTTGGAAGGGGAAAACACCCAGCTCGATTATCACATATCTTGCATTTAGTAGAGCCAGCACTTTAATTAAGGGGTTCTGATCCAAAGATATTATATCTCTCTGTCCCTTACAAGATCTTCCTGGAATAATCAAATGTCTCCCTTCACCTTTTTCTTACAGAAAAAAAAAAAAAAAAAAAAAAAAAAAATTTATTGCTTTCAGTGAACACGTGGAAGTATTCGTATCAATGCTCTAGTAGTGGTCAGTTAATGAAGATGAGCTCTGAATTTTTCAAAATGATATACTTCAGAGAAGTAGGTATCAGGGTATTCAAAAAGGCAAATCCGTTCAAACTCTGGATGAATTGTTTAACACACACTAATCACCTAGACTTGATGTCCAACCTCCTGGAATGAAAGTCTCAAGTACATGTCTAAATATCAAAATGGAATCAAGCCTCAATTTTCAGATTCTTTTGTTTTTCATCCTGAACTTCAGAAACAGAGGTGCATCTGTTGGATGATATTCAAGGAGTCTGTGTCGGTAACCCGGGATCCAAGACAATTCTCATAGGATTTTCATTTATTCATCAATAAATACTATGCTGTTGACCACGTGTTGGAAAAAATACCTTTCAAAAATAAGTTGAACACGAAAAAAATAAATGCATAGAATGCTTTTAATTTCTTTAAAGAAGTTAAATATTCTGGATAAAAAAATGTATTTGAGATTTTAATTAAAAATTTTCCATCAATAACCTGTAATAGTTGCACAAAATAATGACTGTTTAGTGACTGACCAACCCAACCATCAGGGTAATGACATAAGTCAGGCCAGGCACAAATCTGGATGAAGGACCTGTTTACACACGTAAAGATCACTGATTAACTTAGCTAGGAGAGCATTACCACGAGATGCTGCAGTAAAACAGGTTACCCATGACCATTCTCATGAAAAGATATCTGGCATCCATCTCCACATGAGATTAGTTATTCCTTGCAAACCATGAACTCTCTGGAGATCAAAATAGACCCAAATAAATAAAACACACTAGGTAAATCATCTAGGAGAAAGATGGTATATGGGAACGGACAATGGATTTGAAAAACACATGGCTGGCCTGGCACAGTGGCTCATACCTGTAATTCCAGCACTTTGGGAGGCTGAGGTGGGTGGATTGTCTGACCTCAGGAGTTTGAAACCAGCTTGGGCAACTTAGTGAAACCCCGTCTTAATAAAATACAAAAAATTAGTCAGATGTGGCAGCATGTGCCTCATAATCCCAGCTGTTTGGTAGGCTGATATGGGAGAATCACTTAAACCTGGGAGGCAGAGGTTACAGTGAGCGGAGATCCCGCCATTGCACTCCAGCCTGGGCAACAGAGCAAGACTCCATCTCAAAAAAAAAAAAAGAAAGAAAGAAAGAAAAGAAAAGAAAGAAAGAAAGAAAGAAAGAAAGAAAGAAAGAAAGAAAGAAAAGAAAAGAAAAGAAAAACACATGGCTATATATCCCATATCCAACTCTTTCTTTCTGGCCGTGTGATCTTGGACAAGTCACTGCCCTGAGCCTCTATCCCTCAGCCTTTTAACAGGAGACTATGAACACTAACTCATAGTGTTAGGATGAAGTTAATTAAGTGTCTATAAATCTGTCCACCCACAATGCTTTGTACATAAAAAGCAATCAGCACCCATTAGCTGAATTAAGTTAAAATACTAAGTGAATTGTCATTTATTACTGAGATTGCAGGTTTCCTAATGTTCGAATGTGTTTTATTTGTCTCTACTTATGTGGTAAATCTTTGAAGAGAATGGGTCTTCTCTTACTCATTTTTCAACCCCCTAAGCAGAATTTCAAACATGGAGTAATTCAAAAACTTCTTGATAAAAGTCAAAGGGCAACTACAATTTTATCCAAATAGAGGTGCTCTGAGCACAGTGAAAATGGGTGTTTCTTAAAATAAATATATGAAGTACTGGCTAAGGACTCAATATGTGTACCTTCCCCAAATCCATATGTTGAAATCCAAACCCCCAAAGTGATGATATTAGGAAATTGGGAGGTAGTTAGGTCATGAGGGTGGACCCCCCATGAATTAGATTAGTACCCCTATAAAAAGACGCTTAAGATCTTGCTTTTTCCTTCTGTTCTCCACGTGAGGATATGATGAGAATATAGCAATCTGTAACCATTAAGAGGGCCTTCACCGGAACTTGATTATGCTGACACTGTGATCTCAGATTTCCAGCCTCCAGAACTGTGAGGTATACATTTCTGTTGCGGATAAGTCACTCCGTTTGTTGTATTTTAACCCAAATGTACTATGACACTATTCTATTAAAGGAAGTGCAAATACTTCCTCCTAATATTGCATTCAATGACTGCATCTAAGCTGCACTGAAAGTCTAAAACTAGTGCCCATAGCTGTGTTCCCATGGTCAGAGGATTCTCCGGGCATTATCCTCCTACCCTTCACTGAGAAGTATTGCATTCTCCTGTATGTTCACTGCTTTTCATGGTCCTCCCAATGCTTACAGTTAACTTCTTCACCCTTTGAACTGAAAACTCTATTGCAAGTTTTATCTCTGTTGTATATTGGAGGAAGATCTTACATGTGACTCTTTATTATAAAAATTGAATTTTTATTTGTGTGTTTATTCAGACTTTTAAAAGTGGAGGCAACTTTTATAAATATTGTATTCCTCAGTCTGTAGAGGCATCAGTTCCTCATAGATTTTCTCTCTCCTTTGGAGACTCTGCCTATTTCATTAGCACAGCAGCTCTCAACCTTCTTGGTTGAGGGCCCTTAAATTATTGGGGAGGCCAAAGAGCTTTTGTCTATGTAAATTACATTTATTAACATTTGCCATGATAGAAATAATACTAAGTTTTAAAATAATAACGCATTTTAAAATAGCAAATCATAAACCTATTACCTGTTACATAGTGATGCGTTTTAGAAAAATAACTATATTTTCCAATAAGAAAAGTGAGAAGAGTGGTATTGTTTTATACTTTGCAAACTTTTTAATGATTTTCTTAACAGAAGACAACTAGATTCTTATGTCTGCCTTTGCATTCAATCTATTCTCATATAACACATCATGTAACCTTTGCCAAACTCCTTTGAACACTTGGGTAAGAATTAGAGTAGAAAAGCCAAAATTGTAGAATTGTAAAAATGGTTTTCAGCTTGTGCACCCTGTAAAAGACTCTCAGGGACCCCGCAGGATTCAGGACCACACTTTGAGAACCAGTGCTATGAGATCTTGCCTAGCTTTCCAGTAGCTTCCAACTAGCTTCTCTGGAGTTCACACTCAGGACGGCCACCTGCCAAATCTCACTGAAATACACCTGTAACTAGCATGCAGTAATACAATCAAAACTATCTTGTGTTTTTTTTTTAATCTATGTTTATTCATGAAGGTAGTTCCTCCCCTGTCATTGGATAAGGTCAAGCCAGTTCATTAACTTTTTCTCTTCTCTCTTAGGTAACAGAAGGTCCTATGGTGCTCCAAGTTGCAGAAACAAAATCTCAAGTGGTTCTTAGAAAGCTTATATCCTTCACAAAGCCAATTTACAACTTTATTAAAAGCCCTGGGACTTTCTTCCCTCACAAATAGAAACAGCTTTGCCTGACTTCACTTTTTGACCTACGTTGATAACTCTAGACCCCACTCCTCTAAAGTATGTGTGTGTGTAGGGGTTGGGGGGTGGGGTGTAGAAAGGATGGTGGAGGAAGGCTTGTAATGTTTGACTTGATTGGCACTTTCAAGAAAGCATTGTGTTTTTCTCGTGCAGTATTTTAGAGTTAAGATCTTTGTCACATGGATGCTCTTAAGAGACCCACCAATACCAATTTCCTGTTATCCTACTGTGGATGCTTCTAGCTCTTACTGTAGCATTCCATCATTTTTCTATGTCAGTGACTTAGTCAAAGCATCTTAGTTTAACACCCTGTTATTTAAAAAAACCAGCATTCACTAGCTGTTCCTAGCTCCAGGAACTCAGGTGGCTTCATAATTTTTTCTGTTTCCTTGCACTTAGGAAAATTACTGACAGCTCATAATTGTTTATATTTCTTAGGGTATTTGCATTTAAACTAGGAGCAATGCTTTCTTTTCTTGGTACAATTTGTCTTACATTTTTGAAAGTAAGAGCTATTCATTAAATTACATTTGAAAATGCAGGAAGAAAGAAAAAAATTGTCTATAATTCTACCACTCATAAAACCACTATTCATATATGTGTATTTTCCTCTATTAACCTTTCAAAGCATGTCTTAATTTTAATTGTATCCACACAAATACAATTTTATATCATTCATTTTACTTATTAATATGCTATTAGCATCACCAATGTCAATATAAACTCCATGTAAACATCAATTTAATGGTTGCCAAGTATTATATCAAATGGATATGCCATGGCTTATTTAATCACTGTATTTATTGTTAAATATTTGCATTGTTTACACTGTTTAGTATTGAAAACAATGCTGCAATACCTCTTTGGATAGATACCTTTTTATTCATTTTGAGTTATTTCCTTAGAATATATTTCTGGATATGGAGTCACTGAGTAAATGAACAGGAAAGATTTTAGGAAACACACACACACACATTTATGTGCATACACACATACAGTTTTGTAAAAAGCTAACATACGCCTATGTTCATGGCATATCACCATCATTGATCCATGAAACCTCACATTCTTCATTGACTGATTTCTTTTTACTTCCAACCTTAATTTCCATCCCCCTCATCCTCATTGTAGGACCTAGTCTAATATGCTTAATATATATCTCTTTATTTATACATGGTCATATTAGCATGAATCTTTTTGTGTGCACATACTATAATTGTACACAAATGATATTGTACTATGTATCTCATTTTTTTTTCACCCAGCAATTGGTTTTTAAGATCTATTTACATTATAGATCTAGCCTAAGACTACAGAGTGCTCCTTGATTTGCTTCTATGCACCCACTATGCCATACTTCTCTAACTAGTGGACTTCCCTGGACTGCATCTAGCTCTGCACTACAACAAATAGTGCTGCTGTAATTTTCCCTGGTCCATGCCACCTCATGGGGTAAGGTACATATATATATAGAAGAGAGAATGCTAGGTCATCAGACATACATACACCTAACTGTGCTAAGTACTGCCTGATTGCTTTCCAGAGTGATTCCTCTAGTCTGTGCTTTCAGCAGCTGTGCATGTGAGTCTCTATCTACAAATCCCATTGATACTTGGCATTATCCATCTTCCTAATCATCCCACTCTGCCAGTTGCTAAGTGATATCTCATGGTTGTTTTCATTCGTATTTCCCTAAATGCCAGTGAGTTTGAGTATCTTTTCATATGCTTGTTACTCATTTGTGTTTCTCTAATCTGATTTGCCTGTTTATATCTTTGTCTATTTATTTGATAGGGTTCTCATTCTTTTCTCATTGGTTTTTATAGCATAAATATTAATAATGTCTTCACATTTTAATAGAATTTTATATTTTTTTCTTTGAGAAAGTCTTGTAGTTTTGTTTAATAGGTTGGTTCATAGATCTTTTTGTTGTATCTAAGGTGAATATATATATTTTGAATTGATGATAAATTTATTTTTTTATAAATGCTATAAATTTTTATGCATTGATGTTATTCCAGTAGTCTTGTAACTTTCTTTCTGTTTCTCAACTTTGTCCGTTCAATCATATCTTTTAAAAAATAAAGTCTGTTTTTTCCCCTAGAAGTTGAGAGAAGTTCTTTAGAAACTGGGAAAATTAGCTCTTTGCCTGTAAACAAAGGGCTTATTATCCTTTTGTTTGTGAATGTGTTACAAATATTTTTGCCTATATTTTGGTGCTTTTGTCATACCATTATGAAATAAAATGTATCAATTTTTTATTTTGTATCTTGCTTACAAAGACCACTTTTAAAGAAATGATCTTGTGCTTTCTTCTAGTAGGTATATATATATACATATATATTTAATTTTTATTGCATTATAGGTTTTGGGGTACATGTGCAGAACGTGCAAGATAGTTGCATAGGTACACACATGGCAGTGTGCTTTGCAGCCTTCCTCCCCTTCACCCACACTTGGCATTCATCCCCAGCCCCCCCCCCGCTGTCCCTCCTCCATTCCCCCGATAGACCCCAGTGTGTAGTAGACCCCCCTCTCTGTTTAAATATTTAATTTATTTGTGTTTATTCTGTTATAAGAAGTGAGGTGTAGATCCAAGCTTATTATAATAGATACACAGGTGAATAAGCCCTCTTTCCCTATTGATTTGAAATGTCCTATTTATAATAGTCTACATTTTTTATCTATACGTGGGTCTGTTCCTTACGTTTATATTATTTGTCATTGGTCTGTTTGTGTTTTAATGCTTTAGGTCTATGCTATAAAAATTTCTGTAGCTTTAGTTATTATTTTAACAGCCAGTAAGACTTATCCTCCCTCAGGACTTCCTTTTCAGAATGTTCCTGAATATTTTTGCTTATGTATTTTATTTGATTTTATTTGCTTTACTACTCTGACTAGTAGAACATCCAGAATAAGATTAAATAGAAACAATGTTAACAAGTACTTTCATATTGTTCCTGATATTAAAGAAAGAGATTCTAAAGTTTCAACATTAAGTATAATGTTTGCTATAGATTTTTGGTAGGAATTCTTTATTAAGCTAAGGAAGTTCTTTTTATTTCTACTCTACATTACACACCAACTACCAAGTAAAATTGAAAAGGCTGACAATACCAAGTGCTGCTGAGGATTTAAAGTCCCTGGATCTCTCATACAGGATTAATGGGCATTTAAAAAGATAACAGTACCTTTGGGAATTTTCTGCTAGGCTTAGAAATACCCATACATTATGACCCAGCAATTTCACTCAGGTATGGATACTAGAAAAATGTACATAGGTGTAACAAAAGATGTGCACAAGAATCTTAAAAGTAGTATTATTAGTCATAGCAAAAGGCTGGGGAAAACTCAAATCTCCAACAGTACAGTAGACAAATAATTTGTGCTGTATTCATATAGTGGCATATTCTACAGCAATAAAAGTCATTGAATTGCTCTTGCATGCAATATTATGATGAATCTCATTAACACAATGCTGAACTAAAGAGTGCATATTACTCTGTTTACATTAAGTTTTTAGAAGAGCAAAACTAAGCTATGGTGTTATATATAAAGGTAGTGGTTACTTTTGGATAGGGCACAGTGAATAGGAGAAACATTAAGGGGCCCTCTGAGGTGTTGATCCCATTCTGTTTCTTAATCTGGGTGGTGATTATATGGCTGTGTTTTTCTTTATTTAAATAAGTTTTCAAAATATTTAAGTTTATTAAATGAATGATTCAATAAATGAAAAAATCAATGAAATCCAGTACAAATTAAACTAAAAAGATTCTTGTATTAGGAACGAGGAAATATTTTTGTTTTGTTTCATTTTGCCTCATTCTGCTTGTAATAAGCTATGAGATCTTTCTTCAAGTCACTTTCCCACTTTGGACCTCTGTTCCTCATTTCTTAAAATTGGAGACTGAATTAAATGATCTTTAAATATCCTCCAAGTTCTAAAAGTCTATAAGACTTGTTCCAGAAGTCACTTACATTTATAATTTTTATGAACTTTTACTGAAATAACTGGTTTCTTTTGTTATTCTTTATACTCATTTAGCAAATTCCCAATTATCTCCTGGCTTTCCAAATAGCTTCCCTTATGATCCTGCTAACACAAACTGCCTATGCCAATCAATAGCTATTTTTCTCATTCTAAGTTAGCTTCTTTTTCTGGTTTATATATCCATTTTTAAAGAATATCTTAGTCCATTCAGGCTGCTATTAATATAACAAACAACCACAAACTGGGTAGCTTATAAACAACAGAAATTTATTTTTCATGCTTTGGAGGCTGGGAAATCCAAGATTAAGGCTCTGATAGATTGGGTGTCTGGAAAGGACCCTCTTCCTCATAGACATCTGTCTTTTCACTCTAACCACAAATGGTAGAAGGATTGAGAGGTCTCTCCAGGACCTTTTCCATGTAGAAATGAATTCCATTCATCTCCTCAAAGGCCTAATTATCTCCCCAAAGTCCTAGTTCTTAACATCCTCACAATGGGGCTAAGGACTTCAACATAGGAATTTTGGGAGGACATAAACATTCAGAATATAGCAGAGCATATGTTCAGCACAAATCTTTGCCCATATATTTTTTTGTACCTACAAAACTGAGAAACAGTTCCTAGTGACTCTATCTGAATGATCAGCTTGTTTTCTTAGAAAAACCGCATTCTGGGCCATGGGGGAAATTAATGAGAAGAATTCCAAGTTTTCCACGGATGGTTCTCGATTAGATAGGACTGAAGACTCCAAAAATATCCTACCCACTATTCCCATGACAAAAACTATTAGTTATATGCCACTAACCACTCTCCCTGTCTCCAGTAAGAACAAGTCTAATATTGAGTTCTCTACACAGCTTCCAAGAATAAACATTATTTATCTTGCACCTTAGTGTGACTAGGTTCTGAAAAATGAGGTGTAAACAGGAGTGATGTTCAGTTTCCTGCCTGGACCCTGGAGGGATGAGGTGTTCCCCTCCCAACTCTATTTTCTCTTTCCTGCTGGCTGGCATGGAGATGAAGTAGTGCACAATTTACGGCTTTGTAGACAAAGAGAAAACTCTGGGAATGTTCGAGAAACTGGATCAAAAGGAGCCTGGGCTCCTGAGAGATTCATAGCCCACAGCTGCCATCTCTATGGGATCTCCAGTCTTTTTGGAAGAAGCAAAGTAATTTATGCCTTGCATATACCACTGTTATTTGCAAATTTTGTCACAAGGCACTGAAACTGTACACTAACCAGTATAATCCTTAAATGTGTTATTGGAACCAAGCACCATGACTAGTGACTTTCTATAAAAGCAGACTAAACTAGACAACTGCACTATTCTCTTTCCTAAAGTTTTTAAATTTAACGTTAACAGTCAAGACAGGACTATTCTTCCTCTCTTCTTAACTTGGCTCTGTGTCTTGCAAGAGGCCCAACACTGAAAGAAAGAACAATCAGTGTTGGGACTGATACTCAAACTGACCTTGAGATACTCAAACTGACCTTGAGATACCAACAAATGAGCCAATTTTTCAAGGTCCAGGCTTTTTGGAGGACGATTTTCAAAAAATACTTCGGAAAGAGAATAATTAAAAGTGTAGGGGGTCAATAATCCGAAATCATTAATATCATTCATTAAAAAAACAAAAAGTATAGTTCTTTCGACTGGATAGTTAAAGGTGTTTTGAAATTCTCTCTTCTTTTTTTTCTTTTTTTTTTAATTTTTATTGCATTATATAGGTTTTGGGGTACATGTGCAGAACATGCAAGATAGTTGCATAGGTACACACATGGCAGTGTGTTTTGCTGCCTTCCTCCCCTTCACCCACACTTGGCATTCATCCCCAGGATATCCCTCCCCAGGCCCCCCACCGCTGTCCCTCCCCCATTACCCCCAATAGACCCCAGTGTATAGTAGACTGCCTCTCTGTGTCCATGTGTTCTCATTTTTCTCACCCACCTATGAGTGAGTATATGCGGTATTTCTTTTTCTGTTCTTGTGTCAGTTTGCTGAGAATGATGTTCTCCAGATTCATCCATGTCCTTACAAAGGACACAAACTCATCATTTTTGATTGCTGCATAATATTCCATGGTGTATATGTGCCACATTTTCCCAGTCCAGTCTATCATTGATGGGCATTTGGGTTGGTTCCAGGTCTTTGCTATTGTAAACAGTGCTGCAATGAACATTCATGTGCATGTGTCCTTATAGTAGAACGATTTATAGTCCTTTGGATATATACCCAGTAATGGGATTGCTGGGTCAAATGGAATTTCTATTTCTAGGTCCCTGAGGAATCGCCACACTGTCTTCCACAATGGTTGAACTAATTTACACTCCCACCAACAGTGTAAGAGTGTTCCTATTTCTCCACATCCTCTCCAGCACCTGCTGTCTCCAGATTTTTTAATGATCGCCATTCTAACTGGCGTGAGATGGTATCTCAATGTGGTTTTGATTTGCATCTCTCTAATGACCAGTGATGATGAGCATTTTTTCATATGTTTGTTGGCCTCATGTATGTCTTCTTTTGTAAAGTGTCTGTTCATATCCTTTGGCCATTTTTGAATGGGCTTGTTTGTTTTTTTCCTGTAAATCTGTTTCTCTCTTCTTAGAGAAACAGCAAATGTCTTATGGTAAAGATCAGCAAGAGAGAAGTGGAGAGGTTAAAATTTAGAAAGAAACAGGAAATGCACAAATGATTAGAGATGCAGAATATATAAAACGTCAATGCAATATATTTTGCAAAATTGATCCATCTTATGGATAATAGATTATTTAAGAACATAGGTATCCTTTCTCATACTTATTGTCTGCTACTACTGCCACCAAGGGAAGAGGACACAAATGTTATTGATTGAACATTTCCTGTATACTGGGCATTCTTCAGGTGGCTGGTGAACAGAGTAAAATATCTGCCCTCATAGAGCTTACACAGGGGAGACAGACAAAGTCAATACACAAAAATATATAATACGAAGTATCCATAAGTGCAGTAAATAATTTTAAAAGTCCAATAAATACATAGTAAATTTTGTGATGGGGAAACGTGATGTTTTAGAATGAATGTCAAAGTCTGCCTCTCTGATCAATTGATATTTAAACGGAATTTTGAATAAAGTAAGGGAGTGACAAATAGCCATATCTAAGGGAAGATCTTTCCAAATAGAGGGAACAGCAGCAGCAAAGGTTCTGAGGGTGGAGAGAACTGAATTCTTTCAAGCACAGATAGCAAACCCATCACAGGAATGCTGCCACTCCCCCACCCCCCACCCAGCCACGTCCAGGGAAGATGACACAGGTATGAATCCCTGCACTGCTCACTGAGCTAAGACAGCTTCAGAGTGTTTCTGAACATGAAGAGTAAGTGTAGAGATGAACACCGTTTTTTGGCATTGCCTTACAAGTTAGGCTTCTCAGTTCCAGACCATAATCTTATCTTCAGATTGTTTGACTTTCCAGTGTCACTGACATTATGATGGATATAGTTGGAAGGAGGGATAGGAAAGTCGCCTTGTTGTCGGGGGATACCTCATCTATTAATTTCTTGTACTTTATACTATGCAGTATTGCTACGTATCAGGTACTCTGCTACATCTTAAGGATACATAAATAAATTATTTATTGCCTCACAAATCAATCAGAAAGAAATGGAAGAAAAATTATTACATTATAGATACTATGAGAGCTCTGAAAATAGTATGCCTAATTTGACAGGTAATGGAGCATTGCTAGGAGAGGATTCATGGGAAGTGGGAATGGCAAAGGCTTTAGGACCAGATAGTCTGGTGTTGTATTCCAGTTGTATCACTTTTTAGCTTGCTGTGAGCCTTTTTGTGCCATTAAATTTACCTCCCTGAGTCTAAGATAATACTTGCTAATCGTGTGATCATAAAACTTAGAGCTACTGTAAGCACATTACATAGAGGCTAGCACATGGTAGACAATAAATAGTTTTTATTTTTAAAAAGTTGACATAGATGCAGCATTTGTGAACACTGTTTAGTGCTTAGATTGCCAGATGCACACAAAAGAGGAAGCAAGATCCTATGTGTTTAATCAAAACGTAGAAAAAGCATAACATCTATTATTTTTAACTTGTACTAATAAAATGTGCAAATTTTTATGATACTATTGATCACAAATTACATCCCAATATTAGAGATTTAAAATATGAAAAAGGTGCATCATTGAATCAATAAAAATGTACTTAAGTGTTTTGGTTTTATAGCTAAAATGCAAGATATAGGTGAAAATGAAAATAAAAGAGGTTGGATTAGCAAGAAATAGTCATGAAATATATTTTATATCAAATTAAGAAACCGGGAAATTATCCTATGAGCAAATGAGAGCACCCTTAAAAATTTTAAGTTCTGAAGAGGTAGAAAAAGGTTGGAGGTATGGTGGCATGGATTAGAGAAATGGCAGGACACAAGTTAATTAGGAAATATGTGGCATCCTTTAGAGCAGAGATGATCACTTTGTGGTCTACAATCACCTGTGAAGATGATTAGGGAATGTGGTAACTTTCGTTTTCAGTCTCTTTTTTTTTTTTTTTTTTACTGTAATCAATCTAGTTAGAAATTTATTGGATCTAGAAATCTTTTTATTTGACCTAAGTGTTATTTTAAAATATGTTTCTTAATTTTCAAGTATTCTATAGATATTGTTTCTGATTTCTAGTTTAATTCCAGTGTGAAAAGAGAGTATATGCTATATGAATTCAGTGCATTGAAGTATATTAGGACTCTATTTATGGTCCATGTAATTTATCTTGGGACATGTGTCCTATATACCTCAAAAGATTATTTATTCTGTGGTTGTTTAACCTAATGTTTTATATATGTCTATAGGGTCAAGTTATTCAAGAGTGTTGCTCAAATCTTCCATGTACTTAATGATTTTTTTATTTCTGCTATTATTGAGAGAGATCCCTTATCATTTTAAAATATCCCTCTATCTCCACTTATACTTCTTGTCTAGAAGTCCTCTTTCCCTGACCTTATACACTACATTATCTTTCTTTTGCTTAGGATTTGCATCCTACTATTTCCAATCTATGTTTTTGTAATTAAAATTTGCCTTATAAACACTGCATAAGTATGTCTTTTAAAAAAATCTATCCTGAAAATATCATGTTCTAGTTGGAGGGGTTAGTCCAATTATATTTGTTGTAATTATTGGTATGCTTGTGTTTCAAATCTAACATCTTGCTATTTTTCTATTTATTCCTCCTGTTATTTGTTTATTTCCTGTCTTTTTTGAGTTAATGAAATATTTTCAGAATTCTACCTATTTTGTTTATTGAATTTTTAGCTTTGTATAATTTTCTGTAGTTTGGTCTAGGAATTTTGTCACTGAATTAATATTGCTTGGTGTATAATAAAGAAACACACAACACTATATGCCACCTTCCATTCTTTGTATTATTGTTGTCATAGTTTACTTCTAAATTTGCTATAAAACCATAGTACATTGTTGGTTTTGTCTTTAAATAATTCCCTTATTTAGAGAATTTAAGAAAAAAAAGAAAAGGACTTTCATATTAATCACATGTATACCACACAGTACTCCTCTTTATTCCTTTTCATGGATCCCAGTTTTCATTTGCTATCATTTCACTTACTAAAGAACTTAGCAGTTTCTGTAGTGCGAGACTGCTAATAACAAATTTTACTGACTTTCACTTATGTGAGAGGTCATTATTTCACCTTCCTTTTTGAAACACGTTTGCTTGATATAGACTGTATTTTTAATTTTTAGCAATGTGATATCATTCCATTCTCTTCTTGTCACCATTACTTTGAATTCATAGTCAGTTGTTATTCTTATTATTTTTAGCCTATGTGTAATCTGTCATGTACTGAATATTTCTAATTTTTTAATTAGTTGCTTTTCAGACATTTTTTAAAAAAATTAGTGATTTACTACAGTTTGATTATGATATACTTGGGTGTGGTATTCCTTGCATTTATCCTTTTTAGGATTTGCAGAACTTATCTGTGGTTAGCCTATTTTGATAATTAGACATTTTCCAGCCAATATTCCTCAAATATTAATTCCTCATTTTTCTCTCTTAGTAAATTACATGCATGTTAACCCACTTGATTTTGTTTCACAGGTCATTATAGCTTCATTCATATTTTGCCATCTGTTTTCTATGTTTCAGCTAGTAATTATTTTTACTACTGCATCTTCAATATTGGTTCTGTTATTAAAATTTGCTGTTAGTCATACTCATTTAATTTTTTAATTTTCATTGTCATATATTTTAATTATTAAATTAGTTAGCTCTTATTTTCAATTTTCATACATAGCCTTACATTCTTCATTTTTTCTCCTACTGTAGTCACATTTCCCTATTTAGTATAATTATCATAGTTGTTATAAATCCTGGCTTGATAGTATCTAATTTCAAATTCTATCCACCCTGTACCTGGAAGCTCCTAAAGTCTATGCTCAGCTCTTTCAACGTTTTATTGTTTGTTTTCCTTTGAACTTTTTGAAGTCTTGACCACATTATGCATTTTAGGATTTAGCCAAAAATTTAAGGGAAATTTGTAAACAGATTTTGAGGCTTTCCACATGTTTCCTTCCTTTTTAAGATTCCCTCTTTAATTCTCAGACAATACAATATCCTCTAATTCTAACATCTGACTTCCCAGCCTAGTAATATGGTTACTTTATGCTTGAACTCTATATCCACATGCCATGCAGATTGGGTCAATCATCAGGGAAAAAGTTTTAAAAATACAGATTTTGCTTGCTGTGATTTTCTTCTTTCACAGATTGAATTCTCTCTCAGTTTCTGCCTGTTTGGGGGTCATAATCAGTATTTACAAGCAATTCTTCCCCTACCCCAGAATTTATAATTACTATCAGCTGAAAGGTTAGTCTAGTTCAAGCCATTTCATCAATACAGGGTGCAGGAAGTCACCTTCAGTGAAGGTTCTAAAATGTACAGTTGCCGGAGTCTTCTCCAAGACCAGCTTAATCTCTGAGGCTGAGACTCAGTTTTGTATGTTTTCAAGAGAGCTGCCAAGGTGATTTTGTTGTCATTCACCTGATGGTCCCAGAATTCCCATTCAAACTCTGGAGATTTCAACACAAGTTCTCAGACAACTCCTGAGCCAATCTTTAGTCCAGTTTAATGAAATAGACAAGGTCAAGATTACTCTGATCAAGTTCTCAGATGAGAATAGGGAGCCTCAAAGGGAGGCCAGTAAGTGTTGAGCATGAACTATAGTCTAATTACAGCTGACAGATCTTTTTGTTAGCTGAGTAACCAGGGTGAGGAACTTAAACCAGTAGCTTATTGCAAGTCTGCAAATTTATCCTGAAAGACGCCTGGCCAGGTTAGCAGGACATAGCACTCTGAATCAGCCAGAAGTAATTATGGCTCTTAGGATATATTCTGATTGAAAGTGAAAATTTTAATTCTCAAATCCACCTTTTCTACAAGGTATCTTGTAGTTCATCATGGACTAAAAGAACTATTACATTAAATTGGAAATTTAGACTCGAGGTACAAGTCCAAGCGTAGAAGTTTAGAATTCACTATGTTGGAGTTTCCTTTTTGTAGACCATAATGACTATTTTTAAAATATATTATTGAAATCATCTTAAAGCCTTATAAATGAAAACAAAAGAACTTACTTTGACTCCCAGCTGAGGCAATTGTTTATGATCCCTTTCTATTTTTAATCCCTCTGCCTTTAAGTTTCGTACAACTACAACCATAACTGACACATCATTTTAGAATAATGTGGGACAATTTTCCTTTCTAATTTCTAATGAAACTGCAGCATTCTTTTATTTTATAATAATTGAATTAATTTAAAGTGTTCTGGATAGCTGGGCTTTGAGATTGTTTCTCAGACTTTAATATTAAAAATACCTGCTATAAATAGCTTTGTACTTTTTTTCTTCTCATAATTAGCATTATTTCTTTGAAATAGGCTTCTGGAAATAATACGAATGAATAAAAGGGTTTGGACACATTTGGCTGTGCATCTATTTTGCCCTTCAAGAGGTTGCACTTATTACTACCAATTATTGCAGTAAGTCTCATTCTTCTTTGCCTTTCAGCCATTTCTCCTGCCATTTCTACTCTCCAGCTTCTCATCCTCTTTAGTAAACTACTTCTTCTGTTATCTAGATGGATTTCTCCTGTTACTCGTTCAACCCCAAACATCATCTCTAGATCCCTGCAGAATTCCTAGGAATGTTTGCCAGTACTGCTCTCCATTCTGATAAGTCTCTATAACATTCTACGCATATCACCATGGTAACACGGCATTTTAAAATTTCACCTGCTTGTCCCCACCCCTGTGTATTATCAATAGTGTTATTAAGACCCTCAATGTCCCTAGTGTCACAAGGAAGATATTTGACAAATATGTTTTGATAAAACTTTATGCCTCTAGAAATAATGAACAAACCCTTTTTCTGCCCTCTGGCTGCAAACTATTTTCAACATTTCTTTATCTTGCCTGTGGAATACATTTAAGCTTAGTAAAAATTAATACAAGCACAAATCTTTTTCCTATTTGAACTTCTAAAGTGGGCAACCTTCAGATAAATATACAATGGCTGCCTCTCCCCCATGACAGTCAATATAATACTTCGGAAAGGCTAACAAGGTGCTGAAATGAGGAAGTAACGATCCCTGTCTGGCTGCTCTACCTGCCATTTAATCTAACCCATTCACTATCTCTTCAAAATCCATTTTGATTTCTATGGAGAATTAACTATACAAAATGGTCCATATTAATTGGAGATACAGCAAGAAATGGAAAAGGGCTATCAAAGTGGCTTTTCCATTTTTCCTCTCCATTTAAAGACAATTCATATTTTGCTCAAAATTTGGAGAAAAGGAAGATAGGAAGTTTCAAAATTGCTAAAGCCATGACTCACAAAATCTATTGATTCTTAAATGAGAAGGGAGGAATTTTACCTCCCTGGAGCAGGAAGAATCAAAATTATTTGAGGAGAACAGTAATCACTAAAAAGCTTAGAGCAAAGCTACAGAAAATATAGTCAAAGAAATTATATTGTTGAAAATGGTCAATAAGAGATAGCATACAATTGGTTCAGTCACATACAATAATATCAAATAAAGAGAAAACACTATGTAGCATTTAAGGACCCTTTCAATTATACTTATTCTTTTTTTTTTTTTTCAGACTTGTAGCCTTTTATTGTCCCCCACCACCCACTTCCTGCATTGGTATCAGCCTCTGGTCTATTCTGGAAGTCCTGTGTTTGTGTTTGTCCAGGAGGCTTTACTTTATCCCCTCTGCAGTCTTTAATGTTGCTTGTTTAAAGACTCAACATTTTTCTCTTGAAAATTCTGGAAAGTATTTTTTTTTTAGAAGTGTCAAGTTCAGCTGTTTTAAGTAATTTATTTTTCTTTTTTTATTTATTTATTGTTTTTTATGGTGTTAGGTCTTATGTTTAAGTATTTAATCCATCTGGAGTTAATTTTAGTGCAAGGTGTCAGGAAGGGGTCCAGTTTCTGCTTTCTGCACATGGCTAGCCAGTTTTCCCAACACCATTTATTAAACAGGGAATCCTTTCCCCATTGCTTGCTTTTGTCAGGTTTGTCAAAGATCACATGGTTGTAGATATGTTGTGTTGCCTCCGAGACCTCTGTTCTGCAATTATACTTTTTCTAAAATGTATATATTAACTTTGGCACTTGACAAAAAATTAATCAGCTGTGGATCTAGTTGGGGACTATTGAAGTAGTCATTGAAGAAGGATGAGGAGGGATGTAGCAGGCAAAGGAGACAGCTTGGGCAGGGCCAGCCAGTGGGGGCTGTGGTTGGGCTTGGTAGGGAAAACTGGAGAAATCTCATTCTGAGACAGAAGGAGACACTGGGAAACTAGAGTGGGCTCTTGGATTGGGTGAGCTGTAAAATACAATCTGGAGACCCGAGAAATCTGAACAGTTTGGCATTAAAGGAGGGTTCAAAAGCTCTCAAATCCAAAGTGGGCTTTGAAGCTGGAACTGGGAGACAAGGGAGAGTTGCAGAGAGCAGCAGGCAGGAATAGGCAGGAGTGGCTGTGGGCAATTGCCTGAAATAGATTTTGTTTTCAAGCTGTTTTCTATGTATCAGCCACAGCTTGAAGCATGGCTTTTAGAGCCAGGAGTAGGTTGCATAAAGCCTCAGTAAATGTTACCAAATTGTCCTCTAGAATGATTTCACCAATCTGTGTTCCCACCAACAGAGAATACATGTACTTCCTCACTACCTTCTCTGCCAGCATAAAAATTAAATCCTTTAATTCTTTTTCTTTTTTTGCCAAGTTGGTTAAAAAAAAAAAAAAAAAGATATTTTACATTTATTTTGCATTTTAAAATTACCAATAAACACGTCTTACATATCTTTATTGGAATATATTTATTATATTTAAATGTAAGTTGATTATAAATTATAATATAATTAGATATAAATATAAATATATATACATACATACATTTTCTTTTTGAGACTGATCTCATTCTGTCATCCAGGCTGGAGCACAAGGGCATGATCTTGGCTTACTGTAGCCTCTACCTCATGGGCCGAAGCCATTCTCCTGCCTCAACCTCCAAACTAGCTGGGATTACAGGCACCTGCCAACATGCCCAGCTAATTTTTGTATTTTTAGTGAAGACAGGGTTTCACCATGTTGGTCATACTGGTCTCGAACTCTTGACCTCAGGGGATCAATCCGCCTTGGCCTCCCAAAGTGCTGGGATTACAGGTGTGAACCACTACACCCGGCCTAAATATACATGTGTTTAATATAAATTATTTGATGATGTCTTCTGGATTTATTTATATTGCTGCTTTAATGTTTTTATAATAATCTATATAAACACTAACATGTTAAGAGTATGACTACTCTCATGTTTGTTGAAATTTTCTTCTTGGTCTTCTATATGTATTTTAATTATGATCTTTAATACATAAACATATAAATATAAAAATAATATAAAATTATGATTTTTAATATATAAACAATGTGGTTAAATCTCAAGATTTTTTCCAGTATCTTTATATGTACAATAATTTTTGTCCAAGCTGAAGTCATTTAAGAGCTCACATTTATTTTATGATTGTTAAATGCTTTAATTTTACAATTAAGTATTCGAATTTCTGGGTTTTATTTTGGCATAGAGCAAGGATCTTTACTAGTCAAACAGTGGATCTATTTTGGCTGGTTTAAGGTAAGAGGGATTTATTACACAGTTTTAGCTAATCGACTGAATTACCAGGAGGGTAAAGGCACAAAACTTGGATGCTACAGAGCCAAGAGCCAAAAATCTTGGATCACCCCCTGTGAGTATTTTAGGAGAAACCCACTACTTTTGTGTGCTAGGAACCACAGAGAAAGCCCACTTTAGCAGCGCCAAAAGAGTTAAATATCTCTACCAAGAGACCCAGTTTCTTGGGGCACTCTTATCACTTCATGGTGCTCATTTCTGCCTTCCAGTGGGCAGAGAACGTGTAGTGAACTGGGATGCATCTAGATGTGTATCTCATAGGCAAAACTCATGTCTGGAAAATACAATAAAAGCTAATGCCATGCAATGTTTATTGCATGCCACACATTGCTCTAAGTGATTTTACAGATATTAGCTAATTTAAGTTTTACAATATCCTCTGAAATGTTATCATCCCCATTTTGTGTACACGGAAACTAAAACACAGAGTTAAGTGATTACCCGGTATCACAAAAATATTGGATGGCAGACTAGAATTTTTACCCAGGCCGTCCAGCTCCTGAATATGCGCTTTCACCCATTGTGCTGTACAGCTTGTGGTTTTAAGCTTCCCAGCTTCTACGGTACAAGAAGCCAAGCTGGAAAGAGTGGGGAGTGGGTGCCAAATGTGTCTATTTGCAAAGGCACTAATCTAATTTTTCCAAAGAGCTGATCAACTTTCTAGTGCCATTTATTGAATAATTCTACTTACCTTATTGATTTATAATATACAAATGTTCTTATGCATTGAGTAGGCACTCATTGAATATTTGTTGAATGAATTAATTAAATTTTAGAGTGTATTTTTGGACTATCTAATCTACTTCATTATCAATTCTGGCATTTTGTGGGCTATTTTCTGTTGTTACTTAAGATGCATTCTCTGGATCTAACCACTACATCCACTCTTTTTTTTTTTTTAAGATGGAGTTTCACTCTTGTTGCCCAGGCTGGAATACAATGGTGCAATGTCAGCTCACCCTCTCCCAGGTTCAAGCAATTCTCCTGCCTCAGACTCCTGAGTAGCTGGTATTATAGGCATTTACCACCACACCCAGCTAATTTTGTATTTTTAGTAGAGACAGGCTTTCTTCATGTTGGTCAGGCTGATCTCAAACTCCTGACATCAGGTGATCTGCCCACCTCGGCCTCCCAAAGTGCTGGGATTACAGGCATGAGCCACTGCACCCGGCCAACACTGTCTACTCTCATCTGTCCCTTGTCTGCTAACGCCTAGAGACTGCATCCACAGACTCCTTTGCTCTCTGGCTTCTGGTTGGATATGACCAGTGAAAGATATCACAGGAGACAGAGGAAGGAGCTAAGTTATGTTGGAGCATTTGTTGCCTTGGCTTCCTTCTGGCCATGGGTCAGTTTGTCCCTCTAGAAGGGCTCAGTACCTGCCAGACGTCTGTCTTCTACTGCTCTCCCATCACTGGATTTGTAACCGCCCCATCTCCTCACCACCTTTCAGGCCTATGGTTGGCCTGGAATATTGCATAATTCCTTAGTCGTTCCTCTAAAATCTGCCTACACTTTATAAACAGTTCCTTTACTCAACTCTCCACAAGTCACCCAGTTTGTTTGTGACATCTGTTCAACTAAGTCAATAACAGAACATTGTTTTAATCATTGTCATTTTAAAACATGTTTTAACATCTGGTAGGAAAAATACTCAAGATTCTCACAACCCCAAAACTTGCTTTGCTATTTATTTATTCTTAGGTTAGAATATAAATATAAATGAATTTGGACATCTAAAATATAATGAATTACATTTTAAAAATTAGAATATAATTAAACCTGAAATTAGTTAAAATATTTTATTTTCTCAACTGAGGACATGAAATGCCTTCCCATTTATTCATGTTTCCTTTGCATTCTGCTATAAAAGTTGACAATCTTCTTATGCATATCCGCATATTTCCTATTATTCCTGGGTCTTGTAGAGGTTCAGCAGTGTTTCTTATTTGATTTTTCTCTGCTATAATTTCTATCTAGCTATATCTGGTACTTACATAAGTGGTTCATTTTCATATTCTAAAAACCCAGTCAGCTGGGCATGGTGGCTAACGCCTGTAGTCCCAGCACTTTGGGAGGCTGTGGCGGGTGGATCATGAGGTCGAGAGATCGAGACCATCCTGGACAACATGGTGAAACCCCCTCTCTACTAAAAAAATACAAAAATCAGCTGGGCATGGTGGTGCATGGCTGTAGTCCCAGCTACTCAGGAGGCTGAGGTAGGAGAATTGCTTGAACCCAGGAGGCAGAGATTGCAGTGAACTGAGATTGCACCACTGCACTCCAGTCTGGCCCCTGGCGAAAGAGCAAGATTCTGTCTCAAAAAAAAAAAAAAAAAGTTTAGTCATAGTACTAACTTGTGTGTTCATTCAAACAGGTTGTTGATTCTCTTAAATATCCTGGATAATTGACTATTTTGATGTTCTAGAAAGGCAAACACATCATCTTCTATCAATAATAATTTTACTTCTCCTTCGTGTTTTTTTATTGTTTTTTTAATTACTTAATTAATTAATTTTTATTGCATTTTAGGTTTTGGGGTACATGTGCAGAACGTGCAAGATAGTTGCATAGGTACACACATGGCAGTGTGTTTTGCTGCCTTCCTCCCCTTCACCCACATTTGGCATTTCTCCCCAGGCTTTCCCTCCCCAGCTCTCCCCCACGACTGTCCCTCCCCTATTCCCCCAAATAGACCCCAGTGTGTAGTACCCCCTTCCCTGTGTCCATGTGTTCTCATTTTTCTCACCCGCCTATGAGTGGGAATATGTGGTATTTTGTTTTCTGTTCTTGTGTCAGTTTGCTGAGAATGATGTTCTCCAGATTCATCCATGTCCGTACAAAGGACACAAACTCATCATTTTTTATTGCTGCATAATATTCCATGGTGTATATGTGCCACATTTTCCCAGTCCAGTCTATCATTGATGGGCATTTGGGTTGGTTCCAGGTCTTTGCTATTGTAAACAGTGCTGCAATGAACATTCGTGTGCATGTGTCCTTATAGTAGAATGATTTATAGTCCTTTGGATATATACCCAGTAATGGGATTGCTGGGTCAAATGGAATTTCTATTTCTAGGTCCTTGAGGAATCACCACACTGTCTTCCACAATGGTTGAACTAATTTACACTCCCACCAACAGTGTAAGAGTGTTCCTATTTCTCCGCATCCTCTCTAGCATCCGTTGTCTCCAGATGTTTTAATGATCGCCATTCTAACTGGCGTGAGATAGTATCTCGATGTGGTTTTGATTTGCATCTCTCTAATGACCAGTGATGATGAGCATTTTTTCATGTGTTTGTTGGCCTCATATATGTCTTCTTTTCAAAAGTATTTGTTCATATCCTTTGCCCATTTTTGAATGGGCTTGTTTTTTTCCTGTAAATCTGTTTGAGTTCTTTGTAAATTCTGGATATCAGCCCTTTGTCAGATGGGTAAACTGCAAAGATCTTTTCCCATTCTGTTGGTTGCTGATTCACTCTAGTGACTGTTTCTTTTGCCATGCAAAAGCTGTGGAGTTTGATTAGGTCCCATTTGTCTATTTTGGCTTTTGTTGCCAATGCTTTTGGTGTTATGGTCATGAAGTCCTTACCTACTCCTATGTCCTGAATGGTTTTGTCTAGATTTTCTTCTAGGGTTTTTATGGTGCCATGTCTTATGTTTAAGTCTTTAATCCATCATATCCTTTGTAATCACTGAAACTTTTATGTTTCTTTCGTGTATTACTGAATGGTCTAAAGTTTCTTGAACAGTTGTGATAATGGGCTTTTTGGACCTTGACTTGCACCTAATTTTAATTGGAACATTTCTAATTATTCAGCACTAGTATATGGTTGGTTCTTCATTTTAAATATTCTTTTAATTTTAAGAAGTGTCTTTATAATTCCCAGTTCACTACACATGGTTGCTGTATGTGCTTTTGTTTCTCATTAATCTGGAATGGGTAAAATAACTTCTTATACTTTTTGAGATTATTAGAAATGTTTCTTCTCTAATACATAAAGAAGATATATTAAAATAATACAAGTAGTTTTATAACAGCCTTTTATTTCAATAATAAAACCAACATGGTTATAGTATACTAATCTTTAAATTCAGTTCTGGATCTTAATTTCTTGGCATTTCATAAAGTTTTTCCCATCTATTTTCAAAATTTTAGATGAGATCTTTGTTCCTTCTATGCTATCACTGTCACATTTTGGTGAAATAAATTTTGGAACATTTCTGTCTTTTCTTTGCTTTGAAACAACTTCAATAACCTGGGAATTATTTCAAAACACCATAAAATATTTAACATTGTCTTGTCCTGGGGTCATTCCAAATTATAGGTTTTCTACTATGTTTTAAAATTTCATGTTTTAGTCAGGTTTTTTATTCTTCTTGAAACATGCTTGTTTATATTTTCATATAAAAATTAGTTTTGTTTTGAGATAGTCAAATGGATTAGTATAGAGCTCTTCATGATTTATTCTCAATCCAAAAAAATTTTTAAATTGTATTTAGAATTTTCCAATGCTACTCTTCTTTGTATAAATGCATTAACTTATAATCCCTGTTTGCCCTTTCTTCCTACAATTTCTTTGATTTTTATTGTTATTCCTACACATCAAAATTTCATAAGGTTCATCCTTAATTAACTTAATTAATATTGATGTTTTCAATAGTGAAAATATTCATTTCCCTGTGTATTTCGCTTTGGTCCCATTCTCTACCTTCTCTTACAGTTTCTTTATTTTACTAGGTTTTTACTAGTTTCTTTATTTTTCCTAGTTTCTTTATTTTTACTAGGTTTCCAATAAACTTTGTAGTTTTAATTTCCACTTAAACACAGAAATTGTTTAGATAGTGCTTTTAAATAATTTCTAATTAGTATATCTTTGCTTTCATTATTGAAAGTGTTTTTAACATTAATACCTAATATGATACTATCAGTATAAGAGATAATAACCTATATAATTTCTTCTTGGTAAAGTTTAATAAGAATTTATTTATGACTTCCTGAAGTAACCTAAATTGTTTTAACTGTTATCACCTATATATCTTAACATGTTGTCATCTTATTGGGGTGAGGGGTGAAGATTAAGACACATACCATTTTCAAGCCTATTTGTTCTCTATATCTGGAAGGGAGGCAAATACTCAATCCAAGAGTGACTGTTTTCCACTGATAATCCATCCTTCTCCATCCCTTACAACCATCCTATAAGTACCCGTGTGCTGTGGCTGACTAGAGATGAGTGGTGAAATGTTACCATATCAGGCAATGGCAGGTGACTTTGTTTACAAATTTTGTCTCTTGGTTTCCCCATTCCTAAGAGACTTAGTAGGAGAGGGTTCCTGCTGCCATTCTCTCCAGGTACACTAGGTGATCTTTAGATGTCAATTAGATCAAATTGAATAATGCATGAGAAAATGTCATTTTAACAGTTCAGTACTGCACTAATACGGAAAGGCATTATTAAAACTGAATTTGATATAAATAATATCTAACTTTGTAAAAATTCTAATATATTCTTCCAAATGCTTGTCCTTTTAAAAAGAACAATTATTACTTCTTACAACTGTATATATTTGGGGGGTTCCAAAGTACTTGTTCATCTATTATTTCATGCAGCCACTTTAAATTATGGTGGTCTGTAAGGATTTGTGTCGTTTAACAAATGAGATCCTAAGCATCAGGTAGATAAAATATTAAGAACTAAGTAAATTCTGTGCTTAATATCACAAAGATAATATAAACAGTAAAAGAAGATGAGCTCAGTCTTCAGCTTTTGTAATCATCCATTTGAAAGAGCCCAGGTCCCATCTACATTCCCAGGACAGTCTGGGATGGTTGGATTATGCATCCCATGCCCCGTCAAGCTCAAGTTGTTCCACATTTTACTTTCTACAGGTCTCCCATATTTCATTTATGTAATGTTATTTCCTATCTCCTCTGCTGGAATCTAGCTTCCATGATGTTGTCTGTTCTCCCTCAGTATCTAAACTAGGGTTTCCTGTGAGGAGCCCTGGAAATGGATAGAATGATTCACAGAGACAGACACAGAAAGGACTGAGTAGGTTGATGGAAAGCCCAGTCAACTAGGTGTAAATGCTTAGAAAGCTTGCACACCCATTCCTTAGGCAACATAGGCCAAGGCTATATGGAGGGCATTTCAACCATTTCTGTCTAAAGAACAACCCCTAAATTAGTGGCATCTAAACATAAGCTTTTATTTTTCATTCATGAGTCAGACATGGGTGGCCCTGCCGATACAGCTGGTTTTGCTTCTCATCTATGGGTCAGCTGGGGTGGACAGCTGGTCTTCAAACTGTGGGCTTGCCTGGACAGCTGGTCTTCAAGCTATGGGTCCAGCTGGTGTAGATCTCCAGATATACTCTAAGTGTCTAAATTTTAGGTGGAGAATGAAGTGATGTAGCTACTTGGTGGAGAGTGGAGGAAGATCTTCTCATGGCCATGATGGAGGGACAGGAGGGCAAGGGCCATCACACATGCATACTTACATCACATCCACTAACAGCCCACTAGTGATAACAAATCACACGGCCAAGGCTATAGTCAGAAGGAAATACACTGTCTTTTGTAGAGAAAACTACAAATTTACACAGCAAAAGGCATGGATATGGGAAAAAGTGAAGGGCTCAATTACACACTCTACCAACAGAGGGATTTCAAGACTCAGACCAAAAGACTCCAGGGACATGTACATCACACAGACATATAACATGTAAAATAATAAACTTTACTATAATGAAATGAAGCAAAGGGAAAACTTGTAGAGAGGTGCCTGGGAGGTGAGGAGAACAGGTCATTATTCTTTGTATAAAAAGTGTTTGAGCTGAATTTGAACTCAGTGAGGACACTCTATCCTCATGTGCTATGTTCCAGCAATCCTAAACTACTTGCGACATTGCTGATGTGTGCTGCTCTCTGACTCTTTATGCCTTCAAACACACTGCTGTCTCTTAGAGTATTCTGTCATCATTCAGTCCCCATATATCCATTTAACTGGCTAATTAACTTTATCTTCCAGATGGCCTCCTACAGGAAGTCCTCCCTAGCTTTTTAAATCATTCTAGGTACCTCCATTCTCTATGCACCTCTAGCATCCTGCAAATATCCTAGGACCTTATTCCCTAATTGCCTGTTTAGATAATCAAGACCATAGCTTTCTTAATGGCAGGGACCAGGTCTTAATTTTCTCTCTGTTCCTAGGGCTTACAGTAGTAGTACATAGTAGACAAACAAGTGTTGGATGAATGACTAAATATCTGAAAGGCTTTCAGCATGAACTGATGGAATCAAAAGAGACTAAAGAAAAATGTAGGAGAACTCTACAAGTTATTTTTTTGGTACAGGTTTTTTAAAGTCTGTATTACCGAATAAAAATATTGTGACTGAACACAAAGTCAGAACTGTTTTACATTAAACAACAGGGCTTCGTCTAGTCTGATGTAAACTAACTAACTGGCAACTGGCATGTTTGGGAGTTAATTCATTTTTCTAGGTCCTACTTTTTTCATGTATTTTATGACAGGGCTGTACCAGATAATCTCTAAATTCTAAAACTCCATCTCTTAACATTTTTAGATCTAAACGTATTTACTTTGTTTATAGTTGAAGAGATTACAGCACGAGGCAAGTAGATATAGAAGTAGTTGAAGAGGGTTTACAAGAGAAAATACAAGTTTTGGCCAGGCGTGGTTGCTCATGTCAGTAATCCCAGCACTTTGAGAGGCTGAGGCGGGCAGATCACAAGGTCAAGAGATCGAGACCATCCTGGCCAACATGGTGAAACCCTGTCTCTACTAAAAATACGAAAATTAGCTGGGTATGGTGGTGCGTGCCTGTAGTCCCAGCTACTCTGGAGGCTGAGGCAGGAGAATCGCTTGAACTCGGAAGGTCAAGATTGCAGTGAGTGGAGATCATGCCGCTACATCCCGGCAAGAGAGTGAGACTCCATCTCAAAGAAAAAAACAAAAAGGGAAAAAGAAAATATGAGTTTAAATGAAAATGAAAATGACTACATTCCAAGTAGGAAAAATATCTAATACTGTTGCATAGAATGAGAACAAACTTGGATTCTCTATTGGACTACTACAAGTGTAATATATTATAATTTCCCTAATTAGATAGAAAATTATTTGCATTAATAGTCTCTCTTGTGATCTTTACCTCTTCTAATATCTATTTTAATACAAATGCCTGCTGTTTGGCTGCATATTAGCTAAGATGTATAGAGAAATATATTGTCTGCTGAACGTAACCCCAGGTACACGAAAGGTCACTGAGGGAAAGACACAACTGACCATGAGAAGAGAGAATGATCAATGCCACTGAGGAAGAATGAACGAGGCACAATAGTCTCAGAAGAGCGCTTTGTGTTGTTCAAGGAACCAGAGGTGGTTTTCTTGAGCTGAAGCTTCAAAGGGAGTAGAAACTGGAAGGTGAATGTCTTAGCAACTTGGGCTGCTGTTCAGATCTTACTAACCTCCCAGTTATAAAATGTCACAGCTGCCTAACATGGGTTAGTTGACTATGTGGGAAATCACTAATATAACAATCTGGATAAACTTGGAAAGCTTTCTCCCTTAAACCATGGTTCAGTGAAAACTAGGAGCTGATGAGATATCCTACTTGGGAATAGTCTCAACACATCTGGTTCTGAACCCATTAAAAAACATATACAGTACAGGAGTCAGGATGAAGATGTCAGCTTGATCACAGGTAAAACTGGACTACAGAAGTTGGTTTGGACTAGAAGCCAAGATGGGCTTTGTAGCATATCCCCTCTGCCAACTCCTTCCCTACTGCACCAATGCAGTTGATTTTACTTGCCTAGTCACATACAGAGCATCAGGAGAATCTAGGGTGCCTCATCCCATGAAAGAGCTTGTCCTAGTCATTTACCACATGGAAGAGAAGCTGGAGACACACATATCCTGCAAGCAAGAGAGAGTGGAAAAGGAGAGGCCGTGCATCTGTAAGGATCCGACCCCAAACTCTATTAATCAGGTAGGTCTCTTCTCCTCTTTGGAAGAGAGCCAAGTGGAGAAAATGATAGGTATTTTCTTCTCTAGGCTTCCAAAAATGGCAGATGCTTTCACATGAGCCAGCTGAGCATACGGGAGAGAAAGAGCATGAACATGATTTCTGATCATCCATCTCCTCATCCCCACCCAAAGTAAAGACTGCCTTAGTAATTCCTGGAATGTCCCCAACAAAGGCATAGATTTCATAAAAGAGACTTTCAGAGCGCAGTGAGTTGAGCTGGGGAGCTGGTGATGTCAGGAAAAGACAGCACAAAATCCTTTGTGAAGCCCCTCACAAAAACTTTTCCAGTTGGGTCTAACCCCAGCCCTAACCTACACCTATCTACTTACGAAGTATCTAGAAAATGTTTCAGAATCTCAAAGGTAAAGACCAAACATGAAGGAACATTAAACAATCGCAACATATTTATTCTGTGGCAAAGTAAATGCGCATTTCCATGAAGATTAACTCTATAACAAAAGCAAACTATCAGCACAACCGCATGAGGAGTTCTAACTTTCTTATATTGGTTAATCCCTTTTAATCGACCTACTGGAGTGACATGTCAAAGGGACTTAAGGTAGGCCTAGGTTTCCTGTGTCTGGGTTTTGTATGAGTTATGCCCCTTTGACTCTGTATTTCTGGAGTAAAATATAGTCACTGGAAGGGTAGTGAAGTAGAAACATCACAAAAGAGTTGTCATTATTCCAAAGAATTGGAATCCTGGGTTATAATTTCACTTGTGTAATTTAACACCTGTGTGACCGTGGGCAAGACATGTAATTTCCATTTCCATTTAAGTGCTGTCAGCTGTAAAATGTGGTACTTGAAAATGTCAAAAATTCCTTTCTAATTTTAATTTTATGTGTTACATTTAAGTCTATCAAAAGTCAATAAAATATAAAAATTTTATCATTTGTTATGTGTGGTGAGCTCTGCTAAGAGATTTATATAATCTTATTTATCTTCCCAACAATGCTATGGGGTAAGAATAATTATCCCCATTTTACAGAAGAGCAAACCTGGGCTCTGAAGCATGAAGTGATTTGCTCAGGGTAAGAGGGAAAGCTGGGATCAAAATCCATGGCTAACTCCAAAGCTCACCTCATTTACCAGCTACTCCCCTAAAAATAGCATGTGCAAACTGTCAAATTTTCAAAACCATTCCCTGTGCCCGGATTCCTGTGGTTCTCATGATCATCTGTTTTTAGCCCCATTTTTCAGATGAGCAAACTGTCATTTCCAGAAGTTGGGTTGTCCAAGTTCACAAAGATCATTAGAATCAGAGCTGAAACTTCTCCCAGGTGGCCCTAGGGCTGAGCGCTCAAAGGCTGCTTACTTTCTCTGAGGCAGACCACACTTGGCCATTTCGTCACGGAGCCAGTTGTTTTCAAAGCAAACCCAATCACGGGGGCAGGCATTCGGCAGTTACTCTGACTCAGGCAGACAATTCCATTCATTTTCTGGGATGGAGAGTTCTGAAATAACTTTTTCTTTAACACAGTCCTATCTCCATGAGGCAGTATTTGTTGACTCTTTGATTAAATCCATTAGCTATTCAGTCACAGATGCCCTTCAAAAAGCAACATGCCTCTAAAAGCCGCACGTTCAGCTGCTAAATGATTCTGAGTCAAACCAGGGAGATCTAACCCATACGGCAACCAGTGAGGAATCTGAGCAAAACACACAACATCAGAGTTGGAACAAGCCTTTGCAATCATGAAAAGTACAAATCCCTCATTTTACAGATGGGGAAACTGAACCCAGAATTAGGAAGAGACAGCTCAAATCCAGGAAATGATGGAGTCAGGGTCAGAAATAACTTCCTGCTCAGAAATTGGTGGGGGTTTTATTTCTATTCAATTAGGGGGATCTCAACAACACAAGACAGAATTTCACTATGATGTGGAATGGGAGCTGGAAGAAACACTACTCCTCACTCCCATATAGGGACATGCAAGTTAGCTCTTCCATGTACCTTATCTAACTTCATTTCATCATCATATCATAAAGTTATTTTTGGTTTTGCTGCAGCAATAAAAAAAATGCCTATATCAGTGTGGCTAGAAACAATAAAGATGCATCTCTTTTCTCTTTTTTTCTGTTTTTGAGACAGTCTTGCTCTGTTGCCAGACTGGAGTTCAGTGGCACAATCTTGGCTCACTGCAACTTCTGCCTCCTGGATTCAAGTGATTCCCCTGCCTCAGCCTCCAGAGTAGCTGGGACTACAGGTGTGCACCACCATACCCAGCTGATTTTTTGTATTTATAGAAGAGACAGGGTTTCACCATGTTGGCCAGGATGGTATCGATCTCCTGACCTTGTGATCCACCTGCTTTGACCTCACAAAGTGCTGGGATTGTAGGCATGAGCCACCATGCCCAAGATGCATTTCTTGTTCACATACATCTTCAGTATGGGTTGGCTGTGCCTCTGTTCCACAGTATTTTCAATCTAGAACTCAGGATGACAAAGCAGCTCTATCTGGACCATAGCTGGTTATTATGGGTTGTGTTGTGTCTCCCCAAGATGAAGATAAAGAACTGTCCCCAAGTACCTGTGAATGTGATCTTATTTGGAAATAGAATATTTACAATTTATCAAGTGAAGATGATGTCATTAGAGTGGACCCCTAACCAAATTTGACCAGTGTCCTTATAAAAAGGAGAAATTCAGACCTAGAGACAGATATGGGCACAAGGAGAACATCTTGTGAAGTTGAAAGCAGAGACTGGTGTGATGCTCTGCAAGCCAGGGAATGCCAAAGATTGTCAGCAAACCAGGGAATGCCAAAGATTGTCAGCAAACCAGCAAAAGTTATAGGAGAATCATGGAACAGATTCTCTCCCAAAGCCTTAAGAAAAAAGGAAAAAAAACCTGCAAACACCTTGATTTTGGATTTGTAGCCCAGAGAAGTATGAAACAATAAATTTCTGATATTTAAGCCACCCAGTGTGTGGTGCTTGGTTAGGCAGTCCCAATAAACTGATAACACTGGCTTTATTACAGAGAGATGCATGAGAGAGATTTTGCAGCAGATGCAACACAGAGATACAAAGCAGATGCTACCTTCCAAAGCTTCTGCTCACACCCCACTGGCCAAAGCACATCACACACTCAAGCCTGATGGCAATGGTGATGAAAATTATTTTCTTCAAACAAGAGCCACCCCATCCCCCACCCAAGGAAAGAGCAGGGAATATTTTGAACAGTAATACAGTCTACCGCAGCAGCACTATCATCACTGTAGGCAGATAGGTATTGAGGGCAGTTGAACTCAGGCCCGAAAACAACAACTGAGTGGTCCGAGTTGAGTAACTGGTGGAGCCAGTATATGATCCCTGCTTTTCTGCCCCAAATTTTAGGCTATTTCTACTGCATCCCCAATTAATTCTAAAGGTAAATTGCTTGCCTATCCCTGTTCTGGAAGTACTAATGCAACTCCCCTTCACAATATCAACCACTTGGTTAAGAACAAAAAAATTAGCTTCCAAAAATAAATAAAATAATTAAACTTTTATTGAAATCAAAGGTCAGTCCTTATGCTCTTTCTTAGCATAAAGCCTCTTGTTAGAGTACTGCCTGAGTTTTTTTCTTGGGTAAACACATGTATGAAATCAGGGCATTAGTTTGATTGTTGTGGTACTATATAGTTTGTATAGATTTGCCTGGGAAATGAACCTTTGAAGGTATTCATCTTAACCACCTCAGCCCAGGCTTCTGCTCACAATGTTTTGAGAGCCAGTAGCTAATTAGGCCAGTTATGTCAGGTCAAGCCTGCTATAGTGCATCTGGCTGGGCCTGCACCACAAACTGGGCCAGCTCTACATCTGGAAGCAGAGAGCTGGAAGGTGCCTTGTCCTTAGGGTAGCAAAATATCCCAGTTTGCCCAGGACTGAGGGACTTCCCAGAACATTAGACTTCCAGTGCTAAACCTGGAATTACCCCCAGGAAACCAGGATAGTTGGTCACCCCATGCCTTAGTCCTCTTCAGTGACTCCAAGTCTAGAATTTTCAGATAGAAACCCAAGACCAGAGAGGGAAGAACTTGGGGTCAGAAATAGAAGAGAACATCCATATCACATAACCTTAATGTTAGGGGGACCAATCATTCTGGTTTTCTCAAGACTGAGGGGGCTCCACAAAGTGGGACTTTCGGTTTTAGAGCTGGACCAGTCCTGGAAAAACTCAGAGGAGTTGGTCACCTTATCTAATAACATCTTATTTTACAAAGAGAGAAACTGAGACCCAGAGAAGAGTGTTGTTCCATGTCTCGTTGGAAACAAATGGCAAACTGGGAGCAGAAGGAGGTTACTTAACACCCACTCCAGTGCTATTTCTGCAGTATAATACAGATTTCTATCTATCAGTAAGTGCCTATTTATTCCCATTATTCAAGCAGCTATCAAACTTATTTTGAACTATTTGAGAAGACTAAAAAATGGACTTCAGAATGAGAGATCAAGAGGGTCCTTTCTCTAAGAGCAGCTTGCTGAGGCCAAAGAGTGCAGCCTGGCTGTAGACCCCAGAGGCTCTCTTCTCTAGGATTTTCAACTCAGGAGATATCTTCTACACAGAGCTTTTGTGATATCTGTCTCTCACACACACAGATAAGTGCCTCTCTTCTCTCCTAATTGATATCACCTGTGCTCTTCTGCCTCATGACTTTTCCAAGCAAACAGCTCTACTTCTGAATAGTGGATTCAGCACCAGTGGACATGTCCTTCTTATTCTACCAAAATGCCACACAGTTGCCACATCTGGGTCTCAAATCCAAGCCTCCAGTCCCAATCTCAGCATTAGCAAGGGCTTAATTTGAATCATACCTCTCCCACATACTGGCCACTTAACTTTGATGAAATCACCTAATCTTGGTGGTCTTCAGTTTTATTATTACAATATTGCCCTCAGGATTTTTAAAAATCATTATACAATATCTGATGCATTACTGGGCCTAGTAGTTATGCAATAAGTGACAGATTTGTTTATCAATGATGTAGTGTGATAACTAGTTAACAGATTACAGAGTCATGCACATCTGGGTTTGAATTTCACATCTATTACTTATTAACATTATGACCAGGAGTAATACACTAACAAATTTCTGGCACTCAGATTGTCTTTGCTGTAAAGATCATGAATCATAGTTCTCTGTCTGCAAGGTCATTTTATTTGTTTTTCTACAAAATGTGCATTCAATACTGTAGCTATTGTCAAAAATTGTCTTTGACCAGCCCTCCTCCACAAGAAATTCCCATGGAAAAAGTGCACACAGAAAACACTAATTGCCAAATAAATAAACACCATCACTTTTAAGTTCCCACCACCCCAAACTCCCAAGGCAGGACCATGGAGAGCTCCTTTTGATTTTACATTCTTCTGAGATCTCCCATCTACCTTTTTATTTAAATACAACTTTATTTAAATATTTGCCTTGTTTTTTCTCTCACTTGCTGTATTCATGGCTATGTGTCAGCTCAGATGGATTGAGCTGCATTTAAAATAAGAAAACCTTATGAGACACTAATTGTAAAAGAGAAATTTATAAAATAAGTTAAGACGCAGGTGTTCCATGGCTGGGAAGGCTTCCTGACATTCCCAGAGAGACTGAATCCTTTCCTCTTTCTAGGCTGCCATCTTTAGCACAAGGCTTTCATGCTTAAGGATGCCTCATGGTTAGATGATAGCTACTGGAGCTCCAGCCATTATATTTAGACTTGAAGCAAGAAGGATGATAAGAGGCTAAGGCCAAAATCCCCACTTCACTATCACCAGATACATAACATTACCATTCTGTAGCTACAAAAAAGCGAGGAAATGTAGCTTTTGTTTTCTAGGTCTCAGCTTTTAACTTACAAAACGGAATATTTGGCTGTGTGATTTCAATGTCCTCTTCCAGTTTATAATACATAAACTTAAAAGACTGCATTTCCTGACTTTCTTTTCAACTGAGAGATACTATACGGGAGTAACAACAGAAGAGTGTTGTTTGAAGACTTTTGGAGAGCTCTTTAAAGGGGTTTGATTCAGAAGGGAGACTATTTAGTTGGGTATATTGCTGCTCTGTATATCAGGGTTATATTGCTAAGAAAAAAGAGAGTAGATTTTGGATAAGCAACTCATGGTTTCTGTCACATAATATAACATTGTTGATTCATAAACCAGTTACTTTCCATAGGTAAATCTGCAACCATTCCCTAGCTTTGTTGCCTCTAAAATACCACAGTAGCTTTCTGCTATTACCATAGTTGATCATTGCACTCTGATTTTCTGGTATGAAACCTCCATAGGATTAGTTAAATTTTGATTGATTGAATTCTCTTTGTAGTCTAACTCTGTCCAATCAGTTGATGAAGTCTCATTCCCTATATCATCTACTCATATACAGATAGAGAGCTGTATGATTTTATGGTTCACATAATCAATGTTTTTATTTATTATTTTTTTAATTATCATACAATGTCTACTTTGATACATTCCACAGATGGAAAGCGCCTAAACTTAATTTCCCTTTGCCTCAAACTTTCACATTCCCAATAGAAGTATAATCCCCCAACACAGTCTGTACTTGGTCTTGTCTGCTGCTTTATTAAATTGTCCACTCTAGTGAATATTATCTTACTTAAATTATTCTGATTTCACCACTATGTATATGATGGTTTTTTCTAAAAAATAATTCATTTAAAAGTATAATGATTTAAATAACTTATAAAATAGACTCTACTAATAGCTACATATATTTTCAGAAACAGTAGAAGAGTATTGCCACACCTGCAAATAATATTGCCTAATAGCCACAAGATGATTTTTGTGAGATTGGCTATATAGTTATTATACTCCTGTTATCCTACTAACTTTACATGTTAAAAATCATAAGGCCTACAGAGCCAAGAAACTTCTCCAAAGACAGTGATTCACCCTACCCCCTCTTTATGTAGAACATCTGAAAATGTGGAGCTTATTCAGTTTGGGTCTTTTTCTGTATTTGTTGTTTTTATAATGTGAATCAAGCACTTATGACAATCCCTGTTTATGAAAAATGACTCATAGTTTTCAGCAAAAGTGCCAAGCTCAACTGTGTACAGCAGAGTATTGGGAAGAGAAAGTTAAATTTATCCTCTAAGTGAGGAAATGCAGAGAGGGAAAAAAATTAAAACTGTTCTCCAACATCCTTCATCAATGTCCTGGGTGGTCTGTGCTTAGTCATAAAGGCACACACAAAAAAAGAACAGTAAAAGCAAAAGACTTTCAAAGATGAAATAGGCAATATGCTCTAGAAATGAATTAAAGATATTTAAGTTATTTACAAAGGAAATGAAATGACCACTTTGTAACAGTATACCGGACATAAAATGCAGCAGTGAGCTGTTCAGTGGACTTACAACATGTATCGTGTGCTGAATTTTACCCAGCTGCTTTACAATGACCCTGGAAACATGTTTTATTAGATCAATCAACAGCAAAGGTAATTCTTTTATAGAGAGTTCTTTAAAGATTATAAATCATGTGATATATTACATGTGATATATTACATAACAATGAATAACATTTTTGCAAATCCCACCTCACACACCCTCCTGCAAAAAAAATTATAAATCAAGATTTATTAAGAATGAATATAGTTTTTATTTATTGAACACCTGCTGTGTACCCTTCCCGTCCGTTCTGTGTGATGGAGACAGCACCATGGAAAGGCAGGTGAGTGATACAGTTTCTGGGATCCCAGAAGTCTCCTCTCTCTCCCCCTACCCATTTTCACAATGTCTCTTTTGATGTTAATCCCCTATGAATTCAAGTCTACACTTAGAGGAGCAATAATTATTCAAGGCTGTATCCCACAGTGAAGCACAGATCCTCTATGAACAAATCCAGTCTTGAATCTCTATCAGTCTTTCACCCCTCTGTGTGAATGGAATTATTGAATAGACAGGAGAGAGGAGAGAACCTGGGGCATAGTGCCATTTACTGCAGATGCTGTAGTTAGGCTCCCTTGAGGCCAAATCTGCCTCTGCAGATTTGCATCTCTTAGCAGTTGTCATCAGTGTTCAGGAGGAATCGTTCTTCTCTGGATAGCCACCAACATAGTATATCTGCAGGGGTCCCAAGAGGTAATACCTGCTCTGAAAGCTTCTCCAGAATTTGCCCACCTCCTGCACCACATGTCACTTCAAGCTTCCGGGTACGACAGTCTGGAGGCTCCATCTCTTAAAAGTGCAGAACCATTAAGGTCCATTTTTTGAAAAATCACCTTTCAATTTTAAAAGAATATTCTTGTCTATTATATTTGAGCCACACAACAACCCTACAAGGAATGTATTATTGATTTCATTTTATATAGAGAAAATGGAAGCCAAGAGAGGGTCTCCGTGTGGCTCCAAGTCACAGTTAGTTTTGTTTGAATTTTTCTAACCTCCACTATCATGTCTATAAAAAGATCCACCTGGAACATCACACAAGGTCTGTCAGGGGATGAGGGGAGGGTGGGCAAGGGGAGGGAGAGGATTAGGACAAATATCTAATGCATGCAGGGCTTAAAACCTAAATGATGAGTTGACGGGTGCAGCAAACCACCATGGCACATGTATACCTATGTAACAAACCTGCACGTTCTGCACGTGTATTTCAGAACTTAAAATTAAAATTAAATAAATCTACCTTACATTTTTATAATACATTTCAGTTTGCAAAGCTTTTTCACACATAATCTCACCAACTCATCTGATTGAGCACTATTGTTTTCTACTACTTCTCTCTAAAGAATTCTAAAGGCTGAACTTGTTTCTTGGACTGATTGTGTTCCCCACGAAGAAGCATAGAGAGAAGGAAAATGCATAAGGCAGGAGTCTATTTTTGTAAAACACACAGGCAAAGGAAGTGGCTGGGGAGTCAGGACCCTGTGATGGAATCCCAGGTTTATTACTTGTCATCATTGTGGGCAAGTCAGACTCTCTGAACTGCTTTTCCAAAACTGTAACATAGAGATCAGATGAAGTGATATATGTGAAGATGTTTTGCAAATGGTTACACACACATGAGGGGTTATAATCATCAAAACCAGGGTCCCCACCTTGGAGGGATTTGAAGATTTCAACTTTATTCATCTTCACAGACCCAGCTTAAAATAAGTCCAGTAAATTATTTGAATGAGCAAATGCACAAATAATGTGTGCATCAAAAAATGAGAGGGGCCTGAGCTGTGACTAAGAGAAGTGTTTGGACAGGCAGGAGGAAAAATCCATTAACTCATTTCTCCCACGGATAATGGGCTTCACAATTTGGGAAGCATCTCCTTACACATTTTCTCATTTCACCTCCACCCATTTTGAGGGTGACAGGACCTGTGCTCAGTGAGGTTACTAAGTAACTTGTGCACCACTAGTGAATGGAGGGGCTGGCATTTGAGCCTGAATTAGTGGGATTTCAATCTCTTGGCTTATTCTCTGCAGCTCATGGAGCACATTGAATGAGGAATTCTAGACCCTTGGTCCTAAGCAGCTACTGGAATTATTTCTCCCCATGCCATACTTATTACAGGATTTGGAGTTAAGATTAAACTTTCTCTTCCTGATTTTATTCCTTCAGCTTGCCTAAATCCCCCAGCTCCACTGTTGCAAATGGCCTCACCTACTATACTTCCCTATGAGGTCATCCATGGATGACCATGTTCACTCTCATTTATCCACTGAAGACTTGTAGACCACTCTCTGCCTCACCACCTCCATTTCTACCTTCATTCATGATTTCAAAATCCAGGTAAGTAATAAAGCCAACAAACTGGTTTCTCAATTTCTCACTCCTAAAACCACTTCTAGTCCATGTATCACCACTCCTATTGTCACTCCCTCAGACATCTTCATTGTTGATAACATATTTCTTCAAAAATTTCTCTTTTAGGTGACTCAATCACCATCTACACATCTTTCACCCATATTTCTTTTAGTCACATGACTCCAAACATTCTGTTTCCTGCAAAAGGTCAAAGCCCCATCACCTTTTCACTATCCTAAGTGATCTTACTTCTGGTTTTGATTTCTGATCCATCATTGTATTTGATTTCTTAAATAAACCCTGAACTCTCTTATATCTCTCCCTCTATCCTTGCAGCATGCCAACTCTGGTTAAACCCAGCTCTCACTCTACTTTACATTTAAGGAGCCAAATAAACCTAGATTTAAAAAACAAAAGTATTTTATGCCTTTGGATCTCAATTTTAATTTATGATCACAAACTTCAAGTGTGCTTTCAATGCTTCTCCCAAATGCGAAGACCTTTCTGTTCACTCTCTCATTCTCTAAGGTTACCATTTCAGATTTTATCTTACTTCCTTAAATCTTAAAACATTCTAGTACTTATTACCTCTCAGCTGCTGACATTCACTAATTATTCACTGATAAACAGAGCCACCAAAAGAAGTGCCTACTTTCTCCAACCACCCAAACTATAAATTTACCCAATATTTGTACCTAATGATGATTTCACAGTTTCAACCACTAATCAGCATGGGTGTTGATCTAACTGAATAGGTGGCCACTTTAAACATACTAGAGCTATTATGAAAGTGCATAGCCCTGAAATATCAGCCCAGTCTATATCCATAGACACTCCTTTCACTTCTGTGATAGTGAACAACTGTCTATACTCCTGTACTAGTCAGGGTTCTTTAGAGGGACAGGACCAATAGAAAGGAAGAAAGGAAGGAAGGAAGGAAGGAAGGAAGGAAGGAAGGAAGGAAGGAAGAAAGAAAGAAAGAAAAGAGCGAGAGAAAGAAAAGAAAGAGAGAGAAAAAAAGAAAGAAAGAAAGAAATAAGAAAGAAAGAAAGAAAAAAGGAAGAAAGAAAGAAAGAAAGAAAGAAAGAAAGAAAGAAAGAAAGAAAGAAAGAAAGAAAGAAAGAAAGAAAGGCAGGCAGTGTACAGTGGCTCACACCTGTAATCTCAGCACTTTGGGAGGCTGAGGTGGGTGGATCTCATGAGGTCAGGAGTTTGAGACCAGCCTAACCAACATGGTGAAACCCTGTCCCAACTAAAAATACAAAAATTAGCTGGGTGTGTTTTCACACACCTGTAATCCAAGCTGCTCAGGAGGCGGAGGCAGGAGAATCGCTTGAACCCAGGAGGCAGAGGTTGCAGTGAGCCGAGATCTCACCACTGCACTCCAGTCTGGGGGTAGAGCAAGATTCTGGCTCAAAAGAAACACAAACTAGATAGAGAGAGAGAGAAAGAGAGAGATGAAAGGGGTTCATTAAGAAGTATTGACTCACATGATCACAAGGCAAAGTCCCACAACAGGCCATCTGCAAGCTAAGCATCAAGGAAATCAGTCAAGTCCCACAACCTCAAAAATGGGGAAGCCAACAGTGCAGCCTTCAGTCTGTAGCTGAAGGCCCAAGAGCCCCTGGAAAATCACCAGTGTGAATCCAAGACTCCAAAAGCTGAAAAACTTGGAGTCCAATGTTAGAGAGCAGGAAGCATCCAGCATAGGAAAAAGATAGAGGCAAGACAATTTAGCAAGTCTAGTCTCTCCATGTTCTTCTGCCTGTTTTATTCTAGCCATCCTGGCAGCCAATTAAATGGTGTCCACTCAGTTTGAGGGTGGATCTGCCTCTCCCAGTCCACTGGCTCAAATGTTAATCTCCTTTGGCAACACCCTCACAAACACACCAAGGAATAATACTTTGCATCCTTCAAGCCAGTCAAATTGACACTCGTTATTAATCATCACAACTCCTAACTTGGGCCAATCCTTCTTTTAAATCACATCCATTCCCATTCACTCAAGATATTATGCTGTAATCCTCATTTTTTTCTTCTATATGATATTTTCTTCTCTCTGTTGGTTTAGCCCCATCTAGATATGAGCATATTGTAAGGTCTTTTACATTCTAAAAAACATCTTTGATTTTGTCTACCTCCTGATCATTCTGCTCCCCTATGTAGCCATTTTCTGTTATGGCTACCTTCAGAGTTACTTTTCTCCATTTTCCCTTAAAACCGTCTCTATCAGACTTTCAAATCCATCACTCCACTGAGACAGCTGTTGTCAATATCTTCCTTATTACTAAGTTTAATGGTCAGTTCTCAGTTTTCATCTCAAAATCTTAGCAGCTTTTGACACAATTGATCACTTCCACCTTTTGAAACATTTCTTTATTGACTTTTTGAACAAAATATTTTTCTAGTGTCCTTTCTACTTAGTTGACCCACAGGTTGCTGAGTCCCCTTATTTGATTTTCTAAATGTTGGGGTGTTCTGGGCCCTATTCCCCGCCTACTCTTCTATTTCCAATCTGCTGACACTCCTTAGGTGACCTCATCTAGAATCATGGCTTTAAATACCATTTTTTCAACATGATGGCAACTTCAAATTTTATATCTTCAATCAGGTTTCTCCTCTGAATTTGAGATTCTTATGTTAAACTGCCACCTCCATTTGCTTATCTAATTGCCATCCTAAAACCATTCTGTTCAGCAAAATGAAATCATTTAATAGCCCTGCTAATCCGTCATTGCCCAAATGCTTCCCAATTAAGGTAAATGATATCTCCATTCATGTGTTGCTCAGCCCAACTGTCCTTTATTCTCTCACTCTCTACATATAAGCCATCAACAAACCCCAGGGGAGTTCCATCAACAAACTCCAGGGAAACTACCTTTAAAATACAGCCCAATTCTATGACTTCTTGCTCTTCTACAACTATATAATAACTATATTCCTAGGCCAAGTCACTATCATCATTCTTCTGGAATGATGACACTACTATCTTTCTATTGCAGGACCTGAAATCCGGCAATAGAATCATAATTGGTCCCCCTGTTCCAGCCTTCTTCCCAACAGTCTATTATCAACCTAGCAAGCAGGTTATTTTAGATTATTGTTAAAGCACAAATCTTATAGGATTTCTTTTCTGCTCAGAACCCTCAAACATGTTCCATTACACTTGGTATAAAATCCAAAGTCCTTGCTTTTGTGTCTTGGTTACTATCTAGCTCAGCTCTAGGAACGAGGCCAGATCCTACCTTCAAGAAGCAGGTAATGTGTTGCTTATTTTGGTCTTAAAGTACTTTGGAAGCCATCTCAGCTTCAAGCCATGGTCAATGTCAGTCATTTGTTTTTTCTGTATCTCAGTATATAACAGATACAACCTTGCTTTCCCAGACTGGGGTGAAAATATGATTACAACTCTAATATATTTCCCATTAGCTTCTGAATCACTTCCTTGAGAAAAATCCATTGTCTTCCACTTGAGGTATTTATATTCTTCTCTCTTTCTTTTCTTACCCCACCCTACCCATTAACTGCCCAAGAACTCTAAAGTTTACTCATCCTAAACAGTAAAGAGGGTAAAATAGCAACTTCTTCCCCATCAGTGGGCCTCATACTCCTTTACAAACTTCTTTTGCCCCTTCCCCAAGAACCACGTTTCCCTACCAGCAGATTTGGGAAAATAGTTTATTAAGCTTCTTAACAGTAAACAAAAGCTGGGTACAGTGGCTCGTACCTGCAATCCCAGCACATTGGGAGGCCAAGGCAAAAAGATCATCTGAGGTCAAGAGTTTGAGACCAGCCTGGCCAATATGGTGAAACCCTGCCCATTCTAAAACTACAAAAATTAGCTGGGCATGGTGGCACACACCTAAACCCCTGCTATTCAGAGGCTTAGGCAGGAGAATTGCTTAAACCGTGAGAAATTGAGGTTGCAGTGATCTGAGAGCATGCTACTGCACTCCAACCTAGGTGACAGAGTGACACTTTGCCTCAAAATAAATAAACAAACAAACAAAAATCACAGGCTTTTCTTACTCCTTCTGCCAAAGCAAGGTTTGATTCTCTATCATAATGAAGACTTTGTGAAGCCAAAAAAAAATCAATTTCTCCAAATAAGACCTTATTGTTGCACATATCACGGATATTCCATGTTTGTCTACAAGACTGTCTCTTCTGTTAGACTGCAAGATCCTAGAGGGAAGGACTGCTTCTTATCACAGAACCACATACAGAGTAAGGTTTATAATGCTTATAGTAAGTATTGAAATCAACAGAACCAAGTTGATTTGGTTCTGTATATCAATAGATTGATAAGTAGCTTTATCCAAATAAGTCCCAAAAAGTGCTGACACACAGAGCTGTGATTTATCATAAAAACTGTAACTGGTTTATTGACTACAGAGTTCTATGTTCTTTTGGCTAGTCTCTTGCTGCCCCTATAAAATGTATTCAATAGAGTTAATCTTCCCCTGATACAAAAATGAAATTGGGCAGATTCCATGCCTTTTTCTTGCATACTCACAAATGACAGACTTTCTCACTTCAAATCACAAAGCCAGCTTTATTCAAAAGTTAGAATAGGCCAAATTTAAGATATTGGATTAAGGTTGGATTTTTCTTCCTCCTCCTCCAGGCTAAGATCTGTAGCTACTGTTCCCTCCCTCTAAGGAAGGTAAGGTGTTGACACCAGCTCTTTCTCCACTCATCTCCATCACTACTAGCTAACTACTCTTTCCACCTTGACAGTTAAATCTGACAGAAGAAGAGGCAGATGATAGGAAAATTCTTACCTGACAGGTGACTTCCTTACCTTCTGGTCTATTTGATAAAGACAAGTCTTCTCTTGAGGTCATTTTGATGGCAAATCTCATAGTAGAGATCTTTCTCCAAACAATTCATTTGGATCCTTGGATAATGGATACATCTCTTGATACTTGCAATTTCATTCTCAACTCCTGACTCTGGCATTTACCTCTTACAGGAAACACTCTGGCTGTCTAGGGTGGCTTATTTGACTAAAATGGCAAACACTGACTTTCTTTCTCATGTCATCATAGTTGATCCATAGAAAAATATTCACACATCTGTTGCTCTGATACTCTGGAGAACAATTCAGTTACCAGTCAGCCTCCATCACCCTACTGCCAAGGGCCACTAGCTCTTTCAGGCATCTGTCCTCTGGTCTTGTTGAGTCCAAAGCCTGCACTGCTTGCCACAGAACAGTGAATAAGTCAAAAGACAAGATGTTGGGACAAGGAAAGTGACTTGTTTCAGAGAACAAGAAAGCTGGGAAGATGGTGGATTAAGGTCCCAAAGAACCATCTTAAAAACCATGAATCTCAAGGTTCCTTTTCTATAGGGGAAGGGGGAACATAAAGGAGGTTGAGGTCAGGAGGTAAGAGACTATCACAGACATCTGGTGTCAGCAGATGTCTGAGGGGGTTTCAAAACTTTGTCCTTGATCATGACACAGTGCTCCTGTAAATTTTTAACATTACATTGTTATTTGTGTGTGTATACCTCCCTTATTTCCTGGAGGGTTAGTTTTCAGAAAGGACTATTATCATCCTTGAGTTCAAGGTAAACTATAAACTAAATTAAATATACTAAATCCTCCCATAGTTAGCTTGGCCTACATGGAACGGGCAAAGGTAGTTAATGGGCAAAGGTAGTTAGCTGATGAGGGTAGAAGCAAGATGGATTCAGCTATGTTCAATTTTTTTGACTGTTAGTCTCTCAATGTAGGGAACTCTTTCAAGCTCTCCACATGGTCTCATGGGTACACATCCACCTCTGTCATACACACACACACACACACACACACACACACACACACGGGGGGGGGGCTTGATGTGAAGATCTCTTCCATTCCCTTTTTTTCCCTTCCCTACCTTTATGGTGTGGAGACGGTAGAGTCTCATAGCATAGCAAGTTCTTTTTCTCAAGAAAAGGCCACATATTTTTCCTCTTTTATCCCATAAGTTCAGTTTTTTTCCTGGTTATTTTTTTGCTCTTGGCATGCCAAGTAATGCATGACTAGATAACAGACATTGTCAAACATGGAGTCCTGTTGCTTGTTGGGTGCCGGATTCAGTGGCAATTATATTATTGGGATCAGCTTGATCCTTTCAACGCTTATTTGTGTGTCTCTTAGGGTGCATCTAAAGTAGCCTCTAGTCTAAACCTAAGTAACTGAGGCTGTACTAAATAGTAAGACTATGCCTTTCTGAGCACTTTACCCACTTATGTGTGTGTTATCAGGTCTCTTTATTTAGCTGGTGGACATGCAAACAATTCCTAGCCCTCCATGAGCTCCTAGAATTGTTCAACTTCATGGTGATTTTTCCCACACATGTGCATTTCAGTATTCAGACAGAGATTCTAGGGGATCCTCTACAGGCCTTTACAGCTCCCTTCTCTCCAGTGCTTGCCTCCAAAATGCTAACTGCCTAGGATTTCAAACTCAATCTTTTCAATTCAGGGGAACTCTGGGCCCTGTTTGGGCTTTTCTTTCCCCTGCCAGGGCCTGGAAACTTCCTCCAGACAGAGAGGTAGGGTGACTGCAAAGCTCATAGGACTTATTTCCATTCTCTTAGAGATCATACACACAGTCTTGCACAGCCCTGTTCAATCCAAAATCTTAAAGCAAATGTTCCATATATTTTGGCCAGTCTTGTAGTCGTTTGCAGTGGCAAAGCAATTCCCAGGGTGTTTATTCCTTTATTGGCAGGAGTGAGAACCATTCAAACTCCTATTTGTACATCTGAATTAACCAACTAGCTCTTGGAATCTGAATCCAAGAGCTAGTTCTCAACCATTTATTTGTTCAAATCTGCCTATGGTTGTTTGGCTTTGGAGCTTTTTTATTTTATTTTATTTACTGTTTCTAGGGAAATTTTAATTTGAACCTCCTTTTACAAGAGCTCTAAAGCCAGTAATATATAAAAAGAACCTCTTCAAGGAGAACATCAAACCACTGCTCAAGGAAATAAGACAGGACACAAACAAATGGAAAAACATTCCACGCTCATGGTTAAGAATAATTAATATTGTGAAAATGGCCATACTGCCCAAAGTACTTTATAGATTCAGTGCTATCCTCATCAAGTTTCCATTGACATTCTTTATAGAAATGGAAAAAAACACCTTAAACTTCATATGAGACCAAAAAAGAACCTGCATAGCCAAGACAATCCTAAGCAAAAAGAGCAAAGCTGAAGGCATCAGGCTACCTGACTTCAAACTATACTATAAGGCTACAGTAATCAAGACAGCATGGTCCTGGTACCAAAACAGAGATATAAACCAATGAAACAGAACAGAGGCCTCAGAAGTAATGCCACACACTTACACCATCTTATCTTTCACAAAACTGACAAAAACAAGAAATGGGGAAAGGATTCCCTGTTTAATAAATGGTGTTGGGAAAAATGGCTAGCCATGTACAGAAAGCAGAAACTGGACCCATTCCTTACACCTTATACAAAAATTAACTTCAGATTGATTAAAGATTTAAACATAATACCTAACACCATAAAAACCCTGACAAAAAACCTAGGCAAAACCATTCAGGACATAGGCATAGGCAAGGACTTCATGACTAAAACAACAAAAGCAATGGCTACAAAATCCAAAATAGACAAATGGGATCTAATTAAATTTAAGAGCTTCTGCACAGCAAAAGAAACAATCATTAGAGTGAACCAGCAACCAACAGAGTGGGAAAAAAAATTTTGCAATCTACTCATCTGACAAAGGGCTAATATCCAGAATCTACAAATAACTAAAACAAATTTACAAGAAAAAAAAAAACAAAAAACTCCATCAAAAAGTGGGTAAAGGATATGAACAGGCACTTTTCAAAAGAAGACATTTATGTGGCCAAAACATAGGAAAAAAATGCTCATCATCACTGGTCATTAGAGAAATGCAAATCAAAACCACATTGAGATACCATCTCATGACAGTTAGAATGGTGATCATTAAAAAATCTGGAGACAACAGATGCTGGAGAGAATGTGGAGAAATAGGAATTCTTTTACACTGTTGGTGGGAGTGCAAATTAGTGCATCCATTGTGGAGACAGTGTGGCAATTCCTCAAGGATCTAGAAATAGAAATAGCATTTAACCCAACAATCCCATTACTAGGTATATATCCAAAGCATTATAAATCCTTTTATTATAAAGACACATGCACATGTATGTTCATTGTGGCACTGTTTACAATAGCAAAGACTTGAAATCAACCCAAACGCCCATCACAGCTAGATTTGATAAATAAAATGTGGCACATATACACCATGGAATACTATGCAGCTGTAAAAAAGGATGAGTTCATATCCTTTGCAGGGACATGGATGAAGCTGGAAACCATCATTCTCAGCAAACTGACACAAGAACAGAAAACCAAACACTACATGTTCTCACTCATAAGCAGGTGTTGAACAATGAAAACACATGGACACAGAAAGGGAAACATCACACACCGGAGTCTCTTTGGGGTTGAGGGGCTAGAGGAGCAATAGCAAGGGGTGGGTAGGTTGGGGAGGGATAACATTAGGACAAATACCTAATGTAGGTGACGGGGGGGATGGAGGCAGCAAACCACCATGGCATGTGTATACCTATGTAACAATCCTGTGAGATCTGTACATGTACCCCAGAACTTAAAGTAAAATAATTTTAAAAATGACTTAATTCACCTAATAGACCTGGAATTAAATTTTGTCTGTACTATATGCTTGTTTGGTGATCTTAGGCACATCACAGCTCTGTGTCCAGATTCCTCATAAGGAAATATGGATAACAATTTCTGCCCCACTCATCTCTTAGATGCACATCAAATGAAGGAACAAGTAGCAGAGTACTTTGGAGTTGGAAGGAAATATAACCATCTCTATATCCCACCAGGTATTAGTAACTACTCAGTGAGTAACATTTATTATTTGATGTGCACCATATGACTACTTTAGACATTGGTAATATTGTCCTCACTTCTGTTTCATTAGTCCTGATACAGCAGTTGTGGATTGGAAAGGTGAAGTAACTTGCTCTATTTTACAGAGCTACTAAGGAGTAGGTTGGGATGTGAATCCTGTATCAGGCTGCCTGATTTTAAAACTTATCTTCCTTAGAAATAAAATGCTTCCTTTCTTTTTCCTTCAGAAGGTGTTGTTTTTAGTCTTTTACGGATCAACTGGCATGCCTGCCATGAGATGTGGACTATACATCTGTAAGAATGCCTATGAATACATAGCAGTTTCTTCCGCATTTCACCTTTAACATGGCTTTCATCCGAATTTGATCTTCATCTCCCAGAAAGACTAGTTTATATATTAGATCTGTGCCAAACTACAATTCTTATTAAGTTGCCTAGTAGGGAATCCTGAAACATTTTTAGTAGAAATCAGATCACTACTTATCTTAAGATGCAAGACCTCTGCAAATCTTTTCTCTCTATAAAAACTATCCACCATCTAGTCAACTGATGATCCGTGTTTGCAATTTTTTTCTATACTAGAGTAATAAGGTTAGTCAGAAAAGTTGAAAATCAGGTAAAATGAGAGTAAATTTAAAACAAGACCCAAGGTTGACTTAATTTTGTTGTCAAATATTAAAATGGAAGAGCCATTGTCAGGAAGAGAGATCAATTGTTCTGTAAGAATCCAAGAGTAGAAAATAACTTTTGGTAGAATTGAGGAGAGGTACATTTCCACTCCATGAAAAGAAGAACTTAGAATGTTACAGTTGAGCAAAACCAGAATGAGATACCCAAGAAAGCCATAGGCTCTTTATGGGGCATTGGATGATCACTTCATTGGATACAAGGAAGAGACCTTCACCTGGGACCATGGAAACCCCAAGCAGCCCATGAATGGGATTTCAGAGGCTTGTGAATTTCTTAAAATTCTGTGGATGAATGCAAATGTCAGTTTGTTAGGGTTAAAGCTTTCCTCAGATTATCAAAAATCTCTAAGACCAAAACCAGATGAAAAGTTTATTAAACACAGAGATATTTTTATATCTCTGTGTTTGAATTCTCAGAGGAGATTTGAATTCTCAGAGGAGATTTCTATTTTGAAATCTATATTTGAATTCTCAGAGGAGATTTCTATTTTGAAAGGGAAGTTAGATTGTTTGATTTCTGAAGCCCCTTATACCACTAATATACTCTTTTCTAAATTGAATACAAGAGGAACTAAGCAAATAAGTCTTTGGAAAATGTAAGCTATAGTTCAGGATCTATGGTATACACGATAATAAAATACAAATATTAAACTATGCCCTGGCTACTTCCTAAGTCCATTTACAATACATCAATGTATTTTTTCCCAAATAGAAGAATAAAATTAAAGACTGCTTCTTGTCATTGTGTAAAACATTCACCCTATCACTAAAGAATCCAATTTTGAAAAGCCAAAGGAACAATACCCTAGAATTGAAGGAATCTACTAAAAAGAGTCCAAATTAATATTTCCCTTGTGAAATAGAAGGTAATTAGATATGCAAATCTAAGTATGTAAGAAATGTAAGCAACAAACTAAGGAATATCTGAGAATGAAAAAACAGACTTCAACTGAGAATCCAAAGCCCAAAGCACGCAAATGTCTTTCACTATTAGAGCACAGTGGAGCTCTCCTCAAAATGGATCTTTAAATATTTCCTCACTCTGTCATCAAACATCTATCTCATCCTGAGGCAGTTTTCTCCTCTGATTTTAATGTGACTGCAAGGGCACCCACTGGTCCTACCTGCAGAATAAAGACCTTTTAGTCCATTCACTAAATTTACATAACAAAAAAGAAAGTAGATTTCCAGAGCTTTCAGCTTGTGCAATAGAAGGTTTAAAAATATGCCCTGTACATTTCAACTTTTGACTTCAAAAAAAGTCCATTTATATTAAAAAAAACTTCACTTCTATTCACCCAGGAGGAGATGACTCACTTTCCTAATCTCTTAAGATTTTTAAAAAACATTTTTGAGCCTCTGTCATAACAAGAATTTTCTCCCATGAGCTGTCTTAAGTACCTTGATTTTGCCCAAATTTTCCAGGAGTTTATGTCAATAAAGAATCAAAATATACAAAGGAAATATTGAATAATAACAAATATTGTTTCACTCAATCATTAGACAGGTACATACATAATTTTTCAACTAAATTCTATGTGAGATCTAGAATTTGAGATGTCAAGGTCAGGATTGGGAATTTGAGGTCAAATCTTGCTGGATATTCCCTGGCTACAACTCGAAAAAAGTTGGTGGAATCAGACAGAAGTAAAAAAAAAATAAATGTGGAAGATAAAGGGAGTTTATTGCTTACATAATTGATTTAAATCATTTAATGACAGTAAACAATCTTTTTAGGAGATTGACATTGCTGTAGGAAATCACCCAACAATAGTTAACTTAGTACAGTGATCATGTAGGAGAAACTAAAATAAAGTAATGGATTTAGGCAGGCAGCAGTTCTATTTTATTATGTAAATTAGGATAGCACACACCTTGCTTCATTCAGATCTCTTATCTTTAAATGATTTGCAAGAAGAGAGGTGCAAGTATGTTGAGGAATCAAGACTCCAAAAAGGCAGGAATTAAAATAAGATACCCAGGAGAACACCAAGAACAAGTTTTTCTATCAGTTATTACTTCTAGGATGCAATGTTATATATTAAGGAAAAAAAGAAGTTTTGGTCAGTATCAGCCAAATGAGAATGTCTATGTGAGATGACTCCACCAGTTCCAGGGAAGAGAAGGTATCTTTCTTAAAATTGAACCAATCTGTTGATGACCCACTGGATTCCTAAGAGAGCTTGTCTAATATTCCAAATTCTCCATTAATTTTATTCAGACACCACATTCTCAATTACCAAGATAAAAGTTTTCAAAGGAAATAAAACTGGCTTAATACCACATTTGTTTTTAATTTGAAAGATGCCCAAAGGAATTGTATAAAGAAACAAGAATTAGCACATGCGCACGAATGTTCACTGCAGCACAGTTTACAATAGCAAAGAACTGGAACCAACCCAAATGCCCATCGATGATAGACTGGACAGGGAAAATATGGTACATATACACCATGGAATATTATGCAGCCATAAAAAAACGATGAGTTTGTGTCCTTTGTAGGGACATGGATGAACCTAGAAAACATCATTCTCAGCAAACTGACACAAGAACAGAAAATCAAACACCGCATGGTCTTACTCATAGGCGGGTGTTGAACAATGAGAACACATGGACACAGGGAGGGGAGCATCACACACTTGGGTCTGTCTGGGGGAAATAGGGGAGGGACAGTGGTGAGTCGGGAGTTCAGGAGAGATAGCATGGGGAGAAATGCCAGATATAGGTGATGGGGAGGAAGGCAGCAAATCACACTGCCATGTGTGTACCTATGCAACAATCTTGCATGTTCTTCACACATACCCCCAAAACTAAAATGCAATTTAAAAAAAAGAAACAAGAATTAGCTCTCTTGAAGAAAATAACTAGCTTGACTCTTATCATTAGTATCATCATTATCATCTATTACTTTTATGTTACTGTATTGCCTGTTCATTACCAGTATAATGAGGAACTAGAGAAGTTCTTGACAAGTGATGATCACAAGTTTAAATATCTGTGGCAGATTTCTTGGAATGTAAAACCAACTGGAAACTTTTAGAAATGAAAAAAAAATCAATACATTTCAACCATCGAGTGGAATGTAAAAAATAAATTCACTGTTAAAAGAGCACATTAAAACTTTTCAAAAGAGTGGCAGCTTAAGAGATTTGAAGATTTACAGTCCCATTGATAAAGCATGCATGAGTTTCTTCTTCATGTGCCAAAGGAAAAAATGTACTGTATCCATTTTAGTAGATGCATGAACAGGGATAGGGTAGCTTCCTCCAGGATTATCTGCAGATGCAGCTTTCTAAGGAACAAAGGAAGTGTTCAATTAGGTCAAGGTTTCTGAACTCCTCCTAACCTCTTCTGCAGGAGAAATCCCTATTCATCTTTTACAACATAACTCAGGAGTAACCTCCTCTGGAAGGTGACTTTGCTGCCCTTCTCCACATTCTCCCCACAGCTCTGCCACTCTCTTTTGTTTTATATTTGTACTTCGTGCATATACTTGGTCACTGGTCTCATCAAACAGCATTACAATGTCTTCTTCATAGGTCTTGCTCTTCTATTAAATCTCCTTCATTTATTTTATAATTATTTATTAGACACCTGCAGTTTCAGGCTTGCACTGTGGATTCCTTGAGAACAAACACAATGTTTTATTTATGTCATTCTCCTCAAAACCTGCCACAGTGCCTGACTCCTGGTAGGTGCTAAGTAAATATTTGCTAAGCTGACTTCCTACACCATCTCTGTTTGCTCTTATGTATGATGGCTTCTATTGGATCTGTAGTGAGATAATTCAAGAGTAGAAATACGTTTGGTGGCTAAACTTCCTCAAATACAAATCACTAAGAAAGGGGGAATTCGGAACATATTTCTCTTTTTTAGCATAAATTCAGCCACTTTTCTGCAGATCTGTTACTAAACAATACTCAGTGTGTCACAGGTTGTTAGAAGCTGAACCTTCTAACATGTTCAGCTTTTCACCTATATTTTGAAGAATAAAGTTTCAAATATGAACAGTTAATTTCTCTATATTCATTCAGTTTTGGTTTCCAGAAAGAAGGGGAAGACATTGAAAAAGAGGGGAAAGATTTGGAGGTAGCACATCCATTGTGGTTTATTACTGATTCTTGGGTCCCAACAGGCTAAGGTAAGCCAATGCTTTGAGGAGCATTCCTACTAGCAATTTTCATCTCAAGTCATTTTCCTACCATAGGCTACACAAATATAGTGTTTAGTTCTGTAGAGGTAATAGCCTTATTGCTTCCTTCACTGATCAGTATGTGTGTGTGTGAACACATCTACTTTGGGTATGTTTAGAAATGGTCCATATTATTTCCCATCTCTTTAAATGAGAACATACATTTGATAATTATGACAGTAATGAAAGAATTTTATTTGTGTTTGTGTGTGCTTTTTAAGAATTTCCAAAGAACTGAAACAAATTTACAGGAAAAAAGACAACCCCATCAAAAAGTGGGCAAAGGATATGAACAGTCACTTCTCAAAAGAAGACATTTATGTAGCAAACAAACATGTGAGAAAAAAAGCTCCTCATCACTGGTCATTTGAGAAATGCAAATCAAAACCACAGTGAGATAGCATCTCACCCCCATTGGAATGACAATCATTAAAAAGTCAGGAAACAACATATGCTGGAGAGGATGTGGAGAAATAGGAATGCTTTTACACTGTTGGTGGGAGTGCAAATTATTTCAACCATTGTGGAGGACAGTGTGGTGATTCCTCAAGGATCCAGAACCAGAACCACCATTTGACCCAGCCATCCCATTACTGAGTATATACACAAAAGATTATAAATCATTCTATTGTAAAGACACATGCACACCCCAAGTACTGTATGTTTATTGCAGCACTGTTCACAAAGACTTGGAACCAACCCAAATGCCCATCAATGATAGACTGGATAAAGAAAATGTGGCACATTTACACCAGGGAATATTCTGCAGCCATAAAAAAGGATGAGTTCATGCCCTTTGCAGGGACATAGATGAAGCTGGAAACCATCATGGTACATCTCATCATTGCACCACAGATGAAGCTGCAAACTAACACAAGAACAGAAAACCAAACACCACATGTTCAGACTCCTAAGTGAGAGTTGAACAATGAGAATACTTGGACACAGGGAGAGGAACATCACACACCAGAGTCTGTCAGGGTAGGGGAGTTAGGGGAGGGAGAGCATTAGGAGAAATACCTAATGTAGATGAGAGGTTGATGGGTGCAGCAAACCATCATAGCACATGTATACTTGTGTAACAAACTCACACGTTCTGCACATGTACCCCCAAACTTAAAGTAAAATTTAAAAAGTGAAAAGTTAAAAAGTCTTTATTATAATTCATATAGTTTATAATTTTTAATGAAAATCTAATTCCATTCAAAATGTGAAATTCTTTATCACTTTCAAGTTCAGAATCTGTAAATTGAGCCCTCATGCTGCTAGACATTTCCTGGCTACACTTAGAAAAAGAGTTGACAGAATCAGATAAAAGTTAAAAAAAAAAAAAGAGTCAGTCATTATATACTGCCAGAAAGTCAGTGATAACTAGTAGCCAAGTCATGAACTACATCAATTTTTTGTATGACCTTGGGTAAATTCTCTCTTTTCAGTTTCTTCATTTTTGCTCTCTGAGCTGATTGGGCTATTTTGGAGCACCAATTCCATTTAAACTGATGCCACAGACAAGCCATGAGGTCCTCTGTCCTTGACTGACCTTATTATCTACCATAAAAAAATCTTCAGATTTAAAAGAAATAGAATCAGTTAAGATTCTATTTTTTTCCTAATGTGATCACTTTTAGTCTCAACACAAAGTAGTGATTTTCGTATTGAAATCAACTGATGTGAGAGTTCACAAAGAGCTCCCAGTGCATGAAGGCATGAGGGCGAAGAAGGCAAGGACAGAGCTGAAAAGGAGACCAGCAACAGCCAGGTTGGCCTCACAGGGACTGGGATGTATAACTTTTATTTGTGTGTGTGTATGCTTTCTTTTTTTCTTTTTTTGAGACAGAGTTTCGCTCTTGTTACCCAGGCTGGAGTGCAATGGCGCGATCTCGGCTCACCGCAACCTCAGCCTCCTGGGTTCAGGTAATTCTCCTGCCTCAGCCTCCTGAGTAGCTGGGATTACAGGCACACACCACTATGCCCAGCTAATTTTTTGTATTTTTAGTAGAGACAGGGTTTCACCATGTTGACCAGGATGGTCTCGATCTCTTGACCTCATGATCCACCCACCTCGGCCTCCCAAAGTGCTGGGATTACAGGCTTGAGCCACCACGCTTGGCCCATGTGTATGCTTTTTAAGGATATGTCCATGTCTGGAGCTTATGTTTAACTTATGTCCAGGTCTGGAGCTCCTGATGCCATGAATTCAATGACTCAAGCTCAGCCTCTGGGCTCTGGGAACTAAGAATGCCTCGGGAGCTTGAGGTCAGTGATGGGCTCCCATGCATCCACACAACCTGGAAATGACAGAGATTTAAGGTTGAATCTACTCATGCTTTGGCTATTCGGGTATTTTCTACTAGTCAGCTTGGTCTGCACATAGCTAAGCCTTGAATGACAGATCTCTGAGCCAAGACAAAGGGCCAAGAAGGATTAGGAAGACTGTGGGGGCATTTGGATGTGGTTTTGCAGGATGGGAAATAAATTTGGTATAGGAAGAAAAGAAAAACAACTTTCTAGGCAAAGCTAAATGCATATGTGGTTACAAAGGGATGGTAGGATAGGAGGAAAGTTAGAAAAAGGATATAAACCTATGTCACCACACATCAGAGCTCATGAATAGAGGCAGTAGAAAATGTGGCCTGGAAGTCAAATTAGGATAAAAATTGAACTTTTGGCAATGTAGCATTTGCTTATATTGGGAGCAGGAGGGGCTAGAGCATGTTCGTGAATAGTCCAGTGTACTAGTTTCCCATGGCAAGTGTAAGACTCTACCACAAAGGTAGCGTTTTAAACAATACAAATCTATGATCTCACAGTTCTGAAGCTCAGAAGTCTCATGTAATCAGTGTCAGCAGGATTGCATTCTCTCTGGAAGTTCTAGGGGAGAATCCATTTCCTTGCCTTTCCCATCTTCTGGAAGCTGTATGTGCCCTCTGACTCTCAGCCCTCTTCCATTTTTGAAATCCAGCCGTCACATCAATCTGACCTCTGCCTCCTTCCTCACATCTTCTCTGACTGACCCTCTTGCCTACTTCTTCCCCTTATAAGGACTCTTGTGATTATACTGAATAATAAAATTTCAGGATAATCTTCCCATTTCAAAACCCTTAATTCCATCTGCAAAGTCTTTTTTGCTATATGTATGGCAACATTCATGGGTTCCAGAAATCAGCATGTGAACATATTTGGGGGGTGAGGAGTCACTATGTTTCCAACCAAATCCAATTATAGACAATGAAATGGAGCTGAAATAACATTTATAGAAAACATTTGTTGAATGCATATTCCATGAAAGGCATTATTTTAAGTACTTCACATCTGTTAGCTCAGTTAATCCTCAGAGGAACCTTTTGATGTATCTAAGACACAGAGAAGTTAAATAATTTAGCCAAGATCTCATAGGTGGGAAGGACCAGGGCAGTGGTGTAATCCCTGACTATCTAGTGCCAGAAGCCACAATGGTAACCACTCCATGTTGTCACTTTTGAAGCAATGTAGAAGAGATCTGGTGAATTGTTTGAAGAAGAATATTTGCTCTAATATTCTTTCTTTTCCTGTCATGTGTTTAAACCTATACCTTTATTAGTATTGAGAAATTTTTCCAACAGAATATAAAGAGCAATAAAACCCTAGAGTTAGCAACCCTTCAGTAGTGTTTACCCACATTAGTGTCCTCAGCAAAACATAATGCTGCTAGAGAACAATAAGATAATGACTGTCTCACAACCAGTTGGAGTCTGAAGCTCTGGTCTAATTATGGTTTAAATACTCAAGTTATGATACAGTTTAAAGTATCTACTTGGAAGGGAAATGGTTCTTAATTGCATTCTATTTTGCTCCCACCAACTTCAAGAATTGGAAGAAGGTTTTTGATAGGTTTTCTTCTGAAAACCTAATTTTCTTACATTTAGGGATGGTTTTGATATAAATTGACTTCCTTCAGCTGCTAATGTTTGTTAAATACAGTAGATTCCAGAAGGAAATGAAAAGGCAGAGAAAGTAGCCAGGAAGAAAATTCACAATGAGCTGCTGATAAGATACACAGGGTATTTCTGAGAGAATCTTTAGAGTTGGAAGAATTAAATTACTGTTCTGGGTATCTATTTTTTAAGGCAAATATGTATTTGCCTAATCCAATTTCAGCATAATTCATATCCCTGTAACACTCTGAGAACACTGGCATATGGTTACATGAGATATAAATTGGGAGTATGATTAAAAATCACTGGCGTTTCGATTTCAATTATAGTTCACAAAATAGACTCCAGGGAAAAATTTCACAGGCAAGACCACAACCCACTGCAGGGTGAGAGTGGAGAAAATTATTCTACAAATGTGCATGCACATGTGTACACACACCCCCCTCCACTCGCAGATCTAACCAGGCACCTTATTCCCCAGGTGAACTCCTACAACTGGCTTTCTCTCAGTAGCCAGCCAAGTCTACTTGATTTGACTTTGAAGCCTAAGACCAAAGGTTCTCAGAAGTCATCTGTGATTATATGTGCTGAACAAAATAATAGCGCATTTTTCTAAAACTTTGTAATCAGAAGGGGAATCTAATCCCAACTATTACTGTTTGACCTTGGGCAACTTAATCTTTTTCAAAATGACCTTGAAGAGTAATTCTGAAGAAAAAGTGAGAAAAAGTAAATATGGTGACACATAGTAGAAGCAAAAACAATGGATTTTAAGTCAGCAAAACTTTGCTTAGTACTTAAGTCAGGTACCTTGTTGTGTTCGTCTTTATGTCCCTAGAGCTTGGCAGCATTTCTGGCATGTACCAAACGTTCAACATATTTTCAGAATTGAAAATCAAGATTCGGGCTGTTCAATTTTCTACCCCTAACCCATCTTTAACTCTTCATGGGGATATTGTTTCTGAGTGATATAAAAGGCGAAAGGTAAAAAGTAATCATTGAAGATTTTAAGAGCAAAATAAATTCTTCCCTCCTTAATCTTGACAGATGGGAATTTCAAGTTCCTCATTTTGTTTTAAGGCACTAATAAGGAGTTCATAAATCTCAATTACTTCTGTGGAGTTAAAAGCAGCCGCAGGTCTGCTAAGCATGATTCCAATCTCCGAACAGTTCTGGTACCTTTATTAAAACACTGGAAGAGAAGAAAGGCCAAGTAATATTTCAACCTTGAGCTGACATTACAAAAGTGGAAGTTTCCTTTTCACTGAGAGTGAAGGAGGAGCATGGATGGATCGGGCCAGGTCACCTGCAGGATGCTGTATTGCACGTGAAACTGCATATTACCAGGAGCTTGAGAATTGGCCTCAATGATTTTCTAGCAATGGCCAATCTCCATGCATAATCAATGAAGAAATCAGTTAATATTTATGTCCCTAACAAAATTTACTGTCTTTTTTACTGCCACCTACACACACATATTTTTTTCTCAGATTTATAAACAAAAAAATTAGGAAATTGCTTCTCTCCATGACCCTCTGCTATGATTTGATTGTGTCCCCCAAATTTTATGTTTTGAAAACTTAATCTCCAATACAACATTGTTGAGAGGGAGGGTGTAATAGGAAGTTGTTAGCACGTAAGGGCTTTGCCCTCATGAATGGATTAATGCCATTATCTTGGGAGTAGATTAGTTATTGCTGGAGTTGGCTAATTATAAAAGCAAGTTCTGGCCAGGTATGGTGGTTCACACCTGTAATTCCAGCAATTTGAAATGCTGAGGCAGACAGATCACAAGTTCAAGAGATCGAGACCATCCTGGCCAACACAGTGAAATCCTCTCTCTACTGAAAATACAAAAATCAGCTAAGTGTGGTAGTGTGTACCTGTAGTCCCAGCTACTCAGGAGGCTGAGGCAGGAGAATTGCATGAACCTGGGACATGGAGGTTGCAGTGAGCCAAGATCATGCCACTGCACTCTAGCTTAAGGACAGAGTGAGACTTCGTCTAAAAAAGAAAAAAAGAAAGAAAAGCAAGCTCAGCCCCTCTTGCTCTTTGCTTCTTTATGATTTCCACCATGAGATGATGTGGCACTAAGGCCCCCACTAGATGTGAGACCCTCAACCTTGGACTTCCCAGCCTCCAGAATGGCAAGAAATAAATTTGTTTTCTTTATAAGTTACCCAGTCTGGGGTATTCTGTCAGCAACACAAAATGGACTAAGACATTCCCTAAAATTCAATGAGTTTGTCCATTCCCTAATTGGTCTGCCCTGAAACTACTTTTCCAGATTCATTCACATTTACTAATCACTCCTTCCTCCATGCACTCAGGCTGAAACTCAGGCTGTTTCCTTTACCTGGGTATTTTCCCTCCCAACTTCAATGCCCAGTCTCTCTTATTAATGTTTTCATGGATCAAGATCCAGTTCAAACCTAAAGTTCTCTACTCCTAAGTAGAATTAAACATTCTATTCTCTGCTGTTCTTCACCTCTTAGGTTACATTGTACTATAGTTATTTGCATCCAAGAGGCAATATGATGTAATGGGAAGAACAGGCACTCTGAAGTCAGAGAGTCATAGATTCATAAGCTCAGCTCTGTCACCCCTTAGCCATGAAAGTTTGAATAAGTCACTAAACTGCTCTTAAATTCAGTTGCTTTCTCATCTATAAGAATTGTATGACCATGCTCCCCTCATAGGATTATTGTGAGGATCAAAATAAATTAAATAAATGTACTACCAAGTGTCTGGAACATAGCAGGCAATCATAAACCGCTTGTTGTTATTATTATTACTAGTATGACTGCTGTTGTGTTTTTATTACCTCCTACTAGAATATTAGCTCTCTGAGAACAAGAATTACAACTCAGTCATACTTCTATGCCTTCTAACACCAGGCCCAGTGATTTTTTAAATCTTAGTGCTCAACAAATATTAATTAATTTTGATTTCCTCTTCTGAGACCCCTGCTATCTAACATATGTTGTGTGACACTTATAAGGAAGATATTAATCTTCATAGTTAAGATGATAACCATAGTAATTCACGAGATTGCTTTGGGGATTAAACAGAACAATCTTTATAAATTATGAGGTGCTATACAAATGTCGAAAATTCTTTAGAGGAAAGAAATGCTACATAAAGGAGATCTTAAGAGGTGGATCTGTTTAAAGGTAGGACGAGAAGAAGTATTTGAGGAGCAAGTAAAATCGAGCACCTGAGCGGAGGTCTCTTCAAGTGTCACACACCAAGGGGCAGCAAGGAGACCATTCTAACTCATATAGAGATGGTGTGAGGTCCAGAAAGTAGTTTGGTATTTTGCTGGTCAGGGAACAGTGGTAGTGGCTCCTCTCCTGGCAGAGTGACAGGTGAGAAATCTCTGCAAGAATCCAACACATAGAGTCAATGCACACAGAAGGCTGGGACATTCTTTCTGGGGCTGGAGGCCCACAGGAGCTCTGTTTGAATGTCAGATAGGATATGAAAGAGCATATTCAAACTGTGGGGCAAATGTAGTGGATACCTCAAAAACAAACTCATTAATTAAAAATGATTAATTATTAAAATGGTTTTTAACCGTGATGCTAGGGCCTAGTGTTACAGAAATAAGTGAATTCACATTTCCTATCTTAACAATCTAGGGGAGAAAACAAATGCTTAAATTATCAAGTGCAATAAAATTTTCTGAATGTTATGATAAAATTCTGTGTAGGGTTGAGTAGGGGTATGGTGGAGCAAGTATTTTGTGTTAAAAGAAAAACTTGAGACAAATTAAATGTAGCAGAGCTTATTTGAGCAAAGAATGACTCATGAATTGAGTAGCATTAAGAACTAGGGGAGGTTCAGAGAGCTTCACCCAGCAATGTGGACAGGCAGTATTTGTATAGAAAAAGGATGTGGGGTAGAGAAACAGCTTAATTGGTTACATCTTGTCCTTTGCCTTATGTGGAAATGGTCTGATCAGTTGGCAGCTTTAATTGGCTGAAACTCAGCTTCTATGATTGGCTGAGATTCAGCTGTGATAAGAATACACTCTTGGTAGCAAATCATCTCAGCCCAAAATCTCCTGAAACTGATAAGCAACTTCAGCAAAGTCTCAGGATACATAATCAATGTGGAGAAATCACAAGCATTCCTACACATCAATAACAGACTTAAAGAGAGCCAAATCAAGAACAAACTGCCATTCACAATTGCTACAAAGAAAATAAAATACCTAGGAATACAACTAACAAAGGTTGTAAAGGACCTCTTTAAGGAGACCTACAAACCACTGCTCAAGGAAATATGAGAGGACACAAACAGATGGAAAAACATTCCATGCTCAGGGTTAGGAAGAATCAATATTGTGAAAATGGCCATACTGCCCATAGTAATTTATAGATTGAACACTATCCCCATCAAACTACCTATGACCCTCTTCACAGAACTGGAAAAAAACACCCTAAACTTTATATGGAACCAAAAGAGAGCCCACACAGCCAAGTCAATTCTAAGCAAAAAGAACAAAGCTGGAGGCATCACACTACCAGACTTCAAACTATACTACAAGGCTACAGTAATTAAAATAGCATGGTACTGGTACCAAAACAGAGATATAGATCAATGGAACAGAACAGAGGCCTCAGAGGCAATGCCACACAACTACAACCATCTGATCTTTGACAAACATGACAAAAACAAGTAATGGGGAAAGGATTCCCTGTTTAATAAATGGTGTTGGGAAAACTGAATAGCCATGTGCAGAAAGCAGAAACTGGACATCTTCCTGACACCTTACACTAAAATTAACTCCAGATGGATTAAATATTTAAACATAAGACCTAACACCATAAAAACCCTGACAGAAAACCTAGGCAAAACCATTGAGGACATAGGCATAGGAAAGAATTTCATGACTAAAACACCAAAAGCAATGGCAACAAAATCCAAAATAGATAAATGGGATCTAATTAAGCTCCAGAGCTTCTGCACAGCAAAAGAAATAATCATTAGAGTGAACTGGCAACCAACAGAATGGGAAAAATTTTTTGCAATCTACCCAACTGACAAAGGGCTAATATCCAGAATCTACAAAGAACTAAAATAGATATACAAGAAAAAACAAACAAACCCATTCGAAAGTGGGCAAAGGATATAAACAGACACTTAAAAAAAAAAAAAAAAACACATATGAGGCCAACAAACATATGAAAAAATGCTCGTCATCACCAGTCATTAGAGAAATGCAAATCAAAACCACATTGAGATGCAATCTCATGCCAGTTAGAATGGCGATCATTAAAAAATCTGGAGACAACAGATGCTGGAGAGGATGTGGAGAAATAGGAACACTTTTACACTGCTGGTGGGAGTGTAAACTAGTTCAACCATTGTGGAAGACAGTGTGGCAATTCCTCAAGGACCTAGAAAGAGAAATTCCATTTGACCCAGCAATCCCATTACTGGGTATATATCCAAAGGATTATAAATCGTTCTGTTATAAAGACACATGCACACATATGTTCATTGCAGCACTGTTGACAATAGCAAAAACCTGGAACCAACCCAAATGCCCATCGATGATAGTCTGGAAAGGGAATATGTGGCACATATACACCATGGACTACTATGCAGCCATAAAAAATGATGAGTTCGTGTCCTTTGTAGGGACATGGCTGAATCTGGAAACCATCATTCTCAGCAAACTGACACAAGAACAGAAAATCAAACACCACATGTTCTCACTCATAGGTAGGTGTTGAACAATGAGAACACATGGACACAGGGAGGGGAGCATCACACACTGGGGTCTGTTGTAGGGGGCTAGGGGAGGGACAGTAGGTGGTAAGGAGTTGGGGCAGGATAACATGGGGAGAAATGCCAGATATAGGTGATGGGGATGGAGGCAGCAAACCAGATTGCCATGTATGTACCTATGCAACAATCCTTCATGTTCTTCACCTGTACCCCAGAACCTAAAGTGCAATAAAATATATATATATATATATATATATATATATATATATATATATATATATACTCTTAGGTTGCATTTTGCTTACGTATTAAGTATGGTTTCCATTTTCTATGTAGGAATTCAAAGTATGGAGGGAGATTTAGGCCAAATTTAAGTTAATTTAACATCAGTAATACCTGGTAATATCAACAGAGGTTTCATAAATATAACCCCTCATTTTGTGGTAAAGCATGGTGAGGGTGTAACAGGAAAATGAGCCCCAAGAACAAAGGATGGTATGTTGTGTTAATTGCAACAGTTTGATTTAGCTAAGTGAGGCAGAAGCATTGAGAGGTGCAGCTGAAATGTCTGACAGCGATCATGGAGAACGTTTCATAGCAAAAAAATGTAGACAGCGTTTCCACCAGTAGGTGATGGGAAGCTACTGGAGGATTTTAATCAAAGGAAAAACAATGAGCTGATTTGTGTTTTAAAAAGATTACAATGAAATGGAGGCAGTAAATGCTCAATGCTATTTTGTTAATTAATGAAACAATGTTTATGTGTTTATCTTTCTAAGCCCTTTAAACATCCCACACAGTGGTAGGTATTCTGCAAGTTAAAGGAGATGTGTAATACAAAATATTTCCTCAGAGGCCAGTAAGGGCTGGATTACTTGAGTAAAGCTCCATAGGAAAGAAATATTTGAGTTGGGTTGTGAATAAATATCAAGAGAGTGACTTTAGGAGGAAGTAAAATTGAGCACCTGAGCAGAGGTCTCTGTAAGTATCACATATTACTCTTGTTATCTAATAAGAGAGAAGGGAAATATGGATACTCAACCTCTCCAAATCTGATTTCTTATCTGTAAAATGCAGATGATCATAAAGTCTACCTTATGTAACTGTTAGGAGTAAATGATTGAATGCATATTAAAAAGTAACCATAATTCCTAGCACATAATACATTTTTAATCAATGGTATTTATTCAAATGGAAGGAGAAGAGTAGATTTGAAATGTACTAGAAAAAATGTAGAGTTTTAAGTCAAATTAATTAATATTGGGTAGGACTAACCATGAGCTAGTCTTGGTACAAAGTCTTTTCTGTGTATTATAGTATATCATATAACCCCTGTAACAGATTTATAGGTTAGGTACTATTATTGTTTCTATTTTATATCTGAGAAAACTGTGTTTTAGAGATAAGTAATTGGTTCAAGATCAGATAGCTATAAGAGGCAGAGCCAAGACTGAAACAATCTGTTTAATTCCAAAGTTTATTGTCTCAACCACTACATTATACCAGTTCTGATATTTACTTGCTGTATTACCTTGGGCAAACTTTAGCCATTATGGGCCAGTTGCTTCATTCACTTCTACCCTCTGAGCATACCACCAGACAATATATCTCCATTACAAATGAGATTGGCCACATGACTGAGTTATGCCTAAAGGCATATGAGCAAAATTAATGTATCCTGTAACTGCAAGAAATAGTTGGGTCAGAGTGATAGTGGGTGTTAGCTACTATTGACAACATTTTTAAAGGTGCTACAATAGAAGAACTCAAGTAGGAATTGACTAATTTAGAAGCAGAAATAAAAGAGAATGGAGAAAATTCAAAGATACAAAGCTTATAGAGCTAGAAAGCCAAATTTTTAGTTCTAAGATATTATATTTAATTAATTATAAGACACACATTTTTCACATTTTAATATCTTTGACTATGTTCCTTCAAATTTCTATCATCTCGTGGCCACTGTTGACTATGTGATGACTATGACATGAGATGCTGATCACCACCTGTGGACCCTGACTCAGCGACGATGAATAAATTCACCAGAATACAGTGAATCGAGTGGGCTAGGGATGGTCATTAGCTGCTTTCAGAGGATGACTGCAGCTAACTGACCACCACTCTCTGTTCTTTCTGGCATTTATTCAGTATGGATTTAATAACAGAGGTTCTAAGTCAACACGCTTGAGGGTAATTAACATGGCTAAAATAGTGGTTTTATGAATGATAAAAGTCTTTGGTTCCATGACCTAGAGTACACACCATTAACAGGTAATTCCCCTTCCAGTACATCTCAAATCTACTCTTCTCCTTCCATTTGAATAAATACCATCGATTAAAAACTTATTATGTGCTAGGAAGTATGGTTACTTTTTAATATGCATTCAATCATTTACTCCTAATAGTTACATAAGGTAGACTGTATGATCATCTGCATTTTACAGATGAGAAATCAGATTTGGAGAGGGCTATCCAGCACAAAGTTCACATAAGTAAACAGTAAACAGACTTAACTGGGAAAGCTTTTATTATCCTTAATCTTCACTCTATGACCTAATGCTCTAAGGTAAGAACTGGCTGCCTTTGGCCTGTCTCATTAAAACCTTTTGGCCTTCCAAAAGGTTTGAGACTATAATCTTATAACTTCCCAATATTTCCCTTAATGTTTTGCCAACCACCCTGAATGAATCTCAGCAGTATGCATTATTGAATAACAGCATCTCATAAATATTTCAATCAGTAAACCATTAATGACAATTTGAGGAAGAAATATGAATAAAGGTTGTTACCTGAATGCCTTCTATTGACAGATGGATAAAGCGTCTATGAAATTAAAAACAAAAGTGGACAAGTGTCAGCATTAAAACATACACAGCAATTATTACCAACTTGGAAGAAAATCTTGGGGATGATAATGGAGTACTTAAAAAAAAAAGCACTGTCAGTACTTTTGATGACCTAGAAGATAATATTGAATGCAAAAACACAGATATCCACAAATGTCGGTCAGAAATTGATTTTTAAAATGTAACTGTGAATGCATAGAATTTTTGAAATGATTTAACCAATTTCCTTACTTTCATTTGCCTAATTATATATTTATGAAAAAATTTATAATATAAACATATATGTCTCAACTTTCTTTCTGATAAAGCTGAATAAAGTCCTATCAAACAGTCTTCCAGGGAATTACAAGTATAAACTTCATAAAAAGTACAAAACACACTGTCGGATTAAGAAAAGACACTGGAAAACAATCAAAAGTGGGTATTTCCTAGAGAGGGGTGGACAACTTGGAAGAATACAATGAGATGAATTTGTTAGTTTTATAGTTTTAACCTGAGAGAAAACCTCAACCAGTTCACTCCGTACAGAAAACCTGCATCTTTTCTAGACTAGAGAAACTCAGAGGACAGAATTTACATAAACCACAGCAGCTGTAAAGTTAAGGGAAAATTCCAGAAAGATGAGAGGCAGAGCCCTAACTTCTATGCATATACTCTGCTCCAAATCTCTGGCTGAACTCTAAGATTTGCATATGTAGGGAAAACTTCAGGCACTCAGGCTAAGGACAAATGAACCCAACTAAGATTTGAGCTACCAATGGAATGCCAACAGACAGACAGTGTGAGCCCAATCAAGTAAATTGCCCGCTAAAACCACCAAAAAAAAAACCTTTTTAAAGGAATACTACAACAGAATCTGAAGTTTTCATCACATAAAAATTCCAATGTCCTAGATATGATTTAAAAAAATACTTCACACAAAAAGAAACAGAAAAATATGATCTTCGAATCAGATAGATGACAGCTTAAGCCTTGGGACTAGCCATGGGATCTTGGACGAGTTTCTTAATTTTCCTAAGCTTATAATTTCTTATTTAAAGTATTTTCTATTTTTTAAAAAATCTGACATCAACCTCATTTTATGAAGTTTTGTGAGAATCAAAGGCAATAATACATAGAGTATCTGGTACATAATAGCACTAATCTGATAAAGTACTTGGTCAACTCAGAGCGGTAGGTTCGGGCTCATCTTCCAAAGATATGAATTGGTAATGCTTAAACTAATTAAATTACCAGAGAGAAATTCTATGACACATGTTGGAAACCGGCTTGACATTATAAGATTTTGACACCATTGCTTCCATCTTGAATTGGATTACATAAATATGCCTTTTCTAGTTCTTAGGAAATTTAGGCTAATATGATTATCTCCCTCATCCTCAGTGAAACAGTCATTAGAAATTATTCTGTATTTATTAAATGATTTTTTTTTAATGTTTGGAGAAAAAGGGAGACTTCCTGGTGCATTAAAATGTGTGTTTGTTGACATTCAAATCATAAAAGATTATAAAATTGATATATTTTAATGAATATAGTTTCCCCACCTAGCTCATTTTCTAGCGCTATATTACCATTAATGATCAGCTCATAGTTTCTATTCAGATTGATCAGTCTTCCAGAGCAGTTGAAGGAAGTAACTTTCCAGTGATTCTTCAACAGGACAACATAGTACATTAGAACTAGTTGGAATCTGGAATTAGAGTAATAGCTGAATCCCAGTTCATGTATTTACTAGCTGCGTAGCTCAGGAAAAAAAATATATATATATAGTGAGACTGTCTCACTCTGTCATCCAGGTTGAAGTACAGTGGCGCGATCTCGGCTCACTGCAACCGCCTCCCAGGTACAAGTGATCTTAGAAAAATTTTTTAACCTCTTTGAGTCTTGGGTAAAATAAGGTTATAGATACTTCCCTACAGTCCTTATTATGTATGTATATATGAGTGTGTGTGAGGGTCCAGTGAAATAATAAGTATAAAGATGCTTTATGGCTGTTTACAATTTCCACCGATGAAACACAAAGAGGCAAGATTATCAAGTTCAGCTGTACTATGACTGGAAAGAAAGTGAAAAGGTTTGGAGACTTTTCTAAATCTTTCTCGTCTTTGTTTCACATTCACGCCCCAGATAAGAATCAGGTGATTTTAATAACGCATTACTCAGTGCATCCCTTCCTTTAGACTGGCTAAGATTTAAACCTAAAGTGTCTCCTTTAAAATATCTCTACTCCTTTAAAACATTAATCATCAATTAGAACACATTCAGCAAGACCACTGACACTTTTCACACCATGAACTGAATTCTCGTTGTAATAGAAAACTGAACCAATGTCTTATTGTCATATCAAACTCAGTTATTTTTGTTCAAGTACAATATAGAACAAAGGTCAACTGAAAAACAAAATGAAAGTCAAATAACAACCAGAAGAGGATTTTAAGTTGAGAAGGCCTCTTATGTGAACTTGCTATTAACTGACCATACCATCCAGGAGTTAATCTTTATTCAAAAATTTCTGTGATACTGTTCTGTATTGAAGAGGTCCGGCTGGGAGACAATGATGGTGAATTCTGGATGATCAAGTGGGCCTATCTAGATTCAATCATTTCTTGTTCAAAAACACTTTAATAGGGTCTTTACTGAAGTCTTATAAACAAGACTTCGGTATTCATCTCCCAGGGCTGCCATACCAAATTATCACAAACAGAGTGGCCAACAGATATGTGTTGTTCCACAGTTCTGGGGGCCAGAAGTCTGAAACTGAGGTGTGGGCAGGGCTGCTGCCTTCTGGGACTTCTGGAGGGGAAAGGGGAAGGGAGAATCTGTTTCATGGCTCTCTCCAGCTTCTGGTGGCCATGGGCCATCTTTGCTTATTGACACATTGCCCAGATGTCAGGCTCACCCTTCGTGTGGGGTTCTACCTGTGTGCCTTCTCTGTTCCCTGTGTGTTCTCCTTGTCTGATAGTGGATTCAAAGTCTGCCCTACTCTAGTTTAATGTCATCTTAAATTACATCAGCAAAGACCCTATTTCCAAATAAAGTCACATTCTGAGATTCCGGTTGAACCTATATTATGGGGGCCATGACTCAATCCAGTACAGCTTTTCCTGGGAAAAATGAAAACATGCGACTGGAAAATCTGTACAAAGTAATTCTACCCACTTTGATTCTGCTATCTAGGGGAAAAAAGAAAGGCTTTGTCTTGGTAACTGGAAAGTACTCACTGCAGTGGCTGTAGCTTTCTTTAACTTGCTGTGTTGACCGGAAGGCCATGCTTCTAAGTGACGGAAAGTGTTCCAGGCCTGTATCCTCTCTCTTCACCTGCTCTTACTTTTCCTGTGCCAACAAAAAGAGAGAAAGGCTGATGTCATCAGGTTCTTTCTCAAAGGGGGACATTAAACTGCTGTGGCTCAGTAAGAGTCCTCAACTATGTTGTTCCACTGGCAATTATCTCCATGGGAACCCAAATAATGGATGATAGTGCCTTGCATAGTACTAGTATAGGGAAATAACTAGATTTATTTTTATCAAATCCAAATATGAGATATTTCTTTCAAAAAGGACCTTATATTGGGGAAAAAAGGGAGTTGAGTAAATTGGCAGACGATATGGTAAGAAATGACTCAGTTTACAAATTCATTTGAATAAGAGTTTCCCACACCACTTTCACAGACCAAGCTCCATGTGTTGCAGAATTGATAAGCCATGCTAAAGGTTTAAATGGAATTTGTCTGGTCCACATATAAAATATGCTGATTCTGAGCAACCTAGTGTGCCTAATCCCATATTCTTCTAATTTACTTGGCTCTTTACAGTTTTGAAAACATTAGAGAGCACATGTGTACCAGTGAACAAACAGTAATAATGATAGCTATCATTATTTATTGAGCACCTACTGTATTCTAGGCATCATAATTTGCATTCAACATATGTTACTAAATTTGACCTATGAGGCAAGAGTTATCATCTCAATTTTGTAAATGAGAAAATTTAGGCTTTTAAACACCATGTCGTTTTCCATCATGCTACACTACTCACCATTCCAGACACAGATACAGGTGAGATGCCTTATAAAGCCTACTCAAAATACTGGCTCCCATCTCATCAGGACCACAAAGTTAATAGCTTCTAATGTAACATTCATGCAATTTGTCAGGATTTTCTTATTCCCTTAAACAAAATCAAAGTGAATAACAGTCTCTCTAAAGCCTCAGTTTCCTCACCTGTCAAGTAGGAAAAATAATGCTCATCTTCCAGGGTGGTCATATAGAAGGTTGTCATGAGAAGAGCTGAATAACTTGAGGTTATAATTATGTCCACAGTGCTTTAGCAACTGGTCCATCCTTCGGAGGGGCTACACTCACATCTCTTTCCCAAAATATTATGGCATAATCATTGCCTGTCTCTGAGAGCAGGGTGTGCAGGCAGTCAGGAGACAGGAGTTGGAGCTGGGAGAGAAGGGGCTTAGGGCCACAGATAATCTTTGATAACTTCAACAAGTTCTTGAAATTACCTTGCAAAGACATAAATTACTCTGTCCTTCTACTCAAATTTCCAGTTAGTGCTGAGTTAGGATAACTTAGAACTCACAGCTTCTGCTACTGGACAGGAGAGAGGTGGCAGGGGGCAGACAGCAGAACCCCAGCCATATATATTTAAGGCACTTCCAAGATCTAGCTTAGTGATTCCTTTATTAATTATACAAATAAATAACTTCATTGAGAATAAATATATTGCAACAGCAACCTGCAGCAGGAAAATTTTGTTCACTGATTTCTCAGTTTAAACCTATATCATCTGAATCCTCCGGTCCCACAGACTCTCAGATTTGAAAAAGACTTTAGAGACCATTTCATTTAAAAATAAATATTCATTTTATGAGTAATTAGAGTTCATGATTAAATGGTTTGCCAAAGATCACATAGTTAATTTAGAAAATGCTAGACGTAGAAACTCAGGGTTTTTTAAAAATATGAAGATATTCTCAAGACAGGGTTTCTCAACCGCGGTGCTATTGGTACTTGGGGCTGGGTGATAATTTGTTATAGGGGAATGTCATGTGCACTGTGGGATGTTTATTTGTCTCTCCCTGCTCGAGAGACACCAGGAACAACCTCCAGCCCCTCAGCATCACAATCCAAATGTCTCTACGTGTTGCCCGTGAGTTAAAATTGCTCCAGTGAAAGATGACTACCTTAAGGCTAATGTTGGAAATCATATGAAATAATGAGCATGCTTCATAATGAATTGTTGCTTAACAAACAATGAAGTGTTGGATATCTTCCAGTGAGGTGCAGGGATTCTGTTACTGAGTGTTATTTTCACTCTCTCATGTAGGAAGTACTTAGTCGAGGGTGAGCTAAAGCCGCATTGTGAAAAAGCGAACAAGAGAGCTCATGTGGACTTTGGAATTAAACCACAGGATCAACTCAGAATGGATGAGATCAAATGTCTACTATGCCTGTTATGCCCTTGCCTATTCATCTTCAGTCCATTAATTCTCAAGCAGTCCCTCTTCAAGGAAGCTTTGCTGAAGTCTTCATACTGGGTCTGGGGTTGATTGCCTTTCTCCGTATTCCCAGCTCCCTATACATTTCTTCACTGTTGCACTCACTGCACTTAATTATGATGATTTGTTTACATGCCTGTCTCCCCCTGTAGACATAGATCTTATACAAAATGATTATGTTTGATTTGTTTTTGTATACTTACCAACTCATGCAATGAATGACCTACAAGATGATCAATTAATATTTAATGAATAGGTTAATGAGTGATGAAATGATTTTTAAAAATAAAATGTGTAAGAGTTCTCCTTTCTCCATATCCGTACCAGCATGTTTTATAAAGGCATTCTAACTGGGGTAAGATAATATCTCATTGTGGTTTTGATATTTATCATTGAATTATCATTTTCTGATAATTAATGATGTTGAGAATTTTTTTCATATACATGTTGGCTATCTGCATGTCTTCCTTTAAAAAACCTTATTCAGATCTTTTTCTCATTTTTAAATCAGATGGTTTATTTTGCTATTGGGTTATTTAAGTTCCTTATATATTTTGGATATTAACCCCTTGTCAGATGAGTAGTTTGCAAATATTTCCTCCCATTCTGCAGATTGTCTTTTCTCTCTGTTGTTTCCTTTCCTGTGCAGAAGCTTTTTAGTTTGATATAATCCCACTTGTCTATTTTTGCTTTTGTTGCCTATGCTTTTGGAGACTTGTCCAAAAATTTCTTACCCAGACTAATGTCATAAAACATTTATCCTATGTTTTCTTCTTTAATTTTAAATCTTTGAGTCTTAAAGTTAAGTCTCTAATACATCTTGAGTGGATTTTTTTGTGTATAGTAAATTGTGTATATAGTATGTTGGTGGTAATGTAAATTAGCACAACTGTTATGAAAAACAATATGGAGGTTTCTCAAAAAACTATGACCCAGCAATCCTACCACTAGGAACACACCCGAAGAAAATACAATCAGTATGTCAAAGAGATATCTGTAGTCCCATAATTATTGCAGCACTATTCAAAATAGTCAAGATATGGAATCAACCTAAATGTCCATCAACAGACGAACAGATGAAGAAAATGTGATATATATGCACAAAGGAATACCATTCATCCATAAAAAAAAATACTGGAATCCTGTTATTTTTCATAACACAGATGATCCTGTAGGACACTGTTAAGTGAAATAAGCCAGACAAGAAAAAAAAAACTTGTCAAACAAATCAAACACTGCATGATCTCACGCATTTGTTGAATCTAGAGTAGTTGATCTAATAGAAGTAGAGAATAGAATAGTGGTTATCAGAGGCTGGAGAGGGTAGGGAACTGGAGGAATAGGAAAAGATTGGTCAATGGGCCCAAGGTAGAGTTAGGTAGGAGGAATGAGTTCTGGTGTTCTATTGCACTGTGGGGTGACTATGGCTAACGACGTTGTATTGTATATTTCAAAATAGCTAGAAGTGAGTGAGGATTTTGAATGATCTTACCACAAAGAAATGATGAATGTATGAAAGTAAGTCCCAAATGATGAATATATATCTATCTGTATGATAGATATCCTAATTTGATTTTTATGCAATGTATATATGTATCAAAACATCGCACTATACCCCATAAATATGTAGACTTATGTGTCAATTAAAAACAAAATTAAATGAATGGACAAGCTTTAGAAATATGCATTCCATTTACTTTAAATTATGAATAAAGCAAAGAGTTCCTAGGCCAGGCAAAGATTTTTCTCTGAATTTAGCTGGACTAAGAGGAAAGTCAGCAGCCAACAGCATCAATTCAAACAGTTTTCTGAATCATCTCTGAATAAAAAATGTGTACAAGTGTGTATTATGAGATGTAATTAATCTAAAAGATTCTATTTTATGAAGGAGTATGTGGCTAAAGGAAATACTAGTTAAGCCAGGCTCAAGTAATAACAGATGGCGTCTAAACTCCCTTCTTAGGAAGATAGATCCATTTATCTGCTGAGCATTATTTAGCCAAGAGGGATATGCAACACTGGACCAGAGAGGAACCCCTGGAACAACAGAGGCTGAGGACAGCCACGGACTCCTACTTTTATTGCCTCCCTAACCCACCTCGCGCCCATGTAGAGCTCAACTTCTCCTCTCAAGAAGTAGTGAGCAAATATTTAAAGAATATCATTCTGGCTGGATTCAGTGGCTCATGCCTATAATCCCAGCAGTTTAGGAGGCCAAGGAAGGTGGATTACTTAAGGTCAATAGTTCGAGACCAGCCTAGCCAACATGGTGAAACTGTCTCTAATAAAAAAAAATATACACACACATTATATATTACATATATATATTTTTATATATATACATTAATTATATATATAAATTAGTTGGACATGGTGGTACATGCCAATAGTCCCAGCCACTCAATAGGCTGAGGGACAAGAATTGCTTGAGCCTGGGAAGTTGAAGCTGCAGTGATCTGAGATCGTGCCACTCCACTCCAGGCTGGGTGACAGAGTGAGACTCTGTCTCAAAAAATACATACATACATACACAGATAAATATAATTTTGAAGCAAGGCCAAATCATTGTCTTGGCCCCAGTTTTAATGTAATTGGCTGTATTATCATAATTAAAGAAAGATCCTGGGATTGTACTGGAAAGAACATAAACAGTGGAAGATCAGGAAAGAAAGAGCTAGTGAGAGAGATTTTGAAGTGGAAATCCAAGGGTCCTGTGGGCCAAAGGTGGCCTGTTGGACCCTTAAAAGCATTTATCATCTTGACAGTGAGCATGGTGACTAAGGCTGATGCATGAAACCACACTCAGTTTATATGAAACTACTAGTCTTTACCAGGTTCCAAGTTTACCAGCAGCCTTGACTTCCTATGTACTTTGTCTGTGGTGAGTATAATGTTTAGAACAAAAAGAGGAACAGGCCTGGCTGAGTGTTTTCTTTTTCTTGGTAAATACACAACATTGTTCCTGGTTTACATAAGTGAGTTTATTCAGTAGGAATTGACCTTCCCAAATATGATTAACTCCGGGACATTGGTAAGTTTCAGTTTCTAGACCTGTGAGACTAGAAGGGTTAGATCTGGAACTTCCAAGGTTTCACCAAAGTAAATACCAAGCAGTGAGGCCTCCCCATGGCCAGTCTTACTCTGTTGTCACATCCGTCCTTGACAATGCCTTTATCTTCACTTTCTCCACAAATACTAAAATATTCATCCTTGGGATTCAGTCCAACTGTTTCATAACAAACTGCAATTATACCCCCCTACATGATGTCACAATAGCATCAGTTCAATCATGGTTTTCTTGCCAAGTAAGCTCCCCTGAATATAACCATGATTGTTTTTCTACAGAAACCACTCCATCTGGGATACATGGGCTCAGAGAGAGCAGTGTATCTCCAAATCTGACAGACATCCAAGACAATCCACTTGAAATTTTGTTGTCATTTTTTTTTTCTTCTTTTAGTGCCAGTCTTCCCCAAGATTCTGGGAAATGTTCTGATTTTGTCATTTTAAATCTGTTCTTTCTCTACAAATAAGACCTATTCATTTGCAATTGACAAGTCTTGAAAAATACAAAAGAAAAACTTAGACTGACTAATGCCATTTTCATATTTATGGGCACAAAGCATATGTATGTGTTTGGTCTACTGCATAGTGCTTGTTGGAGCTCAGAATGTGAAATAATAGTCACTTGACAAACCTCTAACTTGTAAGGGGCAGAATAAACACTTTCCCAGAATACTCTGCAAAATGGTTAGCTCCATATTATCCTGTGCATGGTAGATTTGGAAGTGCTGTATAAAGCTGAAATAAACACCTGAGTTATAAATAGTGAGATGATCAACGCAGTCAAGTAAATGTTGAGATCCAAAACCATCTGGTGAGTTTTCACGTTCTCACCTGCCATCTCTCTGCTGTTGTCTTCTTCCAAACAGTGCTCAAATTGGTTTCTTCTAAACTGGGGGAAAGAAAAGCTTCTGAGCAGTTCAACGAATATTCCAGCTTTGCTGACAAAACCAAATAACTAATAGTGCTATCTCTTCATTGACAACTGCTGCCTCCATCGTCAGGGTCTGTCAGCCGTCTCCTCTCAGGTGTGCACGCACTTCTGAAACCCGTGCCTCCACCTCTGCCATTCATTCTGCACCTCTAATGGGCAGCAGAGCTTCTTTGTTACCGTGCATCAGCACGGAGTTGTCAAGGAAAATGGCCATTCCTAGGAAAAAGAAAGACAATAAAGCTTCAGTCACAGGATTTTCACAAAAGCACAGCCACATTTCAAAGCCAAACTATCCGACGTAAAGGCAGAGCACAGCTGCACCTTCCCAGTGATGGGGCCCAGGAAGTGCCAGGCACATCTGTTAGCTGCTGTTTGGTTTCAATAGCAAACCTGCCTGAGTTCTCCATCAGCAGTTGTTCAGCTCCACTAAAGCTGTCATCCCACCAGGTAATTAAGCTACCCATGATGCTCCACACCACACTTTGTTGGGGAAATATAAAATTATGGCAGAGATGGTTTAAATATTTTTCTCATGGACGTCACATATTAACTATCATGGCTGAAATCTTAGATTTCTGTTTTGTAATGATTGCTATTTTTATTGTATTTCATAGTTTATAAATCACTCTCCTATATAATATCTTTTCATTTTGGTCACCAACTAGTGAAAGGTGACTATCATTATATAAATGCAGAAATTAAGGCTTACTAAGGTTAAGTAAAATTGCCTGTATTACTGAAAAAAAGAGAGGGCCAAGACTCAAATCCTGGACCCCTGATTTCAAATCTTGCTGTCTTCAGATCTTGGAACTTATAAAGTTTAAGCCACCATAAGGCATAGCTCAGCGACTTGGGTTCTCAGGTTCTAACTTCGTTGGTTAGGCCTTGTATTCTCCTGCAAAAATTATCCCGAAAAATATCTAATTTGGACCTGAGACATTTCTGAGGATTACCGAATCTGCATATTATATAATGCATACATGCACACACATGCACCCTTACGTACATATAGGTGTATGTATTAAACTATTGAGCTTTTTAAAGGTTTTCAAGCAAAACCATGACAGACAAGTTGAAAATCTGTATGGTACTTGGGGATGAAGATGAGAGATGTGTGGCTCCAAGAACCAGGAGATATGGAAGATACCAGATCCAATGTAGCTCCTCCTGGACCAGATCTTACTCAATGATGTTGGCACATCCAAAGAAAGAATGTGCCATTTTAAATGAATGGTGAGCACAAAAAAAAAAAAAAAAAAAAAAAAAAAAAACTGAGAAAGGAAACTGTCTTTACTCTGGTGGAGGGAGGAACTAAAGGATCCTTCCTTGCAGGGAGGTGGGTTCCAAAATGCCTCACCCAACAAATAATAGTTGCAGCAGGCCTGGTGCTGTGTCTGAGTATGCAGAGATAAGTGAGGCATAGAGGTGTTTTCCTGGAGCTCACAGAAAATAAAGCAAGCAGCCAACAGACCATTATGGTGCAGTGTGAAAAGACAGTGAGAGGGATACTCAGAGAGCCATGGGAAGCCAGTGGAGGGACATCAGTTTAATTGGCGCATTCCAAGGGTTTCAGAAAGAACCTAAGAGCAGAAAATTCTGGGAAAGGAAAAAAGTGTGTCATGAACACAGTATATGGAATAAATAGCACTGATCAGATCTCTGTGTCTGGAGTGAAGGGTGCATGTGAGGATGTGATAAGAGATGGATTTAGAAAGATTATCTGAAACTGGTCATGAGGTTTTCTATGGGTCACCAGGCCATGGAGGAAGGGGGAAGATGGACACGAGCTAAGCCTTTTAGGCTTAAGTTTAAGGGATATCATCAAATTGCTTTTAGGAATATTCTTAGCAGTGCACCTAGGATGACTAGAATTGGGTGAGATTGGGAGGCTATTTGCAGCAGGTCTGAAGAGATGTGCTGCAGGTTTGAAGTAAGGAAATTGCATTAGCAATTGCACCCAGCCTGGAGGCTCTTCTGTGTCTTTTCTGCACTCAGATCCCATCCACAGAAGCCAAAGTGGACCCACTGTGCTGCCTCACTATCTTCTGTGCTGGGCCACAGTGAGCAACACCAGCCATGGGCACCTGGCAAAAGCTGAAACAGTCAGAGGACTTCTGTAAGACTTTTCAGCCTTGAACTGGGGGAAAGAAACTTCTTTACCTACTAAGACTGACAGCAGGCAGCAGGCATGTCTCCCAATGGGAAGTGACCTCATTACAGTAGGTGGCAATAAAAGTGGCACACTGAACAAAATAAGGATCCAGAGATGGAAAACAAACTTTTTAGTTTCAGACTCTATCATCTCAGATGTGATAAAATCACATAAGCCCCAGGCACGTCATCGAGGCCGATTATCCCCTCCTTTTCTGCTCCAGTTTCTTTTATTTGGTATTTAGTCATTTGCAACTCTCTGAGTTCTTAAGTTAAATACTGGAAATGAGAAGTGAGATGGAATTGGGATACCTGAATAAATAAAATTATGGAACACAGAAACATGAAATGTGGTAGGTGCATCAAGCTTAATATAGAGTATATTAGGGGTTGGCAATTTCTTTCTACAAAGGACTAGTAGTAAGTATTTTAGGCTTGGAAAGCCACATGGTCTCTCTTCAACTACTCACTGCTGCTGCTGCAACAGGAAAGCAGTCAGACATACGTAAATAAATGACAATGGCTGTGTTTCAATAAAACTTTATTTACAAAAACAGGTGGCCAGTTATATTTAGCCTGTAGGCCATAACTTTCCAATCCCTAACCTGCACAGTTTGCTTTCTTTTGCATTAATTCCAAGCTTATCAAGAACTCTCTTTTTACCAACCATAGCTCCCAGATTACCTTAATATTGAAAGGAGGGGGTATTCTGTATTCAATGGACCTTCTTACCTGGAAAAGGACATCTCTGTTTAAAAATTGGCATCTACTTTGTATACCCAGTCTTTCAGTACGTGAGTGACTGTTTGACCCCAGGTGTTAGCTATCTGTGGATATACAAAGAAAGTTCAGGTTCTGGTCCCATAAGCCTAGGTACCAGAACCCAGGTGATGTCAACTTCACTGAGGCAATACCCTTCTCCTCCTCATGTCCACTCTGCCAACAGAGGGGCACCTCCTCTCTTGCAAACTTTATCAGAGATTGAATTGTAATATAAACAATGTTCTTAGTGACTTTGTAGGAAGCAGCATCATTGGGAAGCATCCTGATATCCTATTTCCAAGAACTTTATTTACGCCCTACCTACTCTTTCTTATACTTTCTGTTCCTTCTTAATGCTATTGACCTTCTGTTCACCCTGTTTCAAACTGTTAAAAAGTACCAGATGCTAGATGGCTTACTTTGGGCATATATCTTAGCTTCTCTGAATGCCATGTGCTCATCTGCAAATAGAGGAACTAATCTCTACCTCACAGGGTCACTTGGAGAGTTAAATTAGATAACAAATATGAGAATGTCCATCACTGCAGTGTCTGGCCTATAGTGTTGCTCAATGCACACACCATGGTCCTGGAGGGCAGCAGGTGAATTATGCAGCCTCCATGGTCCTTGAGTGGAAGCCTCCATAGAGATATACTCAAGAATTATTCATTCAATAGGTTGTTTTTCTGCACATGTGGTCTGGGACCTACTGGACAGAATTGATCCGACACCCTGCATGACGCTGAAGAAGAGAATCTAAGGAAACCCAGGCATGAATGTTTTTGTAAATAAGTGTAGCAACAGATGGGTGGAGTTAGATATTTTGTCAACATAGAAATCACTTTCCCAAAGTGAGTTTCCCCATCTAAGGATAGAGCTCCTAATTTCTACAATTAAAAATACCTGCCATATGTTAAAGTTCTAGCAGATTTTAAGTGAAGCTATGCAGTCTCCAAAATTGTTTGGTATGTAGAGGCAATTGTAATTAAAGAAGTCAGGAGACCTGGATTGCAGTTCACCCTGCCCTGGCTCTCAGCAAGGGGCTCTAACAGAGCATTCTCCACTCCAGACCTCATTTTCTTGGGCACAAGTGCAGAAGTAGATGATTTTTAACACCCTCTGTGTAGTCAATGTGTGACTGAAACATACTGCATTGCATAAAGATGAGACTGAAGAAGAGAGTAACTTTCAGAGAAAGATCCTGTGCTAGTCGCTGTTGCAGAGGAGTAAGAAGGTGTGTATGTGGGAGTTAGGGAGGACGTGTGTTCGGGGGAAGCAGGGTTCAGAAGGGTATGCAGTTTGGGTACAGCCTTCCTGGAATCACCCAGACAGTGATTTAGCACCATGTTCTCCAACTTCAGAGTTGGGGAGGGCAGTGAACTCCCATGAATATAGCTCAGATGCCTTGTCAGTGACCATGTGATGCCATGACCTTCAGAGACAGGCAGACTTGGATTCAGATCACAGTTTAGCCACTTACTCCCTCTGTGAACTTTAGAAATCTATTTAATCTCTCTGAGTCTCAGCAAACTCATCTGAAAAATGGCCACCATTGGCCAGGCATGTTGGCTCACGCCTGTAATCCCAGCACTTTGGGAGGCCGAGGCAAGTAGATCACTTGAGGTTAGGAGTTTGAGACCAGCCTGACCAACATGGTGGAACCCCGTAGCTACTAAAAATATAAAAATTAGCCAGGCATGATGGCAGGCATCTGTAATCTCAGCTGCCCGAGAGGCTGAGGAAAACTGCTTGAACCAAGGAAGCAGAGGTTGCAATGAGCTAAGATCCTGCCACTGCACTCCAGCCTGGGCATGAGTGCGAGACTGCATCTAAAAAATACATGGCCATCATTTTTCCGAAGTTTGTATGATGATAATGAGCTTTGAATGATGGCTCATGTCACATGACAGGCACTCAACCAATGCTAATGATAACAAATTCAGCGCTGTACCTGCCCCTTCTCCCCCTCTGCTGCCTGCTCTGCAGTCTGCGTGCCCACTACCTCTTACCTGGATGGTAGCATTAACCTCCTAGTTGGTCCCCCAATGACAAGTTCCCTCCTACCCCAACCACTTCTCTATTGCAATCTCCCAAAGAGTGCTTTTATCCTTAAAACTTTGCACTAGCTTTCCACTGCTCAAAAAATAAAGCCAAAACCTAATAACATGGCAAAGTTCTTTTAAAACCTTTTAGCCCTCATGCTACCTTCAAACTAACCCTATTTTAGCCTTCCTAGACCACCCATATTTTCCCACAAGTCAAGCTTTCTCATTTCACAGGCTTTGTTCAAAGTGCTCATCCCTGGAATGCCATCACTGTCATTTATCACTCACAGAAATCCCATTTTTTCAATAAACAGCTTCAAACAATTTCTTCTCAAGCTGAATTGTCACTTTATTAATCCATTCACCATTCCGTGGTACTACACATTTGTTGACTACCTGCTGTGTCAGCAACCACGCTTGTTAATAGGAATATAGAAATTAATCACCCATCTCAGCTTTTGAGAGTGTCCAGTCTGATGCCAGACAGGAGGATGTGGTCAGCCCATCATATGCCACTTGGTAAACACCACCTTGGAAATGTATACAGGTTATCTTGTTGGGGGTCCAGAGGAGGGAAAGAAAACTGCCTGGGCTGGTAATGAACATTGTCATTCTTTTTCCATAACATATAATATGGCTTGGCTCCGTCTCCACCCAAATCTCACCTTGAATTGTAATCCCCATAATCCCCACATGTCAAGGGTGGGACCAGGTGAAGGTAATTGAGTTATGGGGGCTGTTTCCTCTATGTTGTTCTCAGGATAATGAGTGAGTCTCACAAGACCTGATGGTTTTATAAGCATCTGGCATTTCCCCTGCTTGCACTCATCCTCTCTCCTTTCACCCTGTGAAGAGGTGCCTTCCACCATGATTATAAGTTTCCTGAGGCCTCCATAGCAATGCAGAACTGTGAGTCAATTAGATCTCTCTTCTTTGTAAATTACCCATTCTTGGGTATTTCTTCATAGCAGCATGAGAATTGACTAATACAGCATCTTGCAAACTGTCTTTAGCACTGACTTGGTTACTGTGATTGTTTATATGGCTGACTCTCTCATAGATATTGGAACTTCTGGAGCATGTCCCTCTGAACCTTGGCCCCCAGCATAAGATCTGAGTGTACTTGAGTGTGAGATGGTGCAGGATATTCTATCCTCAGCAGTCACGGAGTCCCCTGGGGACCAAAATGGTAACAGGACTGGCACTTGGCTTCAGTCAAGCTCCAGGTCAAGATAAAAGCTGTCACACTTGACTTAGCAACAATATTTAGCAAAATGAGCCAATGCCAATGGCAGGAACACCCTTTTCTGTTTCAAATGGAAAATCTGTTTTTTTCATCATTAAGGAAGGAGATTGATCTCAATTCCAGCTTAGTTGATTTCACGCCACACTTGGCAAAAGCATTGATAAAGCCATCTATCTGTGCAGGTCTGGTTGGATGCCCACAGGTTTCTGACAAGTACCTAGGATGATATCTTTTACAAATATCTTAGAGCAAAATTTTCAGGAGATGGACTCCTCAAACTAGCAATACTTCCATGAAATTTCTCTGATACCGATTAAAAACGTAATAAACTATGAAACATTTTCAGCCATTGTCATTATATAGACTACAATGTATACAATGGTTCACAATTTACAAAGTATTTCCATTATCCCCATTTTACAGAAAGTGACACATAGGTCAAGTAACGGGTGCAAGGCCACATGGCTATACAGTCCAGACACTTGCTGTGACCTGGACACACTTCTTGTGCAAAAAGTGAACATCAGAATACAATAGATCCCTGATTTCTTGCAACACCCAATGTCACCCACAGCTACAGCTTCCTAACTTTTCACTGTATCTCCAAGTACAAGTTCACTTCCAGCACTGTTCCTACAAGCCATCAAGGAGAACTAGAGGTGCTGAAATGACCTATGCCTTTAAGATCTAGAAGGCCTCATATGAAGGGGAAAACAGACTGACTTATTATGCCCTCAGAGGTTAAAACTAGAACCTAGGAACCAGTAACAGTCAGACAAGGCTGAGCTCTAGCTAGAAAATTCTCTTCTTCTATATTTACAGCAATGACTTTGAGAAGTAGTGAGCTCACACTTTTGAAATTCCCAGGCATTCTGTACCTAGGATTCAAGCATCAGAGGGACCTGGGCTATGGACTCTTTTTAAATCCATTTGTCTTCTAGGTTTCTTGGGTCCTTTTGTTATAACCTATTGCCTGTGGAATACAACTGTTCCTGCCTTTCTGGGCCTGTCAGTCCAAGGAGGTGTCATCAAAAAGTGTTTCCCTTACCATTTTGCTATCTTGGTGACTCCAAGGGCAGGTAGGCAGCAAGCCCATCCTCCCATGCTCATATGTTCTTTCTCTCTCCCCCTCTCTCTCTCTCTTTGCCTCTCTCTCACACACACATAAGCACACCCGTCCTGTATCTCCCCAGGTAGTCAAGTGTTAGAATATATAGGTTCCAACAAGCCTCATCATCCACGTGTTATAAAAAGGCTCACAAACTCAGTGTCATTCCTAAAAGAATATCGGCCTATGGTCCATAAATAATTCTTCTGCTTTTTAAAACTCATATGTGGCTGGGCACAGTGACTCATGCCTGTAATCCCAGCACATTGGGAGGTTGAGTTTGGGTGGATCACTTGAGGTCAGGAGTTCAAAAGCAGTCTGGCCAGCATGGTGAAATGCATCTCTACTAAAAAAAAATACAAAAATTAGCTGGCATGCTGTTGGGTACCTGTAATCCCAGCTACCTTGGAGGCTGAGGCAGGAGAATTGCTTGAACCCCGGGGGCAGAGGCTGCAGTGAGCCAAGACTGCACCACTGCACTGTAGCATGGGCAACAGAACTAGACTTCATTTCAAAAAAAAAAATTAAAACTTACATGTATTATATCTTCTGTTGATTCAGCTGGGCCCCAAATAAACTAATGACTAATGGAAATTACTGAGTTTGCAGGATGGCAGATAAGAAAGACAACTTGCTAAAACACTGAAACTCCCTCTGCTTATGAGAGAAAAGAGCTGGGGGCAATCTGGTGGAACCAAGATGGCTGACTGGAGTTTGTGCAGAACCAGTTTGCTGATGTCACAGCAAAAGAAAGAGAGAAAAAATAATCTACATAATAGAAAGAGAAAAAACTGTAAATTCCACACATGATGAAATTATACAGGACCCACGAGTTAACATGAAGAGATAACTGCACAGGACCAGAGCCATTCTGGACCTCCCATTTCCTTCCACCAATCATCTGATAATCCCAGTAACCACCACTAACCCTTTTCTAATAAAATGACTGCCTGAAAGCTAGCACTGGGAGACAGATTTGCGGTTGACACTCCTGTTCATAAAGCTTTTCTTTTCTTTTTTTTTTTTTTTTTTTTTTTTTTTTTTTTTTTTTTTTTTTTTTTTTTTATTGCAGTATAGGTTTGGGGGTACATGTGCAGAACAAGCAAGATAGTTGCATAGGTACACACATGGCAGTGTGCTTTGCTGCTTTCCTCCCCTTCACCCACACTTGGTATTCATCCCCAGGCTATCCCCCCCAGCCCCCCCCTGCTGTCCCTCCCCCATTCCCCCCAACAGTCCCCAGTGTATAGTAGACCGCCTCTCTGTGTCCACATGTTCTCATTTTTCTCACCCACCTATGAGCGAGTATATGCGGTATTTCTTTTTCTGTTCTTGTGTCAGTTTGCTGAGAATGATGTTCTCCAGATTCATCCATGTCCCTACAAAGGACACAAACTCATCATTTTTGATTGCTGCATAATATTCCATGGTGTATATGTGCCACATTTTCCCAGTCCAGTCTATCATCGTTGGGCATTTGGGTTGGTTCCAGGTCTTTGCTATTGTAAACAGTGCTGCAATGAACATTCGTGTGCATGTGTCCTTATAGTAGAACGATTTATAATCCTTTGGATAGATACCCAGTAATGGGATTGCTGGGTCAAATGGAATTTCTATTTCTAGGTCCCTGAGGAATCGCCACACTGTCTTCCACAATGGTTGAACTAATTTACACTCCCACCAACAGTGTAAGAGTGTTCCTATTTCTCCACATCCTCTCCAGCATCTGCTGTCTCCAGATTTTTTAATGATCGCCATTCTAACTGGTGTGAGATGGTATCTCAATGTGGTTTTGATTTGCATCTCTCTAATGACCAATGACGATGAGCACTTTTTCATATGTTTGCTGGCCTCATGTATGTCTGCTTTCGTAAAGTTTCTGTTCATATCCTTTGCCCATTTTTGAATGGGCTTGTTTGTTTTTTTCCTGTAAATCTGTTTGAGTTCTTTGTAAATTCTGGATATCAGCCCTTTGTCGGATGCGTAAACTGCAAAGATTTTTTCCCATTCTGATGGTTGCCGATTCACTCTAGTGACTGTTTGTTTTGCTGTGCAGAAGCTGTGGAGTTTGATTAGGTCCCATTTGTCTATTTTGGCTTTTGTTGCCAATGCTTTGGGAGTTTTGTTCATGAAGTCCTTGCCTACTCCTATGTCCTGAATGGTTTTGCCTAGATTTTCTTCTAGGGTTTTTATGGTGTCGGGTCTTACGTTTAAGTCTTTAATCCATCTGGAGTTAATTTTAGTGTAAGGTGTCAGGAAGGGGTCCAATTTCTGCTTTCTGCACATGGCTAGCCAGTTTTCCCAACACCATTTATTAAATAGGGAATCCTTTCCCCATTGCCTGTTTTTGTCTGGTTTATCAAAGATAATATGGTTGTAGATGTGTTGTGTTGCCTCCGATGCCTCTGTTCTGTTCCATTGGTCTATATCTCTGTTTTGGTACCAGTACCATGCTGTTTTGATTACTGTAGCCTTGTAGTATAGTTTGAAGTCTGGTAGCGTGATGCCTCCCGCTGTGTTCTTTTTGCTTAGAATTGACTTGGCTATGCGGGCTCTTTTTTGGTTCCATATGAAATTCGTGGTGGTTTTTTCCAGTTCTGTGAAGAAATTCAATGGTAGTTTGATGGGGATAGCATTGATTGTGTAAATTACTTTGGGCAGTATAGCCATTTTCACGATATTGATTCTTCCTAACCACGAACATGGAATGTTTCTCCATCTGTTTGTGTCCTCTCTTATTTCATTGAGCAGTTGTTTGTAGTTTTCCTTAAAGAGGTCCCTTACATTCCTAGTGAGTTGTATTCCTAGGTATTTTATTTTCTTTGTAGCAATTGTGAATGGCAGTTCATTCTTGATTTGGTTCTCTTTAAGTCTGTTATTGGTGTATAGGAATGCTTGTGATTTTTGCACATTGATTTTATATCCTGAGACTTTGCTGAAGTTGCTTATCAGTTGCAGGAGCTTTTGGGCTGAGGTGATGGGGTCTTCTAGGTATACTATCATGTCGTCTGCAAATAGAGACAATTTGGCTTCCACCTTTCCTATTTGAATACCCTTTATTTCTTTTTCTTGCCTGATTGCTCTGGCTAGAACTTCCAGTACTATGTTGAATAGAAGTGGTGAGAGAGGGCATCCTTGTCTAGTGCCAGATTTCAAAGGGAATGCTTCCAGTTTTTGCCCATTAAGTATGATATTGGCTGTTGGTTTGTCATAAATAGCTTTTATTACTTTGAGATATGTTCCATCAATACCAAGTTTATTGAGGGTTTTTAGCATAAAGGGCTGTTGAATTTTGTCAAATGCCTTCTCTGCATCAATTGAGATAATCATGTGGTTTTTGTTTTTGCTTCTGTTTATGTGGTGAATTACATTTATAGACTTGTGTATGTTGAACCAGCCTTGCATCCCCGGGATAAATCCCACTTGATCATGATGGATAAGTTTTTTAATGTACTGTTGCAATCGGTTTGCCAGTATTTTATTGAAGATTTTTGCATCTATGTTCATCATGGATATTGGCCTGAAGTTTTCTTTTCTTGTTGAGTCTCTGCCAGGTTTTGGTATCAGGATGATGTTGGTCTCATAAAATGATTTGGGAAGGGTTCCCTCTTTTTGGATTATTTGGAATAGTTTCAGAAGGAATGGTACCAGATCCTCTTTGTGTGTCTGGTAGAATTCGGCTGTGAACCCATCTGGACCTGGGCTTTTTTTGTGTGGTAGGCTCTTAATTGCTGCCTCAACTTCAGACCTTGTTATTGGTCTATTCATAGTTTCGGCTTCCTCCTGGTTTAGGCTTGGGAGGACACAGGCATCCAGGAATTTATCCATTTCTTCCTGATTTACTGGTTTATGTGCATAGAGTTGTTTGTAGTATTCTCTGATGATGGTTTGAATTTCTGTGGAATCTGTGGTGATTTCCCCTTTATCGTTTTTTATTGCATCTATTTGGTTGTTCTCTCTCTTCTTTTTTATCAGTCTGGCTAGTGGTCTGTCTATTTTGTTGATCTTTTCGAAAAACCAGCTCTTAGATTTATTGATTTTTTGAAGGGTTTTTCTTGTCTCTATCTCCTTCAGTTCTGCTCTGATCTTAGTTATTTCTTGTCTTCGGCTAGGTTTTGAGCTTTTTTGATCTTGCTCCTCTAGCTCTTTCAATTTTGACGATAGGGTGTCAATTTTGGATCTCTCCACTCTTCTCATGTGGGCACTTATTGCTATATATTTTCCTCTACAGACTGCTTTAAATGTGTCCCAGAGATTCTGGTACGTTGTGTCTTCATTCTCATTGGTTTCAAAGAACTTCTTTATTTCTGCCTTCATTTCATTGTTTATCCAATCAACATTCAAGAGCCAATTGTTCAGTTTCCATGAAGCTGTGCGGTTCTGAGTTATTTTCTGAATTCTGAGTTCCAACTTGATTGCACTATGGTCTGAGAGACTGTTTGTTATGATTTCAGTTGTTTTGCATTTGCTGAGGAGTGCTTTACTTCCAATTATGTGGTCAATTTTGGAGTAGGTGTGATGTGGTGCTGAGAAGAATGTATATTCTGTGGATTTGGGGTGGAGAGTTCTGTAAATGTCTATCAGGTTTGCTTGTTCCAGGTCTGAGTTCAAGTCCTGGATATCCTTGTTAATTTTCTGTCTGGTTGATCTGTCTGCTATTGACAGTGGAGTGTTAAAGTCTCCCACTATTATTGTGTGGGAGTCTAAGTCCCTTTGTAAGTCATTAAGAACTTGCCTTATATATCTGGGTGCTCCTACATTGGGTCCATATATATTTAGAATCGTTATCTCTTCTTGTTGTATCGATCCTTTTACCATTATGTAATGACCTTCTTTGTCCCTTTTGATCTTTGTTACTTTAAAGTCTATTTTATCAGAGATGAGAATTGCAACTCCTGCTTTTTTTTGCTCTCCATTTGCTTGGTAAATCTTCCTCCATCCCTTTATTTTGAGCCTTTGTGTATCTTTGCATGTGAGGTGGGTTTCCTGGATACAGCACACCGATGGGTTTTGGTTTTTTATCCAATTTGCCAGTCTGTGTCTTTTGATTGGTGCATTTAGCCCATTTACATTCAGGGTTAATATTGTTATGTGTGAATTTGATACTGCCATTTTGATGCTAGCTGGCTGTTTTGCCCATTGGTTCATGTACATTCTTCATTTTGTTGATGGTCTTTAGCATTTGGTATGCTTTTAGGATGGCTGGAACTGGTTGTTTCTTTCTATGTGTAGTGCCTCTTTCAGGAGCTCTTGTAAAGCAGGCCTAGTGGTGACAAAATCTCTGAGTACTTGCTTGTTCGTGAAGGATTTTATTTTTCCTTCACTTATGAAGCTCAGTTTCGCTGGATATGAAATTCTGGGTTGAAAGCTCTTTTCTTTAAGGATGTTGAATATTGGCCCCCACTCTCTTCTGGCTTGTAGAGTCTCTGCTGAGAGATCTGCTGTGAGTCTGATGGGCTTCCCTTTGTGGGTGACCCGACCTTTCTCTCTGGCTGCCCTTAGTATTTTCTCCTTCGTTTCAACCCTGGTGAATCTGACGATTATGTGCCTTGGGGTTGCTCTTCTTGCAGAGTATCTTTGTGGTGTTCTCTGTATTTCCTGGAGTTGAGTATTGACCTGTCTTGCTAGGTTGGGGAAATTTTCCTGGATAATATCCTGAAGAGTGTTTTCCAGCTTGGATTCATTCTCTTCGTCACATTCTGGTACACCTATCAAACGTAGGTTGGGTCTCTTCACATAGTCCCACATTTCTTGGAGATTTTGTTCATTCCTTTTTGTGTTTTTTTCTTTAATCTTGGTTTCTTGTTTTATTTCATTGAGTTGATCTTCAACTTCTGATATTCTTTCTTCTGCTTGGTCAATTCGGCTGTTGATACTTGTGCATGCTTCGCGAAGTTCTCGTGTTGAGTTTTTCAGCTCCTTCAATTCATTCATATTCCTCTCTAAGTTGTCCATTCTCGTTATCAATTCCTCGAATCTTTTTTCAAATCTTTTTTCAAGGTTCTTAGTTTCTTTGCACTGGTTTAGAACATGTTCCTTTAGCTCACTGAAGTTTCTCATTATCCACTTTCTGAAGTCTGATTCCGTCATTTCGTCACATTCATTCTCTGTCCAGCTTTGTTCCCTTGCTGGTGAGGAGTTTTGGTCCTTTTTTGGAGGTGAGGTGTTTTGGTTTCGGGTGCTTTCCTCCTTTTTGCGCTGGTTTCTTCCCATCTTTATGGATTTATCCGCCTGTTGTCTTAGTAGTGGCTGATTTTTCAATTGGGTCTCTGTGTGGACACTGAGATTGTTGATGATGAAGTATTTCTGTTACTTAGTTTTCCCTCTAATGATCTATCCTCTCTGCTGTATGAGTGCTGAGGTCCACTCCAGGCCCTGCTTGTCTGGGGTATACCTGCAGCAGCTGCAGAACAGTGAGGGATGATATCAGTTTCTTTTTCTGCTGCCCTTGTTCCAGAATGATGCCAGCCAAATGTCAGTCTGATTAGTCCTTTTCTGGGGTGACTCCTTGGATATACAGAGGTCAGGGAGCTGCTTGAGGAGACAGTCTGTGCTTTATAGGAGCTCCAGTGCTGAGCTGTGAGCTCCGTTGTTCATTCAGGGTTGTTGGGAGGTTATGTCTGCTGCAATAGAACTCATAAAACACCACTCTTTTTTTTTTTTTTTCCACCCTTAGATGCTCTGTCTCAGGGAGTTGGGGCTTTCTTTATGAGTATCTGTTGCACTGTCCTGCCCCACTAGGTGGCAGTCTATTCACTATTTGCCTGCCGGGGCTCTGACCTCCTAAGGCGGGTCCGCCCTGTTGCGGCCCGGCGGACTCTCTCTGTTATGGCAGGTTGCCTCGGCAACGGCAGGCTGCGTCAGTCCTGGGCGGTACTTAAGTGGGGGTGCACTTTGTCAGGAATGGTGGACGCCCCTCCCTGACCGGGCTGCACCGTCCTAAATGCCGGCAACAAAACTCTCAGCCCCAAGCGCCTCCAGTCGCCGCCCTGCTTGTCCCCGTGAGCGTGGGACCCGCCGAGCCCGATCACCCTGCTCCCTGCCTCAGAGTCCGTCCTCTCTCTCTCTCTCTCTTCCTCTCCCCAAGCTGAAAGGTCGACTCTCTCACTGGCGCCCCAGGAGCCTGCCGATAGGGCACTGGGATCCGTGCGATCTCCCGTGCTGCTGCCCACTACCCCGGCTCAGATCACGCTTCCCAGGAAACTCCTGGTCTGGCTCATTGTCCAAGTCCTGTTCAATCAGATGGACATGCCAATCTGCCCTTGCAAATCTCAGATTGCCGGTTTAACAGGGCACCCAGACCAGTGAGTTCCGCGCCGGGTCCCGCTGCGGCGCCGGCCGAAGAGGCGGCGGGAGCTGGTTGCGTTAGCCGGCTGCTAGCGTCCCGTGTCTCTCCCACACCTGGGACTTTCAACGCTCTGTGGGCATAAAAGGAACATCCGAGAATGCGGCTAGGACTCACCCTCTGCGCCTTCACCGAGAGCTGCAATCCTGAGTCACCTCTACGACGCCATCTTGCCTCCCTCCTTCAGCTTTTCTTTTCTTAAAAACTTCATGTCATAATATTGGCTGCTAGTACACTGGCAGCAAGCCCCCCTTTGCCTGATAAAATCAGTGGAACTTGCTTTGTACCTTTATCACATAAATTGAATTATAATCTATTGCATGTCTATGTTGAACCCAGAAGTTTATATTAACAATGCAACACTACTTGTCCCTTTACGAAATTCCTGTTTGTCTCTTTACATCAGGCCCTAAGCCAGGAACTTTACCTACATTATACCAAATCTCATCCTGTGAGTTATAGGGTGCCCCATCCCTTTTCCAGATGCTCACAGAGATTATGTTCCCTGATAACAATAGAGCTGGAATTCAACCTTAAGTCTGTCTGACTCTAAAGATGGTCTTATTCCCCATGCAATATGCTGCAGCAAACATTCCCAAATGTGCAGCACCAGAAGTTGTTTGAATTCCAAGTTTTATATATAGAGGCCACTTTGATTTTCAGAGTTGCTATTAAGAAAAAAAATTAGGCCAAGGGAGAGAATATGAGCAGAGAATGAGGTCTCACCACCAGGTTGTATGGTTATTTATTACAAATGCTGACTTTTTTCTCTCTTTCCATTATTTACTTGTTCAGGGAGCTAGAAACAGGAAAACAGCCCTGGCGATTCAGCAGTTATTTAAATAGAACAGTGTGGGGATTGTGCACTCAGTCCACCATAATTGGAAACTGTTCCTACAGTGCACCAATATTTCAAAAGCAATACAACCCAATTCTCTGACCCATGAATCAGAGTTTTCCCCTCTACTAGCAGGAAAGATTGGGGTGAGGGAGAACTGGAAGGAAGATTTCTCTTAGGCACAGATTTTGCAGAAGAAAGCTGACAAAGAATCTCATTAACTGAATTTTTAATTGAATACTAGATTAAAGTAAATGCATGGCATTAGTTGTTTTCACATGCTAGAAAACATGCATTCTCTCTATTCTGCAAACTGAGTCACATACCTCTCTGGCCAGTGGTAATGGTCCCTGTAATTCAGTGACTTGAAATAAACTCACTTTGTTACGATTATTTACATCCAAGCAAGATTTGTTGCTGGCAAAGTCATTGCCTTTCAAATTCATGTTAATTCTCCCCTGCTTCAAACATAATAATTTCGGTTCTGGTATCCCTGGCTGCCAATCTCATCTTTGGGGAAAATGAAATTATGGGTTTTGAAACTGAGCAAGTCTGACCTTACTATATTGCACTGGATCGGATACTTTATTTTTCTAACCTCAGTTATCATTTCTTAAAACTGGTCATAAACTGATTGGGCATTGAGAGATTAAAGGAGGCGATATATTTAAAAGGGCCAGCAGCATCTGATACCCTGTGGGTACTCATTAAATACTATTTCTGCTCTTTCTTTATTCTGTAATTAAAGATGCAATGAACATTTTTGTGTCATAATCTTGTTTCTCTCAACCATATATAAATGCAAATAACTTTTCATGATATGTGTATCTATATTCCAGGTGCTGTGCATTTATTATCTTGTTTACACTACATTGTGAGGTTGTCAGCATTATCTCCATTTTACAGATGAAGAAACTAAGGCTCACCAAGGACAGGTAGCTTGTCTGAAGTCAAACAGCTACTAAACAGCAAAGCCAAGAATCAAACCCAGGTCTGTGTCTAAAGCTTACGCTTACTATTTCTTTTTAAAAGTCTTCACTCCAGCATGGCAGTTCTCAAATAGTGGCAATTTTGTACCCCAGGAGATATTCAACAGTCTGAAGATACGTTTTGTTTCTACGACTGAGAGGAGAGGGCAATGTGATGTTACTGGCACCTAGTGCTTTGCCAAGGATGTTGCTAAATATGCTACAAGGCACACAGTGGCCCCCGACAGCAAAAAATTATTTGGTCCAAAATGTCAATAGTGCTGCTATTGAAAATCCCTCCTCTGGCATTTATCAAAATTTGTCTTGTTTTAATACAAGCAAATGTAATATCCTCATACTTCTGAATTTAGATGCTCATTCTTTATTGATGAGCAGGTACCAGAAGATTGTATTTTCCTAATCCTCTGCAAGTCAGAGATTTTCCCACAGCGTGCTACATGTTCATACTGTCAGTTTCACTCATTTCCACAGCACAATGTCTATTGTCTCATGGTTTCCATGGTAAAAGGTCTATCTGCTGTTTGCCTTGATTATTTTTTGCTTGTTCATGCCATTTTGAAAGCACTTGAAACAATGAAACTGGCAAGGTCAAATTTAATATATTCTTCCTTCTTTTCTCTTATTTACTTTTTCTTACATAAAAACATATAGCATGCCTCAGAATTTAAATAATTCACAATATCTATAAAGACTGTACCAGTTCTAAAGAATGCTGGAAATTATTATTTATTTTTTAAAGTTATATCTTACTAGATATAAGGTTCTTGAGGGTCTAGTTCCCTCCCCAGCTTCATTTGACAGACAAGGACATGGAGACCAAATAAATTGTGATCTACCCAGAAATAAACAGCTAATTAGCACAGGGCGAGACCAAGAGCACAGATGTGCTGACTCCTGGGCTGGTATGTTCTTCATCATGCACTTGAGATTTTATGTTGCAAAATTCAATCAATATACGCACACTGGGGTATGCAGACACATGGGCATGCTCACATGCACACGCACACACAGACATCCATTTAACTGCATTTTGCCACCTTGTCTTTTTAGAAGACTTCATATAATGATGGTTACCAATCTGTTAACTGAAAACCTAAAGTTACAATGTAACTGATCACTGCTCTACAGGGAGACTAAGAGGGATAGGAGCTTTGAACCACTTAGAGTCCCAGATAAGGGCTTGAGATACACAGACTAATTACTCCAGACATCTAAAGCCCCCAGTTGGGTTTCTGGCATTGAATAAGCCTGATACAGCATGCAAAGAGTGGCATCTCTCATCCGTAAGTACATCCCTACACTTCCTCCAAGGTTTCTTCTACGAAACATAAATAGGACAGACATATCAATGGCCTCTAGGAAATGAGAGGCCATTGACGTCTTTTGCCATCAGGTTCAAAAGAAATCAATGGCCTCTCATTTCCTAGATCAAAGCTAATATTTTCAGCCTGGTTCTAAGCTGATCTTACATCTTACAAGATATACACTTGTCCCTCGTCTTGATGTCTAAGAGCTTCCCAGAAGGTTGACTCTCACAGATGCTGGGACAAGTTCCTGTTGACCTTCCATTCTGGCTCCTGGGTGAGTCTCACTGCTTCTTCCTCGACAGCCAATCATGTCTACTAGCAGCACTGGCCTCTCTGGTACCCTCACCTGGAACAGAGGGAGGGACCATTCTCCTTTATTTCCTCCAGCAGAACTTAGAGTTTTCTTAAGAAGATATCACTGAAGATCAAGGATCTAAATCAACAGAGAAGATAATTTAGCACCTTTTAGAAATGGTCACTTTTAGGTCCCAAAACAGAAACAGAGCCTCAGAATCAGGCTCAACTCTTACCTAACTCTCATCAGGAGCCAATTATCCCTTTACCCAACACACTTTCTCAGCATCTCCACATCTGTGAGTTTAGACCTAACTCTCCACAGGTAGATAAGGAAATCTCCTTTCCCTACTTCCAAGAACCATTTCATTTCCTGCTCCAGGATGGCCAAAAGTGAGATGATCCATTCTTAATGAGTATGTCCCAGCCACAAGGATGAAAACTGACCACTGCCCCTAACTTAAATAGGAAAATGGCACTTGCATATGTTAAAGTTTCAAAAGTTTGTATTGTCCATTCATAGCACCACATTGCATCAGCCACACTCAATCCAGTTCCTTGTAGCTGCCTTTCCTTCAGCCTGAGACATGTGTGGCCTGACCTTCACCATGCTCCAGGGGAAAACAAGCTGTCTATTCCAAAGTCCTCATTTCACATGATGAAAATGAAGCCAAGAAAGGGCTTGCCTAAGGCACCCAGCAAGTCAACACAAAAGCCTAGACTAGAACTTAGGTTGTCTTAAACCCTAATCTAGCATTCTCTTTGTTTTCATGTGTTCTTGAAATCTCAATAATGGAAAACTTTAATTTTATATGACTACAAATACGCATATATGTTGTCAGCAACTAAGTGGATATGAAAACCCCAGGAAACACTGAACATATGGAAACTAAATCTGGGTCACAATATTCCTTGGGGACCCATCATTTCTTGGTTTCAAACATAATAACTGAAATGGGAAGGTAAATTTCAATGGCAGGGGTATAATACACACTGTAATTGATTTAGAAGATGTATTTAGAAGTTGTTAATAATACATGAAAGATGCTGAATATTATTTTCCTCCTTATAAGAACATACAGTTTTAATAGCACAAGATATTACACTGTGATCAGCTCATATAAATGACACTATTCACCAGTTACACGAAGCTCAAGGGAAGACATATTTTCTGTGTCTGAAATGATCATAAGAGCAACATAATAAAATGAAAAAATAAAGTCCATTTCGAAAGACTCAAGAGTTAGTCTTAATTCAGGGTGAATCTATCATCCCTTGTTACAAGAACCTGCATATAATCCATTTAAATTACACAAAGATAACTTTTCCATGTGACCTCCAGGGTTAGTTTCCTGCCTTGCCTTTTTAGTAGAGTTTTACTAGTAATAATCAAATTGGAAATGTCTATCTTTAATTCTTTTAAAGTAAAGGAAGCTTTTGTATATTTTTAGATACCATTCTGCTGCAGGTTTAAAAAAGAAAGAAAAAAGAAGAAGAATTAGCAGCTACAGGAGTTCTAATTAGGTTAATTATGAAGCTTGATTGAGTGGTGTTTGATCAATAAATTTGGAGCAAATACTACTCTGTCACCGAAGAAACCACCCCCAATACAGTTTAAGTAGGCTTTTCAGCCACAGATGTTCACTGCTTTGAACCTGGTGATGAGAAAACAGTTGTCTTAGTTTGCTTTGTGCTGCTATAACAGACTACCACAGAGTGAATCATTTATAAGAAAAGAAATTTATTCCTACAGTTCTGGAGGCTGGAAAGTCCAAGAGCTTGGTTCTGATATCTAGTGAGGGCCTACTTGCTGTGTTATCACATGGTGGAAGGGTAACTGAGCACAAGAGACAGAGAGAGCCCCATGGGAGTCCCTTTTATGACTCACTCTCATGAAAACTAATCAACTACTATAATAACAATATTAATAATATTAATACATTCATGAAGTCCTCACCTTCATGACCCAGTCACCTCTTATTATGCCCTACCTCCCAATACTGCCACACTGGGGATTAAGTTTCCAGTTCATGAAAATTTGAGCGACACATTCAAATGATAGCAATGGTTGTACATAAATTTGTATATAGGAAAACTTTCCCTGGAAATAAGCCCCTCATTGTCAGTCAGTTGGGGAAATACAGAGGAAAGCAAAGAGCCACAGAAGTCAAACACTTGGCTTGAAATTCTCAAACCACCATTTACCAAATGAGTGACCTAAGACAAATACAAATCTTTCCTGAACCTCGGTTTTTATATTCATGGATGAGAGGCAATAGGACTGCATTCTATTCTAGTCTTTCGGAAAGACTAGAATCAATATATTCTCTGTTGCCCATTGCTTAATATATAGTATCCACTGATGCATCTTAGCTCAACTCTGAGAAAACACAACTACCCTATGAACAATTAGAGTTTTCAGGAATATAACACTTGATATTTTTTGGTATCATGCTCCCCCAAAAACGTTCATTTTTTTTAAATCTAGAAATTAGGGTTGTGTTTATAAGAGAAACTCTAAATTCTTTCTTTGAATTTTTATTTTTTAGAATTTTCATTTTTTTTTTTTTAATTCTTCTTCCCAGATGAAAAATTTCTGGTAGTCCTGAGGACCAAAATAACTTGTCATGTCCAAGATATCTGAAAATATGAAAGGTCATTCTTCATCTGCCGAGTTATGATATACAAAACCAAGGGAGTGATCTGAAAAGAAACACCACATAAAGAAGTCAAGTTTAAGTAACTAAGCACACTATCCACACAGCATGTCAATCTGAGTGTGTAAGATATCAATCTCGTGAAAAGTGGGGAGAACAGACTGGATATACAAGTGTTTGAACTGAGGGTTAAACAGGAGGCAGAACCTGAGAAAAGAAGCTTCAGGGCTTTGTTTCAGATACCTACAAATTGAGTGGGCAGGGAGCATGCCAATCCTGACATAACGTGGGCTAAACGATTTGCTATAGGCTTCTTTCAATATTTAGTTTCTTAAATGGAATCAAAATATTTGTTTCCTTAATAGTTCCAAGTTCAAACAATGGAGGAATATGTATTAACACCTGTTAGAAACATGTACACGTTTTCTTCCTTGTCTTGATGCATGCTCAACTATGAACATATCATTCAGCAACATGGCATATCACTTGGAAACAGGGCATCTTCACTTGGTTCAAGTCTATTTTACAGTTCTAATCCAAAGATTGCTCAATTCTAGCAAATTGTTCAATCAGTATAGAGACCCCCATGGGCTGAGCACATCAGGCTGAATAAGAAGCAAAGCTCCAAACTTAAAGATGGGATGGGATATGGCTGCAAGTGTGTGTCTCACTCTACGTTTAGGGAGAGAAGAGTTAACTTGACTTCACTACAGTTACTTCCACAGTTTGGTTGATTTGACCTCTCCAGGACTTGTGTTGAAATTGGATGCCCATTGTGGGAGGTAGAGCTTAATGGGAAGATTTGGGCCATAAAATTTAGGAGGTGTCGAAAACGTCAATAATTAGTATAGATAGCATTTAATCAAAATTAATGCAAAAATCTATAATTAAATATTAAAATTTAAAATAAAGGTTGGTATTACTAATTATCCTTTTGGTTGAGCTGACACTAGGCTCAGCAAGCATGCAGAGTACAGCAGGGATGCTACGGCAGACAATTCCTGGGAAACGTAGGACACTGTGTCAGCTAACTTTTGCCCAAGGACTATCAGCTTTGCTGAACCTCCCTTAGACAGCATAGCAGTCTTGTATGTTTCTACCCCACCTTCTCGTCTCTGTTTCATTCCAAGTCAGACTATTCTCATGGCCTTCCCTGGCTCTACCCATTTCCGAGCAGGCAATTCTCCTAATAAAATGTCTATACATTTAATCTTCTCTTGGTGTCTCCTTCTTAGTAACCCAGAATAACACAAAACACAAGAATTACTTCTTCCTTTAAGAGTGGGATTGAGATAACATTTACTACCCAGCAGGGCCTGACCACCTGTCTGCCCCAAGGCGCCAATATTCTCTCTTTACTTATCCATATAGAGGGAGACATTTCTGAGCCAGGGTTCAAGCTTTGAGATAAATGTGTGTATGAGTATGTGTTGGGGGTGAGGAGTGGGTAGCACATAAACATACAAAACACACATATGTATGTATACATGTATAGCACAAACAGGTTTCAAATGGTAAGGTCTTCTTGGAATGTTAAGCCTTTTTTTTTTTTGAGATGGAGTTTCACTCTTGTTTACCCAGGCTGGAGTTCAATGGCGTGATCTCGGCTCATCGCAACCTCTGCCTCCTGAATTCAGGCAATTCTGCCTCAGCCTCCTGAGTAGCTGGGATTACAGGCACGCCCCACTATGCCCAACTAATTTTTTGTATTTTTAGTAGAGACAGGGTTTCACCATGTTGACCAGGATGGTCTTGATCTCTTGACCTCATGATGCACCCGCCTCGGCCTCCCAAAGTGCTGGGATTACAGGCGTGAGCCACTGTGCCCGGCCAGCCTTTTTGAAAGCAGAGTTTTGATGTTTTCTTTGCTGATGAATGGACTGCATTTCTCAGCTAGGACTATATACCACAAATGTCTGGATTAATCACTAGTTTATCACTAGCATGAAGATTTTACTTTCAAAATACTGGTGCTATAAAAAGAGACTATAGGTGAGTGATATCAAATAGAGTCTTTTGTATCATATTTTAAACCACTTCCAATGCTAAGAAGTCTCTTTTGGGACCCCTCGGATGTATATGGTTTGTCCATGACCTCTTAGAAGCTGCTGGTCACTATTTGGGGTCAAGGCTGGCCCTGGACATAACTGCTGGTCATTGATACAGACTTCAGAGGCCTTGACTGTGTGTTGAGCCACTGAGGTAAAGGGAATTTTATCAATGAATGCTTCTAAAGGAATAAGGCTGAGTCAGAGACTTTTAGTTGCCTCCCTGCATTCAGTTCCTATTTCCTGCTTTCCAAGCAGAGTCCCTCTCCAGTTCTTCACCCTTTCCACTAGGCTCATGTGCCTCAGGAGAAGGAAAGCCCATTCTCAAGTCCAGGAGTGGTTTTGTCATGATGTTCAGAAATGTACAGAAGACTCAATACAGGGCAATTTTATCTAGAGAAAAGTTTAAACTCCTAGAATTTTCTAGAAAAGTTCTTCCTTGTTCTTCTGGGAAAATGTCTGGAACTGACTCTATTCTTTCTGTAGACATTGCCAAACACAGATATGAGAGCCCAACCTGGAAACAGACTGAGATGGAAACCAATCCAAAGAGAAAGGTAGTGTCAAAAGAGACAGAACGGAGCTAGAGCCACGTTGCTTTGTGCTGCTATAACAGAATACCACAGACTGAATCATTTATAGGGCCTTATGCAAATTTTGAAGCCTATCTTTTCTCTATACTTCTAGCTATGTGAACCAATAAATTCATTGAATGCAAATTAAGTTGAGTTGTGTATTGCTTTCACTCAAGAGCATTCCAAATATTATACAGAACCTGATCATATAAAAGAATAAAACTCTTTCTTACACTAAGACAGAGAGAAACTCAATGGAAGTAAACATTTGGAATTTTTCAGTCTCTAAAAATAAGATTTGATCAAATCCAAAGAAGAATGATAATGATTCCAAAAGGAGGGAAAAGGGTTTTATATCTCTCCTTCAGAACAATTACTGTAGGAGAGTAAATGAAAAATGAAGAGTGGCATTTTGATTGAACTAGAGTATAGAGCAGTTTCCTTTTGAGAGAGATTGTGAGTTTTGAGGCCAGACTCAACAGACATAAAAAGGGAGAGGAGACAGTCTTTGGACACTTATTTTAAAAATAGAAAAGGAGGCATTGAAGTCATTACTCTATCAGCATGGGAGACTCAGATTCAGAGACCTAGCAAAGAAAAGACTGTGTGATTGAAAGGGTAAATAAATCATACCTCTATCTTCTTCTGAGTTCTAAGCCAACTGATAAAATGAAACAGAAATTAGTTAAAAACACAAAAATACTAGTGCTATTCCTAAATACTCTGGGTTGAAGACAGCTTTGAGCTTTTTTATTATATTCCTGCTCCATACCCTAAGTAATTGAACTTGCATACTCAAGCACAGGAAGTGCATTGGATAAATTCACATGTTCTGCTATTCCCTTCCCTCTCTTGCAGGGACAGAACCTGCCCCTGTCAAGGTTACCAGGAAGAATAGAACAAAACTAACACTCATTACTGTCAAAACAGGTCCTCAAAAGATAATGAGGCTTAACCTTGCCTACATGAGAAGGGGGAACCAAAGGATGTCAGACTCCCAACTTCCCATCAATGAGCTCAATCATTCTTCCCCCGTGTAGGAAGGTCTAGAGGAATGGCCGGGGAGCCTGTAAGTGCTATTCTAACAATGCCTATGAGGCCAACAATTCCTTGTGGACAACAGAGGACAGAATGATACTGTCCCCTTAACAGGAGACAAGAACTCAAGGAGCACCCACTGGCATGACTCAATTCCGGAGGGATCCCTCATCCAGTGTACTATTAATAGATGCTGCTTAAAGCTGTAAAAGAGGGCACATGGTAACAACCATTGGGAAATCAGCCGTTTAATATCAAGATAGCCATGACAGGTAGATGTAGATAGATAGAGCCACACTCAGCCAAGAAGACTGGGAAACTCAGTGTAGAAAATGTCAAACACCATTAGGTATATTTCAAGACAACAAGATTTAGTGGTCCCTCACCAATCTCCATCTCTTCCTTTCAAGGTGAAATTACAATCACTTACATGCTTTCAAATAATATTTCCAGGGCATTTCTACTGCTTCAGTGGTTTTGTTAGAAAAGATTATATTTTCTTAAATATATATTGAGTTTTGTCCTATGTTATATTTTTGACTGAAGCAAGGATAGGTGTTGGGTGGAGACTTCTGACTCAGGAAGGTGAGAGTAATTGAGATTTGTGTGAAAGGTAGAAGGTTTCATTGACCCAGAACTCATTAAACTTCACTTATCTCACAGTAGAAGCAACATCATGTGGAATCTAAAGGAATATGATAGGAAACAGGTTGGTGAGGCTCCACCTTCCCAGCATCAGCACAGGGCTCATTGAACTGGTTTCAGACTGAAAGGTAGAAAGGGCAGCACTGCTCAGGGGACTCATGAGGATAACCAGATAACCAGGAACTGAACATAAGGTATTACCCAATCATCTCAGCAAAGGAATGACAAAGGGCAGGGAGATCACAATTATTAAACACCTACTAGAAGCTGTGTTCACTGTTTTCATGCATTCAACAAATATTAGTGAGAGCCAAGTGTGTGCCCAGCATTACTGTAGCCATGGAGGTCACAGGAACACACAACACCAACAAAAATCCTCGTCCTTGTAGAGCTTACATGTAGATTAGAAGAGGAAAACCAGGCCAGGCGCAGTGGCTCAAGCCTGTAATCCCAGCACTTTGGGAGGCCGAGGCGGGTGGATCACGAGGTCAAGAGATCGAGACCAAGAACATCCTGGTCAACATGGTGAAACCCCGTCTCTACTAAAAATACAAAAAATTAGCTGGGCATGGTGGTGCGTGCCTGTAATCCCAGCTACTCAGGAGGCTGAGGCAGGAGAATTGCCTGAACCCAGGAGGCGGAGGTTGCGGTAAGCCGAGATCATGCCATTGCACTCCAGCCTGGGTAACAAGAGCAAAACTCCATCTCAAAAAAAAAAGAAGAAGAAGAAGAGGAAAACCATAAACATCCAAACAACTTTTATATTCAAATACGTATATGCACGCCCACATATACACATGTATGTATTAGATATTGATAATGTTAGAGGTTGGCAGTACTGTGGGGAAACACTATAAGGAAGGGAGATAAGAGAAGTCAGGTGACACTTCTCCTGCTGTGTGTCCTCATTGGCCTCAGTCTGTCCGTCTGTGAAATGAAGGGCTTCCACCAGGTTTCCTCCATCTCTGGCATTCTTTGAGACTATAACACACTTCCTCTGCGTATATTCATCTGCAAATACCATTTGTTTCCTCAGCGGGGCTGGAAACTCACCAATTTGGAGCCTCACACTGGCTCATTCTTAAATGCTTTCTAAAGCATTTGTACGAACTCTTGTGAGTGAATTCTGTTCATTTTAAACTTTAATTTTAATTCACTTTGTAAATCACTTCTCTCCTTGGTGGTTCCTGTTGACAACATTTTCTTCTTTCTAGAACTATTTACAGTTGTAGTTTTGTATGTATGCAATTGTTTAATCACATTTTATTAATTAGTTAAGATCTGTCATCCTCATTAAGTGCTTATTTATGCTCCCTATTAAAGCCCAGTGTTTAATGCAGCACTTGGTGCTTACTGTATGCTCAATGAAATTATGGTTTAACGAATGAATGAATTAATTAATGAATGAATGCAAGCATGAATGAATGCATTCTACCTTATCTATATTGCTTTAATTTTAAGGACATTTGATATTTTTCTCTTCTATAACATTCCCCCTTTCAGCTTTTCATTGATATTTTCCAAATAGCTCTTTTCAAAATGAGTACTTTCAAACCCAGAGGACCTAGAACATATTTCATGTAAATTTTGTTATATACTATGCAATGTGTGAGCTACAGTGGAGGTAATGAACTTGTATATGGTAAACTCTGAAGATGTTTCATTACCAGGAAAAAAAAATGGCCTGTGAGTGCACACACACAAATGTACACACACAAGCATAAACAAATACAAACTTCCTTTTTAAATTATAAACAGGAGGGTGAGTGTAGATGCCTGAGTTAGGTCCTGCCTCAGGCATGGGGCTGTCTTTCTGCAGCCAACCTCTGGGCATCTCTTTGAGGGCTCCTCAGTAGTGCATACTCATAATGGACATGTCCTGAAGTGTGGATATCCTGAGATTTTGTTCTTGTTGCCTACAAGAACAGCTGGAGGCATTAAATGGCAGGGATTGTTGGACAGCATGGAGTCATTATATCTGAGAAGAATAAACAAGAGATCAGTCATTTGGTAATTGGTGTCACAAGGACATTTGGCCAAAATCCTGCTGGCCTAGTCAGTCTTATGTACATTATTTATACATCTTTTTAAAAGTCTTCTATAATTCATATAATTATGTGCCAAAAGGATACATTGTTCCACAATTTGGGTTAGGCCATTTTCAACCAATGCTCTAGTCATATTAGAATACTGGAGAACCACTCTGGGTGTTGTTCCATGGAGGTTTCTGGACCTGGTAGCTCCTATCTGTCAGAATCAAGCTCTGCTGATTTGAGAGGCTGATGCCGTTGGCCTGTCCCCACCCAATCCCCTTATATGATGATGTTTTTATTCTGAAAGGTGGGTTGCAAAACAAAAGCAACTAGCATAACATCTGATAGAAAGCAAGAAACTCAGACCCTTGTGCTTTTCTGACAACAAAGGCAAAAATCAAACAACAACCACAAAACACCAAAACGATCAGTGCTATCATTCCCTGATAACAAGAAAAACAGGGGGAAAGGAAAGGCAAACCTTTTCCTAGCAGCAAGTTTTAAGAGGCAGTCATCACAGATATCTTTATGGAAGGGATGTGGAACAATGGAAGGAATACTGTCTTCTGCAGCATTTTTATAGAACCTACAGAAACATGCTTTATTTGGTCATTTCTTATATGGTCCCTCGATAAAAGAAAAGGAGATCCTCTTAAATAGCCATTTCCTGGTGGCAGTTTTACAGGTGTGAGAGTAATGGTATTTAGACCTTAAGCTTTTGGTGATCTGACTTGATACAGAACTAGGTTGCTGATATCGATAGAGAAGAGATGAGGCAGCACTGCTGTCTCAAATATTGTTTGTTTCCTTGGCAGGACTGGGCACAAGAGTTGGTTCATTAATTCAAGCCATGTCCCCTCTGAAGGCTCTAGGGGAGGGTCCTGTTTGGCCTCCTCCAGTGCCTGGTGGTCACCAGCAACCCTTGGCCTTTCTTGACTTGCCACTGTGTCACTCATCTTTGCCTCTGTGTCCACATAGCCTTCTCCCTGTGTGTGAGGGCTCAGGGAGGGATCTGGACTGCATGAACTAAGTCCTCTCTCAGGCAATCCTTACTCCATGTACTTCTTTTCTCTCTTCTCACCTTTTAACTCTCCAGCATCTTCTCTTTTAACCTTCTCCTTTGATTAGGCACATCATTGCCCCTGAAGGCAGTGCCATGAGACATCACTGCCGCCTGTGCTGGAATCTTGCTGCAAGTCACCACCATCTGAGGCCTGAACTGGCTCTGTGTATGGAGTCTGGAGTGTTAACTTGAGTTACTGGGCAAAATAATTCAAGTTGACCATGGTTATCACAATCATTGTCTCTTTCAAATTATCACTAAAGAGAAACTGGAAATGAATGAGTCTCGGTAAGTCAGATAGTCCTTAGAGTGGGGAACTGTGTGTCTGGGAGTGGTGGATCACGCCTGTAATCCTAGTACTTTGTGAGTCTGGGGGGACACCAGACTGGGCAACAGAGTGAAACACTGTCTCAAAGAAAAAACAAACAAACAAACAAACAAAAAAAAAAAAAAAAAAAAAACAAAAAAAAAAAACAGGGAATTGTGTTCCCTATAAAGATACACTGAAGTTCTAATCCCTTAGTATTTGTGAAGGTGACCTTATAGGGAAATATAACAAAGTAAAGATAAGGTCATAGTGGATTAAGGTGGGCTCAATTACGGTGTCCTTACAAGAGAGAAATCTGGACACAGACACACAGGGAGGATGCTATGTGAAGACAGAGGCAAAGGCTGGAGTGACGCAGCTACAAGGAAGGTCCAGGTCTGCTGGTGACCACCGGAAACTGGAGGAGGCAAAAAAGGATCCTCCCCTACAGCCTTCAGAGGGAACATGGCTTGGCAGAGTTGTTTCAGACTTCTAGCTTCCTGCACCAAGAGAGTATAAACGTCAGTTGTGTCAGGCCACCAGGTTTGTGTTACTCTGTTACAGCAGTGCTAGCAGGCTCCTACAGTCCCCGTACAGCACTTTAAGTATAAGATGTGTCTAAGTGGAGAACCTGAAAGTGTCTGAAATTGGGCAGAATTTACTTTATGCAAGGCCATGACTGTTTGGAGATCAGCATGAACTAATAAATATAATGCTATTAATAATAGTAAAGTTATAACCTAAACAAATGCACAAGGAGCCCATGCCCTGCCATTGGAAGATTTTCACTGTTCCAATGTCCTGCCACCAGGACATGGCAGATTTGCCTTAGGAAGGGCAGCCTCCTTACGCTTCACTGCACCAGGAAGGAATCAGGAGAGCGTTACCTAACACTTACCTTTCAAGGACATCCTGAAGATTCGTATCTCTGTAATATTTGTCCAAGAAATTGGAGCTTTTTGGAGAGCTGTCACTACTTAAATATAAAGTATGTTATTATCCCGACCAAACCTTGGCAATTCTTTGTCACTTTGCTTTTGAAAAGAAAATTATACTTACTCAAAGCATTTCATTACCACCTGAACCGTCTGTTCCATATAAATTTAGAAACCTAAACTTATATAACCCCACGGCCAAATGTGTTGAAGTTAGGAGCCCGAGGCCCCTGTAACATTGCTATTGCAGAAAACAAATTTTGGCCTTTGGTCTTGCATTGGCTGTTGAGTCTCAGGTCTGAATCATCTCTGTTAGAGAGGCCCTTTCAAACTGCTTTGTGGGGTGGTTTGCCTACATTTGTATATGTTGCCCACAGTAGTTTATGCCAGGTAGATCTTACAGACTTACTAACTGAGAATTATATCACCATCTACCTATGTGGGATTCCTTCTTTACATATGAAAAGCAAAGTCCCATTTAAGGAGTCATGCTTGCCCAAAGTCAGTCCTCTTTGACTAGCTAAGCATGTCCATGGGTATGTGGCTGAAGAGCAGGAAAGCCCCTGGGACACTGCAAGTCCCCTTCTTATGGCACTTTGAGTCAGCTGAATAGCATCAGCAAGGTTGTGCCTTTCTTTTCAAGCTCATGTGTCAGTTTCTCCCAGTCCCTAATCTCTTAGTGCAAGGATGTGGATCTAGATGAAGACATCAACTCTATTCTTGGCACATGGATTGTTGCCTCGATTTCCTTGTATATAAAATGGGGAAATAATACCTAGCTCATGATTACTGTGTGAATTAAGTGAGCTAATTCTGTTAAGGAAGATAACCTGATTCCTGATACACAGTATGTGTTTAATTAATGTTAGATATTAGAAGAAAGAGGAAGTGATGGATGAAGAAAAGGAAGGAGGAGGAGGAGGAGGAGGAAGAGAAGCAGGAGGAGGGTATTATTATTAGCAGAGGTAGCTGTAAGACTTTTCATAGGTTACCTCAGTGAGACATGGCTAGTAGCAGAGACTGCAGTGCAGGTAACAAACCGGACACAGATTAGAGTCTTTCTGTTGAATTTTTGGGATGTATTAAGAATGTCAGTCAACTGACAACAAGCTCACCAGTCACTCTTTCAGCTGTGCCAGCTGTCCCAAGTAAAAGATTGAACGGTATAGGACCCTGTGTGGCCGGAAGTCTTGCTGCAACTGCCTTACTTGTCATTCACTTTACAGTAGAATAATGGCCTCCTTAAGATGTCCATGTCCTAATTCCAGAAAGCTGTAAAAATGTCATGTTATGTACAAAGGGGAATTATGGTAGCAGATGGAATTAGGGTTGACAACCATGTGACCTTAACAGGGATAGTACTGTAGACTATGCAGGTAGCATAAGTGTGGAAGAAAGAATCACGAGGATCCAGAAGTGTGGAAGAAAGAGGCAGAAAAGTCAACTCAGGGTGATGTAATGTGAAAAAGACTTGATGGATGGCTGTTGGCTTTGAAAATGGGAGGGAGCCATGAGCCAAGGAATGTGGACAGCCTCTAGAGCTGGAAAAGGCAAGGAAATAGTTAATTCCTATTACCTCCTTAAAGGAACTCAGTTCTACTGACACTTTCCTTTGAGCCCTGGGAAACTCATTTTTTACTTCCAACTGCCAGACATGTAAAATAAATTTGTGTTGTTGTAAGCCACTACGTTTGTGGTAATTTGTTACAGCAGCCATAGGAAACTGATCTATCCATCAATAACCAGACTGAACTACATCCCAGCCAACCCTAAGCCCAGGTCTGTGATCCCTCAGTAAGCTCAAGAGTAGCTCATCAAAAAATTATCCTTGTCAGTAAGTAAATAGCAGGGCTTCAAAAAGGAGCAAAGTTATTGATGCGGTGGACAGAAAAGGAATAAATCTTGAAGACAGAAGAATGAGCAGATGACCCTTTCTCTCCCCTTGGACTCTCTAGATCCCCTTTCTTCCTGCCAATAACCCAAGAGCTCTCCTGTTCCCCTCCTTTGGAGGCTACTCCAAATCATTTGAATTAAAAATCCTGAAAATTCTGGGAATGTGAGCACTGGGAATGTCCCAGAGCTGAGTCTGAGCCCTGCATATGTGGACTCTCATTTCATGGAAAGATTTAGAGAAAGTTCATCTTACTGATTTCAGGGAACATTGGAGGATATCCCCATTAATGCCAAAACCTCATTTCAGATATTAGATAGCAGAGTATTTTACAAATTATCATGCAAATGTAGGTGTTGTTGCATTGTTGAAGGCTTAAGTATTATTAAGTGGTATTATTATTGTAATATTAGAATAGAATGTGGGAGAATTAAGGGGATTATGTATTATATTAATTAGCAACAATTTACGCTTTCAGAAATACTCTTAATTATTAAAATCTCTATCCTGGAGGAAATCAGCTAACACCAGGTTATAAAATAATGACATGGTATAACCCCTTCTCTACATTTAGTAGTTCTGTTTTAGAAGCATGTTTATCTTATTTTAAACTGGGATTCTATGCAATTAATTGTGAGTTTGACTTCAATGGAACATTTTAAAAGTAAGGTTATTCTTATGGGAAACTCAGCAGGAGGTGTTTACATAAAAGCGGACTGAACACAAATTCCTTTGTAATGAACACTCTTTCAGAACCTCTTCCTTCATTCCCATCCCCTCCTTCCCTTATACCTACCCACACCTATCCACTACTATTGCAAACTTTATAGTGACTAGGATAAGATTTTTGAAAGGTTCCTATACAACATAATAGCATACTGTTTGGATAAAGCAACAAATATTTGCAGAGTACTTGATATTGCCATTCCATGGACAATACTTACCAAACTATTGCACATCAGGTAGTACATGTAAAATATTTGTGTGGTCTGCTGGAGTAAAGGGTGAAGGCAGCTCCCAGGGAAAGAGGACCAATCTAGAAGCTGTAACTACCTCAAACCCCACTTAGCTGTCCCTGGGACCAAGTTGATTACTATCCTGGAACACTTTTAACCACCTGGCCCGTATCACATATCCTGGTTGGAACAATCCAGGATAAACAGTAAAAAGTAAGACAATGGAAAGATAGCATGGCATAGTAGTTACCCAGTGCCGTGTGAAGTCAAGTCTAACGTCTTCCATTGTTAGCTCCGCGGCCATGGGCAACACACTTACTGCTCTGTAACTCAGCTTTATTATTTGTAAAATGTGGATATGAGGCACAGGACCTATTTTATAGAGTTGTTATCAGGGTTACAGTTGCACAGTGCTTAGAACAGTGCCTGCTATACGGTGAGCTCTACATGAATGATTAGAGTCAGGAGGTCTGGTCTCACATCCTAATTCACACCTTATGATCTCGACCAAGTTGCTTTGCCTCTTCAAGCCACATTTTTATAACCTGTAAATGAATAAATATTTGTAAACCTATTTCATTGTTAGAGCACCCCATATCCTAGTTTTCCTGGGAGAGTCATGCTATATATACATGCTCCAGCGCCCACCCTCATTTGCTCTGAGAAAGATTTTGAAAGGTGTCCCAGTTTGATAATGACTGTGTTGTCATCCACATATTTTTAGCAATTTTAATACCGAATAAGCCTGGCAACCAGGAGGCTACAGTTGTCTCGGGTAAGAGCTGTTTTGAGAAGTGGCTGGAATTGAAGCTCAAGGGCAGATAGTCTTTGAAGGTGCAGAAATGAGTTGGTGAACCTAGAGTCTACGTCCAGGCTATATCCATGAATTTAGATGATGACATAAAGGAGGAAAATGAGGCACAAACAAGAGGGGAATGTGGCTGAAGAAATACTGGAGTTTGTTTTGTGCTAAGCTAGAGAAGTAAGTGTATCCATGCACTGAAAGCAAGGCACCAGTACAGAGCACAGGGCTCAGAAACAGAAGAGAAGACAGATTGATGGAGTCAGATACCAGGGGTTGCAGAAGGAAAGTGCAGGCTTTCAAATCCTCTCTCCAGAAATCAGTGAATTTTATATTGGCAACTGAATGTCTTAACTGAGCTCTCTGATTTCAATGATGCCCACAAAAGAGGTAAGCACATGTTAAATTCTAGGCTATCCCCAGGTGGTTTCTGCACTTGCAGTTGGTGAAGATATGAAAGCAAAATGATAGAGATTGATTTCATGCTTCTCAGGAGGCTTGGCTGGCACTGATAATGCAGTTGATACTATAATTACTCTGGGAGTCCTTGGGCCAGAGCTCCCTTGGAGCCACTTTCTGGGCAATCTCATGGAGCTATCATTCCTTACAGGGCTGGAGCCAGCCCACCACCTCCAGGAAAACAGACCCACCAGGCAGATCTGCAATTCTTTCAAGCCTGCAAGTTTCTTAATGAAACATGTCTAAAACAGATTTTAGTAACAGATAGTACATCTACAAATATTTATTCCACGGCTGTTCTTCTGATTGCGAAGATGTTCCAATTTCTTCAGGGTCTCTCCAGATCAGTCTCTGTCATCAGAGAGGACCACGAATTATCTCATTCTGGCCTCTACTGTCCTGAAATTGGCAACTGATTGCTCCAATGTACACACGGCTGCCTTTTCTCACCCTTTCTTGTACCTGGTGACCTGTAAGGCCTGGGGTAACAGGAGATACATACATGGATTTGTTGATAGATTCATTGATTTATTCATTCACAAAATATGTCAGGCCCTGTGCTGTGCACTAGAGATTAATGGATGAAGACACATAGCTTTCAAAGAGCACAATGCTCAGTGTACAGATCAGTCCTTCTGGAATGACTAGAGTTACTCCTACCTGTAAAACCACCAACAATTTCCCAAAACACACTATGCCTGTATCTCTCCTTAGAAGTCTTCTTTGATTTTACTCTTCCTTCTCCCCACAAAGTTTACAATCCCACCATATCAATTAATTTTTTTTATATTGTATATAATAGAAAAACAATATATCTAATTTAAACAATGAAAAAATGATTTGGTTCACATAATGGGAAGCCCAGACTTCCTGGCTCTCTGAGTTTAGTGCCATGGGTTCTTTTTCTGCAAGTCACTCAGCTCTGTTTTCCTCTATGCACTGAGTTCACTTTCAGGATCACAGGGGCAAAATCACTGTGGTATTTTCCAGAGGCTCAAAGAGAGCAGGAAGAAACTCCTCAAGTTTTCCAACACATTTTTCCCTCACTTTTCAATGATCTAAAATGGATCATGAAGTCAAATTAATCCCCAAGGCCATGGCCAGAGGATAGCCATGGATGGATGCACGAATGGATGGATGGATGGATGGATGGATGGATGGATGGATGGATGGATGGATGGATTGATTGATTTAGGCATGGGTAGCATACATCAATTACTATTCTAAGGCAGTAGTATTGCCTGGATTGGAATTAGGCAAATTAGGGCCCATTCCTCAAGCTGAGGATAAAGGCAGTTCTCAAGATCTCATGGCCACCCCATGGAGGAAGGGATGTAGAATGGATTCCAGTTGATCGTAGGTTGATGGCAGGAGCACAGCGTGGGAACAGGGACACTCTCTATTGCTCTAAATCTGACTTGAGTGGGAAATACCTATCACTTCTGAAAGCAAATCCCCAGAAGATCCAAGCTCCAGTCACTGGACAGAAGGGCCTTAGGGTGCTAGATGTCCTTCCAAGATAGTCCTTCCCACTGCACTTTCCCGTTCTCAAAGATATCCAGGGTATTTACTCCAGACAATGCTAAGAGGCAGTCCAAAAACATAATTGAATTATTCCTAAGATATTTTATTTTTCTGCCTTTGGAGTGGCCTCAGAAGCTAGAATGAAATACTTTCCATGTTGCCTCAATTAGAGATTTTGCTCTTATTCTGTGTCACACACTATTTCTCATGGGGCAAAGAGACAATTTCAGAATCATCCCGCATCCATTGGCTTATTTTCATGTAAAGGTTAAAGAAAAGATTCTGTCTTGGAAAGCAACATTTTTTCATTATGAGGGTGGGAGCCAGGATTATGCGATTTCCTGAAGAGAATTTGTGAACAGTCAGGAAGTTAAGACGACCGTGGGTGACTGTGGGTGTGTATCACAGCCTCACCGGAGGACTGCGAGATTGAGAGAAACTCTCCAGCATGAAGCAAAGAGGCTTCCCAGGGGATGATGTGGTGGCCTGGGTAATTCTCCAGAGGGAAGTCATCTGCCCTGCTCTGAAAAGAAGCTCTGTGTGTGGGAAAGTCTTCCAGTGATGGAGACCATGATGTAGCCACAGATGATCAGAATAGGAGCTTTTGGACGTCATCCCACCATCTTTCAAAAACTAAGGTCAACAGAGGTTAGGCAGCTCCTCCAATACTTTCCTGAGAAAGTAACAGTTTGGAGGAGTCAAAGATGAAAGGAAAATAGGAAGTGTCACACAGTGTGATTTGGCAGAATCAGAACAGCACTGGGCCAGGCCCGTAACAGACCTCTGAAAAGTGCGGCTGGCACCAAAAATGGATAATGACATTCAGAGAACAGGTCACTGGAGGCCAATCCAGGGCAAGTCAGAAATCTTAGCTTCAGACATGCGGCTAGTTCTGGAACCAATGCAGGTAGCAAGAATCCGAGGACTTCTGCCAAGTGGCTTCTCTGTTGCGCAGCCAGGTTTTATGAGCTGAATTTCTCTTGTATCATCGGCTCTCATGCTGAGATATTTTCAGGGCATTTTGTATTCCTAGTCCAAAAGATTCCACCCAGAGAGGGAAGAAGAAGGACACTGTACAAGTATTTACGGGCCAGTTTTGTGCCCAGCTCTGTACTGCTGATCACATGCTCCCTGTGCTTCCCTCTTGTCCCTCCTTCTCCAAGGACTTCTGCACACACACTCACACATGAATATACCCACACTTGCTCATGTGCACACTCATACACAGCTACCCACACATGCTCATACATTCGCACACACTCGCACTCATGCATGCACATGTGAACACATAAACAGCTATGCCCTCAGTCTCATACACTCACACTCACACACATGCACATGTGCACACTTATCACATCTATACCCACACGCTTATACACTCACACACTGGTAGTCACATATGCACATGGATGGATGGATTTAAGCCTCAGTAGCATACCTAAGTTGGTAGCATTTGCATGATGTATTGATGAGAGTGTGTATGCCCACACTCTCTCATACATTCACACATACTTGCACTCACATACATGCACATGTGCACACTCATACACATCTACACCCACACACTCATACACTCACACTCTTGCATACATGCACTTGTGCACACTCATACACAGCTACACCCACATACTCAATGTGCACTCACACATACACACACTTATAAACAGTTACACCCACACATTCATATGCTCACATATTTGCAGACACACATGCATGTGTACATACTCACACAGATACATCCACACTCTCATACACACACCTGCACTCTCACACATGCACATGTGCACTCATAAACAGTTATACCCACACACTTACACTCACTTGCATACACTCACATGCATGTATGCATACTCACACTCATGTACAGCTACACTCACATATGCATGCAGTCATGCACCACTTGCACTCATACACATGCACAAACTCAAATACACAGCTACACCCAAACTCTCCTATACACACTCACATACAGATGTGCACACTCATAAACAGCTGCATCCACACTCACACACATTTACACTCACATATGCATATATACACACTCATCCACAGCTACACACACTTTCACTCACACATACACATGCACGCACTCACACTCATACACTCACAAACACATGTGTGCACACTCATTCTCAGCTATACCTACTCACATACTCATACACAACCTCAAAAACACATACGTGTGTGCACTCATACTCAGCTATACTTACACTCACACACACTTGCACTCTCACATGCATGTGCACACACACACAGGTACACTCACACACACTTTCACATGTGCATGTGTAACAGTCATTCACAGCCACCCACACATTCTCATACACACATGCATGTGCACACAGCTACACTCACTCTCATACACTCACACTTGCACACACTCACATGTACGTGCACACACACAGCCACACACATCTCTCATGCACTCACACACCCACTTGCACTCTCACATACGTGCACACACCCACACTCATGCACAGAAACACTCTAATACACTTACACAAACCCGCAGTCTCATGCACATGCACACACATTCATACAGACACACTCACATCTCTCACACACATTCACCTCACTCTCACTCTTCGTTATGTTAGTTCCCTTGTCCCTAAGTATATCTAGGTTTATGTGTCACATTTCCAAATTCCCCTACCTCTTCTGAGCACAAAGGATTTAGAGCAATGGTCTTCTGTCATTGCTACAGACAGGCTATGCTTGTTATTTTCATGTCACTTATTTCAAGAGTAATTTCAAATATCTACTAGAAAAAAGTGCTCTGCCAGATTGGGGCTCTAAAGAGTGGGGTACACAAATAATTATTGAAGAGGAAGAAATAGCTAAAGCACATGCCTATACAACTCCAGTGTATGGAAGAACTAACACCTGCTTAAAATTAGCTTCGAGGAAAGAAAGAAATAGAGCACTTCTTTTTTAATATATAATATTTATACAGTAGATAACTTATTCAATGCCTGCTATAACCAGGCAGGGTTCTAAATGCTCCATATTTTCCCACTTAATCCTGACAGCCCATGAAGTAGCAGTTCTTGATTATTCCTATTTTACAAATAGAGAAACTGAGCCTAAAGGAACTTGCTGAGATCACAGGGCAGGTGAAGGTGTCAATATTCCATATATGCAACTTTTCACTATGAGAGGGAGCACTTCTGACTTTTTAGAACAGGAGACATTTGGGCTGAGCCTTTAAGAACAGGCAAGAACTTGATCATAGATCCCTAGAGGCCATGAGAAGTGTGGGAGCAGAGGCTCCCGGATGGAACACGTTATCCACCTATACCTTGTGGAGAGGGAATGGGAGTGTGTCTGACTTGGACAAGCAGGAGAATGCTGGGCGATTAAAGGAGACCGCAGCCCTAGAGCAACAGGCACTCACGATGCCAGGGCTTTACCCTCGGCTCAAGAAACTCCTCAGTAAAAATCAAATCAAGTGTTTTCATTTTGTTTGTTGAGAACTTTTGCAGCCACCTTATCTGTCAATAGAAAACCCCCGAAGGCCCCTAGTTCCCTTCCATTCTGCCTCTGTAGCACATCCCGCAAGCCTCCTAAAAGCATTCCTTCATGTAGGAGGTACTTGGTACTTGGGTTCTTTCTTCATCCTGCACCATTCTCCCAACAAACACTGCTGTTCCTTTTATATCCTCTCTTCCCCCTGTACCACTCCAAATGTTTCCCATCTTTCTCCCTGACTTGTGTGTTCACCCTCACAGCCATACTTCCCACAAAAGCTGGCAAAATGACCTTCCTGAATAATCAATTTTTTTCACATCATTCCCCTGCTTTTTCAGAACTCACTATGGAAAGCAAATAGCCAATTAATAAATTTGATGTATTTGATAGAGGCTTATCTAAATAATAAGGAATTTCTAAGAAGGCCACTGCAGATGTTGGAACACCCCAACAGACTGGAAGTCCAAGAGAATTTCCAGTCAGGCTGATACTTATCTAAATAATAATAAAGAAATTCTAAGAGCTCTCCAGGCAAAGGACAACCCCAGAGAGGGCATTCAAACCAGGCTGTAGCAGAAGGAAAGGACTCATGCATGGCAGAAGTGCCCACACTCAAGGAGCTCTGTGCACTTAGAAACATTGGAACAGGGGCTCATAGATAGGGGGAATGGTGGGGAATGGGATTGGCAGAGAAGCAAGGACCCCTACAATCCCAGGATTCCAGGACTGTAGTAGGTGCCTCTCAGGCACTGGCTAAACCCTGATGCTGCATCGCTATGCTTTTCTGCTCCTCAGGTCCTGTCCCCAGGTGCCTCCTGACCTCACATGCCTTGATTCTATGATTTATAGAATCAGATTTCTGCACTATTTCAATTATATCAATCCCCACAGTGTCTCTATCTTGCGTCTATAGCCTTTTCCGTATTTGATTAAAAATTCCTCTAAGGAAGAGGCAGGGAGAAAGCTTTGAAGAAAGCCCCTTTCCTGAAGATGAGGACATTCAGAGTGCAGAAAGGGGAATAAAGTTCTATTTCTTGGTAGACCCAGGCAGGTGAAAAACATTTCTAAGAGCCTCAAGCAGGAGTGTCTATGATTCATGGAGTAATGTCAGCACCCATCATAGGAGCCTCCCGTGAAAAGAACTGTAAGGGAACTTGAGCTCCAAGGACAATTGCCCTGTAATGGGTTTCAGCACTCAATGCCATGGGCTTGCAAGATTCAAAAGAAAAGATTAAACCCCAAGGGTATAGGAAAGTAGTCTCCATCTATTTATGAGAGAGAATAAGCCTTCTTCCACTGCCCACCCCCGCCCCCGTACCAGCTTTCAAGAATGACCTCCACCCAGGTTTGACAGGGCTTTTGTCACTGCCAGGTCCAGCAGCTGTCTTGGCGACTTAATGATTTCATTCAACTTAATTCCTATCTGTGCATTTTCATAAACCCCTTACTCTGTGCAGGGTCTATGCCAGGCGCTGAGGATACAGGAATGGATGATATATCATCTCTGGCCTCCAGGAATTCACATCCTAATTGAAAGAGACAGGGATATTGCCGAGGTAGTGGATGGATGGCTTTTTAAGAATTTTCACCTTCAGTGTGTGTGAAACAGCATCCTCCTCTGCTCTAGGCCACTACCAGCTGCCTAGGAATCCCATTTCAAGAATCACCTCCTCTAGGGATCCCAACTCCCACCTCTGGCATGACAGAGGTGAGGCCAGCACTTAAGGCATGATCTCTCCCCAGAGAGGAAAGAAAAGTATGAGGGCCTCTGGAAAGGAGTCTTCAGACTCTAATAAGCAAAGAGTTCATTTTAGGGAGCAAAGACCCTTTCTCCAGGCCACTAAAGTCTGCTCATATCACAATAATTTTTTAAAAACCTCTAGACCTTTCAGAAGCACTGTCTCAGTTTTACTAACCTGGAAGTCTTAAAAACTAAGCAAAGATGATCATCACCACTTTATCAACGGGGAAACTGAGGCCCAGAGAGAGAGAGAGGGAGAGTAATTCACCCAGGGTCACAGAAGATGGAACACAGAGCCTGGGGTGGCCAGGGCCTCTTCCCAGTCCCCCACAGTGGCTCCTTCAGCAGATCCCCGGGGGGTGTCCTGAATGGTGAGTTTTATGAAAGTTTGCTTTTATTCTGATGCACAAAATGGATATTTTCTCAGAAATAAACAGCTGAGTATGTGAATCTGAGAGAAGGAGCAGGTCGCTGTGTAGATAGCACTCCCTCGTAGTCAGCAGGGCCATACTCTCAGGCAGGTCAGCCTGAGATGTAGGAGGCAGGTCCCCCTCCAAGAGCTCTGTTCCGAGTTCAGAGGCCTCACCTTCCAAACAGCAGCCCCAACTTTGTGAGTGAGTCTGAGGATTATTTAGACATAACACAGGCAAATTCCCTAGGACAAGGCCTGGGACACAGCAGGCCCATAATATGTGGTAGCTGTTCATAGCAGCGGAAGACCAGGATGCAGGAGGTGAGGCATTTGAAGGCCTGCAAAGTGTGGGCCGTGTCAGGTCACAGAGTTAGGTGACGACCCACACAGGTGTTCTGAGTATGTGCTGGCTTTCTGCCCACTGGCTTTTCCAAGCACCACAGGCACAACCCGGCAGGCTTTCATGAAATCAGATGTCACCAGCCTGGTGGGCTCTCTCTGTTCACCAACAGGGATTATTCCAGCATGCAAAGGAAACTTCCACTCCATTGTTCCTGAAGCATCCACTAGAGGAAATTGCCAACACTTCCAAGTTCAGGGAGCAGCACCTCAGAACATCCAGCAAGAAGAGAGGAGACCTGGTTGTTCCCATAAAGAAAGTCCCAAAGCCCAGAAACCCAAACATGTAGTCATCCAGCCCACCTCTCATCTTGCACCTCCAGTTTGCAGTCTGTTGAGCACCTGACACCCTTTCTTGTAAGACTTTATCTGTTCAACACTCACAAAACATCCACTATATAGTGGGCACTTGACCAGGTGCTGGAGATACAAGGATGAACAACTACAGATCCATCCTCAAATGCAGTCTGAGCCTTGCCACCCACAGCTGGTTGACCATTTCCTTGAGAAAAGGGATCATGCCTCCTCCTTCCCTGCCATATCTTCAATGCGAGGCATCATCCTGGGCACAGAGCCAAGGGACTCAGAGCCTCAGTGACTAAATACAAGGCCAATCTGTTTGCAAGCCCAGAAGTGAGCACTATCCTCCTCCCTTACTCTGTAGGACACAAGGCAGAACAGAGATGAGAGCTATGGCTGTGAAGCAACAGCAATCAAACAGAAACTGCAAGACTGAGCTAGAAATATGATCACTCTTCATCTTGCTAGGCTGCAAGCTTCTCTTGAGAGTTTCTTCAAATTTTAATCTTAAACATATATATTTGCCAGTCTCCTATGTATATTGGACAATCTGCTATGTACATTTGCATACATTATTTTGTTTTACTCTTACAACCCTCGGGTGAGATAGGTGGAAATATTCCTGTCTCACAGATGTGAAATAAAGGCTCAAAGAGATCAAGAGACCTGCCTAATGTCACACCTTGGGAAGGGCTGATGGGGATTCCAGCTAGGTTTTTATGTCTTGCTGTGACACTCACTGCATTTTATTTGTGCAAACTTCCCGCCTGCACCAAATATATATGCATGTATGTACACAGATTAGCAAGGTATCTAGCAAATCTTGATGCATCAGTCCTACTCAAGGATAGATTCATGGTACTGAGCTTCCTGAACATTCCCACTATTTATTGCAAGTGTACTGCATGCACCAAGAAGGTAGACTTGGGTTAAGAGCACAGGATTTGGGCCAGGCGCTGTGGCTTACACCTGTAACCCCAGCACTTTGGGAGGCCGAGGCAGGCAGATCTCCTGAGGTTGGGAGTTCGAGACTAGCCTGACCAAACCGGAAAAACCCCATTTCTACTTAAAAAAAAATACAAAATTAGCTGGGCATGGTGATGCATGCTTGTCATCCCAGCTGCTCAGGAAGCTGAGACGGAATTGCTGGAACCTGGGAGATGGACGTTGCAGTGAGCTGAGATCGCACATTTGCCCTCCAGCCTGGGCAACGAGTGAAACTTTGTCTCAAACAAACAAACAAACAAAACCACACACCACAGGATTTGGAGCTATGCTGTTTCCATCCACCCTTGGCCAAATTACCAATCTTTCTATGCTTCAGTTTCCTTGTTAATAAAATGGGACAATAACAATGATACCTACCTTATAAGGTTGTGGTATAAAAAAATAAATTAATCATTCAGGTAAACCAAGAGAAAGTGCCTGGGACGTGGTTTGACTCATGAAATATAAAATGTCATTACCAAGTGACAGCCACAGTGCCATGCATTTATACATCATTAGCTCTGCTTCTTCCAACGAACCTGCAGAGTAGGTGACATCATCCTCATTTTTAGATGAGGAAGTTAACTCTGTGAAAATTTAAATCACTTGTCAAAGGCTACAACTGGAAAAAAAAAAGAGATGAGAAACATTTTGGCCTGTTTTGTGCTACAGAACCACAATTCCAAAGAACCATGCCAATATGCAACACAAGTTCTATTCACCAGCAGAACAGGACCCTGTGTTTGGATAATAGCGTTTGAGCAAAAGCTCTGAAACAGCTCAGGCTGAAACCTCCACCAGGGGTCTTTGCTGATCTCCATTTCCTACATTTCTGCACTTCAGACATTTCCCATTCTCAAGGCTTTATTTTGTCAAATCTGAGTTTTTAAAAGCTCCATTTTCCCAGCCCCAGAAGAAAAGGGACCTAGGAAGCATTGCCCAAGAGTCTCTGCTTCTCTGTGATTGTTTTCTTGGAAGCCTCAGAGAGTTCAGATGACTCCGCTCAAATACGTCCCCAGTGTTCATCTTCATGTTAACACTCTTTCCAATCATCTGATATTTATTCTTCCTTAGCAGTGAAAGAGTCAGCAAGCCCCATTTGACATGCTTACCTGAACATCTGGAACTAAAAGCATGTCAAATAGCATTCATTTTAATATGCACATTTCAAATTATGGATTTATAGCTATCTATCTTGTAATGCCTCAGGAGTTTCAAGCTGGTCCTCATCAAAATTACCACCTTTGGAAATTGGTTTCAAACACCTGCTACCTTCCTCCTGCTACATCATCATCATCATTATCATCAAAACAATGGTTACAGCGCCCCTATTCTACTAGCTCATTTTTTAATTGAGACACAATTTGCATATGATAAAATTTACTTTTTTGAGATGTATAGGTAGATGAGTACTGACAAATCAATTTATAAACCTTGTCACCCCAAAACATTCCCCCATGTAGATTTGCATTAATCCCTTTCCCCAAGTCTGAACCCGACAATCACTGACGTGATTTCTGTCACTAGAGTTTTTTCATTTCTAGAATATTACATGCGTGGACTCATACTGAATATGGGCTTTTGTATATGGCTTCTCTCATTTAGCATAATGCTTCTGAAGCTCATCTTTATTACTCCCACCAGTTCTGAACCCTCACAGAGCTTCAGCATCTCGGGGCATTTAAAAATTATTCAGATGTAGAGCCTCAATACCCAGAAGACTAAATTCATCCTGTCTAGGGCAGTTTCATTTTAAAAGCCCCCCTAGTGAGATAACCTAACAGAAAATCTAGGTGACTTTGGGTATGGTGATGACTTTTTAGATACAACACCAGAGGCCTGATCCATGAGAGAAAGAATTGATACGCTAGACTTTATTAAAATTAAACATTTCTGTTTTACAAAAGACACTGTCAAAAGAATGAAAAGACAAGCCACAGACTGAGAGAAAATATTTGCAAAAGGCAAAACTGATAAAAGACTGTTCACAAAAATACAAAGAACTTTTAAAACTCAACAATAAGAAAACAACCAACCAAGACCTTAACAGACACTTCGCCAAGGAAGACAGACAGATGAGAAATATGCATATGAAAAGATGCTCCACCACCTATGTCATTGGGGAAATGCAAATTAAAACAACAGTGAGATACTTATTACACGCCTATTAGAATGCCCAGAATCCAGAGCATAACACCAAATGCTGGCGAGGAGATAAAACAAGAGGAACTCACATTTATTGCAGGTGGGAAAGCAAAATGGTACAGTCACTTTAGAAGACAATTTGGTAGTTTCTCACAAAACTAAGCATGTTCTTATCATATAATCCAGCAGGCATGTTCCTTGGTATTTACCCAAAGGAACTGAAAATTTATATCCACACAAAACCTTCATGTGTATAGTTAGAATAGCGTTATGAATAATGGCCAAACTTTGGAAGCAACCACGATATCCTTCAGTAGGTGAATAGATAAATAAGCTGTGGTATATCGAGACAAAGGAATGTAGGGCTACAAAGAAATGAATTTTCCAGTCATGAGAAGACATGGAGGAAACAAAGATGCCTATTACTAAGTGAAAGAAGTCAGTATGAAAGGTTACATACTATTTAATTCCAAATACAACACTGTGGAAGAGTCAAAACTATGGAGACAGTACAAAGATGAGTAGTTGCCAGATTTGTGGGGAGGGATTAACAGGTAAAGCATAGGAGATTTGTAGGGCAGGGAAAACACTCTGTGATATTATACTGTAGATACATGTCATTATGTGTTTGTCCAAACCCACAGAACATTAACATTAACATGAACCCTAATGTACACTATGAACTGTAGGTAATAATGGTGTGACACTGTAGGTCCATCCATTGCAACAAAAGTCCTCTCTGGTGGGGCTTGTTGATAGCTGAGGAGACTGTGCATAGGTGGAGGCAGAGAGTGTTCAGGAAATCTCTGCACCTTTCACCTAATTTTGCTGTGAGCCTAAAACTGCTCTAAAAAACAAAGTCCATTAAAACAAAAACAGAAACATAAAACATAGAACAGCTCTCCAGGCATCCAGGTTTCAGAACAACATCCTCAGTTGTTTTCCATACAGAAACTCAAATACTCATGATAAGCCTGAAAAGTGTTTATTGTCCAATTGCGTAAGTGGAGAAAGCAAGGCTTTAAAAGGTTAAATACCTTGTCCAAGATCACACAACTAGTTATTGGAAAAGTGAGACTCAAACTCAAGCCTACCTTTTACCAAGCCCATGCACCTTCTCCTGAGCTGCTTCAGACAAGGGAAAAAAATCTCCCACTGTGTCAATGAGGTAATTCTTGTACTCAGAAAAGGCCATGGAAAATTTTTTCTTTAAAAAGAAAAAAACACAGCTCCTGTTATGTGGCTGGAGGTGGGTGGAAAGCATCTAAACAATTTTCAGAGCATGATAACTCTGCTTGATGCTTCAACAGGATAAAAATGGCTGGGCACAAATTTACCAAACTTTCAGAAGAAAAAATAAATCACCTTTGGGCTCAGAACAAGCCTGATAAATTCCACCCTAAAGGGTGAGTCAAAGAATGCTGAAATGTGCTGAGACACAGACTTATAATAAAAAGACTCTATAATGATAACTATGGCAAAGCCGGTGCTGTCGGACAAGCAACCTGGTCTCAGAGGTCAGATTGGCCAGAAGAAAAATTAAAAGCTCCCTCCCGCCTTCAGTTTCTGTGTATACACTGTTAACTGGCCTTGTCTGGGAAGAAGTTTCTCTCCTTTGCTTACTGAGTTCTACAGGAAACAAAAGTGTGCCTGGTAGGGCCTGTTTGTCAGAAAGAGTACTGAATGCCTTAGTAGACATTTTAGAATGAAGAGCAGTTTCTTTTTATCTTTGCATCCTCATAGCTTAGCTCTCACATATCAGTGAGAACATACAATGCTTGATTTTCCATTCCTGAGTTACTTCAGTTAGAATAATAGTCTCTAGTCTCATCCAGGTCATTGCAAATGCTGTTCATTCCTTTTTATGGCTGAGTAGTATTCCATCGCATGCAGATATATATATACCAGTTTCTATATCCACTCATTGATTGATGGGCATTTGTGGTTAACTATCAGCAACCTTAAGTTTTTAAAGTATATTCTAATTTTTTGAAAATAAAAATACTACTGTCTTTAATAAACTTTGGGCTTGTGTGCAGTCAGTGCAAGACTAGGTGCTGAGAACACAGTGGTACATTTGCTTTTTCGTACATGACATTATGTAATAGGATGGTATACAAGCTTTTTTTTTTTTTTTTCTTGGTGACCAGAGGAATGTCAGCAAAATCTATTTTAATAAGTGAACAATCTCATCTTGACTGACTGACTCATCTGGTGGTTGCAACATGTCCACACATCCCACAAGACCTCTGAAAACATGAGTGAGTCAGGATGCAGAAGCTCCAATGTGAGGGCGTCTGCAGCTGCCTGGGAACTGCAGCCAGGGCTGAGGGAATGGAGCGCCACTCCAGCCTCATATGCCACTGACGGGCTTCTGAAGAGTTCAGATGGTTGGCCTCACCCTAGAGATTGTGCTCGAGGTGTATGGATTTGCTGGGGCTGCTGAAACAAAGCACCACACCCTGGGAGGCTTCCAAAGCAGAAACCTGTCTCCCAGTTCTAGAGGAGGGAAACCTGAGATCAAGGCATCCACAGCTCATCTCCTGAGGCTGGGAGGAAGCTCTGCTGTAGGCCTCTCCCCTCACTGCAGTCACGGCGGTGTTCGGCATCACTGGCTTCTGTTCCAACACCATGACCAACTGCGCCTTGGTCTTTACAAGGCATTGTCCCTGAGTGCAGGCCTGTCTCCAAATTTTCCATTTCTAGGGACACCAGTCATATTGAGTTAGCTACACAAATCTAGTCTGCTGGTAAACTAACTTTACTAATGATATCCGCAAAGACCCTGTTTCCAAATAAGGTCACATCTGAGGTTCTGAGAGGTAGAACTTCAACATACGAATTTGGAGCGTACACAATTCAATCTTATAATTCAGTCCCCATCTGGGACTAAGTGAGCTTGTCAACCTGGTTAGGTAATCACTATCTTAGAGTAGAAGCATCACACTTTGGTGAACTCATCCCCATCACAGAAAGAAATTAAACACATGCACACACAAAACACATGCCTTTTTTCCCTTACTCTTCTCTTACCCCCCAAATAACTCAGCTTTGCTTTGCTAAAGCTGCTTCCTTAGATGAAAGGAAAAATGAAAGAAGACTGGGGGGAAGGTGTCCAGAAGGCAATTATAAAGAAGGGACATATTCGGAAGGGCATCCAGAGCCATCTCTGCTGGCTCCCACTGTGACACCAGTAAGAACCAGAGACCACAGTCTCCAAGAGAGGGTTTTATTGGATAATGTTCAAGGTCTATGAAAGTGTGTTCTTGTCCCTAAAGATGTTTGCTATTCCAAACGCCAAATAAAATTGAATACCTGTATATAACATGTTTTCCTATGTGACAAATCCAAAGAAATGGCAACTGCTCCTATAGCCACTTGACATACATTTAATTTTCTTGAGAAAGGGCACAGCCAAAACCAAAATACATAATGTGTGCGGCATGGAGGTGTCATGAACTTAATGACAAATGAGAAGGAAAAGAAGACAATTTACAACTATTATTAACAGCATCTTAAATGTTTGTTCCAAACAAAAGTCAGGACCTTGTTTTACAAGTTAAAGGTAAGTTTCTAGACAAGAAAACAACATATGAAGAGTATCTACAAACTGAGAAGTTCTCTACACAATCCGTATGTTACAAACATTTGTATTTGTCTAAAAGGGTAGTTACATATGTGGTGGGTGGAGACTGCTATGCAGAATTCTGGGTCATGAACAATCCAGGCTACACATAAGCCAGAGTGATAACAGAAAACCAAACACCGCATGTTCTCACTCATAAGTGGGAGTTGAACAATGAGAACACATGGACACAGGGAGGGGAACATCACACACCAGGCCTGTTGTGGGGTGGGGGGATTGGGGAGGGATAGCATTAGGAGAAATACCTAATGTAGATGATGGGTTGATGGGTGCAGCAAATCACCAAGGCACTTATATACCCATGTAACAAACCTGCACATTCTGCAAATCTACCCCAGAACTTAAAATATAATTAAAAAGAAAAAAGAAAGAAAACGTAAATCAAAGCATGTTGCCTTCCTGGTCAGCACCTATGAAGTATTTCTATTTCACTAGGAATGACGCCCAAAGCCCTTGCCGACCCTACTTGACCACCTTCCACCCTATGGCATTAGGATGAGAAGGGAAGCTGCAGGAGTACAGCCTATAAGAGAAGAAAGGCAGAGGCAAGGAGGCTCTTCTCAACTGATTATAAGAATCCTGATCATCAAAGAATACACTGTCATTACACAGTGAGTCCAGCAAATGCCTCTTCAAGAGAGACTGCTAGGCTTTTCCCACTTCACTCACCAAAGCCAGGACTGGGATAAGGTGAGAGGGGTGCCTAGGGTTTAAAACAGAAGAAGATGCTCTCAGGGCCTTGCAAGTGCTTCTGTAGACTCCTCGTGCTAGGTGCCTCTCTTGCTGTACCCTAGCCGCAGCCCCGTCATGCCTAATAGAGATGCTATAGTTAATGACACTTGATTTAGATCGGCTGCCCTACCAGGCACCCAGCTGGCTTCTGACACAGCCTGAGCTGGGTTCTGTAAAGGGAACAGACATGAATCAGGACCAGAGTTTGAACCAACATGCTTATGATCTGAAAAGGGATGTGATACAATTAGCTTAATACTCAGGAGGCCATGACAAGCTCCTCAACAGAGGGTCCTTGATATGTAGGAATGACAGGAAGGAACTGCTCCATGGGGGTTAGCATGGCTTCCTCTAGGACATCTCATTTGGGAGGGACATTGAAGAATGAGCAAGATTTTTGCAGGTGAAGCTGGAAGTGGAAAAACTCCCAGTAGAAAGGTAAATTGAGCAAACATGATTTTTGCAAAGGAGTATAAGGTAAAATGATGTACAGAGTGTAAAGATACGGTTTCAAGAGCGTTCTGTGCTTAGCCTGCAAATGCCTGGGTGTCATCAAAGTCAACTCAGCTCTTCAAGCCTGGTATTTTTTCTGTCATTTTCTTTCTACTTAGTAGAGGAGCTAAGCTCTCAAGGCTTACTTTACTCCTATGCCTGTGTTAATAACAGGTTTGGCTATTAGCTGATGTAAAAACTGATTCTCCTCCACATAGACCATTTAAACTGTGCTCTCAGTTAATTCCTTCATCACATACTAAAGAAGAGTTTCCTCATCCAGACCTAATGACACTCTGAGAAGAAAGGTAACAGACTTCAACACATCAGTCAGGGGATTAAATAACACTAATTAAAATGCAGTGCCCCCCAAGCCACCTGGTTTCCAAAGATCAGCAAAGCCAAGAAGTCAATGAGGCTAAAAGTTCAAATTGGCTAGTAGAACAAGGATCCTGGTCCCAAGAGGGAGGTCCCGGAACAGCTCCAAGCAGCCAGGAAGCTCCCACTTGAAGAGACAAAACGTTTTCCAATGGCTGTGTGTAACTCATAATAACATAATTTTATTCTTAGAAGCAATTTCCATTACAGGCCCTGTTTATTATCACATTATTGTCTCAATAGCAGCAATAAACACACTAAACTCTCCCTGTTTGCTCACATTTTTATTACTGTTCACAGTCATCAGGAAAGGGTGAGCAGTGAAGAATGTGCTCATGACCGGGGATCCCCTGTGCTGCTGGCCTCACTGCCAGCCTGAGAGCCCCACTGCGGCCTGGGAGGTGGCCAGGAGCCTGAGGCGACCCCAGGGGCCAGAGAATAGCAGGTGGAACCAGACAGACAATGGTGCCCAAGCTGGTCAAGCCCACGGCTACCACCAAGGAATTTGTTTCAGTCTCTGCACTTGTGGTTTTGATCTAGTATTTTTTATGTATATATATGTATTTGGTGTGTGTGGATAATATTTTGGGGAGGGTGTGTATATATACACCAAACACACACACCCCTCAAATGAATATTTGAGCATTCTGAAGAGTGCTTTTCAAACTGTGTTAGTTGTGGCCTTCAGTGGGTTATGAAACCAATTTAATGGATCATGATCAGCATTTTGTAAATGAAAGGATTAGAATAGTGTGGATGACAGTGGAGTCATCAGTTTGAAATGCTTTTGTTTTGGGTGTGTGTGTGTGTGTGTGTGTGTGTACACATGTGTGAATGCATTGAATCATGAGTTTCTTAGGTTGGTGTCAAAAATGTTTGAAAAACACAATTTATGATTCAAGCCTTCAAAGAGAATGCTGGAGTCATGTAATAAAAGAGCAGCTCATCTTGGAACTGGAGATAAGTGGGTTTGAATCCCGACCTCCCTGCTTACTCCCTGTATGACTTCAGGCTTGCCGCTTCCACCTTCAGTCTGCCATCTGAGAATGGGAGTTAAACACCTGCTTCACCAGGGCTATTGTGAGAATGTGGTGGGCTAATGTGCACAGTGGAAAGAGCAGCGGGTCTGAAATCAGAACCCGTGGGTGTCTGCTCATCCCTGTGATTCATTAACCGAGATTGAGTGGAGCACTTTATCTCTCTCGGCGTCAATCTCATCATCTGTAACATGTGGGTAATGACACCCACCACACAGGTTTGTTGTGAGGATTAATGAGATAAAAAGATGTGCAAGTGCCTTGTGAATGGAAATGTGCTGTAAAATGTGAGGCTTGTTATTTCTGCTTTATTTAACATTGATGCCATTCCTAGAGGATTCTGGTGGGCCTATCTCAAAAGCTACTGGTGAAGGCTAAAAGCAGGTGTAGCCTGGCATATCCTAAGGTGGGAGCATCAATGAGAGGCAGAGCCTCAGACAGAAAATCAGAACGTTGAGGACACTCCCTGAGCCTTCCTCTCTCCTTTAAGGACCTTAAGGATTTCAGATGCTTCTGGACACTCCTATCAATAGGAAAATGAGGCCTTTCCACAAGGAGATAAACTGCATGTCAGACATAGAGGCAGCACTGAGACCCCATTCTGAATATGTCCGATGATACAATTACACTTACTCTCTTTGCTTACTGCAGCCTTTTAAAAACACATTCCAGTCTGGTTTCAACAAAGCTATGGGAACCTTACTGAATATCAGGGCCATCTACACACCATTTCCAAATAAAGATTCCAGGCCCTCTCTGAAGAGAAACTGTCAGTTGGCCTGGTGACACTTAGGGCTATGCCCTTTCTTAAAAGTGGTGTGATCTGACAAAGGGCTGATATCCAGAATTTACAAAGAACTCAAACAGATTTACAGGAAAAAAACAAACAAGCCCATTCAAAAATGGCCAAAGGATATGAACAGACACTTTACAAAAGAAGACATACATGAGGCCAACAAACATATGAAAAAATGCTCATCATCACTGGTCATTAGAGAGATGCAAATCAAAACCACATTGAGATACCATCTCACGCCAGTTAGAAAGGCGATCATTAAAAAATCTGGAGACAGCAGATGCTGGAGAGGATGTGGAGAAATAGGAACACTCTTACACTGTTGGTGGGAGTGTAAATTAGTTCAACCATTGTGGAAGACAGTGTGGCGATTCCTCAGGGACCTAGAAATAGAAATTCCATTTGACCCAGCAATCCCTTTACTGGGTATATATCCAAAGGACTATAAATCGTTCTACTATAAGGACACATGCACACGAATGTTCATTGCAGCACTGTTTACAATAGCAAAGACCTGGAACCAACCCAAATGCCCATCGATGATAGACTGGACTGGGAAAATGTGGCACATATACACCATGGAATATTATGCAGCAATCAAAAATGATGAGTTTGTGTCCTTTGTAAGGACATGGATGAATCTGGAGAACATCATTCTCAGCAAACTGACACAAGAACAGAAAAAGAAATACCGCATATACTCACTCATAGGTGGGTGAGAAAAATGAGAACACATGGACACAGAGAGGCGGTCTACTATACACTGGGGACTGTTGGGGGAAATGGGGGAGGGACAGCGGGGGGGGCTGGGGAGGGATAGCCTGGGGATGAATGCCAAGTGTGGGTGAAGGGGAGGAAGGCAGCAAAACACACTGCCATGTGTGTACCTATGCAACTATCTTGCACGTTCTGCACATGTACCCCAAAACCTATAATGCAATAAAAATTAAAAAAAAAAAAAAAGTGGTGTGACTTTTCTTAAAAGCTCCTTGGTGGCTATGAGAACACACTCAGTTTCAGAGCATTTGCCCATGGAAACCAGAAAGCATGGCCATCCAGAGATTCAGATTAGTTTTCTGTAGAGGCAGGGGACATTTCTCATACTTTTGGTAAGCTTAAGAATCTCCCCAGGGTGTTGTGAAGTGTGAAGGATCCTGGGCTTCGCTCCCCAGACATTCTAGTTAAGGTGGGGCCAAGGACTCTGCAGGACTGATAAGTATCCCTAGGGGCCGCTGAGGGAGATGCAACAGAAACCAGTCTTCGAAAGACACTGCAAATTACTGGCAAATCATCTCTGTGAGCCTGCTTCATCAGCTGCAAATTGGAACAATGCTACTCCTTGTATGTCTCTGTCACAGGGCTATGTGGGGGCCAAATGAGAATACTGATTTGTGAATTGCAAAAAACAAGAGGTTTCTTATGGTTAACCAGACAACTATGTAACTCAAAGCAGAAAGAATCACAGGACAAAAATCATGTTTCCAGTTGATCTCAAGCTATATCATTGAGAGACAAAAAAAAATCCAAATGTACTTGAAAACCAAATAGGATAATGGAAAGACCAGGCCAAATTCATGCAGTTTCTCATTCATTTATTTGTCTGATTCTTGCTGAATTCACCCTAACTTCTTTTCATTTCAGACCTATGGGACAGTGTGTGTTTTCAAAGACAGGCCAAAATAGCATTATCTGTAGCCCTCATGAAGAATTGTCAACATTAAAAACTCTTCACATCTGCAAACAATTTCTGGTAAAATACCTGAGGGCTGTGGACTCAATCTTCAGAAATCATGACTTAGATAAAACTGGGTCCCCAGTGAAGCCATAGACTAAGACTATCATAGCTGGAAGGCCCCCAAAATCCCTTAAATATGAGAAAACCAAGACCCAGAGAAATTCACAGCATCAGAGTTACAAAATCCATGTCATCTGACTCCCATGTCACTGGCTTCTCACTCTAGAAAGCCCTGATTATTAATAAACATTTATTGGATGTCCATCATGTTTTTTGAGAGTGTGCACTTGGGATTTAAGGTTAAGTAGGATATAGTCCTTGTCTTTTTTTTTTTTTTTTTTTTTTTTTGAGACGGTTTTTTGCTCTTGTTACCCAGGCTGGAGTGCAATGGCGCGATCTCGGCTCACCGCAACCTCCGCCTCCCGGGTTCAGGCAATTCTCCTGCCTCAACCTCCCGAGTAGCTGGGACTACAGGCACACGCCACCGTGCCCAGCTAATTTTTTGTATTTTTAGTAGAGACAGGGTTTCACCACGTTGACCAGCATGGTCTCGATCTCTTGACCTCATGATCCACCCGCCTCGGCCTCCCAAAGTGCTGGAATTACAGGCTTGAGCCACCGTGCCCAGCCTATAGTCCTTGTCTTAAAGGACCTTATAGTCTAAGCAGGGATGTAAGAAAAAGAAATCCAAAGGTAATGAATCAGAACAGAAAGGATATGAGCTACCAGCATGGTGGGCTGAGGTAAGTCAAGCTCGGGCCTGGACTTTGAAGTCTATGACTGGGAAGAACCCAGGAGCCATGACAGCCAGGCAGAAACAACCAAGGGCTGCTCAGGGATCGGTGAGATAACAGGGCTCTCCAGAGACGAGGACACGAAGGAAGGATGACTGGAAAGAAGTCTGGGTTAGATTACGATGAGCCTGAAACATCCTAGGAGATCACTTACCTGGTTGAAGACTTTAGATTGCATGGGGAGCTATTCAAGATTTTTGAGCAAGGAAGCAACCAAATATTATAGAATCATGAAATGAGAGCGCCAAGGGGAATCTCAGCAGTGCTTCTCGAATTTTGCCATTTATTTTATCACCTGAGGTTACCGCAGATCCTGATTCTGCAGTTGGAAGTGGGACTGAGATTCTGCACTTCTGAGAAGGTCTCAGGTTTTGCCATGCTGCTGGTTGGTAAACCACATGTTGAGTGGCAAGATTAGTGGATTCCTATTCTGGCCACATATTGGCATCACCTGGAGAGCTTCACAAAAACTGCCAATGCCTATGCCCTGCACTGAAAACCACCTAAATCGAAATCGTTGAGGTAACACAGGCAAGTACCATCTCAGTACTCTTCAGTGATTCCTGTATGCAACCAGACATGAGATTCTAATTTCAACTTCTGATTGTTGTAGAAAAAAAGAGCCAGAATAAGAAAGTGACCGACACAAGATCAGTAATTTCAGGGAAAAGACTAAAAAAAGGATCTCCTGGTCCTTGCTCAGACACTTCTCATTGTATCCCACAAACTTCACTGCACCAATCTTAGAAACATATTCAGGCTGGGCACAGTGGCTCACACCTGTAATCTCAGCACTTTGGGAGGCTAAGGTGGGTGGATCACCCGAGATCAGCAGTTCCAGACCAGCCTAACCAACATGGGTAAAACCTCATCTCTACTAAAAATACAAAAAAAAAAAATTAGCCTGGCATTGTGGCCAGCACCTGTAATCCCAGCTACTCCAGCCTGGACAACGAGAGCAAAATTCCATTAAAAAACAACAACAACAACAACAAAAACCCTTACTCCAAAAAATGGCAGGAAGCAACAAATCTTATTTGAAGAATTTTCTGGCAATAGTTTTTGGTGACACTCTTTGAAGTTATTCTTATGTATTGGCCTTTAATATTTTTGATTAATAAGTGAAGTAAAATCCCTATGAACTCCCTTTTCCATTCTGGGAGCCCCATGATTCTATAACAAAGTGTGTATGAAGTTTAATAATTAAAACAAAAAGGTAATATGTTACAATTATACTTGGCTGGCTAGGCATTGAATCCCACAATAGCAATGCAAATCAATTAAAATATAAAGCAGCTGGTAACCGAGGTTTTCATTTAGGAAACATAAAAGTGAAAAATCGCCCTTTTGATTTTTGTTTCCCCTCAATCCCCAGAGGCAGCATTGCTCTGGGGAAAGAGCACTGGGCTGGAGTTGTACTCCTGGATTCTACAACTCACTTTGGCCTTGTTCTTGGCAAGAAACTACAAATTTGAGTCTGTGTTTCATCATCAGTGAAATAAAGGGGCAGAATGAGATGATTCCTATTCTTTCTATCCAGAACTGCTAGAGTTCTAAGTAAAATATGATGCAATTTTGGGGAGAGAAGCAATAACTTAAATTAGGGGGAAAAAAGTCAAACAATAATGAATTTAAAAGTGAGCAAAAAAAAAGATAGTGAAAAAACGAATTTCATATCTGGTTGAAACACTGCTTGTTACTTTTCTAATATTCGATTTCTCATTCTTCCTTATGATCAAAACTCAGTTATGCTTCAGAGAGTCATGGACCAAGCTAAAAACTATATTTCTCAAACTCTCTTGCAACTAAGATGGAACATGTAACACAATTCTGACCAATGAGACATATGCAGAAAACTGCTGAAATTTTATGGGGAACTTTCGTTTTCTCAATTTAGATGCTACGTCCTCTTCTCCCTTTTTGTTTCTTAATTTTTCTTCCAGCATGAAGCACATTTATAAATTTCCAATCCATGGCATCTTCAAATGTTTTCAGGTAGTTATTATCTACTAATGCCTATAAACCTAGAACATGTACAACAAAATTGTTCCTGGCAAGATCATTGCGATTTTGCTAGAGGAATGATCCGTCAGACTCTTCAAGCCAACTAAGTCACCACTAATCACCAGCTCAGTGATTCAGTGAATCACAAATTTGTTAAATTCCTGATTTACTTTGAGAAGTTTCTATTAACCAACTATAACATTTAGTTCAAAGATGGTTAATGTGGGTCAGGCGTGGTGGCTTATACCTCTTATCCCAGAACTTTGGGAGGCTAAGGCAGGTGGATCACCTGAGGCCAGCAGTTTAAGACCAGTCTGGCCAACATGGCGAAACCCTGTCTCTACTAAAAATACAAAAATTAGCCAGGCATGGTTGCAGTTGCCTGTAATCCCAGCTACTAGAGAGGCTGAGGTGAGAGAATCACTTGAACCTAGGAGGCAGAGGCTGCAGTAAACTGAGACCGTGTCACTGCACTCCAGGCTGGCTGACAGAGTAAGACTTCATCTCAAAACAAATAAAAAACAAATATGATTAATGGGAAGTATAATTTTGGATTACAATTCCTTACATATTTTGAATTCCACTATTGTAGAGGTCACACACATTAAATATTTTATTCAGGGTACTTTTTTTTCACTGAGTATATTTTCAATCCAGTTTCTACTTCACTGTTATACTGACTTGCTTTTATGATTGACGGAAAAGCGGTGGAAGCTGAGTAGTGTGCCAAGATTGGGAATATTTCACTCACTTACCTTCACATAATACATACTCACCAAGTCAGTACATACACAGAACACACAAACACATACATACCCAAGCCAATGTGTCCACAGACCCGACTTGCTTAGTGAAGCTGACATAAAATAAACCATGCAAAAGTAACTCAGTTTTTTAAAACGATACATAAATCATATGATAACAATGGAAATAGTGAATAAAGATGCAACACATTAGTAAATAGTATTCTGTCTTGATAAGTGGAGGTCACTTGCAATGAGAAACACTGTGCCATTTTAGCCCATATCATGAATGATTTGAAAGACTATCCAAGAATAAAGAACAGCTTCTGTCTCTGCAAGGTCATGGGTATATATGTGTCTGAGTGCTGCACACACAGTATGATGAGTGTGTGAAGTCACTTGTGAAATATCATTTCCAAGCACCAAATCCTGGTGTATATGACTGCCTGCTGTCTCCTGTACTCGAAAAAGCAAATCCATATTCTGAGAAACGTGAGAAAATCAGATTATTGGATTTAAAATGTGCTTGGAGAGAGAGTCCACCCATTCATTTATAAAATCCTTGACATTCATGCTACTCATTAAAATGAAATTCAAAATGTATAAAATGTAATGCAAAAAAATGCACAGAACATTGGCCTAGTCTCAGTAAAACATGAATAGTTGCTATAAACTCTCTAGGTGGTTAATAAAGATTTTTTGTGGAATAAGTATTATGTGAATAGGCCCTATAGTAAATTGCTATATTGGTCATTGGTTATTACAGAATTGGAGTTGGGACAATCGGCCATTCCAAGGTAGACAAGTTAACTATTCAGAAAACTGGTCTATAACTTATTGTCAGTGAAGTAACCTAGGGTGTCCAGTATCTTGCAGCTAACACTATTCATAGGTTTTTTTTTTTTTTTTTTTTTTTTTTTGAGACGGAGTTTCACTCTCCTTACCCAGGCTGGAGTGCAATGGCGCGATCTCGGCTCACCGCAGTCTCCGCCTCCTGGGTTCAGGCAATTCTCCTGCCTCAGCCTCCCGAGTAGCTGGGACCACAGGCACGCGCCACCATGCCCAGCTATTTTTTTGTATTTTTTAGTAGAGACGGGGTTTCACCATGTTGACCAGCATGGTCTCGATCTCTTCACCTTGTGATCCACCCGCCTCAGCCTCCCAAAGTGCTGGGATTACAAGCTTGAGCCACCGCGCCCGGCCTTCATAGGTTATTTTTAAGCATTATAGACATTTAAAATTATTAAGAATGGCATTATTTTTAAATTATCATTCATTCATAAAAACAAAGCCATTATTTGATATATCTGGTGCTGAGGCTTTTAGTTGATGGAGATTACCTCGTGCTTTTAATATTAGTTTAACAATTCTCCTGAGTTACATTAAAAAATCTTAACTGAAAAATAAGTTATCACATTCATTTTTCAGACCCTATAATTGGTCTTCTCTGTGTTACACACCATTCTTGTCCCACATAACCTACATTAGAGCTGTGACTTCACTTTAAGAGAAGGCATTTAATAATGATAGAAAGATTTCTGTTTCTAGCTGTAATTGCTTTAAAGTTCACATTTAATGTAGCATCGTCATCAAGTACAATTATTTAAATATGAACTTTGAAAGGAGAAACACATTTATTTATTTTGGAGAGGCCATGGAGATTTCCGTCTCTTATCTACGCATACTGACACTGTGTTCTGCCTTGCTCTGTGTATGCATATGTGTGCATGAGAGAGTGCAATGGTAAATCACATTCTTTCTGATCAGAAGAGTAACATTACGGTTGATTCCAAACTGAAAACAAATCTCCTAATGTTCGAAAACAAAATCCATCACACTTCCTGTATTATGCCGTTAGCACCCTCCCTAGATGTAGCAGCTCAGGCGTCTCTGTTTAAACATTTTATACCCACTACCTTCTGGCTATGCCATTATGTAAATGTCAAGAAGGAGGAGATTACAAATCATCAGTCATCTCTCCATTTATCCTCCAGTACTTCAACTGCTGCATGGTTCTCCCTACTTTAATTGTTAATCCTTTATCATCCTCAAGGCTCATCTTTCTAAATTTAAAATCCAAATTTGTCACTACCCTATATAAAAACCTCTAATGAATCACATCCTCCTATAGGATAGAGGGTAGACTCCTTAAAATGGCAAACCAGCCAGGCACGGTGGCTCACACCTATAATCCCAGCACTTTGAGAGACCGAGGCAGGTGGATCCTGAGGTCAGGAGTTGAAGGCAAGCATGGCCAATACAGTGAAACCTTGTCTCTACTACAAACACAAAATTATCTGAGCATGGTGGTGCATGCCTGTAATCCCAGCTACTTGGAAGGATGAGGCAGGGGAATTGCTTGAACCCAGGAAGTGAAGTTTGCAGTGAGCTGAGATCACATCACTGCACTTTAGCCTGGGCAACAGAGCAAGACTTTGTCTCAAAAAAAAAAAAAAAGGCAAACCAAGGTGTGCCTAACCCTGGCCTTCATACCCACTGACATCACCCTTTGACAACACATCGACCTTCTTATGGGCACACCTGCTGGCTGCTGTCTTAGTGCCTTTGCCCAGCAGGGTCCCTATCCCTGAGGTGGCTGTTCTCATTTCTGCAGGGTGCCTCATCATTTTTTGGAGGTTGTTTAAGCAAGTCACCTCCTCAGCAGAACTTCCCAAAGCAGAGTTTGGCACTGTCATAGTATGTACTTATGTGATGGTTAAAAGAGGCCCTGTGTTAGAATCCCAGTCACACAATGCATATGACCTTATGTGTCTCACTTAACTTTATCAAGGCATCCAGGTGTGCTCTTTAGAATGAGAATAATAGTACCTAGTACATAGTTTGTTATAAAAGTTAAATGATAATACCTTCAAACACATGTTTTCCCCCAGATATTAGACTGTATCAATCACCATCTCAGCCATATCTAACCCAGATCCTAGCATCTGTGGCTTCCAGATTATGATATCTAGTTTCTAAAGAGTCTTAGATGAGAAACTATTTTGTGATTTTTTTAGTTTTTATTTTAAATTCAGGGAGTATATGTGCATATTTGTTTCCTGGGTTTATTATGTGATGCTGAGGTTTGGGTAATGAATGATTCCATCACCCAGGTACTGAGCACAGTACCCAACAGTTAGTTTGTTTAACCCTTGTTCACCTCCCTTCCTCTCCAATCTATTAGTCCCCAGATAAACTGCTTTTAAGACACCATTGTCTTTGATGGACATTTGGGCTGTTTCCAAGTCTTTGCTATTGTAAACAGTGTCTCAGTGAACATACGTGTGTATGTGTCTTTATAATAGACCAATTTATGATCCTTCGGGTATATACCAAGTAATGGGATTGCTGGGTCAAATGGTATTTCTATTTCTAGATCCTCGAGGAATCGCCACACTGTCTGTCTTCCACAATGGTTTAACTAATTTACACTCCCACCAACAGTGTAAAAGCTTTCCTATTTCTCCACATCCTCTCCAGCATCTGTTGTCTCCAGACATTTTAATGGTTGCCATTCTAACTGGTGTAAGATGGTATCTCAATGTGGTTTTGATTTGCATTTCTCTAATGATCAGTGATGATGAGCATGTTTTCAAATGTTTATTGCCACATAAATGTCTTCTTTTGAAAAGTGTTCATATCCCTCACCCACGTTTTTATGGGATTGTTTGTTTTCTTCTTGTGTATTTGTTTAAGTTCTTTGTAGATTCTGGATATTCACCCTTTGTCAAATGCATAGCTTGCAAAAATTTTTTCCTTGATTAGATACACTAAAAAATGATAAAGGGGATATCACCACCAATTCCACAGAAATACAAACTACCATCAGAGATTACTACAAACAACTCTATGCACATAAACCAGTTAATCTAGAAGAAATGGATAAATTCCTGGACACTTACACCCTCCCAAGACTAAACCAGGAAGAAGTTATTGGTTATTCTGACCAATAACAAGGACTGAAGTTGAGGCAGCAATTAATAGCCTACCAACCAAGAAAAGTCCAGGTCAGATGGGTTCACAGACGAACTTTACCAGATGTACAAAGAGGTGCTGGTAACAATCCTTCTGAAACTATCCCAAACGATACAAAAAGAGGGAATCCTCCCTAACTCATTTTATGAGATCAACATCATCCTGATACCAAAACCTAGCAGAGATTCAACAAAAAAAAAAAGAAAATCTCAGGCCAATCTCCATGATAAACATAAACACAAAAATCTTCAATAAAATACTGGCAAACTGAATGCAACAGTGCATCAAAAAGCTTATCCATCATGATCAAGTAGGCTTCATCCCAGGGATGTAAGGCTGGTACAACATACAAAAATCTATAAATCCATCACATAAACAGAACCAAAGACAAAAACCACAATTATCTCAATAGATGCAGAGAAGCCCTTCGGCAAAATTCAACAGCACTTTATGCTAAAAACTCTCAATAAACTTGGTATCCAAGGAATGTATCTCAAAATAATAAAAGCTATTTACGACAAACCCACAGTCAATATCATACTGAATAGGCAAAAACTGGAAAAATTCCCGTTGAAATATGGCATTAGGCAAGGATGCCCTCTCTCACTACTCCTATTCAATATAGTATTGGAAGTTCTAGCCAGAGCAATCAGGCAAGAAAAAGTAATAAAGGGTATTCAATTAGGAAAGGAGGAAGTCAAATTGTCTCTATTCGCAGATGACATGATTGCATATTTAGAGGACCCCATCATCTCAGCCCAAAATCTCCTTAAACTGATTAGCAAATTCAGCAGTCTCAGGATATAAAATCAATGTGCAAAAATCACAAGCATTTGTAGACACCAATAGCAGACTTAAAGAGAGCCAAATCAAGAATGAACTGCCATTCACAATTGCTACAAAGAGAATAAAATACCTAGGAATACAACTAACAAGGAACGTAAAGGACCTTTTCAAGGAAAACTACAAACCACTGCTCAACGAAATAAGAGAGGACACAAATAGATGGAGAAACATTCCATGTTCATGATTAGGAAGAATCAATATAGTGAAAATGGCCATACTGGCCAAGGTAATTTATAGATTCAATGCTATCCTCACTAAGCTACCATTGACCTTCTTTATAGAACTAGAAAAAACCACCTTAAACTTCATATGGGACCAAAAAAGAGCCCTCATAGCCAAGACAATCCTAAGCAAAAAAAAACAAAGCTGAAGACATCATGCTACCTGACTTCAAACTATACTATAAGGCTACAGTAATTAAAATAGCATGGTACTGGTACTAAAACAGAGACATAGACCAATGGAACAGAACAGAGGCCTCAGAGGCAATGTCACACATCTACAACCATCTGATCTTTGACAAACCTGAGAAAAACAAGCAATGGGGAAAGGATTCCCTGTTTAATAAATGGTGTTGGGAAAACTGGCTAGCCATGTGCAGAAAGCTGAAACTGGATCCCTTCCTTATACCTTATATAAAAATTAATTCCAGATGGATTAAAGATTTAAACATAAGACCTAACACCTAAAAACTCTAGAAGAAAACCTAGACAAAACCATTCAAGATATAGGCATAGGTAAGGACTTCATGACTAAAACACCAAAAGCATTGACAACAAAAGCCAAAATAGATAAATGGACTCTAATTAAACTTAAGAGGTTCTACACGGCAAAAGAAACAATCATTAGAGTGAACCAGCAATGAACAGAATGGGAAGAAACTTTTGGAGACTACCCATCTAACAAAGGGCTAACATCCAGAATCTACAAAGAACTAAAACAGATTTACAAGAAAAAACAAACAACTCCATCAAAAAGTGGGCAAAGAATATGAACAGGCACGTTTCAAAAGAAGACATTTATGAGGCCAACAAACATATGAAAAAATGCTCATCATCACTGATCATTAGCGAAATGCAAATCAAAACCACATTGAGATACCATCTCACGCCTGTTAGAATGGCGATTATTAAAAAATCTGGAGACAACAGATGCTGGAGAGGATGTGGAGAAATAGAACACTTTTACACTGTTGGTGCGAGTGTAAATTAGTTCAACCATTGTGGAAGACAGTGTGGCGATTCCTCAAGGATCTAGAAATAGAAATACCATTTGACCCAGCAATTCCATCACTGGGTATATATCCAAAGGATTATAAATTGAACTATTATAAACACACATGCACATGTATGTTCATTGTGGCACTGTTTATAATAGCAAAGACCTGGAACCAACCCCAGGGACATGGATGAATATGGAAACTATCATTCTCAGCAAACTGATACAAGAACAGAAAACCAAACACTGCATGTTCACACTCATAAGTGGGTGTTGAACAATGAGAACACATGGACACAGGGAGGGGAACATCATACACTGGGGTCTGTTGGTGGGGTTGGGGGGTAGGGGAGTGATAGCAGAGGGTGGGGAGATTGGGGAGGGATAACATTAGGAGAAATACTTTATGTAGGTGACAGGGGGTTGGAGGCAGCAAACCACCATGGCATGTGCATACCTATGTAACAATCCTGCACAATCTGTACATGTACCCTAGAACTTAAAGTAAAACTAAAAAAAAAAAAAAGTTTTTCCACATTGGAAATAGTTTGATGGGAAGAGCACTGAATCTGTAAATTGCTGTAAATTGCTTTGGCATGAGCGTGGATATTTTTCCATTTATTTGTGTCATCTGATTTCTTTCAGCAGTGTTTTTTAGTTCTTCTTATAGAGATCTTTCACCTCCTTGGTTAGCTGTATTCCTAAGTATTTCATTTCCTTTGAAACTATGATAAGTGGGATTATGTTCTTGATTTTACTCTCAGCCTGGGCATTGTTGATGTATAGAAATGCTACTGATTTGTGTACATTTATTTTGTATTCTGAGACTTTAATAAAGTCATTTACGAATACTAGGAGGAAAAAAAGAAGATACCATTGTAAACTCTGTCCTGTTGGGCACAAGACTTACATAGTCACTCTCATGACCATTGCTACCCCCAGGTTGTACAGGCTGCACAATTGATGGCCAACCACACAGATGCTCCCTCAGAGGTCACAAGGAAGCCTGCTATGCTTACCATGTCATGGTAAGCATACTTGACCACACCCAGAGAGACTGAGACATAGCCACTGTGGGGCTCTGAAATGTACACATGAACACTAGTGTTAAAGGTTTTAAGCTTCCTGCCCCCAGGCAGGTGGTACACAAACCATAGATCCTTGCTAGAGTCTGCTTAGTGAAAGGAGTGTGGTCGTTACACACACTGTGTCTTTTGCTTTTCCAAAGCTTCCACAGAACTTGTCCAAAACTCTGTTAGGTCCAGATGCAAACTGAGCTTTTATAATTAGCCTATCCAAAGCCTCTGTTGTATGTGGCTTCTTTTTATTCTTAAGTTTTGAATTATGCTTCACCCAGTATTGAGTACAGAATGCCCTGTAAATGCTAACTAACATTATTATTATTTTCTTTTTGGACAGGAAGTAAATTTATTGGTTCATACTACAAGGGGGCAGCACAGTGGAAGCCCTCATGAGTACAGGGCCCGCCACTTGTCCAGAGGGCCATGATTGGGGATGTATTTAACCCCACAGCCATCTGGGATGAGCCGCTTCTCAGCCACCATGTCTTCAAATTCATCCACATTGAACTTGGTGAAGCCCCACTTCTTTGAGATGTGGATCTTCTGGCGGCCAGAGAATATGAATTTGGCCCTGCACAGGGCTCAGTCACATGCTCCTTGCTCTGCCGCTTGGTGAGGATGGACATGATCACTTGGCCAATGCGAACCCTGGCCACAGCACCCTGGGGCTCTCCAAGGGCACCTCACACACCTGTTTGGAGCCTGTCAGCCCCGGCACAGGACAATATCTTGTTGATGTGGATGACGTGGAAGGGGTGGAGCTGCACTCGGATATGAAAGCCATCTTTGCCACAACTTTTCACCATGTACTTATTGGCACAAATTCAGGCAGACTCCAGGGCCTTAGAGAAGAGCGGCTCATATTCCTCTGACACCATGTGGCAATAGTGGAAACTCATCCACTTTTGCCTCCTTCTGCCCCAGGTCAAAGATGCGAATCTTTGTATCAGAGACACCTTGGCAGAAGTGAGACTTTGGATACAGGTTTTTCTTACAATACTGGTAACAATGGGTAGGGCGGCAGCCCATGGTGACACTAGGATCTTCAGTGGCGCGCCAAAGGAAAAGAGCACTAACTAACATTATTGTAGATTCTAAGCTCCTTGAAAGTAGAAACTATGTCTTTTTCCATATTTTTTTTTATTTCAATACAGTGCTTTACACAGTATTTGGTACCCAGAAAGACCCCAGTTAACATTACTTGAGTGGAATTAGCAATTGTAATTTGTAATACATGAAGAACTTGTACAATCATCCTCTTATTTTCAAAATCATACTGTGACAGAATTCATCTTCCTACTGGAGACCCTCAGACTTAGGGAAAGAATATGGCTTCCCAAGGCTACAGGATTAATGACAGAGTGAGAACTCAAACCCATGTGTTGTTTTGCTTTGTTTTTTCTTTGTTGTTGTTTTGAATTTAAACTGAGTGGTCTTTTCACTACTCAATCATTTGTTTAATGTGCTAGCTAATTTTGACATTATAATGTCGCTCATAGGTAGACTCTGCCCAAAGAGAGCCTTCTGCTTTTCCTCTCTCACAGGCAACTTGACTGACTTCCTTCGCCCTCAGAAAATCCTACACAGCCACAATCCAGAGTTATAACTAATCCACAAATGCACTAGAAAGAAAGCAAAAGGAAATACAGAAGCCATTATATGCAAAATAAAAAAAAATCTGAAATACTTCTATCAAGTACATTGCCAGTAATCTCAGCTGAATTTCTGGAGGAACATATATAATTGGATAGATAGTTTCCAAGAACATTCAAAGTTGTAACACTCCCAGCATTTAATATATAGGGTATGTTATTCTTTCAGTAAATCCTGACAGTATTAGAGTTTCAGATGATGAATGGACACAATGAAAACATCTTTGAATGCCCGTTGTCATTTTTACTACTTACCCACTCAAAGAAGTTCCAGTCAAGTTATTATTTTGCAGTTTAAATATCCTCAGATACTAAAGGTTCTAAAAACCCATGCCTCATTCTCAAGAACATTCTCATAATTTAGACACAGCTCTTTATTAAATGTATAAAGGTGCAAAATTTATAAAGCTCATAAAAGCTTTCCCTGCTCCCTGTGTGTCTGACTTGCCACAACCCTCTTCATATGATGTGCCACATCGATGCTGTTTTGCACAGTGGAGCCAGGTAAAAGGCAACCCAGATGGTTCAAATATTTCTAAAGCTTCATTTAAGAGGGAAATGAATCTTTCTATATATATAACTGGTAAAATAAAGGCAGGCAGCTCCCTTCACTCTTACATATCTCTCAGAAGGAGAGTAAAGGGACCACAGAGCAGAATGAAAAAGACTGTTGGGGGTTGTTTCTTCAGGTGATGACTTTCTTTTCTCCCTATTAGCATCTTGACAGTGTACGGACTGGAGATCATTGAGAGGCATGGCTATAAGGTCAAATCAAAACTGTCAATAACGGAACAGACAACTTGATGAGAAATTATGTGACTGTCCTCAAAAGTTGATGGGAAAGGTGGTTACCCCTCAACTATTCCTCCTGAAAGACACACTCCACGGGCCCTCGATGAATCTTCTTATAGCCTTTGGAGAAGATAATTGCTATTGTTATATAGGTCCTAGATAATTTATTCAGTGAGATGATGTATGTGAAACCACCTCATTATTTTGAGTAAGGTTTCTATGTTTTCAGGTGCAGAGGGTTGTAAAAGTTCATTGTAATTTGTAAACTATTATATGAATTAAGAATAATTAGTACTATAATGAGAAGAGTGTTTCTGCTCCCCAGTTCCCCACTGTTCCCTGAAGGTGGGAAAATATATCTTTATAATTTTCCCCTCCCCCTCACCGAGACTTTTCCCTACCCCCCACACTGAGAATTTGAGCTGGTGCAAGTAAAAGGTAAAACTATAAATCAAAACCATGCTCCTGGTCTTTGCATTGCTAATCCAGAGTTACTGAAGATCAATGAGAGCTGTTTTGAATGAAATGATTAAGAACCCCATGTCATATGTTTAAGTGGGTCCCTTGTCATAGACTAATGCACGTCAGGAAAAGGGAGAAGGAGAGAAAAGAAATGAAAAGTGCTTCATAATTTAAATAGTAGCACCCTTGGGAGCAAAAATAATCCTTGTAGATTAAGAAACTTTAGGGAAGTATTTCTTTTATATTTATTTAGACTGCATTGTCTCTGATAATTATTATCTGTCTTGAAAGTAATGTGTGCACATGTTGTGAATTCAGTCCAGGGTTTATCCACATGAGACCAGAAGACCCTAAGAAGAATGAGGGTGTGTATATTTACTTCATACTGGTGGAGAGACACGAAAATGACCAGTCTTGGTGTACAAACAGCTACCCTGAGCTGTTCTACAGAAGTTCATATGATATTGGTCTTGATAAAGCAACTTGGGCTTTGGGAAATACGTTCTGTTGTGTATATATATGTGTGTGTATGTATGTGTGTGTGTATACGTGTGTGTGTGTGTATATATATATATATTAAAGATATATATATATATACAGAGAGAGAGAGGAGGAGGATATATATATATATATGTGTGTATATATATATATCACCTATATATATAGAGAGAGAGAGGAGGAGGAGATATATATATATATATCAGGTGATATGGTAATATATATATATATATATATATATATATATATATATATATATATATCAGGTGATATGGTGATATATATATATATATCAGGTGATTTATATATATATATATATATCAGGTTTTATACACACACACACACACACACACACACACACACACACACACACACATATATCAGCTGAGGTGGATGGAGGAGGATAGATCTAGAAGGAGACCAATCCCTGTAGAGGGACATGGAGTTTCCCTGTTGAGGTATGAAACTCATACTGTAAAGAATAAAGAGAATAAATATTTCTCTGAAATCTTTTTTCTAAAACAAGACACTTGTACATGATATTTTCCTTCCTTTGTTGCTGAAAACAGTCTATTTAGTATCTAATATTAAGGGTCTTATTCTCAATGTTGAAATACCATTAATTATCCCCAAACTTTAGTAAAAAGCCTTTGATAGCATAGCACAATTGTATTAGTAGAGTTAGATAGAGTTAAGCGCCAGGCAGTAAAGGAAAGTGGGTCTTCTACATAAAATGTCTGTGAAGTCAATATGGTAGCAGCAATATTTACTGGAAAGAAAAGAGTAGTCCAAAGTTCTAGGTATTGGGCATGAGAAAGTGAACAAATACTCAAAGTGACAAGAACAAGGGTGGATTTATATTTCTACAAAGAAGCAGCTGCCTCAGGGACAACTCCTGAGCAGACACCAAGGCAATCTCCCATTCTCACAAATACTTCATTATTATTAATTATTATAATTCTAATTATCATCAAATTATTCCATAAATATTTATGCAATTGAATAAATGAAATAATTTATTAACTGTACAAATATTTATTGAGTGATGAGACTCAAGTTATACAACACTTGGCCCCCAAACATGTACACATATATATTCCCATCTGCACACCCATGCACACATATTCCCGTACCTGCCCATATAGAAGAATGTACATACTCATGCATGTACACATGTATGCAGAGTCACCCAATGTACACACACAGGTCTATACAGGAAAATACACACTCCACAGACTTGGAAAGTCAGACATCAGCTGCCGTGTTGATGACTTAAGATCCTAAAAATTTGCCAGGTATCCCTGGCAAAGGCAGACCCTCCTGGCTTCATGGATGCTGACTCCTTCCAGTTATGTGCTCTGGCTCCAAGCACACCTGCAAAGCACCAGCCCTACTTGCTTTGCTTTCCTGATAGCACCAGGGGAAGTTTTGAGCCAGAATCTTTCACTTCAAAGGGACAAGAACCATTTTTCAGATACCTGGGTCTTGGGCTAAAGATTTCTAGGTCAGTTTCAGTCCCTGTAAAATTTAATCTACTTTCTCTGCCTTATGTTTTCAATGTATCTCACATTGTCAGTTACTTGGCTGGTTGTTGGGGCACAGACAGGGCGCATTCCTCTGAGGGTTGTTAAGGCTTTCTCAGTGCACAAGTACACACAGATGCTGGACCTGTGCGGCCCAAAAACTCAAAGAAAAGCAAAATATTTCAGCCAGATATCCAAACTGGTCTGCTAGATGTTCAGTATATACACAAATAAGAACAGGAAATCTGTTGGCTACATATGTATATTTTAATTTCTTTTTAATGCTTTCCTTTAAATTTGTGTTTTAAATGTACACTTCAAAATACCTTTTTTTCTATTTGTTTTTTTTGTTGTTGTTGAGTGGGAGTCTTGCACTGTCACTGGGCTGGAGTTCAATGGTACCATCTCAGCTCACTGCAACCTCCACCCACCTAGGTTCAAGTGGTACCCCTGCCTTAGCCTCCCAAGTAGTTGTGATTACAGGCACCTGCCACCATGATCAGCTAATTTTTTTTTTTTTTTGTATTTTTTAGTAGAGATGGGGTTTCACTATGTTGGCCAGTTTTATCTCGGACTCCTGACCTACTGATCTACCAGCCTTGGCCTCCCAAACTGCTGGGATTACAGGCATGAGACACCGTGCCCAGCAAATACCAGAACAATCAATGAGAAATAAAAGGAATGGGGTTTCTAAAAGGACAAAAATCAAGCCTTTCTCTTGCAATACACAAAAATGAATATACAGCATTTCCATGTCCTTTTTTGGTAATTTTTCTGTTTTAGGGCACAGAAACATTTTATCTTACACATTTTTATAGGTGCAGGCTAATTGTTTCCAACTCAGCTTTCCTATATTTGGGGGATTTTCACAATGACAAAACCATTCTCTAATTTTTGGATTCATTCATTTCTTATATAATGAAAATGTCAGTGATCTGATTATAATGTATAATCAATTAGGTTATAAATATGAATAGTAATAATTATTTTATTATTTACTATTTACAATAGTAAATTTGTTTTGTTACCTTCAAAATAGTCTGTACTCATTATTATATAATTAGTAAATAAAATACTTATCTGTATTTAACATTAATGAGAAATAATTATGAGCATTTTAAAATTAGCTATCAATATGCTTAAACTTCATTTTTAAAATTTAACCTGTTTAGAAACTTTTGAAATACTAATCATTTCCAGAAATAGTTGAGTACAACTTGGCGCAGTCAATAAAGCTACGTCAGACTGTCTACTAATTGTAAAAAGTGGGCCGGGCATGGTGGCTCATGCCTGTAATTCCAGCACTTTGGGAGGCCGAGGCAGGTGGATCACGAGGTCATGAGATCGAGACCATCCTGATCAACATGTTGAAACCCCGTCTCTACTAAAAATACAAAAAATTAGCTGGGCACAGTGGTGTGTGCCTGTAATCCCAGCTACTCAGGAGGCTGAGGCAGGAGAATTGCCTGAACCCAGGAGGCGGAGGTTGCAGTGAGCCGAGATCGCGCCATTGCACTCCAGCCTGGGTAACGAGTGAAACTCTGTCTCAAAAAAAAAAAAAAAAGTTGACGATGATGTAATGGTTTACAAATATTTTTTACATTAACAGGAAATCACCCCAGAATTTATTCCCTGCTCTTTACTTCAAAATACTTCATAAAGTGTAGTGCCATTGAAACCAAGGGAAAAACTATCCCAAGGAGGTATTGGTTTACAAAATCAAATACCATAGAATGCAGGTAGGAAAACTTCTGAAAAACTCTCCATGATCTGGGAAATAGGAGATCCTTGGTATTCCTTTCTGCCAAGACATGTCGAAGAAATGAAGAGAACAAGACCTAGGTTACTGAAGGTTAAGGAATAAGAACTGGGGAAGTAGAAGCTGAGAGTAAATAAAGGCAACAGTTTTCTTCTGGTTGTTAAAACGCACACTCTGAATGAAGACACCCCCCCCCAAACAGGCTTTGTGTGAGCAACATGACTGTTTATTCACTGGGTGCAGGCAGACTGAGTCTGAAAAGAGAGTCAGTGGAGGGTGGTGGGATAAAAGTTGGTTTTATAGATTTGGGGTAGGCAGTGGAAAGTTACAGAAGTTATAGTTCAGGGTGGTTTTTGCAAGCTGGGAGGGGGTTGTAGAGTCTGGAATCACAAGTTGACCAAGGTGTGTTACAAAGTCTAGTTGCCTTATCAGTTGGGGTGGGAATAAGGAACAATGGAAGAATGTCTCAAAGTTAATTAGGTGCTGAAGGGGTTCGTCATTTCTTCTCCTTTTGTGATTTTCCAGTTACTTCAGACTTTCTAGTTCCAGGAGGCCATCCAGAGGTGTACGTGCCAGTCACAGGAGTTGCCGTGGCTCGACTCAGGGTATGGCCTATGGTGCAGCCAGTTCAAAGAACCTTGCCCTGGCTGTACCAGTTGGCAAAGTCTAGGTTACACTATGAGAACTAACACCCCTAAGCATCAGTGGTTTAATGTAGATTTGTTTTCTCACCTATACTACATGTCCAGCACAGGTTAGAAGAAAAGTCTCCTAATCAAATACATGTACCCAAGCCCAAAAAGTCTCCCCTCAACACACTCATTCGAAGTCTCTATGGTAGGGACAAAGAAGATGGGTCCAAAACACAGCAATTTAAAGCTCCAACCTGGGAAAGACACCACACCCTTTCCCACATCAAAATGAGAATTTTCTGTCCTTTGTATTTTGTGCCTGCTTCAGAGTCATTATCCCTGGAGGCCTTACGTGTATGGATGTGTATTCACATGCATTTCTATCACTAGGTTATGCTGCCTTGAGGGTAAGAAGTCTGCTAATCAACTTTTTATCATTCCAGTGCCTACCAAGATGTCTGTCCAATTGCATACATCTAGCTTTATTTTAATGCAAAGTTGCTGGGTTTCCTTCTTTTTTTTTCTCTTAAGTAATTTCACACAGATTAGGGGCCCAGCTACAGAGCTGACAGATGGCATTGTGTTTAATCAGCAGACATCACAGAATTTGGAATGTCGGAGAGAATTGTCTTTACACAATCAACGGACTGAGACAAGGCCTTGCTGGATATAATCCTGACAGTTGCTTACACAGAGCGTCCCATCCCATCTTTATATCCACCCCCACTCCCAGGAGCCTTGGTTACTGACCTGGAGAAAACCAATCTATGAATCAGCAAATGTCAACTCCGAGAGGGATCTCAAAATGTCCGGAATCCTTATGTTTCTAAATAACTTAGAGTTCAGGGGAGATCACCCTAAGGGAAATCCTACTACATGCCAAGCAATAAATTAGCTATTCTATACACATTATCACATTCTTTTCTATAAACAAACCAGCACTCACTGGGGGAAAATAGAAGCTCCAACATTATAACATGTCTTCATACAACTTTACTTAAACTTTTGGCTCCTAGAACTGCTTGTATGCTGGCAAGTAATAAATAAAAACTGGGTTGCTTAATATTGTACTTGTTATCAAGTGTCTTTACTCAGCCTGACAGGCTCACCCTTTATGGTATATATGCTAGGTAAACCTCGGTGATTTTTATCAGACTTATATGTGATTTCTTAAAAATATGTGGCATTCTCATTTAAGATTCAAAAAGGTGAATAAATACAGAAATAAGTATATAAATAAGACTTTTTTCTAGAAAAATATTTTCTGTTGGTATATGAGAATTAAAATAATTTCATTGCATTTGAGACAAAAGCACCCAAACTTCCTGTTACTGCACTATCTAAGCAAATTTGGGAACCCTGTTCCACTCCAAGCCCTTTATTTATAGATGAGGAAAGCAATACTTAGAGAAAATAAGGGACTTACCCAAAGCTACAAAGTAATTTAGTGTCAGAGACAAGACTAGAGCTCATTCAACTCATTCCCTTAAATCCACACCCAGTGCTCTTCACTCCCACAACACAGAAATAGCACTCCTGTGCTTAGGGCCTGGAACCCAGGTTCTCTTAGTTATTTTTGAACACTAACAATCTATCCAAATTTGAATTCTGAAAAGGCCATCAGGAGGGGGCAATGCTTCAATAGAACAATTTCTTTCAAAACACACACTTAGGGTTCACAAGGAGAAATAAAAAAAGAAAAAAAAAGGCCAAGTGGCAGGGAATTCCCATTAGTGCCTAGCAGGAATGTATACCAGACAAATCCACACATTTTGTTGTCATTATTGTTATTATGTGTGTCTGTGGGTCAAGTTCAAGAGCCATCATCATCAACAGGCATGGGTGGAGCACTTACTTCAGCAAAACGCCTTCCACCTGCAGCAGGAACTACAAATGTAAGGAGTTGGGATCAGGGTCAAAGAGGTAGAGTTATATGCCACTCTAAGCAAAAGGCCAGTTTTCAAAGTCTTTTCCAGTTCATCCAAACTGATGCACTGGACAACTCACCACCCATCACTGAGAGTGACATATGAATGAACTAAAAGTCGTGGGGAAAAAATGGAAACAATTTCTAACAATCCTGAGATCAAATCCCAGCTGCATTTTTCAGATATGTAACCTAGGGAGTTATCTGCACTCTAAATTTCAATTCTTTATGTTTAGTAAGATTATGAGACTGAAATGAGATGGCACAGGTAAGGCATTAGCACATGGCAGCTGTTCAGAGATTAGTCACCTACTTCTTGCCTCTATCCCAAAGCCTTTAGGTCCACCTTGCTTATATACTGTTGCTTTGGGAAAGTCCCATTACCTAAGCGACACTGTTTCTTTCATCAAAGATGCTTACCTGGATTCCACACAGATGCCTCCCTCCATACTAATTCCTTCTCTCACCATCAAGCCAAAGCTGCAATACACAGACACACAACAGGTGAAGGCTGACTCAGCAAGTCTCAAGTACTCTTTTCCTGGGTGCAAAAGCTAAAAGAAAAAAAAGTCTGTGAAAAACTCTTTGTTTTTCAAAACCCAGAAACCTCACCTACTGAAGCTAACTGAAAAGGCTGATGAGAAGTCAATAGCATTTGACTGTAAACCTGTCAAAATGATAGTGATGGTAGTACATTACTGGTGGCTCTCAGGTATTGATTTCTACGTCCTTCCTTTCTTCGTCATCGCACTCCACCTTCATAATAAAAACAGATTCTTTTTTTCTAAATTAATCTCCAGGCCAGAAAAATCAATAGTATTTACCGTGTGTAAATTTTTCTATTCTCCAGAGCACATAGTTCCCACTGCTTCAGACTCAGAGAGGTGCCAGTTACAGAGCATGCTACAAGGAGGGATTTTGGATGGTCAAAATGTGCACTGACTCTCCTCAGAGCAAGGGCTGGGCTGGGGCTAGCAAATAATAGAGGGGAAGAAAGAAACTCCAATGTCCCCATGTCTGTTTATTTATATGATGATTATTATTAATTATTTGAGATGGAGTCTCGCCCTGTTGCCCATGCTGGAGTACAATGGTGCAATCTCAGCTCACTGTAACATCCACCTCCTGGGTTCAAGCCATTCTCTTGCCTCAGCCTCCCAAGTAGCTGGAATTATAGGCGCATGCTACCATGCCTGGCTAATTTTTGTATTTTCAGTAGAGATGGGGTTTCGCCATGTTAACTAGGCTGGTCTCAAACTTCTGACCTCAAGTGATCTGCCTACCTCAACCTCTCAAAATGCTGGGACTACAGGCATGAGCCTCTGCGCCCGGCCCCACGTATGTTTAAATGATGGAAATACGGTTTCTATGTAAAAAGAGATTTCAGAGAGACAAAAGATACCAGCCATTTAAAGTCTAGTTGCATTTCTTAACAGAAAAAAAAAAAATAGACATTGGTTACCTTTTCTCCTCCTCAAAAATTTTAGGAACAGGCCAGATATTAGATCTGGAAAAGACATGAGAGAATATCTAATTTTTGAGTTTCATCTTTGGTTTCAATTTGAAAATGATTATTTTTGCCCTAATTATTGCATGCTTTTTAAATGCTATCTTCTAATTAATTTTTATTTTAAATGATACTACAGAAAATTGTGGGGTATTTAAACAAAAAAAGGTAGAAGGGGCATAATTTTAAAGCATGTGAAAAACACTGATCTAGTTCAGCTCCCTTAATCTAATAGCGGGGAAGTGGAGCCCAGCAAGAAGTAAGTCTGGAAGTTCACTCATGGCAAATGACAATTATTTTATGATAATACCAGTAACAGTTATAATAATGGATTTATTTTATTGAATGTTTACTTCTATGACCAGTTTGGACAGGCACTCTACATAAGTATTTTCAAATCTCAGAGCAATCCCGTATGGTTGGGTTACTATTATAACCCTTTTAAAGCTGGAGACACTGGGTTCAGAAATGTTAGAAAATTTATCCAAGATCACACAGTGAACAGTCAGAGGATCTAGGATTGAAACCTAGTCTGTTTAGCTCTCAATCACCTTTTGTGTTTCAAGAACCGTGCTGACTTTGCAGATACTTATAGAAACCTAGATATTTATAGAAAGCTACAGGAACCCAAAAACTTCACTTTCTGAATAATTCGTATGCTGTGCTCAGGACTGAGGATTACCTGAGCATGGTCTTATTGGGAAACAAGACATGAATATACAAGGAGGTAAGTAATAGCAATATGGCACAAATATTTAGTGACTCAGTGAGTGAGGAATTAGGGTAGGTAGGAATAACACGAAAGGCTTTAGGAAAGATTGAACAGTTTTTGATAAAAGGAAAGAAAGGAATATTATTTCAAACTGAAGTGGTTAATCCAAACCACAGAAATAGGAAAACATAAGCTAAGGTGAGGGATTGTAGGTAAATCCTGGAACCATGAGGTTCATGTACCAGACCAGAAGAAATGAGACTGAAAGAAGAGGAAGAGATTGCATTGGGAAGGAAGCCAACTTCTGGGCCAAGAGAACTTACAATGTAGGAAGACAGTATGAAACACAGGATGCAGGGAAGTTCCCCAAACAGTTATTTCAATGGCCTCAATATCACCCTGCAAGGACCTGGACTCTGATGTCTAAAAAAGGACAAATGAGAGAAACATTGTGAAAAAAAAAACAAAGTGAATAAGTTCAGGAAACAATAGGGATTGAAAGACACAGAAAAGGCATTGGTTATAGATGGCCCACAAAAGGCATTGGTTATAGATGGCCCACATTGATGCTCATGGAGTGGGGATTGCTGTAGCATCATTAGGAAAATAACAGTAATGTTTGAAGTAGATGAGCACCCCCAATTTGTACAGTGCTTTTTATTTACAAGTTTCTTTCGCATACATTTCTCAGAATGTCCTGAAAGATTGGCAAGTTAGATATTATTCTCACCATTCTACAAATGAGCTCTCAGAAGCCAGGATCAAATGACTAACCTGAGACACTTTGATCTTTTGATTTGGAGTCCAAAATCTGTGACAGAGTTCCGGTAATCAATGCAGTGAAATGTAAAGTATGAGATATCAGCAAAAAGCCAATATCCAGGAGCTGAAGATGAAACAGGAGATGGTGGGTAGGCATCTTCTAGGCAGAGACACCGATGTCCATGACAAGATCACACCTCTCATATTGGGAATTCTCATTTTGGTTCATTGAATAGTGTCTCTCCCCTGACTAACACAGTGACCTCCTAACAAGTATCTTTGTTTCAGCCCTGGCCCTTCTGGCATAGCCTCAACATCGCTGTCGGAATGAACCTGCTGAAATACAATAGCTCACATCAGTATTCTGCACCCTTTGAGCGGAGTGCAAAGCCCAAGGTCAGCAGGGCCCAGGGACCTGTCCTGTCACCCTCCTGACCTCATTTCCTTAGCTTCTCACTGTGCTCCCTCCACCCTGCAAACTGGCTCCTGGCTGTGACTCAAACCCACCAGGCTGGCTCCCACCCCAGTGCCTTTGTGCCTGCTATCCCCTCTGCCTAGAACAGCTTTCCCAGACCAGATAGTCACTCCTTTAGTTCTCACCCTATCAGTCCTTCCTGGCCCCTCTATTTAAAATTACACGCCTGCCGCCCTCCTCAGCTTTAGCGTTCTCCACCATTCTTGTCTCCGCCTCATATATTATACATTTATTTTTTTGTTGTCTCACTACCAATTCTGGGCTATGACCTGATGAAATCAGGTTTTTGTATTTTTTGTTCACTGCTATACCCCAGTGTCTACAAGAGTTTCTTGTATACAGTAGGATATTTTAAAGTATTTTTCAGAAGACTGAATGGGTAAATTCTATGGTATTGTGAAGTTTTCTTGTTTGTTGTTTTGTATGTAACTCTCACATGGCCAAAAGGGCGCCTTTCTTTGTCAAGATGTCACTGGATGGCACTTAATGACCCGCCAGGTGCTAGTCACTGGTACTCCCAACCTTAACGCATTTTGGTCTCCTCTTCTTTCTGCTCCACATGCAGAGAGCAGAACTGAAAGAAAGGCAACTTCCAGTTTTTTCATACTCACACTAGTGGTGTTAACACAAGCATTTAACCTCCCCAAACGTCAGATACTTTGCAGTAAAATGGGGCTAATGGTAGCTTCCTACTGGGCTTGAGAATTGATTGGGTTTGATGGTTAGATGTGATGTGAAAAATGATTTTTGAAATTAGTGTAACCTATGGGCCTGTACAAATTAAACACATGGAATGACTTTCAAGCCAAAACTCTTAATCATGTAATTGTTATTTATGCAGCAGAACTTAGCCTGGATTTTTGATTCAGTCTGCAAGTGATACTCTGCATTCCTGCAGGAAATAAAATTCTATGAGAGGAGATTTTGCTCAGTCCCTTCTAAATTAGGCCTTCATTTGATTTAAAGACTTTCTAGGATGGCACTGCCAGATGCAAACATAAGCATTAAAGTTCTTTTAAAAGTCAGATACAAAGATGTGGTAATTGTTCACGCTCCTCAATTATCCAATTAGCCATGTGTTTTGGAAAAATAGCTAGTTGTACCTTCCTCGTAAAGCTTGCTTTCACCAAACATTCCCCAGGGGATGAACCACTCTGGTTTTGTCTCCTAGATGTCTTCAAAGGACAGGTCAGAACCCCATTTTTACCCCAAATGACTCAGGGAAACTTTTTTAGGTTGTATATAATTGGTACTAAATCTTTATCATGCTCCACTGTGATAATCTGTTTACATGTTTTATACGTCTGTTTCCTCCAATAGATTTGGAGTTTCTTAAGAATAAAACTTGTATTTTCCTTCTTCATAAATTTGGTCACAAATTTTTATTTGTATAATTTAGGTGCTTAATAAAAAGGAAAGGAGGAAGAGAGAATGAGAAAAAGGGGGAAGATAAGAAGGCAGTAAGGGAGCTAGAGAGAAGATTCTATTTTAAAATTTTAGCCAACTTGGACAGAAAATTTTCATAAAATACTTTTTCTGGTTGGTAATTTGGCATTATCCATGCATTCTGGAAAATATGCAACAAACAAAATGAAAAATATTCTCTGTCATCTCCCTGTTTGCTGGGATTGAAATGATGTTGCTAACAGTTTGAAGGCATAAATTACAAGGCTTCCTTGGTATTCCATGAGATTTCCATCTCTCATTTGAACAGACATCAATAACATTGAAATGTCTGTCCCTGTAGTGCCTTTACAATTTAGCACTTGTAAAAACAAGACTTTCCAGTTCATTAATTTGCTTACGCAAATAGAGCCCAGAATCAGTTAATCCTGAAAAGCGACTACTCTGTTTTCATCTTTTAATGATGGTTTTATCCCTAGACTTCAGCCTAAATTAAAGGCTCTTGACAGAAACTACTCATTTCCTACCTGGGCTGCTTAAAAAAAGTCTAAGGGGGGGTGGGGGCGGGGGGGAACTCCAACACAGCATGACTGGTTCTGGTCATTTCTTTTTCTAAAAACAGCAGAGGACATCATTATTCAGTCCAAAGGCAAGGCTGCAGCAGCCAGGTCAAAGTGGTTCTCAATCAGCATGGGAATAGCAAGAAGCTTTAGGTGACATTCCTGAGACCATAATCAGACTGGGGCCCCTCATTATATGTCGATAAGACCTTTCTGAGAGTACTTTTATAAATCACTCATGTCAAGGATCTTTGTCTATGGGCAATTGTGACCAAAAACCTGGCATTGTTTAAGTATGTTTAATATTCTCATTCTTTAAGATGCAGAGGTGCAAAAGGCAGAGAATTAATTGACACTAATAGTAACTGAAAGCTTGCTCTTGAAATTCCTACCCTTAACAACACCCATTCTCTAATTCCTGAAGCATGAAGTCCAAAGTCCATCCTCCTTAGTGATAGTCATAGCACTAATGACTTCACCCCAGGCCAATCTGTCTCTTCCTCCTCCCCCTCCTCAAGTTCAGGGACCCGCCATGTCAGGCTGTGTACTGTTTCTGAAGCCTGCCTTCCACTAATAAAACTCTGCTTATTGGGGTGTCCGTCACAATGGTCAACCCCCAGTTTTACCTTTCAAACCCAGATTAAAGTTCTTCCATGATCCTGGGCTAACATGTAAAATCAACCATTACATCCTCTATTCTCCCCAAGCACTCCGGATTTCTCTTATAAAACATGCTTCTGCTTCTTAAGTTAATCATTCATTAATTAGAACTTGTTCTTAAAACAAAGTTTCCCCCCATTAAAAAGTGAGCGAAAGACATGAACAGATGCTTTTCAAAAGAAGACATACATTTGGTCAACAAGCCTAAGAAAAAAAGCTCAGTATCACTGATCATTAAAGAAATGCAAATCAAAACCACAATGAAATACCATGTTCCCACCAGTCAGGATGGCTATTACTGAAAAGTCAAAAAATAACATGCTGGCAAGGTTGCAGAGAAAAGGGAACACTTATATACTCTTTGTGGGAGTGCAAATTAGTTCAACCATTGTGGAAAGCAGTGTGGTGACTCCCCAAAGAGCTAAAAACAGAACAACTATTTGACCCAGGAATTCCATCACTGGGTATATACCCAAAGGAATATAAATCATTCTATCATAAAGACAGATGCACACATGCATTCATCATAGCGCAACTCACAATAGCAAAGATATACAACCAACCTAAATGCCCATCAATGATAGACTACATAAAGAAAATGTGGTACATATACACCATGGAATATTATACAGTCATAAAAAAGAATGAGATCATGTCCTTTGCTGGGACATGGATGGATGGTTGTAGGCCATTATCCTTAGCAAAGTAACAGGAAAACCAAATGCTGCATGTTTTCTCTTATACATGGGAGCTAAATTTTGAGTACACAGGACACATAGAAGGGAACAATGGGCACATGGACTCCTTGAGGGTGGAAGGTGGAAGGAGGGAGAAGATCAGAAAAAATAACTATTGGGTACTAGGCTTAGTACCTGGAGGATGAAAAAATAATCTGTACAACAAACGCTTGTGAGAAATGTTTACCTATATAACAAACCGGCACATGTACCCCTGAACCAAAAATAAACGTTAAAAAATAAAGACAGAGAAAAAATCAAACAAAAACTGGGTTTTCCACATTCAATTTGATAATGAAACTGCAAATTGATTGTGAATGAACTCCTAGTCACCCTGCTGTGACTAAACATATTGAAAATTGTGTTTCTACCTAACTGTTCAGCCTAGTCAGATTACTGGAACCTCTGAACAAAAAGTCCCTCCAAATTCCAAAACTCTGATATTTTAGAGGTATTCAGGGCATACATTGACAGAAACTTTTTAATATATTAGAACTCTTAATTTCTGAAAACTATTGGGCCAGTTAATTACCTTGCAGTCATTCATACTTACAGCCAACCCGTGTAGGTTAAGACATCTTATAGTGAATAGATAAAAATAAAATGATCCTAAAAATAACTTCCCAAGATTGGAGGGACACCACCTCTCCCCTGGTCTCTGTGCTGTGTACATGCCTCTATGTTGATCCATTTGTTTATGGGGCCATCTCCCAATGACAGAGTGAGTACCATTAAGGAAAGTAGAAGTTTGTATTCACTTTTGTATCTCCAGTGCTGCTGTGCATAGCAGATGTTCAACTAATATTTAACAAATAAATAAGTGAAACCAGAAACTGGACCTAATACAGGAATTGTAACTTATTTGTAGTAAGGGAAGAGGAAACAGTCTAAGCTAAAGCTGAGCCATCCTTGGAATGGCAAGAATTACATTTATTGAGCTCTTATTATTTGCCAGACACCGAATAGGGATTATCTTACTGAATCCTCCACAACACCACTGAAGAAACCAAATTACACAAAGTAAAGGACTTGGGTCCAAGATTAAACAGCCAGGAAGTTACAGAGCCAGGATTCCAACTCAGGGTTTTCTGAGTCAGGAGAACAAATACTTAACAACTATTTCACACTGCCCACTTTCTGCTAACTTCTTTGTGATCTTAGAAAAATCATCACTTTAAATAAGTCTCATTTTCTGCACTGGTAACATAAGAGGTTTTGGACCAGCTGTCCTCTAGTGCCTCATTCAGTTCTGAGATTCTATAATCCTATCAACCCAAATTAAGGAACATTTGCTTTTGAGCCAGCCTCTGTGACAGGCGATAAAATAGTTACCCATTTATGGATTCCTCTCATACCAGTGAAATAGTCTGCTTTGCAATGTAAAAGCCCAAACTGTACTCTAAAATATTTCAGATTTCTTTTGAAAAAGTCCACATAGGGAGGCAATCAATTTTGTTCCTTTCCTCTAAAAAAGAAATTGTGTGATAGAAACAAAAACATTTCAATCGAGTAGGATGCTGTATCCAAGCCACACTTTAAATCCCATGAAGGTAGACACTTCTCACAGAATGAATTCATGCCTTTTTTCTAACAGTCTTTGAGACGTTTATCCGTGCTGTACAGTAGTCTAGACAAACCTGCTAAGTGGAATAAAACACAACCATCTCCACCAATAACCTTGAAGTCTAAGTAAATAAAGTGCTGAGAAGTTAAGGTGAAGAACAATTGAGAATTCGCTGGGTGTAAAATTTTGCACCAAGCTACAGGATGTTGACAAGGGGAAGAGCATATAAAATGGGCATGAGTGGGACAGGTGGAAAGAGCTGAAACACAGGCCAAGTCCAACAGGCAGCCTGGACCCGGAAACATCTTGGTTTCCATAAGCTCAAGACTCTCCTCCTCTGACTAGAAGCACTAGAGAAGCCCCAAGAAGAGGAGTTTAGAGGGTAATCAGGGCAGGACATCAATAGGGGGAACCTACCACATCCCTCCTCAGTGGAGAGAAACCTGTTGGCCTGGCCTGGGAAAACCACTCCCACCCCCTCAGGCAGCACCAGCAGAAACCAAGGGAAACTTAGCATCACCTATTAACTCAAGAAGACCAAAATAACACTGCACAGGTTCTGAAACTAAGCTGTCATTGGAATAACCATCCAAAAGTACAGATACTCCTTGACTTACAACGAGGTTATATCCGGTTATATCCTGATAATGCTATTTTAAGTTGAAAATATCGTCAAGTTGAAAATGCCTAATACACCTAACCTACCAAACATCACAGCCTAGCCTAGCAAGTACTCAGGACACTTACATTGGTCTACAGTTGGGTAAAATTAACTGGTAACACAATATACTATTGAGTATTCATTGCTTATTCTTTTGATTATGTGGCTGACTGGGGGATGCAGCTTCCTATTGCTGACAGTATTGGGAGGGAGTATTATATCACATATTGCTAGCCAGGAAAAGATCAAAAATTTAATATTTGAAGTGTGACTTCTACTGAATGTATATGATTTCTGCATTGTGGTAAGAAGAAAAATTATAAATTGAAGCATGGTGAGTTGGGGACCAAAACCCACATACTAAACCTATAGTCCCACCCTAATTCCTAGGGTAACTACCTATAGAAATGAAAAAACGTAAATAGGACCTAGAGTCCCCAAACATAATAGATAAAATGTTCAGAATACAATAAAAAAATCTTCCATTATACTAAAAACCATGAAAATCACAACTTGAATGAGAAAAGGTAACCAGATGGCACCAACACCAAATATATCATCAGATGTTGGAATTATCTGACTAGGGTTTTAAAGCAGTGCTATGAAATAAATTGTGTCCCCCTAAAATTATATGATGAGTCCTAACCCCCAATGTGACTGTATTTACAGTTAGGACTTTATAGAAGTAATTAAGGTTAAATAAGTTCATAAGGATAGGGCCTTGATCTGATAATAAGAGTGTTCTTTTAAGAAGAGACACTGGATGTTCATACTCTCTCTCTCTGCTATGTGTGAACAAAGCAAGAAGGTGGCCATCTGCAAGCCAGGAAGAAAGGATTTACCAGAAAATGAATCAGCTGATACCTTGCTTTTGAACTTCCCAGCCTCCAGAATTATGAGGAAATAAATTCCCATAGTTTAAACCACCCAATCAATGGTATTTTGTTATGGCAGCATGAGTAGATTAAAACAAACAGTCGTCATGAAAACAATTCAACAATCTATTGCAAATTCTTTTTAAACTAAAGAAAAATAAGAAATCTCAGCAAAGACAAAAAGGTTATAAAAATAATCAAATGAATAATAAACCTAAATATAAAATACTGGATGGGTTTGAAAGCAGAATATTGATGGCAGAGTATGATAGATTCAGTAAATGTGAGGATAGAACCATAGAATTTATACAATCTGAACAGAAAGTAGACTGAATAAATATTAATAATAAGAAGAAGAGTCTCAGGTACATGTGGGAAAATTATAAAAGATTGAAGATTGTATCATCAGAATCTCAGAGGATCAGATAAACAGAATGGGATAGAAATAATCTTAGAAGAAATAATTGATGAAGATGTTCCAAATTTGGTAAAGTCACACTTCTATACATTCAAGAAGCTGAGTAAACACCAAACACAATAAACTCAAAGAAACCTATAACAAAATATAATCAATCTTTTGAAAACTAAAGTCAAAGAAGGAGTCTTAAAAACAGATAAGTGACATATACACAGGGGCACACTAATTCAAATAACATTGGATTTCTCATCTGAAACTATGAAGGTTAGAAGGAAAAAGCACAATATTTTTCAATTACTGAGAAAAAAAGAACTGCTAACTGTTCTTTTTTCTATATTTCTATTTCTCCTATAATAACCTATAGGAGAAACTATGCCTCAGGAATGAAGTCGAAATATAACATTCTCAGATAAAGGAATACACTAAAAGAACTTGTCATTAGTAGCATCACTCTTAAAGACTGGCTTCAAAGAGTTCTTCAAACAGAAAGAAATGATTTAAGAAAAGAACCTTAGTACATCAGGAAGGAAAAAGGCATCAGAAATATCATAAATATAATTAAGTATAATACACTATCCTTTTACTCATAAGTTTATAAATCTTGCTTGATGATTAGAACAAAAAATACCACCACCATCGGATACCCAAGACAATTGTATTTAAAAGTGGAGAAAATAAAGGATCTCAATGGAAGTAAAGTTTCCACACTCCATTCACAAATGTGTCACAAAAGCAGACATTTATGAGACATCTGCATGTTATTCAGAGCAACCACTATTAAAACTATACAAAAAAATACTTAAAACACTATAAATAAATCAAAAAATGAAACCTAAAATATGTTCAAGTATCCCACAGGAAGACAAGAAAAGAGAAAAAGAAGAACCATAATTAGAGAAAAGAAGCAGAAATAATATAATAAAATGGCAGACATAAGTGCTAGTACCTTGATGATTATCCTAAACATCAAAATATACCAATCAAAGGGCAGATATTTTCAAAATGGATAAAAAAATACACAACCCAACTATATGTTGCTTAAAATAATAACTCACTTCAAATTCAAAACATAGGTAGATTGAAATTAAAAAGAGAAAAGTATATGCCATGAAAGGATTAATTTTTTTCAAAAAAGGAGGAATTATATTAATATTTTATAAAATAGGCTTCAGAGCAAAGAAAATGTCTATAGGCAAAGAGGGACATTATATAATAATAAAGGATAAATCCAGGAAAATAGAATGATCTAAATGTGCACACACCAAACAACAGGTGATCAAAATACATGAAACAAAAACAGATAGAAAAACAAAGAAGAAATAAGAAAATCCACCATTATACTAGGGACTTTTCCATCACCCTCTCAGCAAATGGTGGAACTACTAGCAGAAAATCAGCAAGATTTAGATCTAAACAACACAATCAACCAATAGTACCTAACTGACACATAAAACATTTCACCCAACAACAGCAGGTCACACTTGCTTTCAAACACTCATGGAACGTCCACTAAGATAGATTATATCTTATGCTATAAAACAAACCTCAACAAATTCAAAGAATTGTAATCATGCAGAATGTGTTCTCTGACAATAATAAAATCAAAGTAGAAATCTATATCAGAAAGACAACAGGAAAATCTCTAAACACATGATAATTCAACAAAATACTTCTAAATAACCTATAGGTCAAAAGCCAGTTTTAAAAACATTTTAAAAACACAAAGAAATTAATGAAAACAAAAACACAACTCATCAAAATATGTGGGATGCAGGTAAAGCAGTGCTGGGAGGTATATTTACAGAAATAAATGTTTACCATAGAAATGAAAGAGGCCAGGTATGGTGGCTTAAGCCTGTAATCCCAGCACTTTGGGAGTCCGAGGCAGGTGGATCACGAGGTCAAGAGATCGAGACCATCCTGGTCAACATGGTGAAACCCCGTCTCTACTAAAAAAAAAAAAAAAATACAAAAAATAGCTGTGCATGATGGCACATGCCTGTAATCCCAGCTACTTAGGAGGCTGAGGCAGGAGAATTGCCTGAACCCAGAGGCGGAGGTTGCAGTGAGCCGAGATCACACCATTGCACTCCAGCCTGGGTAACAAGAGCAAAACTCCATCTCAAAAAAGAAATGAAAGAAAAAACCCTCAAATCAATGACCTAAGTTCTTCTTCAAGACACTTTAAAAAATAAAAATAATTAGAGAAAAATAAGCCCAAATTAAGAAGAACAATAATAAGGATAACAGTAGAAATTTCTGAAATTGAAAAAAGAAAAAGTATAAAAATTTGATTAAACAAAAAGCTCAATCTTTGAAAAAAATAAAATTTATATAACTCTAACAAGACTGACAAAAAGAAAAAACACAAATCAACAATATCAGGAATGAATTAGAGGCTAAAATTACAACTCTGCAGACATCAGAAGAGAATAAGAGAGTTCCATAAACTCTCCCCTCATGAATTTAGCAACTTTGAGGAAATTGAATAATTCCTCCAAAACCACAAATAATCAAATCTGAACTAGGATGAAATAGACAATCATAATAGCTCTACAAACATCATGGAAATTACATTTTTAATTAAAGATATTCACAAACAAATCTCTGTGACACAAGTGTTTCACTGGAGAATTCTATCAAACATCTAAAGAACAACACCAATTTAACACAGTACTTTTTCAGAAAATAGAAGAGGAGAGAATACTTCCTAACTCATTTTATGAGGCCAGAATTATCCTGACACCAAAACTATATAAAGATAGTACTTAAAAAAAAAAAAATGCAAACTTCTCTAGACCAATATTTCTCATAAATCTAGATGCAAAAATTATCAATAAAATATTTAACAAATCAAATTCAATAATGTATAAAGAATTATACACCATGACCAAGTGTAATTTATTCTACCTCATCAACAAGATAAAGATGAAATGATATGATCATGTGATCATAACTGAATCACATAAAATATTCTCAAATGATTTTTGATAACGTTGCAAAAACAATTCAATAAAAGAATGCAAAACTATTATAGAAAAATAACCAAAAATAGATTGTAGACGTAAATGTCAAATATAAACTACGTAACTTTTAGAAAAGAACATTGAAGAAAATCTTTGGGATCTAGGACGAGGCTAAGAGTTCTTAAACTTGACCCCAAAAGCATAATGCACAAAAGAAAAAACTGACAACCTGGGCCTCATTAAGTTTTTAAACTTGTTCTCTGTGAAAGATCATATAAGGACAATAAAATACAAGCTATAGACTGAGACAAAATATTTTCAAACCATGTATCTGACAAAAAGACTAAAATCTAAATATACACAGAACTCTCAAAGCTCAACACTGTAAGAAAAAAACAAGCAATTCAATTAGAAAATTGGTGAAAGGCATGAATAGACATTTCACTGAAGAGCATATACAGATGGCAAATAAGCACAGCTAGAATATAAAGCAGGCAGAATTACATGAAACGACTAGGCTGGCCTAGCCTCCCAGCCTACATCTTTCTCCCATGCTGGATGCTTCCTTCCCTCAAACATCAGACTCCAAGTTCTTTAGTTTGGAGACTTGGACTGGCTCTTCTCCCTCCTCAACTTGCAGATAGCCTATTGTGGGACCTTGTGAGTGTGTGAGTTAATACTTAATAAACATCATTCATTCGTTTGTTCATTTGTATATATAAATTAAGAATAATCAAATCTGAACTAGGATGAAATAGACAATCATAATAGTCCTACAAATATCATGGAAATTACATTTGTAATTAAAGATATTCACAAACAAATCTCCATGACACAAGTGTTGTGTACACCTCCAGATGGACTCCCAGAGCCAGAAAGTCTGAGTCAACCTTGTGACACGGAACCCTGTGGCCTGATTAACCAACCCCGCAACATTCCACCACCGTTCCTGCCTCAACAGGAAAGAGGTCAACCTTGTGACACCAGATCCTGTGCACCTCCCCCCAGCCCAGCTTGCAGAGAATTCTACCAAACATCTAAAGAACAATTAACACCAATTTTACACAACACTTTTATATATAAATATATGTAAATATTTATATATAAATATATATATATATATACATGAAGTCAGTCCCTCTGGAGAACCCTAACACAGACAGCTAAGTGTTCACCAAGGGTTAGGGACATTAGTGGGATATATTGGGAGATGGGTATGGTTATAAAAGCACAACACGTGGGACCTTGGTGGTGGTGTAACTGTTCAGTGTCTTAACAGTGATGATGGGTACACAAACCTACACATATAATAAAATGGTATAGAACCAAATACATGCAAGGTTCTTTGAACTGACTACACCATGGTCAAGCCATGCTGACCTCTGTGACCCACACGTACACCTGCAGATGGACTCCCAGAGCCAGAAAGTCTGAGTCAACCTTGTGACCCTGAACCCTGCGGCCTGATTAACCAACCCTGTGACATTCCACCACTGTCCCTGACTCAACAGAAGAGAGGTCAACTTTGTCACACAGGACCCCGTGACACCTCCCCGCAGCCCAGCTTGCAAAAAATCGCCCTGAACCATAACTTTTTACTCCCTACCCCAAATCTATAAGACCAGCTCCTATCCCACAGCCCTCTGCTGACTCTCTTTTCAGACTAAGCCCACCCACACCCAGGTGAATAAACAGACTTGTTGCTCACACAAAACCTGTTTAGGTGGTCTCTTCATTCAGAGCACCTAACAAAACACACACACACACACACACACACACACACACACACGCAAGACACAAGTAGAAATGGGGAAAACAGAGTAATATTAGTTGATTGTATCAATATCCTGTTTCAGATATAAAACAATAATTTTGTAAAATATCACCATTGAGGGAAACTGAGGAACCCATACATTGTGTCTCTCTGTTTTATTTCTTATTTAAGTTTTTATTCTGTTTTATTTCTTACAACTACATGGGAATCTACAATTTTCTTAATAAAGTTTTAATTTTTAAAAGTGGGTAAGAGACAGCAAACCTTTGCCTTTCAAAGACCTAGTTTCTAATAGAGAAGACAGAATTGAAGGTAAATTCTTCTTCAAAGACCAGGCAAAATGCCATCTTCTTTTGAAGTCACCCTTAAAGCTATCAAACAGAATTATTACTTCCTCTTCAGTACACCAAAAAGATCTTGATTATCCACAAACATCTTATGATAGCACTTAGACTGTGGTGTAATTAATATATTTGCTTATAAATCAGAAAAAGAAATCTATGTGAATTTTTCAATGCAGACTTCCTGATTTAAAAATCTGACTTTAACTAACTATATAACCTTGAACAAGTTTCTTAACCTAGTTAAGCCTCAGTTCTCTCACCTATACAATGAGAATAATAAAAGTGCCTACCTCAGAGGCTTGCCATTAAGATAAAATAAGACAACTTATTTAAACTACCTAGATCACCATCCAGAATATACTAAGTTATGGGTTAAGTATTGTGAAAGGAGAATAAATCTTGGGACCCCAAACTCATTAACCCAAAGGGAAGTCAAGCTGGGAACTGGGTCACACAAAACTCCCTCCCCTTTTGATTCCTAAATAAGATGGCTACAAGATGAAAGCTACACACCTCCCTCATATTTTACCCACAAGGAAATTCCTAGTGAGCTCCAAGATCTTTACCCTAAAGTGTTTCTGTTAAAATTCAACATGACAATGTAAATTAATAGCTTATCTTTGCAAATGCAGTCACCCTCTGCCTACCTGACACAAATTCATATCTGATTGTTCCCCTGCCTCATTTTGGCTATGTTATGTTATATAAAAATGCAGATTCCATGCATCTACTCTCCCCCAATTTATCTATGTTATTTTAAGTAAAAATGTAGATTCACTGAGCCAGACAAAGGCATGAATGACTATTTTCTCTCTCCACACCACATACCTGAAAATTACGTACTTCTCAATATCCTGCTGTTTCCCCTTTACATTTGGAAACCTCTTTCGGAGAAAGGTATGGACCTGTCTACCAGGCACACATCCTTAACTTGGGCAAATAAACCTCCTAAAATGATAGAGACTTAGCTCGTCGGGTTTTTCAATTGACAGTATATTTGATACTTAACCAAATCACAGGTATTTGTCTAAATTTAGTTATTGTTTTGCTTTCACTATTTTTCTTACTTAATGACCAGTGAAATAGTATATTATTATTTTCTTTGCCTAAAAAACCTTTGAGCATTTTATAATAAGTGATCATTACATTCATTTATTGTAAGCCTACAAGCCATTCATTGTAAATGGTATTCAATAAATATTTTCATATTCACTTATAAATAAATGTTTGTTTTATTTATATATTTATATCAGTTTTTAAAACTGCTTTATTGAGTAAAGTTTATATATGATAAATTACACATATTTAAAGTGTTTGCTTTGATAAGTTTTAACATAAATATACTCTTGAACCAATTTCTGCAATCCAGATGGTGAACATGTTCATAATCTCCAAAAGTTTCCTCATGTCCCAATGTAATCTTTTCCCTCTGAGCCTCCTGAATTCCTCATTCCCAAAAAATTCATCTGCTTTCTGTTACTCCAGATTAGTTAGCATTTTCTAAAATTTTAAATAAATGTAATTCTATAGTATGTAACTTTTTATGTCTTGTTTCTTTCACTTTGCATAATTGAGATACAACTATGTTGTATGTATCGATAATTCATTCATTTTTACTGCTAAGTAGTATCTTATTCAATGGGATATCAATTTTTTTATCCATTCACCTGTTAATGAACACTTACATTGTTTCCAGTTTTTGGTTATTTCCTATAAAGTTGCCATGAATATTTATGTACAAGTCTTTATTTGGACATATACTTTTGTTTGTCTCTGGTAATCCTTTAGAAATAGAATGGCTAGTTCAAATGCTAGGTATGTGTTTAACTTTTGAAGAAAAATTTTCAAACTGTTTTCTAAAGTGTTGTATAAATTTTACATTCCCTCTAGAAGTGAAAGAGAGTAATAGTTGTTCCACATCTCCACAAACACCTAGTATTGTCAGTCTTTTAGACATTCTAATAGGTGTATAGAAATATCTCACAGTGATTTTAATTTGCAGTTACATAATATCTAATGATGAAAATCCTTTTGCATGCTCATTTGCTACCAATATGCCTTCTTTGGTGAAATGTCTATTCAAATATTGGTCCATATTTTTATTGACTTATTATTATAGAGTTTTGAAATGCCAAGATATATATATATATATATATATATATATATATATATATATATATATATATATATATATATTCTGGATATAAGTCATTTATCAGAAACAATTTGCAAATACTTTTTTCAGCCTATGCTTTGACTTTCATTTTCTTAACAGTGTCTTTCAAATGAGAGAATTTCTTAACTTTAATAAGGTAAAATTTATCAAATTTTTCTTTAATGGACTATGCGGTTGGTGTTACATCAAAAAGAGATTCACCTAACCCATTTCTCAACTTGTGACTATTAATATTTTGGACTGGATAAATCTTTGTTGTGGGTAAGTGTGGTGGGCAGAGGAGGTGGTGTGTCCATTTGTGCACTGCAGGATATTTACTAGCATGCCTGCCCTCTACCCAGGAGATGACAGTAGCAACTCCTACCCCAGCTGCAACAAGCAAAAATATCTGCAGATATTGCAAATATCTTCTGGAATGGAGGACAAAATTGCCCCTAATAGAGAACTGCTGGCTTAATTCAAAGTCATAAGTATTTTTCTGTGTCTCTTTTAGAAGTTTTATGATTTCAAGTTTTGTATTCAGGTCTATAATATAGTTTGATTAATTCTTGTAACATGATATAAGGTAGTGTTAAGTTTGTGTTTTGTTTTGTTTTGTTTTTTTTGCACACAGATATCCAATTTGTTCCAGAATTATTTGTTGAAAAAAAATTCCTTTTCACTGAATTGCTATGGAAAACCTGTTGATAAGGAACTGACTCTATACGTGGTTGATCTATGTCTGGAGTCTCTTTTCTGTTCCATTTATCTGTCTTGATACCACTCTATACTGCCTTGGTTACTGAAGCATTATAGTGATTGTTGAAGCCATGTAGGGTAAGTTCTACAACTTATTTCTTTCTTTCCAAAGTTATTTTGACTATTTTTGTCATTTGCACTTCCATACGAACTTTGGAAACAAGCTGTCAGTTTCTACATAAAGTGCTTGCTGGGATTATAATTGAGCTTACCTTGATTCTATAGATTTGAGAAATTTTTACATCTTAACAATATTGTTTGCCAATTTATAAATATTGTGTATCATAATTATATCTTCTCTAATTTCTCTAGCAATGTTTTATAATTTTCCTGCATGTGCTTTGTCAAATTTATCCTGCAATATCTTATATTTTTATATTATTGTCAGTGCCAAAGACAGTGGCAGGAGACAGACAAACTCCTAGGCAGACCGAGGCGGGTCCCTGGTGAAACCTGACCTCCAAGCCAAAAACAGCCTAAAGTCTGAAAACCAAGCTGCTGGTTCCAGATGAAGTCCACAACCTGAGTGAGAACTTTCATTCCTGTTTCCCTGCTCTTTCCTAATTCGTTCTGAGTAATAATTTTTAGCTAATCAAATGTCACCTTTTCCATGCATCTCTACAGCCCACACCTCTCCCATTCTGGTTTTATAAAAACCCCCAACTCAGTTACATGGGGACTACAGCCACCTGTGTTTGGGTTGGGGGAGTGGTGACCCGCCTTCAGGTAGGGATTGTCCACTTCAGGTCCCCTCTCCACTGAGAGCTCCATCTCCCAGGTTCAAGCAATTCTTCTGCCTCAGCTTCCTGAGTAGCTGGGATTACAGGCACACGCTACCATACCCAGCTAATTTTTGTATTTTTAGTGGTGATGGGGTTTCACCATGTTGGTCAGGCTGGTCTTGAACTCCTGACCTCAGGTGATCCTCCCAAAGTGCTGGTATTATGGGCATGAGCCACTGCGGCCAGCCTTGTCTGCTTTCTTAGTTGTTTCAGATAAGATGATAATTCTGGTCAGTAATTCTCTATCTTGATCAAAGTACACAAATTTTAAATGTATATAAAGTCAATCCTCATTATTCATGGATTTTCTATGTCTGAATTTACCTACTCGCTAAACTGTATTTGTAACCCTAAAATCAATACTTGTGACATCTTTGCAGACATGCAAAGAAGGGTGAAAATCTTTAGTCACCCAATGTCCATGTGCCCCATGGAGGTTAGATGAGGCTACCTCTGCCTTCCTGTTTCAGTTCTCATCCTGTAAACAAGTGTTGTTCTCATAGTCTATTTGGTGCCACATTTTCACGTATTTGTGCTTTTTATTGATGTCTTCACTGTTTAAAATGGCCGCCAAGCATAGTGCTGAAGTGCTGTCTTGTGTTATAAGCACAAGAGGCTGTGATATCCTTTATGGAGAAAACACATGTGCTAGATAAGTTTCCTTCAGGCATGAGTTTTGCTGTTGTCTGTGAGTTCCGTGTTAATGAATCAACAATATATATCACATAAAGTGTCTTCATACAAGCACACACATCAAAACAAGATTATATATCAATTTGCTGACAAAAATATTGTGACCAGAAACTTATGGAAGCCTAACCCTGTATTTGTCCTAGAAACGATTGTTCAGTAACATTAACAAATGTTAATTCAGTTTTTATGCTGACTTTATAGAATACAACTATAAGGAATAATGAGTGAGAATGGACTTTATTTTAGCTCTGATGTGAAGTAGATAAGCATCCAAGCTCTAACAAAGATTTTTCCATGCTGTGCTCAGTCTGGTGAAGGGAAAAAATAATTCTGGTAGGTATATGTAATAAGATAAAAATAAGTTACGTAGATGTAATTGTGTTACTGGAAAGGACTTGGAAAGGCTAGGTAGTTAGAACAGACCTAAAGGGTTTTTAAAATTATTAACTTATTATCAGCATCCTTGTTTCCCCAAACAGAAGGACCCTGACAACTAGAGGATAAAACTAATTTTCTTAGACTTTTCTCTGAGGTTCTTTTGCCTGAATCACAAATCCCTTCATAGTTCATTCATTCAATAAACATTCACTCCACACCTACAATATGCCAGGCCTTGGGCTCAGATTTGAGGTTAGAAACTACAAAGACTGAGTCTTTATACTCCACCGAATCAGAATCAGCTGTGGAAGAACAGGTGCACAATATCAGCACAGTGTGACAGGTGCTAGGAAACATGCATCCCAGAATGTTGCATAGTAGAAACACAGAGATCTCCCCAGTCAGCTTCCCAGAGGGAAGGGCAGTCCTTGGGGCACTTGAGAGAAAAAGAAAATTAAATAAGTTAAATAGTATCTCAACGGAATGGCAGTTGGGAAAGCAGCATCTTACAGACTCTGAGCCAGAGACCCAGGAAGAGACAAAAGAGATGAGGGTAAGGAGGAAAGCCGGCAAGATCATGCAAAATCTTATACACCAAGCTAAGGAGTTTGAATTTCATTTTGCAGGCAAATAGGAGCCATTAAAAAGTTTTAAGTAGGAAAGAGATATGGACAGATTTATTCCATGAATGATCCTTCATTTCTGTGTGGAATATGAATTTGATGAGGAGAAATCCTGGAGACAAGAAGATGAGTAAGGAGGTTGTTGTCATAAACAAGTGAGATAATCGTGGTCTGGAAAAGAGTGCTGCTTCCAAAGTTTATTTCTTCACCAGTGCTTTAGCCATATGAAACCACCCACTGCAATCCATACAGATAACTTCTTTCCTGCCTTTATACCTTAGCATGCCATTTTTCTCTTGCCTGGACTTTTATTGACTGCCTTTGTCTGTTTGGAAAATGCCCATGCATCCTCCAGTGAACCTCTACTTTGAAACCTTCATATTTGCAAAAAGAATCTGCCTCTCCTTAATCTCTGTTTTCATAGCTCATCTCCACTATAATGCCCTTCAAAATTAATAAGTAACTGATCATTTATTTAAGATTTCAACTAGATTGAGATCCCCTTGGGAGCAAGGATTATGTCTTATACACCCTCCACTTCAATGAACACAGATCTTATTACATGTTGTAGATCAGGGGCTCTCAAATTTTAGAGTGCATCAGAATCTCCTCGGGAGCTTGTTAAAATGCAGATGGGTATCCCTGGAGTTCCTAATTCAGTAGGTCTGAGATGCTAACCTGGGACTCTCATTTCTAACAAGTTAGCATCTGAGATGCTAACCTGGGACTCATTTCTAACAAGTTCCCAAATAATGCTGAGGCTGGCACTACTGGTCCAGTGACCATGCTTTGAAAAACACCACCCTAGATTTCCAGACTGTGGTCTCCCTAGGTCATGAAGTTTATTAACTCCACCATCTCATATGTTATGATATTCCACCATGTGTATGCGTCCCTGTGCATGTGTGTGAATGTGTGCATATGTGTGTAGAGAGGTTTAGCCTGGGTGCATATGCTTTTATTTTCTACAAATTTTTCAATGTTTCTATCCCTCAAAACAAAGATTCTTAGGCACAAATTATTATTGTGATAAGCTTAGCTTATTACACTTCAAAAGAGCCATTCCATGCACTTTCTACCACATACCTATTTATGCTCTGGCCACATAGACCACTTAGAGTCCCCTAGAGATTCCCACTCATGAGCAAGTATCCTAGAATTATGATTCTCCATTTTCTATATAAAACTAATCATACACCCCCCAAAAACAATTTTAGCCAAAAAAATCAATTAAATTTATCACTCACTTAAAAAATCTAAATCTAAGATTTGCAAAGGCCAACACTCTAAAGGGAAGGAAATAGGTTGGCAGGAAGGAATGAGCTTTGAGCAATGCTCATAAATAACCAAGGATCATCTCAGTTTTATTTCTGTCCATATGAGCCAGTGCTGATTATTCCATTGCATCACCAAAACAGTTTTTCTCTATAAAATCTATTCCGTTTCATTTTCAGTTAGTTGTCAGACTTCCCTGGGGGTACATGTTCTACTCAGTTCATTTATTTTTGTGAAATTCTGCATCACATTTTCTTTTGTTTTCTTTGTAATTCTCCTGATATCTTCACAGCTTCTCTACCAAAAGAAATAACAAAAAACTTAAACCAACAAACAGAGGTAATTTACATGGTTCTTTGCTTTACTTGGATCCAATGACTGAGTGAGTCCCCGAGGCCCACCAATGTAAATATCAGGGGGTTGTCATGCCCACTACTTTCATGAGTTCAAATATAATTTTTTAAATTTCTCAATTATGACAGGTTCTCTTTTATTTATGAACTTTCCATTGAACTTTGGAATGATTACAAAGTTAGCAATTATCTCAGAGTAATTTCTATTTATTATGGAGCCTAATTTCCCTGGGGCTTCTCTTGTAAAGCTATTTTCATAAATGTCCAAACTTCTTGTTTTTTCCAAATACTTCTAACATAAAATAATTATCCTCAACCCTTTACATTCTCTTAAAGACTTTTCAAATCTCGTGTGTGTGTGTGTGTGTGTGTGTGTGTGTGTGTGTGTGTGTATGTGTTGTGTAACAGGGTGAATATTGCAGGTCCCCTTCTGGGCTCTGAAGCAACTTTGCCATATAGGCAGTTCTGTTCATCATCACTGTGAAACTTCATTTCAGGAAGAAAATGAACATCTACAGATTTTTTTTTCACATGATCAGGGTTTGACACACTTAACTATTTCAAAACATACAGTACAGCTGTAAAACTTAAAGCTTTAAAATGTCATATAAAGGCAAAGTGTTGCATCTGAGTCTATTTCAGAGTCAAATAGAACAAGATTTGAATCATAGTTCTGTCATTTAATAGCTACATAAGCCAAAACTTCTCTGAGACTTGGCCTTTCTACAAATTAAGGTAAGATAGTAACAAATACTCTGAATAAAATTAAATGAGATACTGCATACAAGCATTGGGCACATACTAAATGTTATAAAGGGTTAGTGCTCTCTTGCTATCCCTCTCTCTCTATCTCTCTCACAAACACACGCACATACACACAGACTACATTTTTCAAACTTTATTTATATATTGTTTTACAGTTTTAACACCTTTTTACCATATTCATCTTTTACTCTAACTCAAGCATGATATAGTTATATTAAATATTATAGCTATTATATACATATCAAAAATAATGAATTACTTCTTTTTGTGCATCTACTTTGTACAAGACATCAGACTTTATTTAATGCTATGACAACCACTAGGAATTACTTCCCCATTTTTATTGAGGAATAAACTAAATTCCAGGAGGTAAGTTAACTCAGCCAAGAACACAGAGCTAGTAAGTGGGGAAGCTAGCCCAAAAACACGTTCTCTGACCTCATTGCTATAGCCAGCACATCATGTGGCATGATGAATATCATTCTCAGAGACATCTAGTTACGGTTTGTCTCTATATCCCCACCCAAATCTCATCTTGTAGCTCCCATAATTCTCATGTGTTGTGGGAGGAACCTGGTGGGAGATAATTGAATCCTGAGGGAGGGTCTTTCTCATGCTATTCTCATGATTGTGAATAAGTCTCATGACATATGATGGTTTTAAAAAGGGGAGTTTCCCTGCACAAGCTCTTTTTGCCTGTTGCCATCAATGTAATATGTTACTTGCTCCTCCTTGCCTTCTGTCATGATTATGAGGCTTCCCCAGCCATGTGGAACTGTAAGTTCAATTAACCCTCTTTCTTTTGTAAATTGTGCAGTCTTGGATATGTCTTTATCAGCAGCATGAAAGCAGACTAATACAGTAAATTGGTACCAGTAGAGTGGGGTGCTGCTGAAAAGATACCCAAAAAATGTGTAAGCGACTTTGGAATTGGGTAAAAGCAGAGACTGGAACAGTTTAGAGGGCTCAGAAAATATAAAAATGTGGGAAAGTTTGGAACTCCCTAGAGACTTGTTGAGTGGCTTTGACCAAAATGCTAATAATGATGTGAACAATGAAATCTAGGCTGAAGTGGTTTCAGATGGAGATGAGAAACTTGTTGGGACCTAGAGCAAAGGTGACTCTTACGTTTTAGCAAAGAGACTGGTGGCATTTTACCCCTGCCCTAGAGATTTGTGGAACTTTAAACCTGAGAGATAAGATGCAGGGTATCTAGCAGAAAGAATTTCTAAGCAGCAAAGCATTCAAGAAGTGACTTGTGTGCTGTTAAAGGCATTCAGTTTTATAAGGGGAGAAGGGCATAAAATTATGGAAAATTTGCAGCCTGACACTGCAATGGAAAAAAACAAAAATCCCATTTTCTGAGGAGAAATTCAAGCCAGCTACAGAAATTTGCATAAGTAACAAGGAGCTGAATGTTAATCCTCAAGATAATGGGGAAAATGTCTCCAGAATATATCAAAGATCATGAAAACCCCTCCCACCACAGACCTGGGGACCCAGAAGAATAAAATGGGTTTGTGGGTTGGGCTCCGGGTCCCTGGACTTGGTGCCCTGTGTTCCAGTCACTCCAGCCATGGCTAAAAGAGGCCAAGGTACAGTTTGGGCTGTTGCTTCAGAGAGTGCAAGCCCCAAACCTTGACAGCTTCCAGATGGTATTGAACCTGTGGGTGCACAGAAGTCAAGAACTGAGTTTTAGGAACCTCCACCTAGATTTCACAGGATATATGGAAACATGTGGATGTCCAGGCAGAAGTTTGCTGCAAAGGCAGGCCCTCTTGGAGAACCTATCTTAGGGCAGTACAGAAGGAAATTGTGGGGTCAGAGCCCCCACACAGAGTCCCTACTAAGATACCACCTAGTGGAGCTGTGAGAAGAGGGCCACTGTCCTCCAGACCCCAAAATGGTAGATTCACCAACAGCTTGCACCATGTACCTGGAAAAGCCACAGACACTCATTGCCAACCTGTGAAAGCAGCCAGGAGGAAGGCTATATCCTGCAAAGCCACAGGGGTGGAGCTGCCCAAGACCATAGGAACCCACCTTTTGCATCAGCATGACCTGCATGTGAGACATGGAGCCAAAGGAAATCACTTTGGAGCTTTAAGATTTGATTGCCCTGCTGGATTTCTGACTTGCATGAGGCTTTTAGACCCTTTGTTTTGGCCAATTTCTTCCATTTGGAATGGCTGTATTTACCCACTGCCTATTCCCACATTGTATCTAGAAAGTAACTAATTTGCTTTTGATTTTACAGCCTCATAGGCAGAAGAGATGTGCCTTGTGTTGGATGAGACTTTGCACTGTGGACTTTTGAGTTAATGCTGTAATGAGTTACAACTTTGGGAGACTGTTGAAAAGCATGATTGGTTTTGAAATGTGGGGACATGAGATTTGGGAAGAACAAGGGTCAGAATGATATGGTTCGGCTGTGTCCCGACCCAAATCTCATCTTGAATTCCCATGTGTTGTGGAAGGAATCTGGTAAGAAGTAACTGAATCAAGGGGGCAGGCCTTTCCCTTGCTGTTCTCATGATAGTGAATAAGTCTCACAATATCTGAAGGTTTTACAAAGGTGAGTTTCCCTGCACAAGCTCTCTCTTTGCCTGCTGCCATTGACTTAAGATGTGATTTCCTCCACCTTGCCTTCCACCATGATTGTCAGGCTTCCCCAGCCATGTGGAACTATAAGTCCAATCAAATCTCTTTGTAAATTGCTCAGTTTGGGGTATGTCTTTATCAGCAGCATGAAAATCAGCTAATATAGCTGGTTGGGTTTCAAATCTGAACTCTGGCCTAGATTGGTTGTGCTATTTGGGAAAGTAACATAATTTAAATTTCCTCACTGAAAAAACACAGGAATAAAAATAGTGCTAAGCTCCCAGGGCTTTGTGAGGATTAAATACATTAATTCCTCTAAAGCCCTAAGCATGGTGGTGTCTGACACATAGTAAGAGCCTGATAAGTAACATCTATTAGCAATTTAACAAAGTGGAAAGGTAGGTCACATCTTCTGCAGATTAGAGTAAACGTGATTCTGACTTTTTAAAAAATCCTGTATTTTTACATGAAATACTTTTCTTGAGATTTCTGATCTCCTCTTCCCAGAGCAGAAAGATTAAGCCACCAAATGGAGTGCCTGATTTCAGATCAGAAGTGAAATGAGAACAACCAAAACATCATCCCTCCTCCCCTACCATTTATTTCCCTGACATGGAGTGGGACTTATCTGGGAAATATACCAAAGATAATGGCTAACCATAAAGGGTTTTAAACAGGATAATAAAAGAATAAGCTTTTAGGCCAGGTATGGTAGCTCAGGCCTATAATCCAAACAGTATAGGGATTATATACAATCCCTCCCAAGGCCAAGGTAGGAGGATCCTTGAGGCCAAGAGTTCAAGACCAGCCTTGGCAACATAGTGATACTCTATGAACAAAAACACATCAATTAGCCAGGCACAAAGGCACACTCCTATAGGGGAAGTTGAAATAGGAGGATCCATTGAGCCCAGGAGTTCAAGGCTGCAGTAAGCTATCATCATGCCATTGCACTCCAGTCCAGTCTACCGAGTGAGACCCTGACTCTAGGAAAAAAAAGAATAAGGTTTTCCGAATCCATTTTTAGACAGTGTTTCTTCACTGGAGGTGATTCTGCCTCCCCACTCCAAAGGATATTTGGTGATATCCGAAGGCAGCTTTGGGTATCATGACTGGAGGGTCATCATGATACTGGCATTTAGGGAGCAGAGGTCAGGGATGCTACCAAACATCATTCAATGCACAGAGTAGCTCCCCATCACTACCACAAAAAAGAATTATCTAGTCCAAATGTCAATAATGTCAAGACCAAGAAACCTTCATTTAAAAGATATGGGGAAAATGACATCATAGAGGAGCAAAGACTAAAGGAGGGGAAGAAAGTAAGGTGGGTATTACAGTAACACAGGAATCTAGGAACCAGGAACCAGGAATCTAGGAATGTAAATGATGAAATGTAAGAAGGAGGTCGATAAGAAAGAGGTAAACAGAATAGAACTAGCATAATTTCATGAGTGGTTAGCTGTAGTGGGTTAGGAAAAGAATAATCTAAGAGGCTTTGATGACTGAGGAAACAATTATCAAAAAATCATGAGCCCCATTTTAGTTACTCAATAGGAAATCAGTACAAAATTTAGGGTCTGAAAACAAGATCAATGTATTATTTCTCATGATTCTGTTTGTTGACCAAGTGGTTCTTCAGATTTGCATGACATTGGCTAGGGCGCTGGGATAGCTGGATGATACAAATGGTCTTATTCACATATCTAGCAGCTGGTACTAGCCACAAGTGCATAGCTCAGCCCTGACTATAGGATAGGGGCTTCAGCTTTCCTGGAGGCAGGCATATCCATGTGACTAGTTGGGATTCCTCAAAAAAACGGTGGCCAGGGCCGGGCGCAGTGGCTCAAGCCTGTAATCCCAGCACTTTGGGAGGCCGAGGCAGTTGGATCACGAGGTCAAGAGATCGAGACCATCCTGGTCAAAATGGTGAAACCCCGTCTCTACTAAAGATACAAAATATTAGCTGGGCATGGTGGCACGTGCCTGTAATCCCAGCTACTCGGGAGGCTGAGGCAGGAGAATTGCCTGAACCCAGGAGGCGGAGGTTGCAGTGAGCCATTGCACTCCAGCCTGGGTAACAAAAAAAAAAAAAAAAAAAAAAAAAAAAAAAAAAAAAAACGGTGGCCATGTTACAAGAAAGACAAGGAGATAAGACCAAAATGAAAGTAATTATCAAGCCTCTGCTTGAATCAAACTTGTTAATTCCTACTAATCAAAGCTAATCCCATATCAACCCCAGAGCCAATGTGAGAGGGATTTATGTAAGGAGAGTCGGAAGGAATGACTTGTCAGGGGACACTAGTCTTCTGCAAGTCTCCCACAATCTCTATCTATTGTTTTTATCTCTGCTGAAGCAGTATTTGCTTACACTACCATCTTCCATAGTACCACACTTCTCAAGAGACAGGACTGTGTTGTATTTATCAAGACTCCAACCATAGTACCAGGAACATAATAGGGATTATATTAATATTCAGTGAATGGTAGGAAATGACGGAAGAAAAGAAGAAATGGAAAGAAGGAAGAAGACAGACTAGGAATTTCAAATATTCATATGCATTTTATTTCTGCAGTAGAACAAATAAGTTATTTGGTTTCTAGTTTCTTCATTTTCAAAAGATAAATCCCCAGTTTGTATCTTTAAAAAAAACTCTAAAGATTAAATACTAATATGCTTTGGCTGTGTGTCCCTACTCAAATTACATGTTGAATTGTGATCCCAAGTATTGGAGGTGGGGTCTGGAAGGGGATTGATTATGGGGGTGGTTTCTAACGGTTTAGCACCATCTCCCTAGTGCTGTCTCGTGATAGAGTTTTCAATCTATCTCAGTCTAGTGTTTAAATGTGTGTAGCATTTCCCCTATCACTCTCTCTTACCTGCCACTATGTGAAGACATGTTTGCTTCCTCTTTACCTTCTGCCATGATTGTTAAGTGTTCTGAAGCCTCTCACTCATGTTTCCTGTACAGCCTACAGAACTATGAATCAATTAAACCTCTTTTATTCATAAATTACCTAATCTCAGTTTTTTATAGCAGTGTGAGTGAGCAATACAGAAATCAATACCAGAGAAGTGGGACATTGCTATAAAGATATCCGAAAATGTGGAAGCAACTTTGAAACTGGGTAATGGACAGAAGTTGGACCAGTTTGTAGGGCTCAGAAGACAACATGAAGGAAGGTTTGGAACTTCCTAAAGACTTGTTGAATTTTTTGACCAAAATACTGATAGTGATATGGACAATGAAGTCCTGGATGAGAGGGGCTCAGATGGAGATGAGGAATGTACTGGAAACTGGAATAAAGATCACTCTTGTTATGTTTTAGCAAAGTGACTGGTGATATTGTGCCCCTGCTCTAGAGATCTGTGGAACTTTAAACTTGAGAGAGATGATTTAGGGTATCTGGTGGAAGAAATTTCTAAGCACCAAAGCATTCAATATATGACCTGGTTCCAGCCAGGCGTGGTGGCTCACGCCTGTAATCCCAGCACTTTGGGAGGCTGAGGCAGGTGGATCACAAGGTCAGGAGATCGAGACCATCCTGGTCAACATGGTGAAACCCCGTCTCTACTAAAAAATACAAAAAAAAATAGCTGGGCACGGTGGTGCGTGCCTGTAATCCCAGCTACTCAGGAGGCTGAGGCAGGAGAATTGCCTGAACCCAAGAGGCGGAGGTTGTGGTGAGCCGACATTGTGCCATTGTACTCCAGCCTGGGTAACAAGAGCGAAACTCTGTCTCAAAAAAAAAAAAAAAAGACATGACCTGGCTCCTTCTAACAGCATACTCTCAATGCATGAACAAAAAGACTGTCTGAAACTGGAACTTGTATTTAAAAGGCAAGCAGTAAAGTTACATATAACTTTATTCATATGTAAAAGCTTGGAAAATTTGCAGCCTATGTGGGATAAAAGAAAAACTATTTTCCAAGGAGAAATTCAAGACAGCTACAGAATTTTGAGTAAGTAAAGGGGAGCCAAATATCAACAGCTAAGACAATGGAGGAAATGCCTCCAAGGTATTTGCTAAGACCTTCTTAGCAGCCCCTCACATCACAGGCCTGGGAGTCTATGAGGAAAAAGATTAGTTTTTTGGGCCAGGCCTATGGCCTTACTATTCTGAGCAGCCTTTAGACATGGTGTCCTGCATCCCAACTGTTCCAGCTCTAGTCATAGCTAAAGTGGGCCAAGGTACAACTCAGGCCTTAGTGGCTTCCACAGGCTGTTGGGCCTGCAGGTGTGCCGAACGCAAGAGCTGTGGTTAGGGAGCCTCCTAAATTTCAGAAGATGTAAGAAAATGCCTGGATGATCAGGCAGAAGTCTGCTGCAGGGGCAGAGCCCACATGGAGAACCTCTACCAGGCCAGTGTGGAAGGAAAATGTGGGGTTGGACATAGAGTTCCCCACTGGGCACTGCCTAGTGGAGCTGTGAGAAGAGGGCTAATGTCCTCCAGACTCCTGAATGGTAGATCCACTGACAGCTTGCACCATATGCCTAGAAAAGCCATAGACACTCAATGCTATGAAAGCAGCCCTAGGGGCTGTACTCTGTAGAGCCACAGAGGCAGAACTTCCCAAGGCCTTGCAAGCCCACCCTTTGCATCAGTATGACCTGAATGTGAGACATGGAGTCAAAGGAGATTATTTTGAAGCTTTGAAATTTAATGACTATGCTGCTAGGTTTTGGACTTGCATGTGGTCTGTGGCCCCTTTGTTTTGGCCAATTTCTCCATTTTGGAATAGGAGTATTTACCCAACGCCTGTACCCCCATTTTAGCTATGGCTAAATTTTATCTTGGAGGTAACTAACTTGTTTTTTTATTTTACAGGCTCATTGGCAGAAGGGACTTGCCCTGTCTCAGATGAAACTTTGGGTTTGCAAAAGCATTGGCAACAAAAGCCAAAATAGACAAATGGGACCTAATCAAACTCCACAGCTTCTGCACGGCAAAAGAAACAGTCACTAGAGTGAATCGGCAACCAACAGATTGGAAAAAATCTTTACAGTTTACCCAACTGACAAAGGGCTGATATCCAGAATCTACAAAGAACTCAAACAGATTTACAGGAAAAAAACAAACAAGCCCATTCAAAAATGGGCAAAGGATATGAACAGACACTTTACAAAAGAAGACATACATGAGGCCAACAAACATATGAAAAAATGCTCATCATCACTGGTCATTAGAGAGATGCAAATCAAAACCACATTGAGATACCATCTCACGCCAGTTAGAATGGCGATCATTAAAATATCTGGAGACAGCAGATGCTGGAGAGGATGTGGAGAAATAGGAACACTCTTACACTGTTGGTGGGAGTGTAAATTAGTTCAACTATTGTGGAAGACAGTGTGGCGATTCCTCAAGGACCTAGAAATAGAAATTCCATTTGACCCAGCAATCCCATTACTGGGTATATATCCAAAGGACTATAAATCGTTCTACTATAAGGACACATGCACACGAATGTTCATTGCAGCACTGTTTACAATAGCAAAGACCTGGAACCAACCCAAATGCCCATCGATGATAGACTGGACTGGAAAAATGTGGCACATATACACCATGGAATATTATGCAGCAAGCAAAAATGATGAGTTTGTGTCCTTTGTAAGGACATGGATGAATCTGGAGAACATCATTCTCAGCAAACTGACACAAGAACAGAAAAAGAAATACCGCATATACTCACTCATAGGCGGGTGAGAAAAATGAGAACACATGGACACAGAGAGGGGGCCTACTACACACTGGGGTCTATTGGGGAGAATGGGGGAGGGACAGCGGGGGGGCTGGGGAGGGACAGCCTGGGGATAAATGCCAAGTGTGGGTGAAGGGGAGGAAGGCAGCAAAACACACTGTCATGTGTGTACCTATGCAACTATCTTGCACGTTCTGCACATGTACCCCAAAACCTATAATGCAATAAAAATTTAAAAAAAAAAAAAGAAAAAGAAACTTTGGGTTTGGACTTACAAGTTAAGACTTTGGGGGACTGTCAGAAAGGTATGATTGTATTTTGCAACGTGAGAAGTACATGAAATTTTGGAGGATCCAGGGGTGGAATGACATGGTTTGGCTCTGCATCCCCACCAAAACTGGACATTGAATTGTAATCTTGAGTGCTGGAGGTGAGGCCTAGTGGGAGATAATTGAATCATGACAGTAGTTTCTAATAATTTAGCACCATCCCCCTAGTGCTGTTTCGTGATAGAGTTCTGACAAGTTTGGCTGCTAAAAGTATGTAGCACTTTCCACTTTGCTCTCTCTTTCCTGCCACCATGTGAAGACGTGCTTGCTTTCGCTTCACCATCCGTCATGATTGTAAGTTTTCTCAGGCCTCCTAATCATGCTTCCTGTATAGCCTGAAGAACTGTGGGTCAATTAAACCTCTTTTCTTCATAAATTGCCCGGTTCTTTATAGCAGTTTGAGAACAGTATAATATAAATGCCAAGCTTTTTCAGATCAAAACAGGTTAACGAGCTCTGAGGCCTAGGGCATGCACATCCACTCCCATGATTAAAAGCTACTTCACTCAAAATACTAGTTTGGAAACATTGGCCCAAATGTGATTCAAACTACCAACCACCCAGAGCTGCTAGAGCCTGAGCACACACAGTCTCAGAGTGAGAGCCAAAAATGTCCTGCTTTGGGAAACATTTCTTCACAGAATAAATCTAGCTCCTGGCACTCACACTTTGTTGTCAGCCAAAGTCTGCCCATTGGGAAAACATCCGAAAGCTGTGTCAACAATGAATAAGATCTGAAGTTTTTGACTTATTATTTCAAACAAGGAAATCACTCAAACAAGCCTCAGCCTCTTCTCTCTGCTTATTTTTCTCCTTGGAAAACTCAATCACCTTTCTCCTCCCCGAAACAACTACTTTTTATATATTGTTAATGCCCAAATCTTCATCTTGAGCCCAGAAATCTCTTCTCTGCTGTAGACCCATCCTATTCTATTCAATCCAGTGTTCTATAGTACATATTAATCTGGAAGACCCACAAGTATCTCAAATCAAATGAATGTAAAACTCAATTCATCACACACACACACACACACACACACACACACACACACACACACACACACCCCATCCCAGACTAGCTTTTCCTTCTGTCATACTTGTACAGTAGCATAACTATCTACCTAGACAACTAAACTAGAAAATCATTGAGGACCGCTAAATTTCTCCCACACCACCCTACTCCTCACACAATTGGTAACTAAATACTAACATTTTCACATTCTAATTTAGTCCCCCTTTATCTCTTGCCAAAGTTGTTTCAACAGCTTGACAACCGGTCTCCCTGCCTTTAATCTTTCCCCTCGCCATTTCTTCCTCTTTACTGCATCCAAAGTGATTCTTTTAAAACTAAAATCTATTCTTATCACTCTTTAAAATTTTAAATGGCTCTCTAGACACTGAAGCCTAAACTCCTTTAGCTTACACAGGGATCTCCAACTTCCAGGCTGCTGACTGGTACCAGTCTGTGACCTGTCAGGAACTGCACCACATAGAAGGAGGTGAGCAGAGTGTGAGTGAGCATCACCACCTGACCTCCACCTTCTGTCAGATTAGCAGCAGCATTAGAGTCTCATAGGAGCATGAACCCTCTTGTGAACTGCATGTGTGAGGGATCTACGTTGCATGCTCTTTATGAGAATCTAATGCCTGATGATCTGAGGTGGAACAGTTTCAACCCAAAACCATTCCTCCCCCTGTCTGTGGAAAAATTGTCTTCCACAAAACCAGTCCCTGGTACCAAAAAGGTTGGGGACCACTGGCTCAGGTTTTTGGGATTGGTCTCTTCCTGCTTCAGCTGAATCTTGTACTTTACTCTGATCAGTCCCCTTTAAAAACCTTATACTGGTCCAGAGTTCCATGTATGTTTTAATTCATCTATGGGGAAGAGGTTCCTCTCCTTATTTCACTATCTGACTACTACTCATTCAGGAAGATTTAGTCTTAGGAGGAGACATCTTTACTATCTCATATGTGTTTTACCTCGTGTCTGTCTTCCCCACTGTACATTCTTTGGGAGCAAAGATTAGTATCTCCAGAGACAATAAAGATCACTAGCTTTTCAGAAACAATATCACTGTTATGACACAGAACACTGCAGATGTGGAGTGAGCCATAGCTGCCAAAGTTAAACAAGTGGGAAAAGAACTCATCCTATGAAAGTCTTTCTACGCCTAAATGAAGCAGAAAAAGTCACAAGCAAAATCCCATCTGGCAGGATTTCATACAGTAGAGGTGACTCCATAAAATAATTAGCCTCTTCCCTGAGGAGAGAAGATAGGATTTGCTCAGGGTTTGAAAATGTTTGTCATTTATACTTTCATTAAGTCACCTTTTACATGGTTGATACATCATGCTTCCCCCAAACCCACGTCAGTGTCACTGTCTCATAATGTTATTATGTGTTATCATATGTTGTCGAGAAAAGAGTTTCTCTGCCTTGCAACAATGGAGATTTTTTCATATCACCTACATGGAGTATTCACTACTCAGTACTTACCTCTACCTCTGTCTGTACATGTTAAACTCCTAGGTTCCCTTCAAGATCCACTTCCAGGATGGACCATTAACTCTGAGATGCCTACTACATATTTTATAACTAATTCTTCTCTTCATTGCACATACTCACTAGATAATATTGCATGTATCTGTTTGTCTGCCTCTCATCTGTATGAAACAATGAGTTCCTTAAGGCTAAGAAGAGGGTCCTGTTTATCTTTGGATTTCTATTTCTTTATGTGGTCCCTAGACTACTGGCAACCCCAGTAAAGTACATTTGAATTAAACAAAAAATAAATTTGTGCATAAATAATTTAATGAAGGAGTTAGAGGATTCCTGATACATGTAAATGTTGGAAGCTTGAGCCAAACAGGAACTATCAGAAGCAATAATACTTCTCTAAGTATATTATTGTGTTAAATTTATTCTCTGTAGAATAATCAATTCTTGTGATTAGGATTACAATTCTTGTAAATTAGGACTCATTGCTTCCTTCAGGAGAGTGTTAAAAATAAAGGAAAACAAGAAAACTAAAACTAAGAATTCCCAACTTGGAATCTCTGTTCTGAAAGTGACTATGGTTATGACTAGGAGCAAATTACTGAACCTCTCAGGAGACTAATTTCCTCACTAGTAGGATTAATATGTGAGGTTCGGTATTCTCCAGAATTCTTTTCTGCTTTACACATCTCTAAGTTCCTGATCCTACTGTTCTTTCCACCCACTGCTTTTCTCACCCACGAAGCTCACATGCCCCAGCCTCAGCACTCTGTCACCATGTTCCCGCACACACCTCCACTCATCCTCCCACCTGTCTCTGCTCCATCTGTTTGGGCGTATCTCAAATTTCACTCACCACTGTCCACCAGCACCATGGATCCATGGTTTCTTTTGAAGTCACCTCCTACTTCATGTCCAACAAGTCATCTTCTCACCCTCCTTCAAAAAGTTTCTCAAGCTATTTTCTTTCCAGAAACTCAGATTTATTCTGAATCACACTTGTACATGTGAAGGGATATTTGTGTGTAATTTGTAATAACAGTCATTATCAGTACATTCTAATTCTTCAAAATTTTATCTGCATCTACCATCTCATTTACTTTTCTCAATAATCCTATAATAGTTAATATTATTAATCATAAATTTGCAGAAAACAAATTCAAGGCAATTAAGTGGCTTGCCCAGAATCACAGTTAGGTTATGGGAAGGTCAGAATTCATTTTCAGGTTTCTGGGTTTGTTTTTCCCCCATTCTTCTCAACCTGTCTCTCGCAACAAAAATTAATAGCAAACTGAGCATAAAATCTCTACATACAGTGAGTAGTAAATGGTGTTTAATCATTTTCATTAATTTGTGACAGTCCTTACTGTGTTAAGGGAAGTCCTATGTGAAGGACACATGAAGGTCTGACTGCCAAAACCTCTACAAAGCAGGTGAAGGAGAAAAATGAATCCTTAACTTGCAAGGCAGGCTATTGAGGATACTTGAAGGTGACACCAGTAAAAAGCCATAAAAAACTCTCTGTTCTCATGGTACTGAAGGACAATCTTACATTTCTGTGAACTTGAAATATTTTTGTATTTTTAGGTCTTTGAACATCTACATTTTCTACCTGGAAAACTCTTTCCCGTGCTACTCCTTTTTTATCTAGAAAATTTCTACTCACTCTTCAAGACTAAGATCAACTCCAACTCCTCTATGGAGTCTTCCCTGAACAGCCTAGGCTGGGCCCTGTGTCATTCCTTTGGGCTGTGTGGCTTCTTGTGCCTCCCCCTGTCCTAACTGTATTGCCCTGGGCTGCCTGTTTATTCTTAATGTCTTTCTTCCCACTAGACCTTGTGTTCCTTGACAGAAGGAGTGACTTCATGTTTATTTCTGTTTTCCCAGGTGCTACCTAATCCTAGGACATATTAGCTGCTCAGGACATGTTTGTGAAAGAAGAATATACTTTTATAGGTAGACCCCACATAAGAATTTTTTCCCCTCTGTAAATCCTATTCTGACTATAGAACCCTTTCAATCCCAAAAGACCAGAAGGAGTGTTACAGCTGACATATCTGCATAATCAGAGGTCAGCACCTCCTCCAATAATTCTGGGATTTCTAGCTCACTCTTTTGTGTAACAGAAAATAGCAATATCAATAGCAAAAGATTTTGTTTAAAGGCCAGCTATGAAATGTGTATTAGAAGTGTGAAATCACTGTCTAGTACAAAATGGTTTGGTACAGATTATGGAAAAGCTTAAAACCCAGAAGTAAAGGAGGGGATTTCAAGGACTTAGCCAGGTAAAGTAGAAGATCCCAATAGGACCAAGTCATAGACAAGTATCTTTCCAGCTGGTGTCTGAAAAAGAATGTTTTATAGCTGGTTAAAAAAAGAATCCAAGATGGCCAAACAGAAACAGCTCTGGAGCACAGTTCCCAGTGAGAACAATGCAGAGGGTAAGTGATCACCACATTTCCAAATGGGTTTTTACTGCCCAACAATCAGGAGATTCCCAGGCTGAAAAGCGCCACAAGTTTCCAGCATTGCTGTTTCAGCCAGTGCCGCAGGTCTCCACACAAAAACTCACACAAATCTGGGTGGCCATTTTGACTGATGGCTGGAAAGCTGGGGATACAGAGCCACCCATTCAACAGAAAAAAAGGGGGCTGAAACAGGGAGCCAGGTGATCTGGCTCAGTGGGTCCCACCCCCACAAAGACCAGCAATCTGAAACACTCTGGACTGAGAGTTTTGCAGCAAGTGCAGCTGGAACCAGGATGATCCAGCTTGGTAGGGGGAAGGGTGTCTGCTATTACTGAGGCAGTCCACCATTACCAAGGCAATCTGCCATTACTGAAACATTCTGCCATTACTGAGGCAGTCTGCCATTACCAAGGCAATCCTCCATTATTGAGGCAGTCTGCCATTACTGAGGCAATCTGCCTTTAATGAGGCAGTCCACCAATGCTGAGGCAGTCTGCCATTACTGAGGCAGACTACCATTACCGAGATAGTTATAACTGTACTTCTGTAAACAAAACCACAAGGAAGTTTACACAGCAGCTGGGCAGAGCCCACAGCAGCTCAGTAATGCCTCTGCTTGCAGACTGTGACTAGACTACGTCCTTGCTGGGCAGGGCATCTCTGAAAAAAAGGCAGCAGCACATCAGGAACTTATAAATAAAGCCCCACCTTCCCAGGACAGAGCACCTGGGAAAAAAAGGCAGTTATGAGTTCTGCTGCAGCAGACTGAAACATATCTGCCCAGCAGCTCTGAACAGAACAATGGAGCTCCCAGCTCAGTACTTGAGCTCCTATAAGGGACAGACTGTCTCCTCAAGCAGCTCTCCAAACCCTATATATCCAAGGAGATACCTCATAAAGGAGAGATCAGGCTGACATCCGGCAGGTACCCTTCTGGGACAAAGATAACAGAAGAGGAAACCATCAGCAACCCTTACTGTTCTGCAGATGCTGCAGGTGATCCCCAGGCAAGCAGGGTCTGGAGTGGACCTCCAGCAGTCCTACAGAAGAGGGGCCTGACCGTTAGAAGGAAAAATAAAAAACCGAAAGAAATAACTTCAACATCAACAAAAAGGATGTCCACTCAGAGGTCCCATCCAAAAGTCACCAGCTACAAAGATCACAGGTAGATAAATCCACAAAGATGGGAAGAAAACAGTGCAAAAAGGATGTAAACACCAAAAACCAGAATACCTATCCTCCTCCAAGTGATCACAACTCCTCACCAGCAAGGGAACAAAGCTGGATGGAGAATGAGTCTGATGAACTGACAGAAACAGGCTTCAGAAAGTGGGTAATAACAAACTTCTCTGCACTAAAAGAACATGTTCTAACCCAATGCAAGGAAACTAAGAACCTTGAAGAAAGGACAGACAAAATGTTAATGAGAATAAACAGCTTAGAGAATAATATAAATGACTTCATAGAGCTGAAAAACACAACGTGAGAACTTTGTGAAGCATACACAAGTTTCAATAGCCAAATCAATCCTGCAGAAGAAAGGATATCAGAAACTGAAATATACTCAATGAAACAAAATTAGAAGGCAAGATTAGAGAAAAAATAGTGAAAAGAAATGAATAAAGCCTCCAAGAAATATGGGATTATGTGAAAAGACCTAATCTACCTTTGATAGGTGTACCTGAATATAATGAAGAGAATGAATCCAAGCTGGAAAATACTCTTCAGGATATTATCCAGGAGAATATCCCCAACCTAGGAAGGCAGGCCAACATTCAAGTCCAGGAAATACAGAGAACACCACGAAGATATACCTCAAGAAGGGCAACCCCAGGGCACATAATCATCAGATTAATCAGGGTTGAAATGAAAGAAAAAATGCTAAGGGTAACCAGAAAGGTTGGGTTACCCACAAGGGGAAGCCCATCAGACTCACAGCAGATCTCTTGATAGAAACCCTGCAAGTCAGAAGAGTGGGGGCCAATATTCAACATCCTTAAAGAAAAGAGCTTTCAATCTAGAATTTCATATCCAGCCAAACTAGGCTTCATAAGTGAAGGAGAAATAAAATCCTTTACAAACAAGCAATTGCTGAGAGATTTTATCACCACCAGGACTGTATTACAAGAGCTCCTGAAAGAAGCACTAAACATAGAAAGGAACAACCAGTTCCAGCCACTCCAAAAATGTACCAAATGGTAAAGACCATTGACACAATGAAGAAATTGCATCAACTAAAGGGAAAAACAACCAGTTAGCATCAAAATGGCAGGATCAAATTAACACATAATGATATTAACCTTAAATGAAAATGGGCTAAATGCCCCAATCAAAAGACACAGACTGGCAAATTGGATAAAAAGTCAAAACCCATCGGTGTGCTGTATTCAGGAAACCCATCTCACATGCAAGGACACATATAGGCTCAAAATAAAAGCATGGAGGAAGATTTACCAAGCAAATGGAGAGCAAAAAAAAAACGCAGGAGCTGCAATCCTAGTCTCTGATAAAAATAGACTTTAAACCAACAAAGATCAAAAGAGACAAAGAAGAGCATTACATAATGGTAAAAGGATCAATGCAACAAGAAGAGCCAATGATCCTAAATATATATGCACCCAGTACAGGAGGATCCAGATACATAAAGCAAGTTCTTAATGACTTACAAAGAGACTTAGGTTATCACAAAATAATAGCATGAGACGTTAACACTCCACTGTCAATATTAGGCAGATCAATGAGACAGAAAATTAACAAGGATATCCAGGACTTGAACTCAGATCTGGACCAAGCAAACCCAGCAGACATTTATAGAACACTCCACCCCAATTCCACAGAATATACATTGTTCTCAGCAACTGACCACATAACTGGAAGTAAATCACTCCTCAGCAAATGCAAAAAAAAAAAAAAAAAAAAAAAAAAAAAAAAAAAAAAAAAAACAGAAATCATAACAAACACTCTTCTCAGACCACAGTGCAATCAAATAAGAACTCAGGATTAAGAAACTAACTCAGAGCCACACAACTTCATGGAAACTTAACAATTGGCTCTTGAATGTGGACTGGATAAACAATGAAATGAAGGCAGAAATGAAGATGTCCTTCAAAACCAACAAGAATGAATACACAACATACCAGAATTTCTGGGACACATTTAAAGCACTGTCTAGAAGGAAATTTATAGCAATAAATGGACACATAAGCAAGGAAAGATCTAAAATCAACAACCTGTCATCAAAATTGAAAGAGCTAGAGGAGCAAGATCAAAAAACCTCAAAAGCTAGCAGAAGACAAGAAATAACTAAGATCAGAGCAGAACTGAGGGAGGTAGAGACAAAATAAAATCTTTCAAAAAATCAACAAATCCAGGAGCTGGTTTTTTGAAAAGATCAACAAAATAGACAGACAGCTAGCCAGATTAATAAAAAAGAAAAGAGAGAAGAATCAAATAGATGCAATAAAAAATGATAAAGGGGATCTCACCACCGATTACACAGAAATACACACTACCATCAGAGATTACTACAACTCTATGTACATAAAACAGTAAACCTGGAAGAAATAGATAAATTCCCGGACACTTGCACCCTTGCAAACCTAAATCAGGAAGACGTTGAAACCCTGAATAGACCAATAATGAGGGCAGAAGTTGAGGCAGCAATTAATAGCATATAAACCAAAAACAAAAAAAAAAATCCAGGTCCAGATGGGTTCACAGTCAAATTCTACAGATATGCAAAGAGGAGCTGGTACCATTCCTTCTGAAACTATTCCAAACAATCCAAAAAGAAGGAATCCTTCCCAAATCATTTTATGAGATCCTGACACCAAAACCCAGCAAAGAATCAACAAAAAAAGAAAACTTCAAGCCAATATCCATAATGAACATAGTTACAAAAATCTTCAGTAAAATACTGCCAAACTGATTGCAACAGCACATGAAAAAGCTTATCCATCACGATCAAGTAGGTTTCATCCAGGAGATGCAAGGCTGGTTCAACATACGCAAGTCTATAAACATAATCCACCACATAAACAGAACCAAAGACAAAAACCACATGATTTTCTCAATAGATGGAAAGGCATTTGACAAAATTCAACAGCCCTTTATGCTAAAAACTCTCAATAAACTAGATATCAGTGGAACATATCTCAAAATAATAAAAGTTATTTACAACAAACCCACAGTCAATATCATACTGACTGGGCATAACTGGAGGCATTCCCTTTGAAAGCTGGCATTAGACAAGGATGCCCTCTCTCACCACTCATATTCAATATAGTATTTGAAGTTCTAGCCAGAGCAAACAAGCAAGAAAAAGAAATAAAGTGTATTCAATTAGAAAAGAAGGAAGTCAAATTGTCTCTCTCTGCAGATGACATGATTGTATATTTAGAAGACCCCATCATCTCAGCCCAATATCTCCTTAAACTGATAAGCAACCTCAGCAAAGTCTCAGGATACAAAATCAATGTGCAGAAATCACAAGCATTCCTATACACGAATAACAGACTTAAAGAGAGCCAAATCAAGAGTGAACTCCCATTCATAATTGATACAAAGAGAATTAAATACCTAGGAATACAACTAACAACAGATGTGAAGGACCTCTTCAAGGAGAACTACAAACCACTGCTCAAGCAAATAAGAGAGGACACAAACAGATGGAAAAACATTTCATGCTCATGGTTTGGAAGAATCAATATTGTGATAATGGCCATACTGTGCAAAGTAATTTAAGATTCAATGCTATCCCCATCAAGCTACCTATGACCCTCTTCACAGAACTTGAAAAAAAGACTTTAAAGTTCATATGGAACCAAAAGAGAACTCGTATAGCCAAGACAATTCCAAGCAAAGAAAACAAAGCTGGAGGCATCACACTACCTAACTTCAGACTATACTACAAATCTACAGTAATTGAAACAGCATGGTACTGGTACCAAAACAGAGATATAGACCAGTGGAACAGAACAGAGGCCTCAGAGGCAATGCCACACAACTACAACCATTTGATCTTTGACAAACCTGACAAAAACAAGCAATGGGGACAGGTTCCCCTGTTTAATAAATGTTGTTGGATAACTGACTAGCCAAGTGCAGAAAGCAGAAACTGGACCCATTCCTGACACCTTACACTAAAATTAACTCCACATGGATTAAAGACTTAAACAAAAGACCAAACACCATAAAAACCCTAGGGGAAAACCTAGGCAAAACCATTCAGGACACAGGCATAGGCAAGGACTTCATAACGAAAACACCAAAAGCATTGGCAACAAAAGCCAAAATAGACAAATGGGATCTAATTAAACTCCAGAGCTTCTGTACAGCAAAAGAAACAACCATTAGAGTGAACCAGCAGCCAACAGAATGAGGAAAAAAATTTTTGCAATCTACCCATCTGATAAAGGGCTAACCTCCAGCATCTACAAAGAACTAAAACAGATTTACAAGAAAAAACAAAACATCCAAAAGTGGATGAAGGGCATAAACAGACACTTAAAAAGAAGACATATATAAGGCCAACAAACATATGAAAAAATGATTATCATTGCTGGTCATTATTAGAAATACAAATCAAAACCACATTGAGAAACCATCTCACTCCAGTTAGAATGCTGATCAGTTAAAAATCTGGAGACAACAGATGCTGGAGAGGATGTGGAGAAATAGAAACACTTTTACATTGTTGGTGGGAGTGTAAACTAGTTAAACTGTTGTGGAAAACAGTGTGGTGATTCCTCAAAGACCTAGAAATAGAAATTCCATTTGACCCAGCAATCCCATTACTTGGTATATATCCAAAGAATTATAAATCATTCCATTATAAAGACACATGCACACATATGTTCATTGAGACACTGTTTACAATAGCAAAGACCTGGAACTAACCCATATGCATATCAGTGATAGACTGGACAAGGAAAATATGGCACATGTACACCATGGAATACTATGCAGCCATAAAAAACTATGAGTTCGTGTCCTTTGCAGAGACATGGAAAATTCTGAAAACCATCATTCACAGCAAACACACAAGAACAGAAAATCAAACACTGCATATTCTCACTTATAGGTGGATGTTGAACAATGAGAACATATGGACGCAGGGAGAGGAGCATCACACATTGGGGTGTGTTGGGGGGGCTAAGGGAGGGACAGTGGGGGTAGGGGGGGTAGGGATGGATAACATGGGAGAAATGCCAGATATAGGTAATGGGGGAATGGAGGCAGCAAACCACATTGCCATGCATATACCTATACAACAATCCTGCATGATCTGCACATGTTCCCCAGAACCTAAAGTGCAATATATATATATTATATATTGAATGGGAGAAAATAGTTGCAAATTAGCCATCTCACAAGAAATTAATAACTAAAATATATAAGGAGCTCAAACAACTCTATAGGAAAAAAATCTAATACTCCAATTAAAAAATGGGCAAAATATTTGAATAGACATTTCTCAAAAGAAGAATACAAATGGAAAGCAGGTATATGAAAAAGTACTCAACATCACTAATCATCAGAGAAATGCAAATCAAAACTACAATGAGATATCCTTTCTCTACAACAAAAATGGCTTATAGCCAAAGACAGGTAATAGCAAATGCTGGCGAGGATGTGGAGAAAAGGGAACCCTCATACTATTGGGGGGAATGTGAATTAGTACAACCACTATTGGAGGTTCCTCAAGAAACTAAACATTGAGCTACTATATGATCTAGCCATCCCACTGCTGAGTGTATACTCAAAAGAAAGGAAATGAGTACACTGAAGAGATATCTGCACTCCCATGTTTTTCACAGCACTGTTCACAATAGCATTGATTTGGAAGCAATGTGTGTTCAACAATAAATGAATGGATAAAGAAAATGTGGTACATATACCCAATGGAGAACTATTCAGCCACTGAAAAGAATGAGACCCAATCATTTGCAACAACACGGATGGAACTGAAATCAGCCAGACACGGAAAGCCAAACATCACATGCTGTCACTTATTTGTGGGCTCTAAAAATTAAAACAATTGAACTCATGGTCATAGAGAGTAGAGGGATGGTAACCAGAGGCTGGAAAGTGTAGCAGAGGGGATAGGAGGGAGGGAGGGATGATTAACAGGATAAAAATAAAGAATGAACAAGTTCTACTATTTGATAGTACCATAGGGTGACTATAGTCAATAATAATTGAACTGTACACTTTAAAATAGTTTAAAGAATATAAATTCCTCAATGTGAGAAACTATTCAGGAGCTTTCAGGAAGAAAGACATGGAAAGAGTAGACATAGCACTGTCAGTCACTCTCTTGAAAGTGAATCAGCAGCTCTTTTAGGGTGGAGTCTGAACAGTCAGCCCCCATCAGGAGGGACCCCCCTCACCGCTTACAGCAGTGCTCTGTGGGCACAAGTGGCCAGGCTAGGTCTGCCGCATAAACAGCCTCTGTGATGTCTGCAACAGAGACTCTTAAAAACCACTTAGGGCTGCCCTATATAGTAGGTGGCTTGGTTGCCAGAAGGAAACCATGCAGCACTGAAGGGGCCTAGTTATTTTCACAGCATGAAAGGCAGCTCTCATTTCCATTTTCCGGAGTCTGCCATGTGATGCTGTTGATCTTCTTGCCTGACGTCAATCTCTTGAGTACTTGATGCTGACGTCCACCGTGCTCGCTCTGGATTTGGTGTTATCACTCTTCTCAGCTCAGGAGTGCCTCACCTTGCCTAGCTTGCCTCCTTTCAGCCCTGAATTTATTGAATCTCAAATCAATATTTTTATTTGAGATATTCCCTGGCATAGAACGCAGCCCTGACTCTGGCCAGATCCCTCTTTCCAGATCCTTTCACAGAAAGAGGATTCAGTCATAACACAGCCAACAAGAGAACTTTACTTGATTAACAGAAAGCAATCAGTGGTAGCAAAAGGTGTGCACTCTCCTGTCTGATTATAAACATCCAAATGACATGCAAAAATGTTATTAATGCTATGCTGTCATCCAATATGGCAAGCATGTTGAAATCTTGAATAAGAACTCTCACCAAAGAACTGGGTAGGTAGTATTTGTGTCATTGAAATACAAGGACAAGCTGGGTCATCTGTCAGTTGAAAATTTGTCCTCTTTATTTTCTTGTTTATACTATTGCCAGAAGGAACTGTCAACATGCCAGGCTTTGATATTTCACCATGAAATGGCTTCAGTTATCAATTATTTTCCCAGAAAAATTTGTTCCCAAGTGATGTCACAAAAATTCCAATGTTCTATAGTTGTGGTACTACAGGGCCAAAAGGAAGCTGAAGACCATTGACATGACAGCCTCTCAGCTCTCGTCATGGACTCTTCTGAGAGTCTGATACATGGTATAGAATTTCCTCCTAGAAAACATCATATGCCCAACATTTGACATACGGTTTTTATACACATTTCAGGCCTCCAAATGTCATGAACTCCAAGCAGGTAGGTCTAAGAATCTAATGGAACCCACCATCTTATTTATAAATGAAGATAGCAAGACTCATGACAGAGGTGACTTGGCCAAAATGGTACTTGCTCGTCTCCCTGTCTGTTTTCTTCCCATCACATGGTGTGACCTCCCAGTGAAAACTCCCACAGGGCAAGCAACTTGAACAGGCAATGGAAATTTTAAGGATAAAACCTATTACGAACATAAGATTGTAATTCGATATAATTACATATCATACCTAAAGTAAATCACTAAACTTAGGCTGTCATAATAACATAACGATTATTGAAAATACTGTGCACCAGACAATATGCTAAATGTGATACTTCACTGACTCCTTATCACGTCCCTAAGCTTGGTAAAGGCATGAAGCTCTTCTTCTAGAGAGGGATCAGAGGACTTTCTAAGCAGTGACAGACCCGGGGTTTGAACCCAAAGTCTGGTAGCAGCATCTGAACCTTCAACTGTCACATAAACTGTTCTGTCACAAGCTGAATTAACAAAACAAACATAAATTTTATATTTTTTTAAACAAAATATACTTTTATTCCTGTCAAGACCTTACAGGGACTCAGTTTAAGCGACTCAGTTTAAGTGTTTTCCAGTGTGCACTAATGAGTAGTTAAGAACGGTTTGCAATTAGCCAATCCATTTTTTTGTACCTAAATCTATGCTCTGTAAGTGTTCAAAATGCTTGAAAGTGTTCTCTGAAGCATTTTAAACATTCTTCTTCATGATCCTGTTTACACAATTCATTTATAAAACTTATAAGGAAATTGTTTTACTTGACTAAAATTTTCATTTCTCCAATATCTGTAACTAAATTAATAAGAATCATGGCAGGCTTTTATAAAGCAGAAAAAAAAAATCTCTTAGGAATTATTTAGTCTGATCTACTCATTTTATACAGAGAAAACAGAACCTAGATACATTATAAGTAATTTTTTTTTATGACGATCACATAGAAAATTGCTGGAAAGGCCAGAACTAAAACACAGATCTGCTTTTCCATAGCAGCCCAGGGTCCTATCCCATGTCCCATTACAACACTCTGAGGTTCTACATTTTTCCAAATGATTCCTTCATTCTTTCTAAATGAAAAGCAAACTCAAGTAACATTATAACTTTTTAAAAGGGTTGAAATTGCAGCAGACTTGATGATACATTTACTGGCATTAAAAAGTTGCTTTTTTTTCTAATAAATGCATGTTTCCTCTTAAAGCTTAGTTGCCATATCAACCACCTTTCCTTGCAGTTTAAAACGGGATTTTCAAAGCATATCTTAAATAAAATTTTAAAACAACAAAAATGGGGTCTGTTGGGGGTACTAGGGGAGAGACAGCAGGGGGAGGTAAGTTGGGGAGGAATAACATTGGGAGAAATGCCAGATATAGGTGACGGGGGGATGGAGGCAGCAAACCACATTGCCATGTATGTACCTATGCAACAATCCTGCATGTTCTGCACATGTACCCTGGAACCTAAAATACAATAAAATATGTATGTATATATATATATATGAAAGAAACAAATGTAAACATTTGCCAGCCTATCATAAAATCTTTCCATGGAAGTTTCAAAATGAGAACCAGAACAAAAGAAAACCAAACCACTCTGAGGCATTGTCTGCTGATACTTTGCCCAACCTGCCCTGAACTTGAACCACCTTGATGTCTGGGGCTAATCAATATTGAGCAGGGCAGGAGAAAAGGTCACTGCCCAGGTCCAGAGGGGCCAACCCCGTGCCAGACACGTTGCAAGCAGCATCTCATTTCACTCTCAGCACTTGTCATCCCCACGTCTCAGGTGATCACACTGAGCCTCGGAGGCTAGAAAACGTGCCCAAATTTCACCTCTAGTAAATAACAGGCAGAACTGAAATTTGAGCCCAGAGTTGTTGATTTCAGATTGTATGCAACAAAATATTACCTAGGTTTCACAGGTAATTTTCTGCCTTCAAGGAGGTTACAATTGATTGAGGAGGAAAGAAAAAGAAATATAAATCTAAATACCAGAAAAAGTACAAATATATAAGTAGATTAACTAAAAGGCAAATAAAATTACAATGCTACTAAGAGATAGGTTTTACCTATTCAATACCAGCACATAACACTAAGTGTAAAATATAGAAGGAGTCCAGTAAATATTTGTAGGAGGCAGAAGGAAGGGGAAGGAATGGGAGGGGAGGGGAGAGAAGAAAAGGGGAAGGGAGGGGAGGAGACACTCAAAACCAAGAAATCACCTTTGTTATTCAAATATGGTACTTAGAAAAGCAACAAGGGCATCAGCAGCAGCTTGTTAGAAATGCAGATTCTCAGGCCCACTCCAGCCCTGAGTCAGAATCTGCATTCTAAGGAATCCTCCAGGTGAAGAGCATGCACATGAAAGTCAGCAGAAGTATTGGAACAGCAGACATCACTGGAATCCAAACAAGGGGAAAGCAGTGGGAGCTAGAGTGATCAGAAATTGTGACTTGGAGGTAGTAGAACCTGAGTTCATCTTCTATGAGATTATGGGTAGAACTCCTAGGAGGAGATGTTTAGAATTCTTCCAGGCAGTCAGGACAAAGGAAAATGTATAAGAAAGAGCAGACATGCAGGAAGTGAAGCGGTTCAGGAGCAGCAAGCAAAACCATTCTTCCCAAGGTGAGGGGTACCTGGAGAAGAATGCTTGAGATTTTCCTTTGCGTTCTTTCTGTGCCCTAGGTTCGTGTATTTCACATAAAGTAGCTTAATTTACAGCAAGAAAGAAAATTGTCAAAATCAGTAGGTACATTTGGCATCTGGAAAAGATGGGTGCTTGTTGATGGAGGGTGGCAGCTGGAATCTCCTAACGCATCTGTGCTGATTCTGCCACCTGAGATCCAGCTATTGAACAAGCAACATCAATATGCTTCATGACACAGTGGGCTGGGCAGACCCACATCAGGGCTCTGGCTACCTGCAGGTGCAACTCACTTGGTAAAGCTCTATTCCTCTTGGAATGGAATTTTACAGGTTCTACTGGCATGAAAAGGTTCTGAGTGCAATATCAATCTGGTGAACATAGTTGTTATCCATATAAAGTAGGCAGCATATGGCCATTGGTTCACTGATGGTTAACTTGCCCCAGTGCCTTTCTCTAGACAGAAAATTCCACCAGAAGGAAGCTGATTCCCTGTGGCCCCAGTAATTTGCTATAATCATTAACTGAATGCTAATCATCCAGAATACAAATGGCATATGGCCTTAGAAATGAGCCTTGTCTCTCAGAATCTAGGGCAATCCATTCATTCATGCAACAGATCTTTACTGGGTGTTAACCTCATGTCAGGGCTTTTGCAGCTATTGTAGATTTGGGCATGAAAAAAAATGTTCCCTGTATTCAAGCAACTTATACCTTGCAAATACCTAGGCAATTAAAACTCTCCGAGAAATTTGCTAAATGGAGGGAAAGGCAGCATTTAGAGGAGTTTAGATGAAGGAAACCCCTAGTCATCTCAGAAAACTTAATGAGACTGCATAAATAAGGGAGGAACTAGGCTGACTGTCAGTAGGCAATTGCCAGGTAGACACATTACATTAAAGGACATGGGTGTTCAAGGTTGGAAAAAGCAATATGCACAAAATCAGGGAGATACAAGTGAGCAGGAAGTGTTGGGGGCTACAGAGGTTATGGATAATAATACAGATTTTTTTTTAATCCAATAGTCCAGGATTCAAATAAGTTTTGCAATTAGTGCCCAAAGACCATAAGTAACTGTGTGAAGTAATAAATGTTTGTTGTTTCAAGAGGCTAAATGAGGAGGGTGCAATTTGTTACACAGCAATGATAACTAATACATTGTGAACTAATGAGAAACAAGTTCCAGGGCTTCTCCCTGACACTTACTTTTTCTAAAGCTCAAAGGGGCAAGGAGGAGCTAGCAATGTGTTCACATGGTCACAGGTCTTTGTAACTATGTAAAATTAAAATACTAGATTTTATGATACTTAAGGTATTTGATAGCAGCTTAAAATTTATAATTAGTTGTGATTTTCTATTTATTCTGAATAAACATTGACTTTTATAACAAAATAAATATCTAAGTAAATAAGTAAATATACACATACCCACATAAGACACTGTATTAATAGTATGTGGTATGTGTGATGCTATTTAGTGGAAGGGATGTGAGATACCATATATGGATTTGAATAAAGTTTGTTTGTGTATGTGGATAAATCCCAAGCCATGCCAATCTCTCCTCTTGCATCTGTCTTTCTGTCCCTTTCCTGTGGCAGCTCCATGCAGAACTCTGACCCTCACCATTTTCTTCCAGGAATTCAAGCTTGCCAAATACTGTGATGTTTTAGTGCATAAGAGAGGCTGACTGAGTCATGGGGAAGAGATCACGTCGTGTCCCTGTAGGGGATTCCCTTGCAGTCTGGCTGGCCTTATCACAAAGCACTGCCCCTTATCATTCAACCCCACCCTGAACCTCCAGTCCCAAAATGAATCCTTTGCTGTCACTCACAGGCCATAGGAGAAAGTTTGGTTTAGCCCCTGCCTCTGACTACTATTCTCATGGAGGCGTCTCCTGGAATTCCAGAGAACATATTTCAACACCTTGTATAGCTATGCTGGCATATCCAGAGCATCCCCTTAAAAACAAGCCTGCAACAGGATCCCACTACCCTCATTTACTATAGGTTAAAAGTCACATTGCATCCAGAAGCAGGACTTAATATTAAGAAAGGTTAGTGAGAAAAGAACAGAGGTAACTGTGTTTCCAGTATATCACACTCATTCCAAATAAATATAATACAGCATGATACACAAGTTAAGCTCTTACAGTAGTTCAAAGACAGAAAATCATGAAAAATTTGAACCATCACGGAGTAAGGACCAGATACTCCTATGAATTCAAAAGAAACTGCATCTTACTCACATTGTGAGTGGTGATTTGGTTTCATCAAAATATCATCTATCATGTTAGTATCATTAATTCAAATTTTATTTGTTTTGCAGCTCTGTATGAAGTTCGTAAAGATGTTCTGATTTTAGATACATATAAGAATTTTAAGCATGAGGAACGTAAATGCATTTTGCATTTGTGTAGGTGTAAGTCAACACTTGGGAGTCCGTGGGCATTTCTTCAGCTTGAAGAAACACTGGCTTTTGTGAATAATGCTGTCATGAACATAAGAGTGCAGACATCTTTTCAAAACCTTGATTTCAATTATATTGAACACAAAAACTGCCTACATGTTCATCAGTGGATGAATGGATAAAGAAAAGACAGTAGCCGGGAGCAGTGGCTCACACCTGTAATCACAACACTTTGAGAGGCTGAGGTGGGCAGAGGTCAGGAGTTCCAGACCAGCCTGGCCACATAGTAAAACACTGCCTCTACTAAAAATACAAAAAAATTAGCCGGATGGTGGCAGGTGCCTGTCACCCCAGCTACTTAGGAGGCTAAGGCAGGAGAATCGCTTGAACCTGGAAGGTGGAAGCTACAGTGAGCTGAGATCCTGCCATTGTACTCCAGCCCAGGTAATAGTGTGAGACTCCCTCTCAAAAGTAAAGTAAAGTAAAAAGTGGAAAGGAAAGGAAAGGAAAAAGGAAAGGAAAAAGAAAGAAAAAATGAAAAGAAAAAGGAAAGGAAAGGAAAGGGGAAAAGGGAGGAAAGATGGTATATGTATTCAATGAAATATTATTCAGCCTTTAAAAAGAAGGAAATTGTGTCATATTAGACAACATAGATGAATATGGAGAACATTATCCTAACTGAGATAAGCGAGTCACAAAAGGACAGATACAGGAGCAGGGAATGAAATGGTGTTTCCCAGGGGCTAGAGAGATGGGAAGTGGGGAGTTCCTGTTTAACAGGAATTAAGTTTCAGTTCTATTAGATGAGTAAGTTCCAAAGACCTGCTGTGCAACACTGTGCCTGTGCTTAACATCCCACTTAAGTGCATGCTAGAAAAAAAGATAATAAAAAAATGTTTTTTAAAGACAATTTTAGAATGTGATATGTGCATGGAAGAAAATAAACCAGGCTGGCTTGATAACAAGTGGCTCGTGGTGGCTACTTGGGTTTGGTGAGCAGGAAGGGTTTTTTCATGGAAGGGGCACTCAAGCTGACACCTGGGTGATAAGAGGGAGCAGCCCATGCAAAAAAGCCAGAGGATTTATGTTCCGGGCAGAGGAAACAGGAAGTGCAAAGTCCCATGGGTAACAGGGCTGCAAAAGAATAAATAAGGGGGAAAGGGAAGAGATGATAGGCAGAGTCAGACTATACTCAGTCTTTCAAACCACATGAAAGGAATCTAGATTTTATTCTGGGCTCAGTGGGAAGCCTTATGAAAATTCTTTAGTGGGAAATAAGATTTAATTAACACATACAAAAATCACTTTAATGACTGTGCAAAAAAATGAATTCTATAAAACAAAAGTGAAAACAAGGTCATGAGTTGGGTGGCTGTAGGAATGGACCAAGTAGGACATTATGGTGGCTGGGTGAGGGGGTGGCAGTGGAGCAGGAAGTGAATGAATTTAACTAACTATATGCAGTCAGAGGTGCACTCCACAGCACTTGCTGATGGATTAGAAGTGAACAGATGAGGGAGAGAAAGAGAAGAATCATAGATGTTTCATAGGTTTTGGGGTCGAGTTTATTTTTTAAATAAAGTAGCATGATACCAAAATAATTCTAAATAAAAATATAACAAAACATTAAGATTGAACGTTTAGATGGTAGAAATAGATTGCTTTTGTATGACTATGCATTATTTTTAATGAGACTGTATAATTATTTTTTTCTGTTTAATCGCATGGTGGTGACATTTTTTCTTTTTTCCTGCAGAGTCAAGACTCAAAGTCACCTAAGGAGGGCAGGTGTCTTTGTTAAAAGTCTGACAGGACGAGACCCAGAATAGAGGAAGACAAGGATCAGAAGCCAGTTTAACAGATAACTTTACAGGATGTAAAGGCTCAGGATTTAGAAAGGGAGATTACACTGAACTCAGCTACTCAGGTTTATGTGTGCTGCACAACTGCTTTGAAAGTTAACAACACCTATCTGTTCATGCTGAGCAATAATAATGCTTGTCAGTATTATTATTTCCAGAGCCTATAAAATGAATGAGGGCGTTTCTCTTCTGAAATGCACAGCTAGTAGCAATCTACTCCTGTAACTACTACTGAAAGTGTAAAGAAGAATACATAGAACAAGGCGACTAGGAGGCCGCACCCAAATTGTCACAATTTATCCTCACTATTGTCAGTCTTCGCCATTAAAATACCTGACGTTATATAATTTCATAAATGACAAGACTGAGAAACAAATGGACAAACTGCATTTCTAAGATTACACAGCTGTTTGGTGATTTTTGTCCTATTACCTTCCCACCACACTGTGCTAAACACAGCATTCTGGTGCTTCTCAATTTTTTTCACACCATGCCACTCATAGAAACTAGTGTCTTACAGAATACTGGAGTAAATAGGCAAGGCTACTCCTGGCCTGACACAACTCCCTCAGGGTCTCCATTTGCCACAAGGCTTACTTGGCCACCCAAAAACCGAGTGTGTAAACATCTTGACATACCTATCAGGAAACTCCGCATTCATTTTCAGGAAATGTAAATCTTGTGGTTCCCAAACCTGGCTGATCATCAGAATCATTTGGAAAACTTTTCAAATTGAGATTCCTAGGCCTTACCCAAGACATATTCGTTAAACTGCTTTCAGCTAGAGGTAACAGAAAAGGCCTATTCAAATTCCCTTAAGCAAAGAATAGGAAATGTAGAAATTGGTCCAGTTTCACTTGGTTAATTTGTGGCTCAGTTGTGTCATCTGGGACCCAGATTTTATTTCTTTACAATCCCATTCTGAGTGTGTCAGCATTGCCTTCAGGTTGTGTCCCCGTGTCGTTCACACATGGTTGCAACAATTCCAGGCATTAAATAGTTTCTGTTATACAATGTCCAGCAATGAGCAGAGACAGAAGGGCTATCTTTTCTTATGTCTCTTTCTGGAATTTAGGCTCTTCCTCAGAAGCCTGGCAGCAGGCAGGGTCTCACATAATTAGCCTCATGTAATTAATATAATTAGCCTTGTGTAATTAACCACAACTGAGTCACGTACCTACACTTAAACAGATCAGGGATGATTATCCTGATTGATTTCCAGCATTCATGATTAACCCCTGGAGTTGGAGATACATTTGCCCTTCCCTGGGTCAGTAAACACTCAGACAAAATTGGTTTTGAGAGTTAGGAAGAATAATAGCATTACTGAATGGCACACAAACCAAATAAAAATCTATCAGAAGTCCTAAAACCTATATCATAAAAAAACTGTAAGATAATCCACCAGGTTTGGGAACCACTGTTGTAAACGCAGGGTTGGCTGCTGGCCCATTTGTTACCTTTGTGTAAATGAGTAGGAGAAGCCCTCCTGGAGCCACAGCCTAGTGAGTGTACAGCTGTGAGTAGAGAGGGCAGCTTTGCATTAATGAAAAACAAAGACCCTCTAATCCATCCCCAAGTCAGTATCAGCACTTGTGCCTGCTTGGTGAGCAGAGCAAGGACTAAGGTTTAGTTTTCCAATTCCCCTCCCTACTGTGTCCAGTGGCATGCTGATAAATGTCTAACAATCAGCTCCCTGATTTATAGAGTTTGCCCATTTCTGTGGTGTCAATATTGCCACCATGACCAATTTTAAGGTGCTGAGCTCGTATCAGTGAACGTGGCACTGGGAAGTGAGGCTCATAGTTAGCTCTCACAAGAGGTATGAGCCAGTCCCAGCCTCCCACTGCCCACAGCTTGGAAGCCACCATGTGAAGAACACAGCCTGCAAAGCCAAATACAGCAGCCCTGCCTGAAACCACACTTTGCACTACACATAGGGGGAACTGCCGAAATAAAACCTATAATAAAATTGGTGAGTCATTTTTGTTTTTTCAAAATGAGTCGTTCTAAACAAAACCTCTAATAATTTCATTTTAAACATCATCCCTTTAAATTATCATTTCAGAAATCCCATCTCATTTGAAATTATACTCCACTTCTCCATTTGAAAGCTAACAATGGACAGAAACTTCATATGTATTAGGTAACTCAGTGATCATTACTATAATTTATTAATCATTCATGGGGAAAAAATAATATATTAAAAAGGTGGAATCCAGAAAAGGCTAAGGAATGAAAATAATGTCAAAGGAATCTATTGTGCCTTTGAATTTTGTTGAAGCACAAAATTTGTTTTAGAAAATTTCTATCCCTGATACTACTTAATAACACAGAGGAAGCTTAAGCAATCTATTACATAGTCCTGCAATTTTTCTTTGCCTCAAATGCTTAGTCTTGTTTTATATAGATGTTGGCATGCTCCTTCTTTAAAGTATTATTTGCATGGGGACCAAAATCAAGAAAGCTAGTACGGCCTCGTGGTTAGAAGTATCACTTCCTGTGTCAAACTGTTTATACGAAGCCCTAGCTCTACTACCTGCCAATGGTACAATCCTGTTCCAGTCACTTCGCTTCTCTTAACTCTAGTACCCTCATGGGTAACATGAAGATAATACCAATGCTCACAGAGTAGGGCTTAAAAGAATGTAAGCGAAATAATAATTCATATCTGTGCTCATGCCCAGTGCATTGTAGATACTCCATAGACATTAGACATGAAATAGTCACATGGGGACAGACCTGGAATCAAAAGCCTTTAAAACTTCTAGCCAATCAGTCAATGACTCATGACAGCTACATTTTAGGCATCGCTGCACTTTAGGCATTGCTCAGAGTGAAGGAAATCAGGAAGTGCTAGTGATTACGTAATCTGTGTCAGGCCTAGAAGGACATAACTGCTATTGTTTTATTTCAAGGTCATGGCTGTATGTTTTCACGTATGTATTTCTTTCTCCTCTTTCCTCTACCCTCCACCCTTCTCTAAGTTCCAGAGGGTTTGTATCACCGGCATCCCCGAATTTCATGGTGTATTAGTTACCTACTTAGAACTTAAAGAGAGAAGGAGCCCCTGGCTAAATATCAAAAGGACAGATTTCTATATATGTTTGCTTTTTATTTGTTTTACTGTGTTGATAGAAGTGTTTTTGTTTGTTTGTTGCTTTTATGTATGTTCTTTTCTCACAAAGACTAGGTAGCGCAGGCTGAGTAACGAGTGGCAAGTAGTAGAAGTTGAACTTAGGCACAAGAGGATAACAGTTCTTGGTCTAATAGTGGGAGAAAGAAGAACCTTCCATTATGAAAGCCAGGGAGCTGAGAGCAGGTTGACTCATGGCTGTGCTTCACCCACTAAAGACCACTCCTCCTACTCTCTGTGCCATCACTCCATCATTTATGGACAACGCTCTTTCAATAATTCCAGCCCCCTGGGACATTCTACCAGAGGGAAAGTGGGTGGGCAGCTTCTGAGGAGATAGCCGCTCCTGAACTAGGACTACCTAGAACCAGTTGTAAAGTCTTCTGTGAGTCATGGCTGTGGAGAATACATCTCCCCTGTTATATGCATATTACTGCATGGATTCTACACTGGGGTTTCTCAACCTTCGCATGGTTAGCATTTTGACTTTGTTATTTGGAGCTGTTTTGTGTTTTGTGGTAGCTTCTATTCCCCATCTGTGACAAGCAAAACTGTTTCCAGACATTGCCCAATGTCACATGGGAGGTAAAATTGTTCCAGGTGAGAACTACTGTTCTGCACCATAACCTCGTTAGATAGTTATGACTCCCATGACACAGAAGAAGAGACTGAAATGCAGTATTCAGTAGGCTGTCCAAGGTCCCAGAACTAGTGAATGGCAGACGCTGTTTGAAGCACGTTTTTCTTTACTATTCTGCCTCTTGTTTTGAAACTTCAAAGTATAGCTTAGAATCTTTAAGACTATAGGAACTTCATAAACATTTGCTAAATTAATCAATAAGTTAGTGAACACGATAACTCTCCACATTAATCCTCTAGGCTCTAGCTCGCCATCAAAGTAAATAAGCAGAAAGCTGAGGCTTAGTAACAGGACCCACTGAGATAGAAAACAGTCATATGCAGCCAAGTCCACACCAATATACAATGAACTCCCACTTGCCAGGGTGGGGTTGGGGGCAGTCCAAGTTACATGAGGTTATTCTGAAACTATGGATAGCAGATCAGGGATCACATGTGACAGATCTTGGACAAGGTGCATATTTTCTCTGAGGCTCATCTAGAAATATTTCTCATCTATAAAGTATTCCTACCTCATGCTGTTACAGTGCGGACTAGAAATATGTTAGGTAAAGTATCTATGACAGAGCCTGGCACATACATGATCAATAAGTATAAACTCTTACTGTCATTACTATTCATTTCACAAACAGTCTGTATATCTGTACCAGAAAAATCAAAGAACAGGATACTGTCTCTTTATTTCTTATATAAGCTTAGATTCTGAATCATTTATGTATGTATTACAATTCCTAAAAAGAATAAGAAAAAGTCTTGGACTGGGAAGTAGGAGACCTGGATTCTAGCACTGACCCTAATTAGCTATATGAATTTGAATATACCACCTGACCCTCTGAGACTGTTTCATCATCTGATACAGTATTTAGAAGATTAAGCTGCACTGTATCTCAATTATTTTTCTAAATCATTTGTTCTTTGAAATGTGAATACAAAACAATCATCTACTGTTTCCTAGACCTTTGTTCTTTGAATCCACATATATAAAAGGACCATTTTCTGCAATGTTAAAAGAACAGTCTCCTCTAAGCCATTTCAGTGAATGACTACAGAATTCAGATTAGAGCTGTAAAAATCAATAATCAAGTCACCAAACATATAAGTGAGCGATCATGACTTGATTATATCTCTGCATGGCAAATAACTTGGATTTAAATATTTATGATTTTGCAGCCAGTTTAGGAATCTGGTCTTTCTGTCATGTATTGAATAAAAATAATCAATGAAAACTAATACCTCCCATCAAGCTGCAGTCAAATTGAATGTTGAATAGCCTAACTGCAGATACAGTAGAATTATTTAAAAAATCAATCTGCCAACATAAAGCCTAAATTTATAAATATGGAACAACCCCAACTTCGCTGTGGAACCACATTTATATAATGCTGTGTAACACGTCTGCCTCTGCACCTATATTTGTGACATTGTCTCCATTTTGAATGCTCTCTCAGCTTTCAAGTCCTACTGCAGATGGACAATGAAGCTTCTGTAATCTCAAAAGAGGTGACATTTTCTGCCTCTGAATTCATTTAGTAAAAAATATTCATTATACATTATTGAGTACCTACTCTATCATATTCCCTGAGGCTCATAGCAGAAGAGATTGTTACAAAACTGTCTGGAGGTATATGCAAGATGCTCTCAGAACAACTTACTACACACTGAAAGACTACAGTAAGGTTACAAGAGTAAATGTGAAAAAATAGTATCAGAGTAGGGTAGGAAGTAGGAGAGAGGGGAAGTGGATGCCACTGTTCTGTTCTTTCATCCCTGCATCTTTAATAAATAAGATACTTTCAGAAGCAAGGACTGTGAAAGAGCATAATTAATAAGCTTATACAGAAAGGTTAAGAATGATTTGTGTAAGCTGGCATAAGTCAGTGCAAGCTTAATGAAGGGGTGGAAATGGTCAGATTAGCACTGTAGATGAGAACTCTCTGATGACAGTACGGAGGATACAATAGAGAAAGGCAACACCAAACAGTAGAAAGGAGAGAAGAGAGGCTGTAGAAGCGATAATAGATTACATACAAAGGAAGGGCTTAGAAATGAACAGGAGGGATAAGTTCAAAAGACATTAAGGGGTGAAATCAACAGAACTCTATTAAACGTGGTGAACAAGAAAGAAGGACGAGTCAATGATGACATATTGATCCCTGGCCTGGAAGACCAAGTCAGTGATGGTAGCGCTCACCCATTTGAGGAATTCAGCAGGCAGAACGGACTTTTGAGGTAAGATCAATTGTGCACATGAATTGAGATGGGTAGAGTTAGAAGTGCCAATGGAACTATCAGTAGAAGTATCCATTAAACACATAGATATATAAGTCAGAAATTCAGGAAAGTGAGCTGAAGATATAGATATTTTAAATATCTTTGTGAAATATAAACACACTTCCAGAAAAACACAAAAATAAGTGTGTGGCATAGTGAATTATTATAAATTAAACATGTGTGTAACTACCAGCTAGGTGATGAGACAGAGCATTTCCAGATACTCACCTGCCTAACCACTATCCTGATTTTACGGTAATAACATCCTTGTTTTCCTATTTTTAGCAACTAATTATGCATTCTTAATCACTCTACCTAAATTACATTTTGATCTTTATGTGAATGGAATAATATGGGGCACATTCCTTTGTGCCTGGTGTCTTTGTACATATTTGCAAAATGTACCTGGCTTGTTATATTGTTGTAGTTTACTTGTTTTCACTAGAATACACCATTCACATTTATTTATTATTTGTGGACATTTTAGTGGTTTCAAGTTTGGGGCCATTACAAACAAAGCTGTTACAAAATCACACTTATCATCAGACAGGCATTTCCTGTTGGGTAAATAACTTGGAATTAAATTGCTAGGTTAAAGGATTGCATAGAATCCTCAACTTATGTAGAAAATGTCTAAATATGTTTTAAAGTCACTGTACCACTTTACACATCTACCAGCATTAAGAGTTCCAGTTGTTTCACAGCCTCACCAACACTTGATACTGGGTGCCTTTCTAATTTCAGCCATTCTTGTGGGTGTGTAAGGATATCACACATGGCATCTCACTGATGTCTAATAAAGTTGCCTGCCTTTCCATCTATACGGTAATCATATAGATAACCTCTTTTGTGTAATGTCTGCTGTAATATTTTGTTCATTTTTTTCCCACTGGGTTGTCTATCTTCATCTTACTGATTTACAGGAGATCTTTGTATTTTCTGTATAAGAGCTTTTTGTTATTTTCATGTATTCTCACTCTATGGATTAATTTTTGTTTTGTTTTTACTGTTTTAATGATGACAGAAGTTTAAATTTTATTGTGTTACAACTATAAATTTTATCTTATAGTTAATGCTTTTTGTATCCAGGTGTATTTTTTAAATTATCTACCTAAAGACAGAAGATATTCTTCCAAATTTGCCTGGATAAATTTGATTATTTTGACTCTCATGTTAAGGTCTATGATTTATCTGCAATTGATTTTGTATATATCTTGAAGTTAATAGAAAGTTGCTTTTCTCTCATGTGGATGTCCAATTGTTGCAGCACCATGAATCAAGTGCTCTTCTGTGTGTGTGACTTTTCCTGCATTTCACATTTTATTCCATTTAACTATTTATCTATATTTTAACCAGTGATCTTAAGTACTGTAGCTTTAAAACAAAATTTTTTTTTATATCTAGTAGAGTAAGTTCTCTTACTTTTCCAAAGAAATATTGGCTATGTGAAGCCCTCTACTATTCCACATAAATAGAATAATTCTGCACACAGTCACACAAACCATGGGATTTTGATTGGGAGCACATCAAACCTGTAGATACATTTAGGAAGAACTGATAACTTTCTTAGATTAAGTCTTCCAATTCATGGACATGGAATACTTCTTCATTTACTTGAGTTTTCATTAATTTCTCCCAAATTTTGGAAGACTTGCACATCTTAGATTAATTCCTAGAAATTTGTTGTTTTCTAATTGCAAGTGGCAACATTTTAAAGTTTTTTATGGTTTTTTTATTGTATATTAACAATTGCTTTTTATTCTATTGATCTTCTATTAGCAAACTTGCTAACCTCATTTTTTATTTTAATAATTTGATCTGTCAAACCTCTTAGATTTGTTACATACAAAATCATATCATTAGCAAAGTGAAAGTCTTATTTTCTTATTTTCATTCTTATAACTTTTATTTGTTCCTCTCACCTTCCTGTACTGGCTAGACCTCTCAGGATTAAGAAAAAGCAATGAGAGTAGGTATTCTTCTCTTGTTCGAATCTCACAGGGAAGATCTTTGTCATAGATACCTATGCAAAATTCTAAACTATATATGAATACAGTGAATATCAAAAAGGGAAATATATCATGTCCCAATTACATATTTTAGAAAGGGAAGTTCTCAAGGAAGTTGGCCTTCAATATTTCTTTTTACTAATACTCTTGTCTGATTCTCCTATCCAGGTTTTGCTGGATTTATGAAACTATATAGATAATGTTGTTTCTCCTTATTTCTAGACAATTTTGTGAAGATTTCTTCACTACTTCTCTGGTAGGAGTTGCTGGAGGAGCCACATGACGCTGAAGATTTCTTGGTGCAAAAGATTTTATTTATGGATTCATATCACTAGTAGTAATAAAACTATTTAGATTTTATGTTTATTCTTGTGACAGCTTGGAAATTTTATTAGAATATTTAACTTCATTTAAATATATCTTCTTTCTCACTTTTTTTGGCTATAAATTTAGTTCTTTAAATTTTATATAGTACGAACCCTAAAAAAAAGTTTTCTAAATATAATATTTATTTGGAATTATCTCCCTATTTACCATATTCCTTGTATTTAATTTCTTTCCACATTGAAAACTTCTATCTGGTAAAATATTCTTTTGCTGAAGAACACCTTTTAATTTTTCCTTCAGTAATTAAACTAGTCTCCTAACAAGAACATTCTTTCTGTTTTTAACTGGACTGAAATGTCTATTTCACCTGTATTCTTACAGAATATATTTTTCTAAATATATAATCATGACATCTGCAAATAGAGATGATTTGACTTCCTCTTTTCCTAATTGAATACTGTTTATTTCTTTTTCTTGCCTGATTGCTCTGGCCAGAACTTCTAAACCTATGTTGAATAGGAGTGGTGAGAGAGGGAACCCCTGTCTAGTGCCAGTTTTCAAAGGGAATGATTCCAGTTTTCACCCACTCAGCATAATACTGGCTGTGGGTTTGTCATAAAGAGCTTTTATTATTTTGAGATACATTTCATCGATACCTACTTTATGGAGAGCTGTTAGCATAAAGGTCTGTTGAAATTTGTCAAAGGTCTTCTCTGCATCTATTGAGAAAATCATGTGTTTTTTACCTTGGTTCTGTTTATGTAATGGATTACATTTATAGATTTGCATAGGTTGAACCAGCCTCGCATCCCCTGGATGAAGCCGACTTGGTCGTGATGGATAAGCTTGGTGATGTGCTGTTGCATTTTTGCCAGCATTTTATTGAATTTTTGCATCGATGTTCATCATGGATATTGGCCTGAAATTTTCTTTTTTAGTTGTGTCTCTGCCAGGTTTTTGAATCAGGATGATGTTGGTGTCATAAAATGAGTTAAGGAGGAGTCCCTCTTTTTGTATTGTTTGGAATCGTTTCAGAAGGAATCATACCAGTTCCTCTTTGTGCATCTGGTAGAACTCGGCTGTGAACCTGTCTGGTCCTGGACTTTTTTTAGTTGGTAGGCTATTAATTGCTGCCTCACCTTCAGCCCTTGTTATTGGACTATTCTGGGTTTCAACTTCTTCCTAGTTTAGTCTTGGGAGGATATAAATATCCAGGAATTTATTCATTTCTTCTGTGTTTATTGGTTTATGTGCATAGAGTTGTTTGTAGTAATCTCTGATGGTAGTTTGTATTTCTGTGTAATCGGTGGTGATATCACCTTTATCATTTTTATTGCATCTGTTTGATTCTTCTCTCTTTTCTTTGTTATTAGTCTGACTAGTGGTCTATCTATTTTGTTGATCTTTTTTAAAAAAAACAGCTCCTAGATTCATTGATTTTTTTGAAGTTTTGTGTGTGTGTGTGTGTGTGTCTCTTCTCTCGTTCAGCTCTGCTCTGATCTTAGTTACCTCTTGTCTTCTACTAGCTTTTGAATTTGTTTGATCTTGCTCCTCTAGTTCTTTTAATTGAGACATTAGGGTGTCAATTTTAGATCTTTCCTCACTTCTTTTGTGGGCATTTAGTGCTATAAATTTCCCTCTAGACACAGCTTTAAATGTGTCCCAGAGAATCTGGTACATTGTGTCTTCATTCTCATTGGTTTCGAAAAACATCTTTATTTCTGCCTTCATTTCATTGTTTATCAGTCATCATTCAGGAGCAGTTTGTTTAGTTTCCATGAAGTTGTGTGGTTTTGAGTGAGTTTCTTAATCCTGAGTTCTTATTTGATTGCATTGTGGTCTGAGAGACTGTTTGTTATGATTTCCATTCTTTTGCATTTGCTGAGGAGAGATTTACTTGCAATTATGTGGTCAATTTTAGAGTAAATACAATGCAGTGTTGAGATGAATGTATATTCTATGGATTTGGGGTGGAGAGTTCTGTAGATGTCTATTAGGTCCACTTGGAGATCTGAGTTCAAGTCCTGGATATTCTTGTTAATTTTCTGTCGCATTGATCTGTTTAATATTGATAGTGGAGTGATAGTGGAGTGTTAAAGTCTCATGCTATTATTGTGTGGTAGTCTAAGTCTCTTTGTAGGTTGTTAAGAATTTGCTTTATGTATCTGGGTGCTCCTGTATTGGGTGTGTATATATTTAGGATTGTTAGCTCTTCTTGTTGCATTGACCCCTTTACCATTATGTAATGTCCTTGTCTCTTATGATCTTTGTTGGTTTAAAGTCTGTTTTATTAGAGACTAGGATTGCAACCTCTGATTTTGTTTTAGCTCTCCATTTGCTTGGTAAATCTTCCTCCATTCCTTTATTTTCAGCCTATATGTGTCTTTACATGTGAAATGGGTTTCCTGAAAAAAGTCAAGATGGGTCTTGACTTTTTATCCAATTTGCCAGTATGTGTCTTTTGATTGGGACATTTAGCCCATTTATATTTAAGGTTAATATTGTTATGTTTGAGTTTGATCCTGTCATTTTTGATACTAGCTGGTTGATTTGCCCATTAGTTGATGCATTTTCTTCATTGTGTCAATGGTCTTTACCATTTGGTATGTTTCTGCAGTGGCTGGTACTGGTTATTCCTTTCCATGATTAGTGCTACTTTCAGGAGCTCTTGTAAGGCAGGCCTGTTGGTGATGAAATCTCTCAGCAATTGCTTGTCTGTAAAGGATTTTATTTCTCCTTCACTTAGGGAGCTTAGTTTAGCTGGATATGAAATTCTGGGTTGAAAGTTCTTTTCTTTAAGGATGTTGAATATTGGACCCCATTGTCTCAGCCCAAAAGCTCCTTAAGCTGAGAAGCAAATTCAGCAAAGTCTCAAGATACAAAATCAATGTGCAGAAATCACAAGCATTTCTATACACCAATGACAGACAAACAGGCAAATCATGAGCAAACTCCCATTCACAATTGCTACACAGATAATGAAATACCTAGGAATACAATTAAGAAGAGACATGAAACACCAAAAGCATTGGCAACAAAAGCCAAAATAGACAAATGGGACCTAATCAAACTCCACAGCTTCTGCACGGCAAAAGAAACAGTCACTAGAGTGAATCGACAACCATCAGAATGGGAAAAAATCTTTGCAGTTTACGCATCTGACAAAGGGCTGATATCCAGAATTTACAAAGAACTCAAACAGATTTACAGAAAAAAAACAAACAAGCCCATTCAAAAATGGGCAAAGGATATGAACAGACACTTTACAAAAGAAGACATACATGAGGCCAACAAACATATGAAAAAGTGCTCATCATCATTGGTCATTAGAGAGATGCAAATCAAAACCACATTGAGATATCATCTCACACCAGTTAGAATGGCGATCATTAAAAAATCTGGAGACAGCAGATGCTGGAGAGGATGTGGAGAAATAGGAACACTCTTACACTGTTGGTGGGAGTGTAAATTAGTTCAACCATTGTGGAAGACAGTGTGGCGATTCCTCAGGGACCTAGAAATAGAAATTCCATTTGACCCAGCAATCCCATTACTGGGTATCTATCCAAAAGACTGTGAATCGTTCTACTATAAGGACACATGCACACGAATGTTCATTGCAACACTGTTTACAATAGCAAAGACCTGGAACCAACCCAAATGCCCATCGATGATAGACTGGACTGGGAAAATGTGGCACATATACACCATGGAATATTATGCAGCAATCAGAAATGATGAGTTTGTGTCCTTTGTAGGGACATGGATGAATCTGGAGAACATCATTCTCAGCAAACTGACACAAGAACAGAAAAAGAAATACCGCATATACTCACTCATAGGCGGGTGAGAAAAATGAGAACACATGGACACAGAGAGGCGGTCTACTATACACTGGGGACTGTTGGGGGAAATGGGGGAGGGACAGCGGGGGGGGCTAGGGGGGGATAGCCTGGGGATGAATACCAAGTGTGGGTGAGGGGGAGGAAGGCAGCAAAGCACACTGCCATGTGTGTACCTATGCAACTATCTTGCACGTTCTGCACATGTACCCCAAAACCTATAATGCAATAAAAATTTAAAAAAAAAAAAAAAAAAAAAGAAGAGACATGAAGGACCTCTTCAAGGAGAACTACAAACCACTGCTCAAGGAAATAAGAGAGGACACAGATCAAAAAACATTCCATGCTCATGGTTAGGAAGAATAAATATCGTGAAAATGGCCATAGTACCCAAAGTAATTTATAGATTTAATGTCATCCCCATCAAACTACCATTGACCTTCACAGAACTGAAGGAAAACACCTTAAACTTCATATGGAACCAAAAAAGAGCCAGCATAGCCAAGACGATCCTAAGCCAAAAAAAAAAAAGGCCAGAGGCATCATGCTACCTGACTTCAAACTATTACTATAAGGCAACAGTAATCAAAACAGCATTGTAGTGGTACTGAAACAGATGTATAGACCAATGGAACAGAACAGAGGTCTTAGAAGTAACACCACACATCTACAACCATCTGATTTTTGACAAACCTGACAAAAACAAGCAATGGGAAAAGCATTCCCTGTTTAATAAATGGTGCTGAGAAAACTGGCTAGCCATGTGCAGAAAACTGAAACTGTACCCCTTCCTTATACCTTAATAAAAAAATCAAAGATTTAAACAAAAGATCTAACACCATAAAAACCCTAAAAGAAAACATAGGCAATACCTTCAGGACATAGGCATAGGCAAGGACTTCATGACTAAAACACCAAAAGCAATGGCAACAAAAGCCAAAATGGACAAATGAGATCTAATTAAATTTAAGAGCTTCTGCACAGCAAAAGAAACTCTTAAATTTATTAGAGTGAACCAGCAACCATGAATGGGAAAAAAATTATTGCAATCTACCCATCTGACAAAGGGCTAATAACCAGAATCTACAAAGAACTTAAATTTATAAGAAAAAAAACAGACAACCCCATCAAAAAGTGGGCAAAGTATATGAACAGATACTTTTCAAAAGAAGACATTCATGCAGCAACAAACATAAAGAAAAGCTCATCCTCACTGGTCATTATAGAAATGCAAATCAAAACCACATTGAGATATCATCTCACACCAGTTAGAATGGCAATCATTAAAAAATCTGGAGACATCAGACGCTGGAGAGGATGTGGAGAAATAGGAATGCTTTTACACTGTTGGTGGAAGTATAAATTAGTTCAGCCATTGTGGAATACAGTATGGCAATTCCTCGAGGATCTAGAAACAGAAATACCATTTGACCCAGCAATCCCATTACTGGATAGGATTATAAATTGTTCTATTATAAGGACACATGCACACGTATATTTACTGCAGCACTGTTTACAATAGCAAAGACTTGGAACCAACCCCAATGCCCATCAATGATAGACTGGACAAAGAAAATGTGGCACATATTCACCATGGAATACTATGTAACCATAAAAAAGGATGAACTTATGTACTTTGCAGGGACATGGATGAAGCTGGAAACCATCATTCTCAGGAAACTGACATAAGAACAGAAAACCAAACACCACATGTTCTCACTCATAAGTGGGGGAGTTGAACAATGAGAACTCATGGATACAGGGAAGGGAACATCACACACCAGGGCCTATTGGGGGGTGGAAGAGCTAAGGGAGGGATAGCAGGGGGTGGAGGGATTGTAGAGGGATAACATTAGGAGAAATACCTCACGTAGATGACAGGGGGATGGATGCAGCAAACCACCATGGCATTTGTATACCTATGTAACAATCCTACATGATCTGCACATGTACCCCAGAACTTCAAGTATAAATTAAATAAATAAAACAAACAAGAACATATTTTTGTGGTTATAGAATGACATGTTGATATTCTCACATTTAAGATATCACTTAGTTTTATTATAAATATCTAACTGGAGATGGTTTGTTTTGTTTGTTTGTTTAGTTTGCCCGCTTGAGTTTCACTGAGTTTTTGAATCTGTCACCTGATAACTCTTGTTTGTTTCAGAAAATTCTCATATATTACTACTATGAAATTTTTTGCTCTTGTCTATTCAGTCTCCCCTAAGTCTCCAAGTTCACTTTTTCACTTCATGTCTCTGTCTAAAATTCTCTTTTTTTCTATATTTTTCACTCATTATTTCCATTATGCTCTGTTCTAAATATTGTCTTCTTCTGTACTTTTCATATCACATGTTTAATTTGCTATTAATCTTCTTAAGTAAATTTTTCAATTCCTTTTCAGACTCTTTAAAATTCTAGAGCTTGTATTTGGTTTTCTTTCAATTTTGTTGCATTACTTTGTATAATTTCCAGTTTTCTGAGAAAATTTTCTCTTAACTTTTATCTGGTTACATATGCTAAGCATCAATATTTCAGTCTTTTTCTGACAATTTCAGTGTGGGAAAGTCTTGTGGGTCTGTTTCAATTGTCTATTGATTTGACTAATTTTTTATTTACATTGTTTTGTCTGTTTATGTGCATTGTGATTTTTGATTGTATACCAGAGGTGAATAGATGTTTGTAGAAATTTTTCAAGGACTCAGATAATGTTATCAATCCCTATAGATCTTTGTTGGTTTCTACCAGATACCTGGTGCCATCAGCAATCCTGGACTGCCTTATTCAGTCTAGTTTCCAGAACTTGGACTTTTCTCTCCCATACACATAACTTGAGGTTATATTACAAAATAGAAAGAAAAGTCTAATATGATTTTGAACAAAACAAACAAACAAAAAATACCATTCATTGAATTTGGCAACTACGAAAGTAACTAAAACAACCAAAGTGAAGGTAGTACCTGTGGGATAGTAGAATATGCCCAGTTTCTGCAGAGAAGAAAGAATGTTGAAAGAAACTAAATACAAAAATGTTTTCAAGAAGCTTGATATTAATAGGAAAGAAAGAGGTAGGCTGAAGGCCATACGTGAGAACTTCTGGTTTCAAAATGGGAGTGTAGTACCAAGCTGGCTTTGCTCCCCAAGACAGAAATTGAAAACCAAATATATAGCACCAAGATTATAATCAGCAATAACCTGGGAATAAAATATGAGGATGAGACAGTTCCTGGGGCCACAGCAAAATTAGAAAGGAAAAAAAAAGAAACTCCAAGCAGATGGTAATAAAATCAGACTGTAAGAAAATTGGACTTCCATATCCATGATGCCCCTCTGCCCAATCTGTCTGACATCAAGCGCATGCAAAATTTCATCCAACTCAGGGTTTTTATATTGGAAAATGTGAGATCAGGGTAGACAACCAGCTTTCACACCATCTTGAGTTTCTTGGCAGGAGATCTATCCCTACCTCAACTCACAAGAAGACTCAGGAGTGACTGAAAGGAGAAATATCCCTAAGGACAGACAGAGACAGAGTAAAGAGGTAAAACTACTATATCCAGCCTTGGAAACTTTACCTTGTAACTTGGCCAAAGAAGACAACAAATCAGAAGTAGCAGTTCAACAGCACCATGTTGTAGATTTGTTCCATAGGTCCCCTGGGAAAGAACTTCTAGCTCACCTTTCCATACTATTAGGATATCCCCCTTTTGCATCTCCCCCATTTGAGACAGGTGGCATATAAATTCATTGCTAGAGTCAAGAAAAACCTGAACCTAAGGCACCATCTACTGCTAAAAAAGAAGGAGAAACCTAGCAGATAACAAAGAAATAAAATCAACAGGTAAATTACAAAGAATCTCTAAGCAAATATACCTAGTAGAAGCCCAAACAAAAGCCAGACAAAGAAGACTAGAATAAATACCTAATCCCACAACAGAAAGACACAAAGGTACATCATCAAGAAAAGACAGTAAACAGAGACTGTCTCTCCAAATAGACCATGACTTCCTCCAAATACACAAAGCAAGTAACTGGTGATTGACCCTAATGAGACAGTGGTATGTAATCTTTTTGGTCAAGAATTTAAAATAGCAGTTTTAAGAAAACTCAGTGATCTCCAAGATAACACAAGAAAGCAATTCAGAAATTTATTATAAAAATTTAACAAGAGATTGAAATAATTTTTTAAAAAATCAAACAGAAATATTGGAACTAAGACATGCATTAGCAGCTCTCAAAAGCATAATATTTCAAGCAGAAAAAAGAATTGGTGAACTCAAAGATATGCTATTTACAAATATACAGTCAGAGGATAGAAAAGAATGAAAATAAGGGAAAATCACCTACAAGATATAGAAAATTACCTCAAAATAATAAATCTAAGAATTATTAATGTTTAAGAGGGAAATGAGCAAAAACAAGGGGTGGAAGTCTTCTTCAAATAAATAACAAAAAACATTCCAAACCTTGATAAACAGAGAAATATTGAGATACGGGTAGATTACAGAACACTAAAAAGATTTGACCCAAATAAAAAGGCATATGAAAATAAAACTTTTCAAAGTCAAGGACAAAGAGAGAATCCTAAAAACAGCAAGAGAAAATAAGCAAATAACACATAAAGGAGTTCCAAGTCATCGAGCAACAGATTTCTCCAAAGACACCATATAGCCCAGGAGGGTGTTAGATGACATTTCCAAAGTGCAAAAGAAAAATTATTGTCATTCAAAAATACTGTATCTAGCATAGCTATCCTTCAAATGTAAATGAGATAAAATCTTTTCCAGACAAACAAACGCTGAGATAATTCACCACCATAAGATCTATCTTATAAGAATTGCTAGAGAGTTCTTCGATCTGAAATAAAAATAAAACAAAATATAAAAAGAAAAATATATAAAAGTATGAACCCACTGGTACAATTAAATGCAGGGACAAACTCAGAATATGCCAATATTTTCATTTTAATGTGCAATCCATTCATAACTCTGGTATGACGCCAGACAAATCTACCAAAAACAATATACCTCTAGCAGCAACATGTTAAGAGATAGACAATATAAAAATATGTAATTTGAGACAATAAGAAGTTTAAATGTGGGGTGATGGAGTTAAAATAGCATTTTTTTGTTTTCTCATTGTTTTATTTTTTCTGTGACCTAAGATAAGCTGCCTTCTGTTTAAAATAACTAGTTATATTTATATGATATTTTTTGAAGGCCTCATGATAACCACAATGGAAAAGCCTATCATGGATTTACTAAAAATAAAAAGGAATAAATTAAAATATACTCCCAGGGAAAATTATTTAATCACAAAGAAGACAGTAAGAAGGAAAGAGAGGAGTTATAAAACAACCAGAAGACAAGAATCCAAATTGCAGTAATAAATATTTACTTATCAATAATAACACAAAATGTAAATGGACTCAATTATCTCATTACGAGACAGAGTGGCTGAAGAGACAAACAAATAAGAACCAACTATATATTTCCTACAGGAATTCAACTTCACCTGCAAAGACACATATAGACTGAAAGCGAAAGGGTGAAAAAAAACATTCCATGCAACTGGAAACAGAAAAAGAACAGGAGAAGCTACATTTATATCAGATAATATAGACTACAAATAAAAGACTGAGAATCTGTATAAAGGTCAAAAAAGATCACTATATAACGATAAAGGGGTCAATTCAGCAAGAGGATATAACAATTATAAATATCTATACACTTAACACCAAAGTTCCCATGTATGTAAGCAAACATTAATAGATCTACAGGGAAGGATAGACTGCAATACAATAAAAGTAGCGGACTTCAAAACCCCGCTGTTAGTAATGGCCAGATTTCAGACAGAAAATCAACACAGAAACATGAAAGTTAAACTACACGCTAGACCTAATAAGCCTAATTGACATTTACAGAACATTTCACCCAACTGTTGTAGAATATACATTTTTTTCATCAGCACATGGAACATTCTCCAGTATAGACCATATCTTCGGACACAGAACAAGTCTTAAAAAAAAATCAATAATGAGAGCAACCGCAAAAACTTTAGTAACACATGGAAATTAAACATGTTCCTGAACAACTAATGGGTCAATGAATGAATTAAGAAGGAAATTTTAAAATTTCTTAAATCAAATTAAAATGGAAATATAACATAAAATGTCTAAAATAAAACAAAAGTGTACTAAAAGGGAAATTAATAGCAATAAGTGCCTATATAAAAAAAAAATAGAAAGACTTCAAATTACCTGATGCACCTCAAGGAACAAGAAAGGCAAAAACAATGAAAATCCAAAATTTTTACAGGAAAGTAGTAATAAAGATCAGAGCAAAAATAAACAAAATTGAGAATGAAAAATGTAGACATTTAATAAAATGAAAAGTTTGGTTTTTGAAAAAATAAACAAAATTAACAAACTTTCATTAGACTAACTAAAAAAAAAATGAGAGAGAAGACCCTAATCATTAAAATGAAAAGCTAAAAAGATGGCATAACAACAGAGGCAACAAAACCAGAAAGAAAACACCAGAGACTATTAGGAAAAATTATACACCAAAAAATTGGGAAACCTATAATAAATAGACAAAATTACTGGACATACACAATCTATGAAGATTGAACCACAAAGAAATACAAAACTTCATCAAACAAACAACAAGCAACAAGATAAAAAGCATAATGAAAGGTCAACCACCAAAGAAAAGTCCAAAATCTATTGAGTTCACTGCTGAATTTTACCAAGCATTTAAAGAATTAGGAACAATTCTACTCAGACTCAAAAATATTGAAGAGGAGAAAATATTTCCAAACACATTCCATGAGGCCAGCATTTCCCTGATACAAACCAGAAAATGACAAAACAAAATAAACAAAGAGGGCAATATCTCAGATGATACAGATGCAAAAATTCTCAACAGAATATTATCAACTACCCATTAAAAGACAACATTCACAATGATCAAGTAGAATTCATCCTATGAATACAAGGATGGCTCAACATATGCAAATCAATAAATGTGACAAATCATACTGACATTACCAAGAATAAAAACTAAATTAGTGGCTGGGCACGGTGGCTCACATCTGTAATCCCAACACTTTGGGAGGCCGAGTCGGGTGAATCACCTGAGGTCAGGAGTTCAAGACCAGCCTGACCAACATGGAGAAACCCCAACTCTACTAAAAATACAGAATTAGCTGGGCATGGTGGCACATGCCTGTAATCCTAACTACTTTGGAGGCTAAGGCAGGAGAATCACCTGAACCTGGTGGGGGAGGTTGTGGTGAGTCAAGATCATGACATTGCACTCCAGCCTGGGCAACAAGAGTGAAACTCTGTTTAAAAATAAGAACGCTAAATTAGCATTTCTATATATAATGAAAAAAGGATTTAATAAAATTCAATATCCTTTTATTAAAAAAAAACTGTCAACAAAGTGTAGAAGGAACACACATAAAATTAATAAAGCCTATCTATGACAAATCCACAGCTGACATAGTACTAAACTTGGAAAATTTGAAAGCCTTTTCTCTAAGATCAGGACCAAGAAAAGGATGCCCATTTTCACAACTTTTATTCAATATAATACTGGAAGTCCTGGCCACAGCAATTAGGCAAGAAATAAACAAAGGGCACCCAAATTGGTAAGAAAAACAAATTAGTCTCGTTTGCAGACTACATGATCTAATACTTAGAAAAATCTGAATACCCCAACAAAAAATGTTTAGAACTGATAAATTCAATAAAGTTGAGGGGTAGAACAAGATGGACAAATAAAAGGCTCCACTGATTGTCTTTCCCACGAGGAAAACAATTTAACAACTGTCTGCAGACACATACACATACACAAATACCTTCATAAGGACCAAAAATCAGGTGAGTACTCACAGTACTTCATTTTAACTTCATACAACTGAAAGAGGCACTGGAAGAGAGTAGGAAAGACAGTCTTGAGTCATTGATGCCACCCCTCCCCCATCCCCAGGCAGCCGCTTGGTGCAGAGACTGTGCACTTAAGAGAGGGAGAGCACAGGAATTGTGAGATACTGGATTGAATTTGGTGCTGTCAGAGCACAGCAGAATGCAAAACCAGGCTGAATTCAGCTGATACTTGCCAAAAAGGAGTGTTTAAATCAGCCCTAGCCAGAGAATTGTCCATCTCAGTGGTCAGAATTTCAGTTCCAGCAAGCCTCACCACCACATGCTGAAGTACATACAGTCGGGCCCTGAATTAACTGGAAATACAGTCTAGACCACAAGGAGTGCAACTCCTGGGTGAGTCCTAGTGCTGAATTGGGCACAAAGCCAGTGGACTTAGGGGCATGTTACCTACTGAGACACCAATTAGGGCAACTAAGGGAGTGCTTGCACCACTTCTCCACCAACCCCAGGGAGCACAGCTTGTACTTTTATCCACTTGAGGAAAGAAGAGGGAAGAGTAAAGAAGATTCTGTCATGCATCTTGGATATTGGCTCAGCCACAGCAGGAAAGGTCACCAGTCAGAGATATCATGAGGCCCCTGTTCCAGATAGTAGCTCCCAGATAAAATCTCTAGACACACCATGCTCCAGAATGGAACTCTGCCTTGAGGGGAAGGACCGAGTTCCAGCAAGACTCATAATGTTTAAAGAGTCCTTGGGCCCTGAATAATCAGCAATGATACCCAAGTAGTACATCGAGGACATCGGGTGAGATTCTGAAACTTGCTGGCTTTAGGTGAGACTCAACACATTCAGGGCTATGGCTATGAGGAATACCCTTCTATGTAAGAGAAACAAAGGGAAAAGGAAAGGGGACTTTGTTTTGCACCTTAGTTACCAGGCTCTGCCACAGGGAGGTAGAGCAGCAAGTAGACTCATGGGGTCCCCATGAGTCCAAGTCTTGGCTCTTGGAAGGCATTTTAGTACATGCTCTGGGTCAGATGGGAGCCCACTGCCCTAAAGGGTGAGGCCCAGACCAGGCAGCATTCACCGCAAGCTGACTGAATTGTCGTTGGGCCTTAAGGGAACATCAACAGTGGGCTGGCAGTACTCCCTGTAAGCCTGTGGTTATGCGGCCATGGTGTGAGGCTCCCCTGCCATTGGAAAGGGGGGAAAAGAGTGGGAAAGACTACATCTCATGGTTTGAGTCCTAGCTCAGCCACAGTAAAATAAAATGCTAAGTAGACTTCTAAGGATTTTTATTTCAGTCCTAGATCCCAGATGGTACCTCGGCACCCATCTGAGGAACATGCTACCCTAAAGGCTTTAAAGGTGAGAGACACAAGTGTTCCTGGTTTTGCTGTCTTCTGATTGTAAAGCCCTAGAGCCATGAGCAAATATAGGCAGTAGCCAGGTGGTGGTTACAGCAGGCTTGGGTGAGACCCAGTGTTCTGCTGGCTTTAGGTCTGACACAGTGCAATCCCAGTGCTGGTGTCCACAGGGGTGCTTGTATCACTTCACCCCCAGTTCCACATAGCTCCGAACACAAAGATAAATGCCATTTGTTTTGGAGAAGATAAAGGAAGATAACAAGAGTCTCTGCCTGGTAATCCAAAGAATTCTTCCACATCTTATCCAAGACCATCAAGTTAGTACCTCTATGAGTCTGCAAGAACCACAGTGTTACTGGGATTGGGATGCCTCCTAATGGAGATATGGCTTATATCACAACACCCAAGTTCTTTCTAATGCCTGGAAAGCCTTCCTAAGAAGGACAGATATAAACAAGGCCAGATAGTGATGACTTCAATAAATTCTAACTCTTCAATTTTCAGACACAGATGAACATCCACAAGCATTAAGACTATCCAGTAAAATATGACATCATCAAATGAACTAAGTAAGACACCAGGGACAAATCTTGGAGAAACAGAGATATGTGACCCTTCAGACAGAAAACTTAAAACATATGTGTTGAAAAAACTCACAGAAATTCAAGATAACACAAAGAATAAATTCAGAATTTTTTTTATTTATTTTTTAATTTTTATTGCATTATAGATTTTTGGGTACATGTGCAGAACGTGCAAGATAGTTGCATAGGTACACACATGGCAGTCTGTTTTGCTGCCTTCCTCCCCTTCACCCACACTTGGCATTCAGAATTCTATCAGATAAATTTAAAAGGAGATTAAAATAATTTAAAAGAATCAAGCAGAAATTCTGGAATTAGAACCCACGATTGACATGCTGAAGAATGCATCAGGGTCTTTTGATAGCAGAATTGACCAAGGAGAAGAAAGAATGAGCTTAAAGGCAGATTATTTGAAAATACAGTCAGAAGAGAGAAAAGAAAAAATAATAAAAAAGAAGGAAACCTACAAGACTTAAAAAAAAAAAATAGCCTCAAATGGCAAATCTAAGAGTCACTGGCCTTAAAATGAAGGTAGAGAAAGAGATAGGGATAGAAAGTTTACTCAGAAAGATAATAACAGAGAAGTTCCCAAACCTGGAGAAAGATATCAATATCCAAATACAAAGAGGTTATAGAATAAGTAGATTTAATCCAAAGAAGACTACCTCAGGGCATTTAAGAATCAAACTCTCAAAGGTCAAGGATAAAGAAAAGACCTTAAAAGCAACAAGAGAAAATAAACTAATAACATATACTAGAGCTTGAATATGTCTGCCAGCCATTTTCTTCAGTGGAAACTTCTCAGGCCAGGAGAGAGTGGTATGACATATTCAAAGTGCTGAAGGAAAAAGAAATTTATAGAAAACCTTTTATATACTTGTATAGAATTGTATATCCAGTGAAAATATTCTTCAAATATAAAGAAGTAGTGAATGCTTTCCCAAACAAAAGCCGAGGGATTTCATCAATACCAGACCTTTCCTACAAGAAATGCTAAAAGGAGTACTTCAGTTAGAAAGAAAATGATGTTAGTGAACAATAAGAAATTGCCTGAAGGTACAAAGCTCACTGGTAATAGTAAGCACACAAAAAAACACAGAATATTATAATACTGTAACTGTGGTATGTAAACTATTTTTAAGTAGAAAGACTAAAAGATGAACCAATCAAAAATAATAACTACAAATTTTCAAGACACTGACAGTGCAATAAGATATAAATAGAAACAACAAAAAAGTTGAAAAGTGGGGGGACAAAGTTAAAATATAGTTTCTTTAGTTTTCTTTTTGCTTGTTTATGAAAACAGAATTACGTTATCACCTTAAAATAATGGATTATATGATGATAGTATCTGCAAGTTTTATAATAACTTCGAATCAAAAGTATAAAATGGATACACAAAAAATTAAAAAGTCAAAAGTTAAATCATACCACCAGAATTGTCACTAAAAGAAAGACAAGAAAGGAAAGAAGAAAGAGAAGACCACAAAACAACCAGACAACAAATAACAAAAAGGCAGGAATAAGTTCTCACTTATCAATAATAACATTCAATGTAAATGGATCAAACTCTCCAATCAAAAGACATAGACTGGCTGGATGGATGAAAATACAAAATCCAAAAATCTGTTGTCTATGAGAAACACACTTCACCTATAAAGACACATATAGACTAAAAATAAAGGGCTAGAAAACAGTATCATACCAATGCAAACAAAAAAAGAACAGAAGTAGCTATCCTTGTGTCAAACAACACAGAGTTCAAAAAAACAAGAAGAGACAAAGAAGGTCACTATATAATGATAAAGGGGTCAATTCAGCAAGAGGATATAACAATTTTAAGTATATATGCGCTCAACACTGGGACACTCAGATATATAAAGAATACACTATTCGAGCTAAGGAAAGAGATAGACTCCAATACAATATTAGCTGACGACTTCAACACCCCACCTTCAGCATTGAACAGATCTTCCAGACAGAAAATCAACAAAGAAACGTCTGACTTAATCTGTACTATACACCAAATGGACCTATTACATATCTATAGAACATTTCACCCAACCTCTGCAGAATATACATTCTTTTTCTCAGCAAATGGATCATTCTCAAGAACACACCATATGTTAAATCACAAAACAAGTCTTAAAACATTCAGAAATTGAAATGATATCAAGCTTCTTCTCTGACCACAATTAAATGAAACTATAAATCAAGAACAATAGGAATTTTGAAACCAATACAAACACATAGAAATTAAACTATATGCACCTGAATGACCAGTATGTCAATGAAGAAATTAAGAAGAAAATTGAAAAATTTATTGAAACAAGTGGTAATGGAAACAACAAACAAAAAATAAAACCTGTAGAATACAGGAAAAACCACAGTAAGAGGGAAGTTATAGCTATAAATATATTGAAAAAGAAGGAAAACTTCAAATAAACAACCTAGTGATGCATCTTAATTTAAAAAGCAAGAGGAAATAAAGACAAAATTAGTAAAAGTCAAGAAAAAATAAAGATCATCCCCAAAATAAATGAATTTGGAGAAGATGGAGCAAGATGGCAGAATAGAAAGTGCCACCAAACCTCTCCGCCCACCCCCCAGCAATGACACCAAGTTATCGACCATCTATACAGATAGAAACACTTTCATAAGAACCAATTATCAGGTAAGCACTCATAGTACCTGGTTTTAACTTCAAATTGCTGAAAAGGCACTGAAGGGACACAATTTTTTAAAAAGTCTAGAATTGCAGATACCACTCTTCCCCAACCTCCAGCAACAATATGGTTCAGAGAATATCTCTGGGCACTGGGGAAGGGATAACATACAACTATGGGGCATTGAACTCATTGTTGTCCTGATAGACCAGAAAGGAAAAATGGACCAAACTCAGCTGGTGCCCACCCATGGAGGAAGCATTTAAAACAGCCCAATCCCAGCTGTCAGAACTTCAACTCCTGCCAACCTCACCACCATAAGCTATCGCACTCTGTTTCTCCATGTAAACTTGCAAAGGCAGTCTAGGCCATAAGGACTGCAACTCATAGGTGAGTCCTAGTGATGAATTAGGCCCAGAGACAGTGGACTAGGGGGACATGCAACATACTGAGATACCAGCTGGGGCAGCCGAGGGAGTGTTTACAGCACCCCTCCTTAACCCCCCCCCACCTTCAACCTGGCTGCACAGATCATGGCTCCAAAAGAGACCCCTTTCTTCTGCTTGAGGAGAAAAGAGGGAAGAGTGGTGAGAACTTTGTCTTATGTCCAGGATACCACCATAGCTGCAGCATGATAGGGCACTGGTCAAAGTCATGAGGCCCCCATTCCAGGCCTGGCTCTTAGACAACATTTCTAGACACACCCTGGGTCAAAAAGGAACCCATTGCCTTGAAGGAAAGGACCCAGTCCTGCCAGCATCCATCACCTACTAACTAAAGAGCCCTTATGCCATGGATAACCAGCAGCAATACCGATACTACATCAAGGGCCCTAGCCACTGAGACTTGCTTCAGGGGAGACTCAGCACATAACCAAATGTGGTGGCTATGGGGCAAAACTTCTGCTTGAGAAAAGCACAGAGAAAAGTGAAGGGGACTTTGTCTTGCACATTAGGTATCAAGATTGCTACAGAGAGACAGAGCACCAAGTGGGCTCTTGGGGGTCCCTGATTCTAGAACTTGATGCTTTCTAGACCTACCTTGGGCCATTGCCCTGAATAGTGTGTCCCAGCCTAGGCAGCATTCATGGCAAGCTGATTTAAGAGACCTGGGGTCTTAAGGGAACATTGGTGGTAGTCTAGCAGTACTCCTCATGGCCTGAGGTAGCAGCGGCTATGGGGTGAGGCTCCTGTCTCTTTGAAAAGGGGAGGGAAGAGTGGGAAGGACTGCCTTGTGTTGTTTGACTGCCAGGTCAGCCACAATGCAACAGAACACTAAGTAGACTTCTAAAAGTTTTGACTCTAGGCCCTGATGACCAGTTGGCACCTCTGGACCCATCTAGGGCGTAAGGGACCTCATCACCCTAAAGGAAAGACCACAGGCCTGGCTGGATTTGCAACCTGCTGATTGTAGAGCTCCAAGGCCTTGAGCAAACATAGGCAGTAGCAGGGAGTAGTTACAGCAGGCCTTAAGCAAGACCTAGTGCTGTGCTGGCTTCTGGCCTAACCCAACGCCCTCATAGTGGTGGTGGCCACAGGAATGCTGTGTCACTTCATCTACAGCTTTAGGTGACTCAGAGAAGAGACAGAGAGAGCCCAAACATTCTGTATGTTTGGAAGAAAGTAAGGGAAGGGAACAAGAGTTTCACCTAGTAATCCAGAAAATTTTCCCAGATTTTGTCCAAGACAATCAAGGCAATACCTCTATGAGTCTGTAAGAACTACAGAATTACTGAGCTTGGGGTGTCCCCTAAAGCAAATACAGCTTAGATCACAACATCTAACTCCTTTTAAATACTGAAAAGCTTTCCCAAGAAAAATGGCTACAAATAAGCCCAGACAGTGAAGACTATAATAAATGGATAACCCTTCAATGAACAGACAACAAAGAACATCTGTCAACATTCATACCAACCAGGAAAACAAAACACTGTACCAAATGAACTAAATAAGGTACCAGGGACTAAGCCTGGAGAAACAGAGATATGTGACTTTAAAAACAAATGATTCAAAACAGCTATGTCAAGGAAACTCAAAGAAATTCAAGATAAGACAGAGAAGGAATTCAAAATTCTATCCAATAAATTAAACAAAGAGACTGAAATAAAGACAATTAAGCAGAAATTCTGGAGCTGAAAAATGAATAAGAGTTCTTTAATAGCTGTATTGATCAAGCAGAAGAAAGAATTAGTGAACTTGGAGACAGGCTAATTGAAAATACACAGAGGATACATAAGAAAAAAAAAGCAATGAAACAAGCCTAAAAGATCTAGAAAATAGCCTCAATGAGGCAAATATGAGTGATCAGCCTTAAAGAAGAGGGCATCCAAACTGGAAAAGAGGAAGTCAAATTATCCTTGTTTGTGATGATGTGATTTGATATTTTGAAAAACTTAAAGACTCCTCAAGAAAACTATGAGAACTGATAAGCAAATTTAGTAAAGTTGCAGGATACAAAATCAACATACAAAAATCAGTAGCACCAACAATGAACAACTTGAAAAATAAATTGAAAAGGTAATCCCATGTATAACATTTACAACAGCCATAGATAAAATTCAATACCTAGGAATTATCATAACCAAAGAAATGAAAGATCTCTATAATGAAAACTATAGAACACTGATAAAGAAAACGGAAGAGGATATAAAAAAAATGGAAAAATATTCCATGTTCATGAATTAGAAAAATCAATACTGTTAAAATGTCCATACCACCCAAAGCAATCTACAGAGTCAATGCAATCTCCATCAAAATACCAGTGACGATCTTCTCTGAAATAGTCAAAGTAATCCTAAAATTTACATGAAACCACAAAAGACCCAAAATTGGCAAAGCTGTCATAAGCAAAAAAGAAAAAAAAAAATGTAGAAATCACATTAATTGACTTTAAAATATACTACAAAGCTATGGTAATCAAAATGGCATGGTAGAGACACAAAAACAGACCCCTAGATTAGTGAAATGGGATAGAGAACCCAAAGAAAAATCCATACATCTACAGTGAACTTACTTTTGACAAAGGTGTCAAGAGGATACATTGAGGGGAAGGACAGTATCTTCAATAAATGGTGCTGGGAAAATTAGATGTTCATATACAAAAGAATGAAATTAGACCTCTATTTTTCACCATATATAAAAACCAAAACAAAATGGAATAAAGACTCAAACCTAATACCTCAAACTATGGAACTACTTCAAGAAAACATTGGGGGAACTCTCCAGGACACTGGATTGGGGAAAAAATTTCTCAAGTAATGCCCACAAGCACAGGCAACCAAAGTAAAAAAGACAAATTGGATCACATCAAGTTAAACAGTATCTATACAGCAAAGGATACAATCAACAAAATGAGAAAGAGACAACACACAGAATAAGAGAAAATATTTGCAAACTATCCTTCTGACAAGGGATTAATAACTAGAATATATAAGGAGTTCAAACAACTCTATAGAAAAGAAATCTGATAATCTTATCAAAAAAATGTACAAAAGACCTAGACAGACATTTCTCAAAAGAAGACATACAAATGGAAAACAGGTAGTATGCTGTTGGTGGGAATGTGAATTAATACAACCACCAGGGAAAACAGTTTGGAGGTTCCTCAAAACACTAAAAATAGGACGGGCGCAGTGGCTCAAGCCTGTAATCCCAGCACTTTGGGAGGCCGAGGTGGGTGGATCATGAGGTCAAGAGATGGAGACCATCCTGGTCAACATGATGAAAACCCATCTCTACTAAAAATACAAAAAATTAGCTGGGCATGGTGGCACGTGCCTGTAATCCTAGCTGCTCAGGATGCTGAGGCAGGAGAATTGCCTGAACCCAGGAGGTGGAGGTTGCGGTGAGCCGAGATCGCGCCATTGCACTCCAGCCTGGGTAACAAGAGCGAAACTCCGTCTAAAAAAAAAAAAAAACACTAACAATAAAGTTACCATATCATTCAGCAAACCCACTGCTGGGTATATACCCAAAGCAAAGGAAATCAGTATATCAAAGGGATATCTGCACTCCATATTTATTGCAGCATATTCACAATCGCAAAGATTTGGAAACAACCTAAGTGTTCATCAATAGATGGATTGATAAAGAAAATGTAGTACATGCACACAATGGAGTACTATTCAGCCACAAAAAAGAATGAGGTCTTGTCACTTTCATGTCTCTCAAATGGAACTGGAGATCATTATGTTTAAGTGAAACAATCTGGGCACAGAAAGACAAACTTTGCATCATCTCACTTATTATTGGGAGGTTAATATTGAAATAATTGAACTCATAGAGATAGAGAGTAGAAGGATGGTTACCAGAGGATGGGAAATGTAGTGGGGAAGTAAGAAAGGGGAAGTGAAAGTGGTTAATGGGTACCAAAAAATGGTTAGAATGATTAAATAAGAACTAGTATTTGCTGGCACAACAGGGTAACCATAGTCAAAAATGATTCCATTATACATTTTTTAAAAACTAAAAGAATACAATTAGATTGTTTGCAACCCAAAGGATTAATGCTCGAAATGATGGATAACCCCCATATACCCTGATATGATTATTATGCATTGCATGCCTATATCAAAATATCTCATCAGGTGACCCATATATCTATATATATACACCTACCCTGTACCCACAAAAATGAAAAATAAAAAACACAAATTCAGTAAAGTTGCAAGATACAAAATCAAGATACAAAATTCAGTAGCATTTATATATGCCAACAGCAAACTATCTGAAAAAGAAATCCAGAAATTAATACCATTTACAACAGCTACAAAGAATATAAAATATCTAGGTTTCAATTTAACCCAGTAAGTAAAAGATTTATACAAGATAATTTACAAAACACTGATGAGAGGAGTTGAAATAGAAAACATGGAGAAAGATATTCCATGCTCATGATTGGAAAAATTAATATTGTTGAATGACAGTACTACCCAAAGTAATTTAGATTCAGTGCAATCCCTACCAAAATGCTGATGACATTCTTCACAGAAATAGAAAAAAAAAAATCTCAAAAATTCTCACAGTACTGAACCATAAGACTCTCAATAGCAAAAGCCAATCCTGAGCAAAGAGAAAAATATGGAGGTATCACACTACCTGATATCAAAATGTACTACAAAATTCTAATAATAAAATCAGTATGGAACTAGTACTAAAACAGACACATAGACCAATGGGGGGAAAAAAAAAAAAACAGAGAACTCAGATTTACATATTTACAGACAACTCATCCTCAACAAAAGTACCAAGAACATACATTGAGGAAAGGAAGTTCCTTCAATAATTGGTGTTGGGAAAACTAGATATTCATATGAATAGTTTTTTCATTTCAAAGAATGAAACCAGGCTCCTATCTCTCACAGTACACAAAAATCAAATCAAAATGAATTGAGGACTTAAATTTCAGACGTGAAACTATGACACTACTGGAAGAAAACATTGAGCAAATGCTCCAGGACATTGGTCTGGGAAAATAATGTTTATATAAAGATCTCAAAAGCACGGGCAACCAAAAGCAAAAACAGACAAATGGCATTACATCAAGCTAAAAAGCTTCTATACAGCAAAAGAAACAATCAACAAACTAAAGACATAACCCACAGAATGGGAGTAGATATATGAAAGGTCCCTGTCTGTTACATGATTAATGATTAGTATATATAAGGAGCTCACATAACTCAGTAGCAAAAACACAAATAATTCAATTAAGAAATGGAAAAAAAGATCAAAACTGAAATTTCCTAAAAAGACACACAAATGGCCAACGGGTATATGGAAAAAATGCTCAAAATCATACTCATCATTGTAAAAATGCAAATCAAAACCACAATGAAGTATCATTTCACCCCAGTTAAAATGGCTTTATTAAAAAGGATTAACAAATGTTGGCAAGAATGTGGAGAAAGGGAGAACCCTGCCATAGTGTTGATGGGAATGTAAATTAGTATAGCCCCCACAGAAAACAGCATGGTGGTTTCTCAAAACCCTAAAAATAGAGCTATCATATGATCCAGCAATTCCACTGCTGGATACATATCCACAAGAAAATGAATTGAGATACTGAAGAGACATCTGCATTCTCATGTATTGCAGCACTATTCAGAATAGCCAAAATAGTGAATAAATCTAATTGCCCATCAATTGATGAATTGATATTGAAAATGTGGTACATAAACACAATGGAATATTTCTCAACCATAAAAATGAATGATACCCTGTCATTTGCAGCAATATGGATGGAACTGGAGGTCACTATATTCAATGAACTAAGCCAAGCACAGAAAGACAAATCCCACGTGATCTCACTCACATGTGGGAGCGACAAAAGTGAATCTCATGAAGATAGAGAATATATTGGCTGTTACCAAAGGCTAGAAAGGATAGGGAGTGGTATGTGAGAAGGATGAAGGGAGGGTAATTAATGGGTACAAATACACAGTTTGATAGAAGTAAGAACTTGCTTGTGTTTGACAGTCAATAGGGTAAGTATGATTTATAAAAATCTGCTGTACATTTCAAAATAGCTTGAAGAGAGTAATTCAAGTGTTTCTATTAATAGCATAAAGATAATACAAAAATGTAAGGTGGTGGAGATCCCAGTTACACAGATTTGACCTTTACAAATTATGTTAATGTATTAATTTATCACATATACCACAAAACTATGTATATCTATTACGTATCAGTTTTTAAATATAAATTAAAATTTCAAAAAAAGAAAAAGGCCATATGCAAGCTGTTTCGTATAATACCTCTTTTACATCTAAAATATGCTTCTGTGAAGATTTACTTTTCCTGTTTGTAATCTATCTCATTATCGGTAATATAATCTTCTCGAAGTCTCATACTTTGAGTTCTATGCATTTACAACTCTAACACACATCTTGGAACTTTGCACATTACAGATGCACAACGACTCTAATTGAGGTAACTATGTTATTCATTTGGGAGTTATTCTGAATACTTAATTCCAACATAATATGTGTTTTGTTTTATGGTCTTCATTTATTTCATTGGTATCTTTGGGGAAGGGTAGTGCATTCTCAAAGGAGCCACAGGGATTTACGAGCATTTTAGTGCATGTGCACCAGCAGTCTGCGTGTGAATTGAGAGACAAAAGAACAGAAGTTTTGACTCACCTGGAGTAGCACTCGTTCTGGGAGAGGAGATGAAAATGCACATGCCAGTTTAGAAAAACAAAACATTTTCCCTTTTAGTTCTTAAAAAACACAGACTTTAGATCACATTATTGCTTTCAAGGGTTGCACTGAGCAGACATAGCTCTTCAACAAGTACTCCTTTGAGAAATCTCAGGATGATGCTATCCCCTCAATAATTTAAGTGTTCTATTATGTGGTAACTTATACTTTACTACCGGGCTTAAAATTTTATATTGCATTTTTTAAGAGTCTGGCACTGCACTGAAAAACAGGCAATGTAAAATACCTTGGAAATGCTTTGATAATATCAGCATCACTCTCTCTCCCAAGTGGGAAAGAAGGTGAAATAGGGTTGTCTTGGCGAATGCAGGCCCTAGAACGCTAGAGTGAAATGTGGGCTTCCTATATTTATTGCTCTTTATGTCCACAGCCAGAAGGCTAGGACCACAGAGCAGACCTAGAAGACCATTTCTAACCCCCCAGGAAAGTGTCAACGCCCCAGATAGGAAGTAAGGCCAGTATCTGGAGCCAAGGGCCAGTGATAAATGCCTAAGAAGCAAGGAGTAACAGATCAAAACACAACTCAAGAAGGGAATCGGTGCAAATACTGGAGATTATTGGCATTGTTTTCAACTATTCCTGGCATTCTGGAAGTGAGCCAGATTTGTTTACACAATTTTTAATGAAATATTTAGTTTCTGGAAGGTGGGACAGCATAACTTCTGGAGCAGAGAGACCAGGTTTCCTTCCTACCTTATTTTCTTAGCCATGTAATCTCATGAGGAGAAAACAAACAAATAAACGTGTAACCTTTCTAGGTTTCAGGTTCTTCATCTGTAAAATTAAAGTCATAACTAAATTTCAAGGTTGCTTTACAGTTAAATGAGATAGCACATGTAAAATTACCTAGTACAATGTTGGGCATATGAAAGGCAATTAATAAATGCTATTTTCCCAATGCAGCTTGTATTATTTAAGGTAATGTTAGATGCTATGATGATTCCTGAATTCTAAGTGGCTTAAACCAGCAAAAATTCTTTTCTTACTCACAATGTAGCACAGGGGCAGTCTTGTTGGTCAGACAGCAATGAGAGCAAAAGGAAGCTACAGAAAAGGCACACTGCTTTTGTAAGTTTTGACCCAGAAGTGACACATCGGTGGCATGTTTCAGGAACCCTGAGCTTTGGAAACTCTGTTCTTATATAGAGGTCTGGCAAATCTTTCCATTATCTCCTCTGGAGACACATTATCATCTTTACTCTGGAATATAGCAAATCTGCTTTGCAGAAGAACATAAGATATCTCCACCTTTATCATTTCAAATGGAATTAAACTTGCCAGGGAAGGCTTCTTCATCTTTCTAAGTCCATTGGCACATGTAAACATTCTTTTGACCCAGCAATCCCATTACTGGGTATATATCCAAAGAATTATAAATTGTTCTATTATAAAGACACATGCACATGAACGTTCATTGCAGCACCGTTTACAATAGCTAAGACTTGGAACCAACCCAAATACCCATCGATGATAGACTGGACAGGGAAAATGTGGCACATATACACCATGGAATATTATGCAGCCAAAAAAAATGATGCGGTCGTGTCCTTTGTAGGGACATGGATGAATCTGAAAACCATCATTCTCAGCAAACTGACACAAGAACAGAAAATCAAACGCCACATGTTCTCACTTATAGGTGGGTGATAAACAATAAGAATACATGGACACAGGGAGGGGAGCATCACACACTGGGGTCTGTGGGGGGGAACAAGGAAAGGGACAGTGTGGGGTGGGGAGTTGGGGAGGGATAACATGGGGAGAAATGCCAGATATAGGTGATGGGGAGGAAGGTAGCAAACCACACTGCCATGTGTGTACCTATGCAACAATCTTATATGTTCTTCACATGTACCCCAAAACCTAAAATGCAATAAAATATATATATATATATATTAAATTCTTGAAAAGATACTAAGAAACAAATTGGTTTTTAATACATGGATATGTCAACATGAGAGATTTAAGAATTATATCCCAATACTTCTAATACCTGTTTTTGTAGACAAGGAAACTGAGGTTTTAAAAGCCTATACCTTCCTGCAGGTCACCTGATGACAAGCAGTGAGTAGCAAAACTGGAATAGAACCTTGATCTCCTTGATCTCACGTCAGTTCTTCCAGTGAGGAGTGGCATTTAAGGGCAAAAGCCAATTTTCTACAAATGACAAAACAAACACTCCAACAGGATGACTTAGCTGAGATCACTTAGTTACTAAATAACAGAGCAAGCCGGGCACAGTGGTTCACGCCTATAATCCCAGCACTTTGGGAGGCTGAGGCGGTGCAGATCATGAGGTTAGGAGTTCAAGACCAGCCTGGCTGACATGGTGAAACCCTATCTTTACTAAAAAATACAAAAATCAGCTGGGCGTGCTGACACATACCTGTAGTCCCCACTACTCAGGAGACTGAGGCAGGAAAATCGTTTGAACCCAAGAAGCGGAAGTTGTAGTGAGCTGAGACGGTGCCACTGCACTCCAGCCTGGGTGATAGGGTGCGACTCCATCTCAGAAAAAAACAGAGCCAAGACTTGAATTCTTTTTTTTTCTTTGAGGCGGCGTTTCGCTCTTGTTACCCAGGCTGGAGTGCAATGGCACGATCTCGGCTCACCGCAACCTCCGCCTCCTGGGTTCAGGCAATTCTCCTGCCTCAGCCTCCTGAGTAGCTGGGATTACAGGCACGCACCACCATGCCCAGCTAATTTTTTGTATCTTTAGTAGAGACGGGGTTTCACCATGTTGACCAGGATGGTCTCCATCTCTTGACCTCGTGGTCCACCCGCCTCGGCCTCCCAAAGTGCTGGGATTACAGGCTTGAGCCACCGCACCCGGCCCAAGACTTGAATTCTTATTCCAAGACTATTCATACTTCCTGACAGGTAACCAGGTAGTGGCACAGGTACAAAACAGCCTATATCCTAGTCCCCTTCCCCCATTTCTAATAGCTGTTTGAGTCTTGGTCAGTTCTTTAACTTTTCTAAATTCAGATTCCTTTTCTACTAAACGTGAAAAACAGACCTCCATTGTGAGTTTGTGGTGAGAATTAAAGGAAATAACATATTATAAAGTGGAAAACATATGGAGTGAATGCTTCAGAGTTAAGAACAAGGGCATCGAAGGCATACCATTCTGGCTGCCCAAGCTGTTATTTACTAGCTATGTGACCATGAGCAATCTATTTAACACCTCCTTGACTCAATTAAGGCAACTGTACAAAGGGATAATAGCATCTCTATTCTAGGGTTGTTGAAATAATTAAATAAGATGATACAAATAAAGTACCTAGAACAGAACCTGCCATGTAGTACGTGCTAAAAAGTATTAGCTTGTATTATTAAAGATAGTGTACAATTGTTATAGTCATTCCATCAATTCTGCTGCTCTAAGGGGCCCCTCTGTTCAGAGACCTCTTAGTCGCCTACTGGATTTCAACTGGAGCAACTCAGCTTTTATCTTTATTATTAGTTGTTTCTCCATGCATGAATTTCCTCCAAGAAGGGTTTCATGTTAAAAGTAAACCACCTCTTTCTGTTCTGGGCTTCTTAACTATACTAGAGCTTAGATAATTCACTCCCACCTCTCTGAGCTTTCATTTCTTCATCTGTAAAATGGTAGGAGGTGGTGGGGTGAGTGGGGGAGAATAACCACTCTAACTTCTTTCCCCCTCACCTCCTATAACATTAAAATTATAAACCTTTGTATCAATACCCCATTAGCCTGTTCTTAGTAATTTACATCTCCGTGGAATTCAGGTTGGGGAAGCAGGTATGGGCTGGGGAGTCTAGAAGGAAAGAAGTAGGAAAATGTGAGAAATCTCTAGGAGACAAAAGTTTAACTGAAGAAAAGCAGCAGATCCAGAGGGGAGCAAGAATATGAGAATCCAACCTCACTGTCTTAGACAAATCAGTAAGCATAGGTCCTTACCTATGAAAGACAGGGGAAGCTTAATTTTCAACTAGGCTTAAAAAGAAAATCCCTTATAATTCTAAAGCATGTATTTCACATTTTAACCTCTCTGAAATGCGAAATCATCTTATCCCCAATGTGTACATTAATCTAATATTGTTTTGTTTTGTTCTTTACAATTGTCGATGCTAAATCAATGAAGCATCTTATAATTAAATATGTGCTAGACTTATAGAAATATAGTAATACATATGCAGTATCCATAATGTGCCTAGACGCTTTCTCTAGGAGATCACATTTTATCCTTACAACAATCCTATGAAGCTGGCATTACTATTAGTCTCATGCTGCTGGAAAAACTGACGCTCAGAGAGTCTGTTAGTTTTAACAAATTGGCAGAAAACTCTTAATCAATAAGATCGGGATCCAAACTGAAGATCTCACTCACTCCAAACCTCATACTTTTTCAATTTTATTAAACAAGTCCTTAGAAGAAATTGTTTCCCTGGTCTCTATTTTCAGAGATACTTTATCAACTACAGTCTCTCAGGCCACTACATGGGAGGTAGGATGCTTTATCTGATTGATAAAAATTGTAAGAGACTGACATCTATTAATTCACATTACTCCATGGAACAAGGACCAGATGTTCAAAGTCCATATTGGCCATGTGGTCCTTCCCACTATATTATTTTAAAAGGCCTTCTCTTTTATATAGTTAGCTTAACAGTGCAGGCTCTGCCCTTGCAATTAGTGAGTAGCAATTCTGGGTGCTTTAATTAAGCATATGATAAAAGACTGACTCTAGATAAAGACCAACCCATGTTCTCCAACCTGGCGATACTAGTAATATTTTTCTCTCCAGCTGTCAGTCTTATCTGTTTCTCAACTGCAGTGACACCAAAAATGTTCGGTTACTGGTTTGTTATAAATTGCTAATACAAATAAGTCTAGAATATATTACAAGAGCAAAAACAATAATATTATCCATATGTTTATCTAGAATGTCCGTTACTTAGTTTTTAGATTCAGGAATCAAATCTCAAAAATGCTAAGTGACTTGCCAAAAACCTCTCAGTTCTGACGTGGAATGAGCATAAGTAAAATCCAGGTTTTTGGATGCCTAGTCAAATATTCTTCTCACTCATTCCATTTAATTATGTACTGATTAAAATATAATGGTCAAATGAGGTTATGTGGCTAAAATTGACCACTGAGGGCACAAGAGACATCAGAACCTTACTCTTGAGACATCAGGATGATCCTGAAAAATGCTGCTAAGCAGATTTGATGTCGATCAACAACCAGAGTCAATATCCATTTGAACCACAAAAAAATAGGTTATCTGAAATGGGCCTTGGCTCAGCGTTTAAGTGATATGCACGCAATTCAGAAATGGCTTGGGAAAAATCTAATGCTAAAACTACTAACAAGTCACAGATCTAACTGCAACACAGAGTCATAATAATGATATATGCCTGACTTTTTTAGTCATAGAAAACCCATAGAACTTTGTGCCAAAAAAAACTTACATGGCTTATAAGCTATACAGAGAAATGAAAAGCAAACAGAATAAACTGTAAGAACTTAAGAGTGGCAAACAAAACCTCCTACTGGGTAAGTGAAACAAGTTGATATATCATTAAGTGAAGTTTACAGACGCTCTGTGGATAGGTCACAAAACCAACCTTTCTGGCAAAGGTCCAGGAGTCAATAATATCCGCATTGAGCCATAGCAGTTTTCTAAATAGCAAGCATTATAAAACATTTCTCAACAGCTTTGTCTCTACATTATGGCTCAGGAGGGTTGAGGGGTGGTAGATTGGTAGATTAATTATATCATGTTTTTTAACAATCTGAAAAGCCCAGGGAAGCATGGAGTAACCTTCTCTTGGGGTAAGACCTGAGCATCTGGCCTAGAAGAATAAAATATGTAAGTGTTCTACCTCAAGACCCAGCCAAGGGCAAACATCTTCATTTGGCAGGGTCTGTATTTTAAATCTCATGTTTCTAGATGCTTGCCCTGGCTCCCTCATCTTACAATTATGCAAGCATCTACTGAGCACTAGTATGCATGCAAAAAGTGCTTTGTAAGCTGAAAAGTGGATGAATATAGGAATGGTTATCATTAATTAGAACATGTTACAGATCACGCGCATGATTGTTTTAAAGGTAAGAAAGACATTATTCTTCCTCTGTCTTCTGAAAGGTGGAATTTTTTGTCTTGTCTTTTGTTTTTGATTTGTTAGATATTGTAAAAAAAAAAAAGGGTCATGTTTATATATTTTCTGTTTATATTTTGTTTTAAATGTGCTTGCACATTTTTTTAAAAAAAATAAAAGCATAAAAAGCAAAACATTTTTCACTGCTTATTATGGTTTAGAATTAAGTGTTTTCTTTCCTAATTATCACAACAGCCATGCAGAGGCACAGAAAAAGGAAAAGGCATCCCCCGATCATCCAAATGAAGTGGGATTTAAATTGACAACTTCTCACTTCACATTCTTCATTACTAGACTTTGGCACTGCCTGCCTTTTATGGAGCACCTGCTCTGGGCTAGACATTGCTGTGTATTTTAAATCAAGTATCTCAATTATTATCTTTATTTTACAATCAAGAAGACTGAAGGCCACAGAAGCTAAGCAATTTACCTAACATTATACCTTACAAATAACAAAAGTGGAAGCTAAATCCAGATGGGTCCAGTTCTCAAGCTTCTGATTGTTCTACCATACCATGCATCCCATCTAGCCTGGATAGTAAGGAATCCACTGATAATGACATGTTGCTTTGAGGCACCTTGATCAGATATTTCTTATTAGCTTTCTAATATTTGAAATAATTATTTAAATTTTGGATTTTAACAAGACTACCATAGAATATGCTTCTGAAAATGACTAAAATTTCACCATGGCAACATCTACATGTGGTTTACTAATACTGATTTGAAAATAAGGGTCTATGGTAACGAATAAAAATACATTTATCTAACTGAGCATGGTAATATTGGAAAAGCCTTTTCACTAAAGTTGCCTTCCTGATACTTTTCTCATTATTGTGTGGCTGAAGCTGTAGACATGGACAGAAATTTTCTTGGTGTATTACAGCTCAAGACTCAGAAACTTTCTACGGTTTCTTCAGTGACTGCACTAGGTACATCCTCTCCTTACTGTGTTTAGTCTAAACAACAAAGCAGGGACTTCGCTACTACATTGTCTTGTGTAATCAATTTGCAAGGCTTTGTCTTTCTAACATCCCTTTCTTTCTTTGGAAAAGTATCCCTTCCCACCTTCATTTTGTTCTGCTAAGACTTCAAATTTCAAGAATACACTTTGCCTTATGGCAGGGAGTAAAGAATGGAGAGATGACTGAGGGGTAGTGCTCATGAACCAGACTGTGCCCAACAGAATGCTTCCCCAGAATTTTCTGAAGGGAGTTGTCTCTCTGCACTTGGACTATAAATCATGTTACTTTCAAGGTTCCTGGGAACATGTTACCAGTTATAGGTTTGGCCCTGAGAGAATGAAGTCAACTCACAGCTAAAGAAATAGAAAAGCCTGTACTTGTGTGGTCCTCGCAGCTAATGGAAAGAGACATGAGATGAAAGAAATAAGCAAGTTACACAGTATGTTAACTCTATTGTTATTGACTCTCAAGATAATTTCCTGTCTCAGTCCTGCATCCTTCTGCCTCTTTGCAGAGGACTTCCCCTTGCACCTAGAATGGTGTTCATTCATCGTGCAGAGCTGCTTAGTGCAAGAGTTTTAATTTGCCTAGAGCAACCGTCAACCAAAAAAGGATGCCAAGAATCTGTGGAAAATACCTGTTTATCATCCCTCTTTTGGGTAATTCTGAAGTACATTCTAGCTGACTATTCAGAAAGTCTCTAGCAGAATTGGGGCAAAGTTACCCATCAGGGTACCAGATCAAACACGCACCCTTCATTGGCTTCTCTCTCTCTCTCCCCTGTGTCACTTTCTCTACTCCTTCTATGTTTTAATTTATCCAGGATTTTTAATGAGAACAACCATATTCTCTAATTCTACATGTGGTTTTACCAGGTCACAAGCAGTCCATACCATCTTCCTCTTCTACTAATCATTTTACACTCCTCTTATCCTCAACCAGCACCATTCCTGGTCTGGGTGGTTTAATGAAAGGTAGGGGTGGTGACGAAAGTCCTCACCCTGGGATTTCTGAACTCTTAGTTTCCATGTCCTTCTTGGGCCATGGCTGCTGACCTTATACATTTACCACCAAAACTAGGCCAAAAAAGTAGCAAAAGATGTCCAAGCGGGTGAGCAAAATATCCAGTGTATTCTCCTCTGTGGCCATTGTGGACTTGTAATGATCAGAGTCAGTCACCACAGCCAGGTTACTAATTCCTTTCCTTGCCTAAAGGACTTTCATTCCAGAGTTACCGCTGATGAGTGGTAGACAAAACTTAAAGTGGAATGAGGCCTGCACTTCTGTCTACAATGAAGTGTCCAAACCTGCATTTTTTTCCTTTAACTTAAAACTGGACAAAAGTTTTAAATTAAAGTTGTATATTTTATATAGAGTAACTCAAGTATTGTCTTTATTTTACAGTCAGGAGACTGAAGGTCAGAGAAGCTAAGCAATGTGCCTAACATTATACCTTACAAATAACAAAACTGGAAGCTAAATCCAGATGTGTCTGGTTCTCAAGCTTTTGATTGTTCTACCATACCATGCATCCCAGCTAGCCTAGATAGTCAGGAATTGAATCCATTGATAATGGCATTTGTTGCTTTGAGGCACCTTGATCAGGTATTTCTTATTAGCTTTTAGTCTTTGGCTGAGTGTTGATCCAATTAGGGGTTTGAAGAAACTACCAAGTGCAAGGAAAAGTCATCAGAAAGGAACATGCTGAACGATCCCCAGGACTCACAGGGATTAGGGAGGTTTGTTTTCCTCTAGCTGTAGTGGAGAAGCCACCTAACATATAGGGAATTGAGCAGAATTTTGAAAAGATATTGCCTGAGCAGTGGGCCAAATTAGCCTAGAATAAAGGCTGCTTGGGTCCTAGCTAGCAAAGCTTAAAAGCAACCCTCAAGTGAATGGAACTATTTTCATGCAGCTTAACTATGTCCTAGGTGGGAAAAAAAGGCAAACAACAACACCCCCAAAAACGTTGAAACACACAAAAAAAAACAGCATGCAATAACATCAAATTCATAATTTGGGTCATCCAATAAAAAGTACAGCTATGCAATGAATCTGAAAAATCAATCCTTAGCAAGGGGGAAAATCAACCTGTGGAAACAATCCAAAATTACACAGATAACAGACATTAGGAGACAAAGATATTAAAGTATTATTATAAATATGTTCCTTATATTCCAGTGGAGAGAATGATGCCATTATTTAAAAATGAGAAACATAAAAGAAATCAGGAAACCCAAATCAAACTGAAACACATAAAAAAATACAATGTCTGAGATTAAAAATAAACTAAAATTAAAATACACTGAATAGGATTAGCAGCAAATTACACCCTACAGAAAAATAAACGTTAGTGACTTTGAAGGGACAGTAACTACCCAAAGTGAAACACACAGAAGGAAACAAAAATTGAAAAAATAAAAAACAAATGATCAGCTATAGGGCAACACCAAGAGGCCTAACATACATGTAATTGGAGATTCTGAACAGAAATACAGGACAAAGATCAGGAAAGAGAAAAAATGTATCTGAAGAAAATACGGCAAAAGAAATCCAACACATTTGAAAGAAACTAAACCTATAAAACCAAGAAACTCACAGACTCATAGAACCAAGTCTCACATAAAGACACAAAGGTGTTTTCAGTCACAAAAGTAAAATAAAAACATTTTTAGACATATGACATCTAAGAATATCCATTCCCAGCAAGCCATACAATAAAAAATGTGAAAATAAGAATTTCAAGCAGAAAAAAATGAGACTAGCTGGAAATCTGAATTTACACAAAAATGCAAAAACTATCAGAAATGCAAAAACATTGATAAATATAAAATTATTCTTATCTTAAAAATTCATGTAAAAGATAAAAGCAAACATGATGACAAGATATTGAAGGTTTTTAACAATGTAGAAGTAAAATGTATGATAGTAGCACAAAAGCCAGGAGAGGAGAAAGAGAAGTATACCATTGTAAAATACTTAGACTACACACAATATGTTGTAATACTACACAAACGTAGACCGTGTCCAGATTTTTTAATGATCGCCATTCTAACTGGCATGAGATGGTATCTCAATGTAGTTTTGATTTGCATTTCTCTAATGACCAGTGATGATGAGCATTTTTTCATATGTTTGTTGGCCTCATGTATGTTTTCTTTTGTAAAGTGTCTATTCATATCCTTTGCCCACTTTTGAATGGGCTTGTTTTTTTCTCGTAAATTTGTTTTAGTTCTTTGTAAATTCTGGATATCAGCCCTTTGTCAGATGGGTAAACTGCAAAAAAACTTTTCCCATTCTGTGGAGACAACAGATGCTAGAGAGGATGTGGAGAAATAGGAACACTTTTACACTGCTGGTGGGAGTGTAAATTAGTTCAACCATTGTGGAAGACAGTGTGGTGATTCCTCAAGGACCTAGAAATAGAAATTCCATTTGACCCAGCAATCCCATTACTGGGTATATATCCAAAGGACTGTAAATGGTTCTACTATAAGGACACATGCACACGAATGTTCATTACAGCACTGTTTACAATAGCAAAGACCTGGAACCAACCCAAATGCCTATCGATGATAGACCGGAAGGAAAATCTGGCACATATACACCATGGAATATTATGCAGCAATCAAAAATGATGAGTTAGTGTCCTTTATAGGGACATGGATGAACCTGGAAACCATCATTCTCAGCAAACTGACACAAGAACAGAAAGTGAAATACTGCATGTTCTCACTCATAGGCGGGTGTTGAACAATGAGAACACCTGGACGCAGGGAGGGGAGCACTACACACTGGGGTCTGTTGAGGGGAATAGGGGAGGGACAGCAGAGGGTGGGGAGTTGGGGAGAGATAGCATGGGGAGAAATGCCAGATATAGATGACAGGGAGGAAGGCAGCAAATCACACTGCATGTGTGTACTTATGCAACTATCTTGCATGTTCTTCACATGTACCCCAAAACCTAAAATGCAATAAAAAAAAATAAAAAAAGTAGACCGTGTACACTTTAAATACTAAAATAACCATTTAAAAAGCAGAATTACAATAATAATAAATGAAATTTTAAAAATTCTCAAACCAAGAGACAGCAAAAAAGAGGCCAAAATTGACCAAAAATAGACAACACAAATAGAAAATTAAATAGAAGAATGGTAGATTTAAATCCAATCATGTCAATTATCACATTAAATATACATTATCTAAACACAACAATCTGTAGACAGAGATTGTAAAACTGAATAGAAAATCAAGACCCAAATATATGCTGACTACAAGCACACATGTACACACACATGCATATATACACACATTTATATATAGAAACAGGCAAAGGTTACATGTAATAGGATGGAAAAAATGAACATGCTTACACGAAAGGAAAACTGGAGTGACTATATTAACATCAGAGAGTAATTTCAGAGTAAAAAAATAAAAACAGGGCAAGAGAGGATCATTTGAGAATTATTGAGAGAACATAAGAATTCTAAATATTTATGTATAACAATAGAACTTTAAGACATGAATCTAAATTTGATAAAACTGAAAAGAAAAATAGGGAAATCCAGTAACCTTCCTTCAACAATTGATAGAACAAGTAGACAGTCCTAAACAAACTGCCAGCCAACTGGACCTACTTGGTACTACAATATCTACTTTTTTTTTTTTTTTGAGACAGAGTCTCCTTCTGTTACCCAGGCTGGAGTCCAGTGGTGTGAGCTCGGCTCCCTGCAACCTCCACCTCTGGGGTTCCAGCGATTCTCCTGCCTCAACCTCCTGGATAGCTGTGATTACAGGCTCGTGCCACCACACCTGACTAATTTTTTGTGTGTTTTTAGTAGAGATGGAATTTCGCCATATCGGCCAGACTGCTCTCAAACTCTTGACCTTAGGTGATCCACCCGCATCGGCCTCCCAAAGTGCTGGGATTACCAGGCGTAAGCCACCATGCCTGGCCAGAATATGCATTCTTTTCTGAGTGCTCATAAAATATGTACCAGGATAGACGATACGCTATGTTATAAAAAAGATTTTAATATATTTAAAAGGATTTAAATAATATAAAATATGTTCTCCAACCACAGCAGAAGAAAATTAAAAACAAATAACAGAAATGTATCTGGAAGATCCCTTAATGTTTTCCAAAAGAAAAAAAAAAAACCGCACCCCCACACATACCACACATATTTAAAATAGCCTGTAGGTCCAAAATAAAAAAGAAAGTTAGAATTTATTCTGAACTAAAGAAATGAAAACATGACATATCAAAATGTGTGGCTAAGGTAGTATGTAGAGAAAAATATATTGCATTAAATCTTTTTTACTAAAAACGTAAAAATCAACGATCTAAAATTTCAACTTATGAGAATGGGAAAATAAGAGCAAATCAAACACAAAAGAAGCAGAAGGATGACACAGATGACAGGATAAATCAGCACAACAGAAAACAGAAACAAAATAGACAAAGTCAACATAACCGAAGTTGGTCATTTGAAAAGGTTTATAAAATGGATAAGCCTCAAGCCAGGGCAGGAGAAAAAGCAAAGACACAAACTACTAACATAGAGAATGAGTCATGAGACATTTCTGTAGATCTTAGAGACAATAAAGGGATAGATAAAAATGTCATTTGTGCTTAAAAGACTCACTCAAATAGGTAATCAAAAGCTATATAAATAATAGTAATTCTACACATATTTTTCCAAACCAGTTAATGAGGAAACACTGCATGACTCTTTCTATGAGGCCTGCACTGGCCTGATAATAAAACATATGAGATTACAAGAATCAAAAATTACAAACCATTATCTCTCCAAGCATAGATGTAAAAATTCTTACCAAATACTTGAAAAATAAAATTTTTAAATATTTTCAAAGAATAATAAGTCATGACCAAGTGGGATTCATCTCAGGAATGCAAGTTTACTTTTGCAGTAACAAATAAATAATGTCATTCACTCTATTAGTAAACTAAAAAAAAAAAAAAAAAAAAAAAAAAATTCATTTGACCATCTCAATTGATGCAAAAAAATCCTTTGACAAAATTCAACATTCATTCATGATAGAAATTGAGAGAACTAGAAATAGAAGGGAACTTTTTATTCTTTGAAAAGAAAATGTAATCTACAAAAAAAAAAAAAAAAAACCTGTAAATAATGCTAAGTATACTTAACGGTAATAAATAATACTTTCTGGCAAAGATCAGATAGAAAGCATGGATATACAATCTTGCCACTTCACTCCACATTATAAAGAGAGCCTAGGAATATCTGACAAAAAAAGGAAATAAAGCATAAATAGATCAGAAAAGAGAAAATAGACTGTTTCTATTTTTAGACTGTATAAGCTGATTATCTATGTAGAACATCCCAAGAAATCTACCAAAAAAAAAAATGCTGGAACTAGTATTCTCACACGACAAGCGAGACTAGTAAGGTTGCAGGATACAAAATCAGAAGTAAAACCAGATTTCAGTTTTATAAACTAGCCACAATAAATAATTAAAATTAAAAATACAATTAAAATAGCTTAAAATATGAAATGCTTGATATTTGGTGCCCCTGAAACGTGATACTACATTATAAAGAGAATGAGATAGTTAACACAGCTCTGTAGAACAATCATAAAATTATACTGATGTCTGGCCCATGTAAGGGGAAACTACTTTTGTCCTCCCCTTTCTGAAAAGGAAAGAAAAGAAAGCATTCTATAGACCAACGGCTGCATATCACGAGATTGTGTTAATTTCTCTAGCAAAAATACTACATCAGGCATAGCAGCTGCTGTTGGGGCTACACTTTGATTGAGCCCTCCAGGATCCATCTGGTTTTTGTACAGTCACACAGGTAAATTTAATGTGGATGTGATGGAGACAATCACTTTTGCATCCTGTAGGTCTTTAAAGACGGCATTGAACTCTGCCGTTCCCGATGGAACACATTGTTTTTTATAAATGTTATGTATTATTTATCTTATTTATTATCACTGTTGGGGAGATGGCAGTTTCAGAGGCTTCTACTTAGTTTTTACCATAACAATAGCCTTTACATTTCAGGATAAGAAATGAATATAAATTTTCTTGTAAGTATCAAGTATATCCATTCCAAAATGTAGGGTTTGTAAAAAAGACAACCAAGTAGATTAACAGACCCAGTGTATCCACTGCAAGCCAGAACTAGTCCAGAACTCCATTTATTTCCCAGTTTCCTCATGTCCCCATCCTAACAGAAGGCAAATGATACTAGGTCCAAGACCTCTATTATCGACTTCCAGTCCAGCTTTGCATTCAGCAGTCCTCAAAATGCCTGAGTGTTTTCTCTTCCCAAGAGTATCTGTCAGGTATGTGGATATCCAACTAAATGGTCAAGGGTCCCTTCAGGGAAGGACTTAGGATCAATTCCTGTATATATGTGGTTTTGCAGTGTTATTGGGAAATTGACCTAATTTTTATTCAGTGAATTTGGAAACTAGCTCAGTCAGAAGAATGGGCAAGGAATTATGTCTTTTGGTTGGGGCAGCTGATGTCAACCTTCTGATCATCCTTCCATATTTCCTTTTGATTGTACAGGTAGAGCTATCCCCATGTTGGCTGATTATTCTTTTACAGACTAACATGCCCTTAGCTCTCTGTAGGGCAGGGCCTCCAGGCCTCTTACTCCAGCCTTGCTATTCCTGATGCATCCAGCTTGCTTCTGATGATTATGTGCTACCACTTGGTCATACATATTGCAGGAATCTAGCACCCTGTTGGAATCAGGGAATCTCAGTTTATGAAAGTATCTCCTAAATCATCCCTGGCCTACAAAAAGCAACTACCTCTAAGCTTCTCAGTGACATTCGTGCCCATCTTACCAGCACAATTCTCACCACGTTTTTAACTCTGAGCTCTCCTGTGGGATGTGGTTAATGGATGATTTTTTTCAGGCTTTTACATAGTGTATGCGCTTTAGCATGATGGTTTCCCTGCCTTTTGACTTAATCCCTTCTTCTACTCTGCCATGGAGTGTCTACTTCACTTAGTGTGAATCGTAGTTTTTCCAAGCTTCCAAGCGCCATCCTAGCTGTGTTTTAGCACTACTTTACACACACTTGAAAAGGACATTAATTCCTATATGAATGTGGCTGCTTCTTTATTAATTAACTCTCCCCTATTCAACTGTACATTCCACCCCCACTTGATTCAGCAACTTCGGGATCTAGTTCAGTGTGTTTTTCCCCAGCTCCTACTGGTATACACTGGCTACGTTCTGCAAATATTTTGTTCCTTGTTCCCTTATCAGACCTAGAATTTCTATATTGGATAATGTTATTATTTGACTCTAATTATTGATGGTAAGAGAGGTGGAGGTAGATTCTAAGACAGGAATGCATAAAACAAACACTTTTGCATCACCTTCAAGTAACACGGGAGCACCAGCCTTAATCAGGAAGGAGTGGTACACTTCTTCAGGCCTGGGGAGTTAGGAAAACATGGGTTTTCAAGATTTTTTAATGCATTAGCTCAAATATCATCTTCCTAAGTCTCAGAGCCTCACTTTTTCCTAACTAGAGCCTGACTTGAGTGTTAGAGACTTTTAAGGGTAGAGGGTTCAAATTCACGGACACTACCATTAAGTCCTGGATTTAATCCTTAACTTTTCTTGGCCTCCAGCTACAAGATATAAGACTCTTTTTATATTCTGTAAAGGAGCTTTCTGGCTTTGGATTTCACATTTAACTGCCAGTCACCTTTAGCCTTTTATTGTCTTCCTCCAGCATATTAATAAAGTTCAGCAACAGCCATCATTCCATTATCCTTATAATTACTACTTCCTCCAAACCTCTTGAAGCCTGAGATACTGTACCTGCCACTGCATTTCCCCAACCATTTCATCCTAGTTCACAAAGGGTAAAAGCATTGGCTACTGTTCAGCCACAGTGTGCCAGGGTCTACTAGTGCACCTGTTTAGTGCTAGCTCGCTGGCAGGTGATGCAACACTAAAATCCTACCTTATCGCCTACTTCCTCAGAATACTGGAACCAACTGGCAAACAGGCTTTAAGATGAGTTTTCCTATATGGAAGTTAATGGGGAATGTTCTCGAGAGCAAACTGGAAGAGAGGAAAGAAGAGTTGAATAGAGGGAGAAGTTGAACTGCAACACCACTGCAGCAAAGGTTAAAGGCAGTCCCACAGGGAGGTATGGGCCTGGGATGTCCTTCACAGTTATGCCAGATTAAAGAAAGGGGGTCATAGAGTTTGTACTCTCACAATGGCCAGTCTTGCATGTGAGCTGCTTACCAAAAGGAGCCATATCATTGGGTGGGCCAGCTTCCTTTGGCCAAGGGAAATTCCCAGAGAGGTCCTTAGCTGTGAGTCATCAGCATCCAATACTCCTGGAAGCTATTGGAAACATCCCCATCAAAGTGGTACATTTGTTACATTTGATAGACCCACAGTGACATGTCATTATCACCCCAAATCCATAGCTCATATTAGGGTTTACTATTTGTGTTGCATGTGCTATGGGTTTAGACAAATGTATAATGTCATGTGTCAACCATTAGAGCATCATACAGAGTGGGGGCACTGCATTAAAAATCCTGTCTGTTTACCTCAGCATCCCCACAAACCCCTAGCAACCACTGATCCTTTTACTGTATCCATAGTTTTTACTTTTCCAGAATGTCACATGTTTAAAATTATATACTAGGTACACTTTTTAGATTGGTTTCTTAGACTTAGTAATATGCATTTAAGTTTCTTCCATGTCTCTTCATGGGATTATAGTTCATTTCTTCTCAGCACTGAATAATATTCCATTGGCTGGATATACTGTAGTTTATGTGTTCACCTACTGAAGAACATTTTGGCTGAGTCCAAGTTTTGAAAATTATTCATAAAGCTGCCATGAGCATCCATGTGCTGGTGATTGTGTGCCTACTCAGCATTTTAGGGGATCTGCTAGACCTCAACAACAGTACTGATCTTCTCACTGATTTTGCTGCCATGTGGAACGTTTACCAGAACAATATTCCAGCCACTCTGCACACAGGTAGAAAAACAAGTTCAATTCAAGAGAAAACTGTAGGCCAGTTTTCTCTAACCCACCTTTACCAACAGGGACACTAACAGTATATTTTTATTTTGGTATAATTTTTATCTTTGTATCAATATAAAAAGATTACTGAAATACAAACAGATTAGAAATCTATTTACCAAGATATGTGATTAAGGATTTATAGGGAAGACTTCATTGCTCAGTTCTTATAGGATAATAACATAACCCATAGATTAAAGAGACACTCAAGTGAAACTATAAACAACACAGATTACAGGATGCCTACAGGATAACTAGAACACTATGCTCAAAACTTTAGTATTTACATAAGCAGTAAAATAGAGATCTAAAACTAATAGAGACCACTTTGGGACTCATCCCAGAGCAGAGAATGAGGAGACGGACTTTACACAGAGTACATCACACTCCTAGTGATGGAGAAACACAGATTACATTATGCTCAGAAGAGGATCTCACTTTAAATGGAAAATGCCAGTAAAATGTCTAAGAGAGGGTAGATTAGCAACTGAAGAAGCTAAGGGAAGCAGTTTGAAAGTACACAGGCATAAAGGAGGCAGTCTTGGAAAGATACTAATTCTGGAGCAGAGGGAACCAACCTGAAACAAGAGCCATTCCTTGGAGACTTTGCAGTGAGGGCAAAGAAAGAAGTGTATTAGAATTAGAAGACACTGTTGAACAAAACCTACCCCTCAAAAGAAAGATTTTTTTGAGGACACTTGGTATATTGGTAAAAACCATATAAAGATGAAGGAACCCTCGAACAACGAAATCCAGTAAGAATACCCAACCCCCCCAAACCTTTTAATCGGTACATTAATTGCTATTTCAGAAAATCTAAGACCTCTTAGAATGAACAGAGAAAGAAAGCAAAATTCATATGAAATCACTGTAAGAAGAAAATTAAAAATAAGCACTAAAAAATTTCAGCTTTCAATGCTCTATCAATTCCACATAAAATAAAGGAAAACTATGACACAACATACCAGCATGAAGTAAGTTAAACAAGCAATGGCAAATAGAAAACAATATCACTAATTACAAACTAAAAACTCAGGATAAAAATGGATATGTGAAACACGAACAAACTCAAGAAAGAAACTGATGAAAAAGACAAAATAGTATTAGAAATTAAAGCTACATTATAAGGTAAAAAGGAGGACAGATTGTGCTGAAACTATAAAAAGAGACATTGAAAAGAGTAACAGAATCAATCAAGAGAACAAAAATAAGATGGAAAAGACCAAAAGCAACTGAAAATAAGAGATATGAAAGATAATAAGAGGATTCAACATGTGTATTTTCTGGAAAACTAGAACAATGGAACAGAACTAATATTTAATACTATAAGAAAATAACCCAAAATAAAATAAGACCTAAATATTCATATTAAAATGACCCACAGTGGACTTTGGGAAAATTTACTCTAACCAGTCAACTTTGAGGGATATCCTGCAGGAATTATTAGGCTTTAAAGTCAAAAGAAAATAAAAGAAATTTTCTGGGCCTCCAGGACAGAAAAAAAAAGTTTTCTTTACAAGAAGAAAAAAAATGACATTCGCATCAGACTTCTCAATAGCAGCACAGAAAGCATGAGTGAAAAAAGTTCTTAAGACTCAAGAAAGAAAAAGTATGAACCAACTTCATGGTTGGCTGGAATCCATGTGGAATCCATGTAAGTGTCCATCAACAGTGAACTGATGCACACTTGGTATACTATGGTATATGCCATAGTATACTATGCAGCCATAAAAATAATGAAGTCATATCCTTTGTAGCAAAACACAACTGGTGGCCATTATCCTAAGTAAATTAATGCTGAAACATAAAATCAATACAACATGTTCTCAATTACAAGTAGGAGCTAAACTATGGGTACATATAGACATAAAACTGGAAACAAGAGACACTGGGGACTCCAAAAGTAGGGGGAGAGGACAAAAGGGAAGGGTTCAAAAATTATCTGTTGGATGCTATGTTCATTATTCAGGTGATGAGTTCACTAGAAATCTAAACCCCACAACTAAGCAATTACCCATGTAACAAATCTGCACATGTACCTCCAAATCGAAAAACAATTTTCAAAAAGAAAAAGTGTAAATCTGGGAATCTACATACAGCCCATGTGTCTTTCAAGAACCATCTAAAGCAGAACATTTAAAAACTTACAGGTGGGTGTTGAACAATGAGAACACATGGGCACAGGGAGGGGAACATCACACACTGGGGTCTGTTGCTGGGTAGGGGGTTAGGGGAGGGACAGCGGAGGGTGAGGAGGTTGAGGAGGGATAACATTGGAAGAAATGCCTGATGTAGGTGACCGGGGGATGGAAGCAGCAAACCACCATGGCATGTGTGTACCTATGCAACAATCCTGCAAGATCTGCACATGTACCCCAGAACTTAAAGTACAATTAAAAAAAAAACTTAGGGAATTCTATACTATTGAATCTTTTCTGAGGACTCTACTAGGTTGGGGCTAGCCAGCCAAGGCCTGTGGGCTAAATCCAGCTGCCACCCAATTTTGTTTTACTGGAACACAGCCACCCTATTCATTTATGTATTGTTTATATGTGTGTTTGTACTGCAATGGCAGAGTGGAGTAGTTACATCAGAGCCTGTATGGTCCATAAAGCCTAAAATATTTACTAGCTGGCCTTTTTATAGAAAAAGTTTGCCAACTCCCACATCAGAGAATGAGCTTTAACCAAATAAGAAAATTACTGGGGAACCTGCCAAAATGACTAGGGGTGAATACAGAATAAACATAATAGTAAATCTGGGAGAACAAAGATGGGGACAAAGGTGGAAGAATAATGTGCAAATGTTCCATGTAACATCCAAAGTAAGATGAGAGGAGAAGAAAGAAAAGAGAAAGAATAATTTCATGGATGTTACTCCCTCCATTACTCCAGCACTGCCTCCAGACCCTATTCTCAGCTGGCTGCAATGCTCAACACAGTGTATTAGTCATGATTAAAGAAAACAAAGGCTCTGATTTTAGATCCAAAGTTGGATTCCAATCCTACTAATTAATCCTATCTGTTAGAAGAACTGACCCACGCTTGAGTTAAAGGATTCATTTTGTCCTTCTAGACTAAAAGCAGGAATGAGCAGTCCCCTGGAACCACTTCCCCAGACACACACTCAGATCTCTACCTTCAAAGTATTACCTTTATAATTATGAGAGAGGATAAAAATCATTATGAAATATAAAGATAAATCCTGGAAAAGAATAGGATTCTTCCCCAAGACACAAAGAAATTCGCCTAGGCTAAGCACGCCTCCTTTTCTAGGGTTCTACCTTTGACATTCCAAAATGAGCTCATTGGAAAGGTCCTCTCATGCAAGGCATTTTCACACTGCCAGCTACGTGGATAGGAAGAAAGAGTTAGGTGATCCTCAAAGAAAAATCACCAAGAAAACAAAAGAATCCACATGGGTTCTGCGTAAGAGAGTTTTAATCACTCTTACCTCCAAATAATTTCTCATCTGGGATGATAGTCTAAATACATGTTTCTGAGGACTACATTTTGGCTTTAACTCTTCCCGGTAGTTGATGGGGAAGAGTTGTACCTCTACCAGAGAAATAATAGAGCCATTATCAAATGCCTTGCTTATAGTAGGAGCAGGATAGATTTTTGTTAATGATAGTGTCAAAAATGCAACAACATCCTCTAGCACTCTGTCCATAGAGACTCATATCAGCGTTGTCTGTTTCTCTTCAGCTGCCTATCCACAGTTCTGTTATTTCACTGTTTACATGAACCACTCTGCATCCCCTGGTGATATTTGCCCACATAAAACCTAAAATTATATTTCTTAAGGGGTGATTGAAGACATAAGCACAGCAGTGACAAAGTGTATAACTGCTAAAATGTGCGTGAAATATGTCAACTTAAGCATTTGCTTAATTTCGTGTTTACATATTAAAGATTCCATTGAAAGACATGATAATTTTATGCTTAGTCAGGATAAAGAAAATGAAAAGAAGCTTCAAGGTGTCTATATGTCTCTTCTTGAAAGTATTTTCTTCATCCTTTGAAAATTTGTTCATATTTTCTCCAAAAAGCATTTTCATATATTTCTAATACTGCAAGGTAGGATGATATTAAGTGTATGCATCACAAAGTTAGTACTAATATTGTAGTTTATATTTTATTTACTTAACCCTAATAATATATCCCATATATTTAAATGCTTTATGTTTGCAATCTCTCTTGCCTCCTATTAACATGAACGATATACAAGAAAATTTGTCAAGATAGACACTTAGGTTGAAGGAGCTCTGAACTTGAAAATCCCTAAAAATTTTTTTTAAAAAAAGGGGAAGTGATTTCTGAGGTATGGGCAATGACTATGGGCAGAAACTTGTGGCCAAAATCACTATGATTTGGGTCAAGAAATAAGGATTCTAACACCAACTCCATCACTACAGGTGACACATCTATGCTGAACTGATCAACCTCTCCAGAGGTGTCTACCTCCTCCCCTAAAAATGACTGCTAAAAAGGAAAAACATACACCTGTAATTCCAGCACTTTGGGGGGCCAAGGCAGGAGGATCCCTTGAGCCTAGGAGTTCAAGACCAGTCTGGGCAACTTGGCAAAACTCCATCTCTACAAAAAATACCTAGGCGTGGTGGCACACTCCTGTAGTCCTAGCTACTTGGGAGGCTGATGTAGGAGGATCACCTGAGCCTGGTAGATCAAGGCTGCAGTGAACCATATTATACTACTGCACTCCAGCCCCAGTGACAGAGTAAGACCCTCTCTCAAAAAAACCAAAAAGAAAAAGAAAGGTATGGAAAGAGAGCAGAGCATTGATATCTACCCAGTGGTTAGTGGGGAGACTCTTGTCTGTAAAGAGAACACAGATTCCCTTAGGATACCTGTCTACACCACCATGGCCCAACCAGGAATCCTTCTCATGATGGCAAGCTTCATTTTGAGTGTAGTTAATGTGCTGATTTTTACAAAGAGTTGGACTTGTAAGCATCTTGAAGCTATGTGGCAACAGGAAGCCAGAAGGCAAAGGACCCTAAAGGACTTCGGAAATCAGCACGAACATCTGACTCCTGAGGTTGGAGCAATATTTCAGATGGGTAGGAAGTTGGAGAGGCTCAGTCTTCTGTAGAGAGAAGAGCCAATTCTTGTGCACGGCCTTTCACAGCACACTCATGAGAAAACACTTCCTGGAACCTGGCCGAATCACCCATGCACCTGGAACTGCCCGCCCACCTCAAGAACCATGAGGAAGAGGGATTGGGAAAAGGGTGGAAACTCTGTTCTGTGTCATTGTGCATCCTAAAGATGTACACAGAGATGAGAGACCTGACATGATTTTGTACTTAGTTATGCAACAAAAATGATATTGAGTACCTACCATATATATGCCCTAAACTAGCACTGAGAATACTGTGGAGAGCAACACAGCCCAGTGCCCAGTGCTCACCATCAGGGAGCTCACATTCCAGTGGGAGGAGGCAGATAGTATGAAAACAAATAAACACAAATGCTAACAAGTGCTATGGAGGAAATAAACAGGTGACATAATGGAAGGAGACTGGCAGATCATTTTTGGGAATGTAATTGAAGAGATGCCTTTTGAGCTGAATGGTGAGAGAATCCAGTCATATGAAAACCAAGATAAAGAGAGTTCAGACAAATGAGGCAGTAAGGAGAAAGGCCCTGAGGTAAGAGGAGAAAAGAAGGTCTTGGTAGACAGAGAGTGTGAGACAGAGAGGGAACATACAAGACCAGGGAAGAGGCAGAGTCCAAATTGTATAAGGCCTTGAAGACCAGGCCCAGGATTTGAGATTTTTATTGCAAGTTCAATGAGAAGTCATGAAAGACTTTTAAAGATGGAAATAATACATTCTGTTTACTGCTATGTAGAGAATAGATTTGGGGTGATGACAAGCATTGAAGCTCCAGAAAATTTGTTGCTTAGGCAAGAGATAATGGCAGCTTGGACTAGAGTATTGAGAGTAGAGATGGAGAGAAATGAGAGAGTTCGAGATACATATTTTAAAAGGCTTATAGAATATCCAGAATGAGAGAAGGGAGTGAACCAAGGATTATGCCAACACCTGGGTTTTTGGATTGAGTAATAAGGTGGATAATAATGTATTTTCCTGAGATTCAGAAGACCGGAAGAGGTAGAAGTGTGAGTGATGGGGAGGCAACATCAAGAACTCTATGTTGATACCTACTGATGTCCACAGGACGATGTGTAAACGGCAGTAAGATTGACGAGTCTGGAGCCAAGTATACATGTGAGGGGTAGAGATATAAATTTGAAATTCATCCACATGCAGATGGAATTTAAAGACCATGGAGTGATGAAGTCCCCTAGAGAGAGACTTTCAATAGGAAAGAAACAGTTCTGGGGTGTTCTTCCATTTGAATCCAAAGAATCAGTTCTGGGGTGTTCTTCCATTCGAAGTCAAGGAGAAGAGAAGTGCGCAAAGAATCAGACAAGCAGAGACCTATGAGGTGGTAGGGCAAGAATGCATAGAGAAGGCAACAACATATCAGATAAGGAGGTGACAGTGTTTTGGAATATCACCGCAACGTTACAGAGAATGAGAACAAAGCTGCGTTCGTTAGATTTGACATGCAGCAGTCCTAACAAAAATTGTTTCACTGAAGTGGTGAGAACAAAAACCAGATTGACATGAACTAAAGGGTAAATGGGAGGCAAGGAAATAAAGACAATTAGCAACTTCCTTTGAGAAGTTTCCTATTCAGAAAAGGAAGGAATGGGGTCATAGCTGGAAGAGGTAGCAGATCAAGTAACCCAGACTAGATCAGATTCCTACAACACAAAGCAAGTCCTCCCGGTTTTATTAATACCACATGCTTAGCTCTCATTGCCCTTGAAATAAGCTCAGACTCCACAGGCAGGCAGACAAGGACTGCACAGCCTGACCTCCACTACTCCACCTTAATTTCTGCCTCTCTTTCTTTCCTTGCCATCCCCAACCCACCCATACCCATTACTCCACACCCATACCCTAATACTCCTCATTCTCCTATCCCTTCATTTTTCTCTCAAATCTTTATGCTGCCCTACATGCTCTTCCTTTTGCCAGAAATGTCTTTCCCTTCCTAATTCTTCAGTAATTGAGGTTCCATTCAAATCACCTCCTGCGTGAAGCCTTCCAACAAACCTGCAGCTCCTCTCATCTGCCTTGTGCATCTCTATATCAGAGCCTTTTTAATGATCTGTGGGTCCTTCTGTTCACTTGCTATGAATTTCCTGAAGGCAGGGATGGTCATTTCCCCTTCTCTGTAACTTGTACCTAACATAAGCCTGTAACCCGTAGGTATATGTGAGATGAATACATGCACCTGCAGATGTTATCAAAATAACTTGAGGCAATAGTTTCAGGTCACCTCTATCATACCTCGAGCCAGTGTCTACCTTGAACCTCTCCAAACTCTGTTACCATTCTTTTTCCTTCCCAGCTTTCTCAGAGGGAAATGCCCAAGGTGAATATGTCTCTTAAGCAATAAATGAAGTAGTGATGAGTGCTCAGTAGAATTCCAATACTGGGTAAATGCACATCAATAATTTTTAATTTCTCAAGCCTGAGGACCATTCTCCTGTTTCATACAAGCTTGGATCATCAGAAGATCAATGTTTCCCACAAAATTGCATAGCATTCTATAAAATATAAAAGAATTAATTGAAGATAAGACCTTTGTTTTATCTGAAGTAAAATTCAGGCCAATAAATATGACATCCTTGAAAATTTAGCCTTCTTAAACTGATTGACAGAAAAAAATAATGTGTCATAGCAGGCTTACTTAGAAACCCCATAAACTTTCATAAACCATTTTCAATAAAGTCTTCTGACTTGACATACTTTTTAAAATAATAGAGGTGGCCAGGCATCGTGGCTCACGCCTGTAAACCAACTAGCCTGGCCAACATGGTGAAACCTCATTTCTACCAAAAATACAAAAATTATCTGGGCGTAGTGGTGCACACCTGTAATCTCAGCTACTCGAGAGGCTGAGGCAGGAGAATTGCTGAATCCAGGAGATGGAGGTTGCAGTGATCTGAGATCGCTCCACTGCACTGCAGCCTGAGGGACAGAGTAAGACTCCATCTTTAAAAACAAAAAATTAGAGGCTCTAGAATGTCCTCTGCTTCTGAAGACAATGTGTGAGGATAAGCACATGAGAAACGCAGGGAGGGCTCCAATGTCGAGGACCAGGCCATGGGGAGTAGCATCTCCTTTGCGGCATCCACCCACTGGGGAACTGAGAACTGTGCTGTCTTCCCTCTGCCTCATTCCCGTGATGAGCAGCACCCAGTTCACCATGCCATCTCCACATGAATCATGCTTTTCCTCTGCTCACAAATCTTCATTGCTTTCCTTTGCCAATAAATATCAAAACCAAACTTCTTATCCGCTACTGAAGCCTTCCAAAGTCTGGCCAAACTGGCTATTTTTTAGTTGAATAATTGTATGACTGAAAGGTATTAAATTAATTATTTCTGTCTCAGAACACTCTCTTTTTACACATCACCTAGTTTCTTCGGGCAGAACTGGAGTAAGAGCAACAACCCATGAAATCAACATCATGAAGATCTGTACTTAAGGTATATGATTCTGGGGGCTGAGCTCCCCGAGACAAGTGATCTTTCCAGGATGGTTAATGTATAAGTAGAGAAAGAGTCTGATATATAAGTGACTGAGAAGAACATTTTATCCCTTTTTTTAATTGACTATGGAAAATCAGACCTATCAGATCTCATTCTCTGTGATTTCTCTACATCTATCCAAACTGTTGACCACTCTCTCCTTTTATGGGTTTTAGTTGAAGAAAAAGGTGATATTATAGTACATTTTTTAATACCAACACTGTCATAAATGTATTAATTCAATTTAATAATGCACAATTCAATATTTCTTTATGCAGGAAGGGGTCCAAGAAGTTCAAAGCCTCTAGAGCCTGTGAAAGTCATAATATAACCCTGCTTCCATTCACTAGGATGTTTTATTCTTTTTAAAATTTTTTTTTTTTTTTTTGAGACAGTCTTGCTCTGTCACATAGGCTGGAATGCGGTGGCGCAACTCAGCTCGCTGCAACCTCCGCCTCCCAGGTTCAAGTAATTCTCCTGCAACCTCTTGGGTTCAAGAGATTCTGCCTTAGCCTCCCGAGTAGCTGGGATTACAGGTGCTCACCACCACACCCAGCAATTTTTTGTAGGTTTAGTAGAGATGGGGTTTCACCATGTTGGCCAGGCTGGTCTTGAATTCCTGACCTCAGGTGATCCACCTGCCTCAGCCTCCCTAAGTGCTGGGAATACAGATGTGAGCCACCACGCCCAGCCAGGATGTTTCATTCTTAAGATCTGAGTCAGATAGATGCAGCTGGCTAAGATGTGAGGAAGCAGACTTTAAGGTTAGATGTCAGAAAAAGTGAGAAAGATTTGGAAGCAGAGTAGAGGTCAGTTGAACTGAGTAGCTCTGCAGAGCATGAGTTACAGGAGCCTGCAGAATCCTGCTCTTTGCTGAAGGTTTCCACAATGTACTCCCTGTGTGCCTGTGCCTGGGCTGTGTCCTCTGGCCAGAACTCCCTTTTTGACCTTTATTGCCACTTGTTCCAATCTCACATACTTCATTAAGCTCCATCACATCTCTCTACCCAAGCAGGTATTTTCTTATCCTTCTAAATAGAGACACATTCGTCACCTTTTCAATCCCTAGGACACTTTTTATGTCTTTCTCATGGCTCCACTTGATAATCTGTTTTGATGGTGATCTATTTAAGCTTGAGTATCTGGTTAAGAAGAGCAGCATCCTGTTTTGTATCTGGGCAGTCTCTGCCTGCCACTTTGCACATTGTTGCTGCTCAGCAAATGTTTGCTTCATTCACCACTTAGACTGACGTAATGCCATCAAGAAAACTACAGGATTTGCTCATGTTTTCCATAGATGTTCTAAATGAAAATATTTTTCTAAACCAACTGACTCCACACTTCTGTGAGCACAAAACCCCAAACCAAACATCTCCTAATCCAAGGTAGATATTATATGGAAGTATAAGAATCAAAAGATTTCCCTGCCACCAAAATGAGTCTGCAGAGCTGACCCATGGAACAGATTCATACGATTTTCTAAAATCCAAAATAGAGATCCTGACTCCCCACCATACAGGGATTTTTGAGGAACAGATGCATTGGTCTGGCATAAAAAGCCTTCCAAGATTCAATTTCCAAGCTTGTTACAAAAGAGTTACAGATATACACATGAGATTAGAAATGCAGGTCCTCCAATGACAGGATGCAGGAATTTGACTGTGGTATATTGCCCTTCTGAGGTTCCTAATCTCTAAAATGGAGATAATGAAAATTAACCAACGGGAAAGATTTTAAAAAAAACACATGACTGAAGTCACCTGGACAAAGTAGATGGTCAACGAATTTACAAGTTATTTCACTGGGAAACACATGCAATCACATATTCACTGGGTTAATATTTTTAAATTGTAAAATGGTAACCTAATATGTGTATGTCAATGTATGTGTAGGATTTTATATTCTAAATACATTAAAATCATTCTAAAATATGTGCTTTGAAGTAATTAACTACTTTAGCAATTTATTTGAAACATACTGGTGTGCAAATTCCTAACAATTATTCTAAAACATTACAGACTTTTTTCCCTTAGAAGACCTACTGTTTGTAAATGCTAATACCTATCTTTCCTGAATCACTTCCCTTCAACTGGGGGACTATGAAAAGAAAAATTTATCCTTTATTCATAGTTCCTAAGAATTTTGTTCTCTACAGCTCTAAGATTCATTTTACAAAAGAGATAATGAAAGAGTTTTAGCTAAGGAAGTGGAATGTATTATGATGTAAGATAGAAATTTCCATATCTTCTACACAGCAAAAAACTCTATCTCAATCCCAGTAAATGGCCTTACAAAAAGATATAATGCTAGCATATGGCATATTTCACAATTTTTAACTTTATTTAGCAATACTAAGCATTTTTACTGATAAGGGTATTATCTATAAAAATTTGAAAATTATTTTGCTGACAGTTGTGAAGTTAAAACTTATTAATGGAAGCAGGGCACAGTAGCTCATGCCTGTAATCTCACTACTTTCCACTTTGGGAGGCCAGAGCGGGTGGACCACGAGGTCAGGGGTTTGAGACAAGCCAGACCAACATGGTGAAATCCTGTGTCTACTAAAAATACAAAAACTAGCCGGGCATGGTGGCACATGCCTGTAATCCCAGCAACTTGGGAGGCTGAGGCAGGAGAATCATTTGAACCCAGGAGGCAGAGGTTGCAGTGAGCCAAGATTGTACCACTGCACTTCAGCGTGGGGAACAAGAGAGAGAAATTCTGTCTCAAAAAAAAAACTTATTAATGGTAGTGGTAATCATGTTCTCTTAGAATAGTAGGTATTAAAATCAAAGTGTAAATTGCCTTAGAATTCAGCTTCAAAAATACACATTGGTAAATGAAAAAGATTATTAGTAGTAAATCTTTTTTAGAATAAAAGGATTAGAATTACTAATTTCTATAAAAATTACCACCCTCTTCTTGCCAAGTTGGTCCCTGAGAGATTTGAAGCTAATGAGAAACAATTATTGTGAAATAACTATATTAGCATAAATATGTTGTGCCATGTCTAAATGTTTTGTCAATTTTTCATAGTCACTGGAAGAAAAAGCAGAGAAAGCAGTACCATTTGATGGGCAGACCTTGGGGCTGGGCTATGGGACAGGAGTCCCTGTTCTCAATACAGACAAACCCAATGAGGAAAATATTTCCCAGTAAATTGATATGACATAAATAAAAGGTAGAGATAAAAATTAGATTCTTGAGATTAAAGAGCTTTAAAAGTTTGATTTTTTTGCTAAAATTAAAAGGAAATTAACGTGAAGAGCATTTTAATTTATAATATTTCCCTCCACATGTAGGTACCTCATTCTGACATAGAACAGCCTGTCAATAAATGTTTGTGAGGCAAGTGGATCATGTCAGTTCGTAGGAAGGGATCATTAACTGATCTATTAAAATCACTGAATTCATGTCTTTTGCCAGACACCTTACCTACATAATTCTACTCAATCCGCAGAACTACCTGGGAAACTGATACTGTCATTCCCATTGAAGAAATAAAGAAATTGAGCATGAGGTAGGGCAAATGGAGTAGTCCAAACCTTCACACCTAGTAAATACCAGAACTATAACATAAACAAGAAATTCCCAAGCCCATGCTTTTCCCCTCAATCAGTGAGCAGCCGTGATTCTTGTCCGGAATCCAGTTCTCATGGAAGGCCTGGGAGGCTACAGCACACACCTTCAACCAAGAGAATCTGGAGCTTTACTTACTTTACCTTCACCACATTTTACAATTTTCTGAAATTCCCAGAGTGACAAGAGGTATCTGTGGTGCCAACAGGAAAACCACTGGGCTTGTCCTCAAGTAACATAGATGAAATCCCAAGACTGACGAAATCAATGAAATCCCAACAATGACGAAATTAACATAGATGAAATCCCAAGACTGACGAAATCAATGAAATCCCAACAATGACGAAATTAACATAGATGAAATCCCAAGACTGACGAAATCAATGAAATCCCAACAATGACGAAATTAACATAGATGAAATCCCAACATTGACAATTACCTTCTGGCCCAAATAACTTACCCATCATTTCATTAAACCTCAGTTTCCTCTTTTATAACATGGGACCGACTCTTCCTTTCAGCTAATCAGTCAGCGTGAGCTCTAATTCCCTAGCATGGCACACAGAACCCCGGAGACACCCAATCGAAGCATTTTTAAAGAAAATGAATGCAGAATTGGTAGTCATTCCTCATGTATGAGTCAAAGCTCTGTTGTAAGTAGTTCTCCCTTTCCCATAGAAAGTCTTCAGCATACGCAATGGTCACATAGAGATGTAGAATGAATAGGAAAAAGAGAAAGGTGGACAGGAGGCAGCAATGATCGACAAACAAGCAAGCAAACCTCAAGGTCATATCAAGGAAATGTCACAACTTGAGACTAAAGCATAAACCAAGTTGGGTTCCCACACCTGGGGTGCAATGAGCTCACAAGGGATATAAATCAAGACCATGTAGAGCACCTGAGTTCTCTTCCCTGTCCCGAAACTCATTTTCTGCATACTTTTAAATCCCTTCTCTTCCAAGGAACTCTATTTCCACATCGATGCAATGATGTGTTTATGCTATACTGACTTTATGGCTGTTACTTAATAACTATTCTTCCAGTTCTAGTTAACTTAGTTTTACTTAGGAAGTTCTGGCTAACTTTAACAAATGTCTTTTCAGCATCAATTGATTAAATCAATATGCTGTTTTATCCTTCTCTTTCATTTTGGAGATATCATATGTTATGTTTATGGATTTTTCTGGTATCAAATCATCTTTATATTTCTAGGATAAACAAACCTGTTTGTCATAGGGTATTACTTTTTAATACTCTATTTGGATTCTATTTTTATCATCTTACTTAGATTTGTAACAACTTTATTTCTAAGATTAATCTCCTATTTCCTTTTATTTTATTCTTTGTTCTTCCTTACACGATTAGACCACATTTGCTTCTTTAAATAAATCAAAGAAATCTTTTTTCTAAAGCCTAGAATAATTTACTTAACATTAGACTCACCTGTTCTTTAAGAGTTAGCTGGGAAACCATTGCTTCATAATGTCATTTAAAATTTTTTGGATCACTAATATTCTATTTTTTATGGTTGTTGGATTCCTCAGCTTTTCTGCTTATTCTTGAGTCAGTTTTGGTCATTTAAATTTTGTAAGAAAATAAAGTTGCATGCTGTCATGCAATGAAGTTGCATGTACATGTGACTATCACCTTTTCATTTCTAATTAAACATTTTTATTCTCTCTTGTCCTTCATAAGATTTCTGAAGACTATTATCTATTTTTTTTTTCAATCTTTTCAAGAAAACCACTTTTGGATTTATCTACCCTTTCAACTTACTGTTTTGTTTTTTATATTATTTGTTTCAACTTTTTAATATTTTCTTCTTCCTAGTATTTGCTGCATTTTCTAATTCATTTTCTAATTTTTAAGATGGATTCCTTTCTTTTTGTCTTTCTTCTTTAAAACAAATATGTTTGCATCTGTAAGTTTTCCTTTGAGTTCACTCTTAGCTGTACCTCAATTTTGGCAGGAAGTACATGCTGTTTTTCTCCATCTGTACTCAGTAGATACATTTTCACCTTTTACTGTTCTGCTCTGTGTACCTGGAACCCTTCCTTCATGGACTCTATCACCCCCGTTCTCCTGCTGAATAACTTTCAGTGGATTTTGGCCAGTGGGAGGCAGCCACGGGAAATCAGAGAACAGGAGGAAAGAGTTCTGCCCCACTCTCTCCCTGTTCCATCCTAGCAGTTTTTGCAGTGCCAATTGCTATATTTCTTCCAGGTGCCATTTCATCCAGTGCACACTGTCTTCCCCTAAGGTAATTCTCTTACCTTGTCCCTTCAAGCTTCGGGCTGACAACAGCTTCCCATTGTTGCTAGTCTTTGCAATCTTCCTAAATTCTGCCCAAACCTTTGAAAATAATCACTTTAGTAAAATCTGTTCCGTTGAACCATCTGAATGGAGTTCTGCTTCCTGCTGGGACTGATACAAAATATTTATTGTTGTGTAAATGGCTTATTATTTCAAAATTGATTTATTCCTTTATCCAGTATCAAATATTACTTACCGGAGTGTTTCTTAATTTCCAAAAGTTAAGACTCTATCAATGCTATTTTTTATTACCTCTAGACTTACAGAGACTCAAAAATATATAGCTTTCATACATGCCTTCTCAGAAAATTACTAAAGAATGTGCACCATCAAGGTAAGAGAGTAAACAAAGAAAGAACACGTGAGCTCTAGAAAACAGGGATCCAACACACAGGAGGCAGAGACTTCCTGACGATTGGAAAGGAAGTCTTCAGATGCCAGTGATGCAATCCAGAATGGAGCAGGAGTATGGGGGTGGGGGGGCACCAAGAGGATGTTTCTATTAACAAAATATAGAAACCCGGAACTGATATCTGATATATTTGACTGCATTAACAAAAGATTTATACGTATTTTGAAGAGTTTGAGAAAATAATGAGTGCTAGATACCATGATAGCTATGCAATGAAAGAAATAAGTAATCATTAACTAAAGGAAATGTGAAATAGGCCAGGCACAGTGGCTCATTCATGCCTGTAATCCCAGCACTTTGGGAGGCCAAGGAGGGTGGATCATGAGGTCAAGAGAAACCATTCTGGCCAACGTAGTGAAACCCTATCTCTACTAAAAATACAAATATTAGCTGGGCATGGTGCTGTGCACCTGCAATCCCAGCTACTCAAGAGGCTGAGGCAGGAGTATTGCTTGAACCCAGGAGCGGGAGACTGCAGTGAACCGAGATCACACCACTGCACTGTAGCCTGGTGACAGAGTGAGACTCTGTCTCAAAAAAAAAGTTAAAAATATATATATATATTTACATATGTGTGTGTGTGTATCACGTGACTCATCTGTGAGTAATGCTTATACAACCACAGTAATATAAATACTGAACACTGATTTAACCAAAATCTGGAACACTGCATATTGAGAGGAATTGGAGAGAAGATATAAGCATTGAGAGGGGTCATAAGGACTCTATGTCCTTAATTCCACAGCAGAACATCAATGCACAAAATACAAATTGATAAATCAAAACACCGCATAATAAAGATATGATTTGGGAATTAGAAGGTAAATACCAGAGGCTCACAAAACTGAAAGAAGTTTATTCTAGGACACAGGATCCGGGTGTGTAGAAGAGAAGAATAGATAACAATTGTGTTGTTGTTGTAATAAGCCTTATTATTCTATTTGACTTTTTAAACTATGGGAATATATTACTTTGACAAGAAGGTAAATATTTACTTATAAAAATCGTAGAAGAAAAACTAGAAAAAACTCTTCTAGACATTGGACTAGGCAAAGATTTTATGATTAAGACCTCAAAAGCAAATGCAGCAAAAACAAAAATAGACAAATGAGACTTAAACTAATAATCAACAGAATAGACAACCTACAGAATGAGAGAAAATATTTGCAAACTATGCACCTGACAAACAATTACTATCTAAAATCTACAAGAAACTCAAATAACTCAACAAGAAAAACACAAATAACTTTATTAAAAAGTGGGAAAAGAACACGAATGGAAATTTCTCAAAAGAAGATACACAAGTGACCAAAAAACATATGAAGAAATGCTCAACATCACTAATAGGAAAAATGCAAATCAAAACCATGAGGTACAATCTAACACTAGTCAGAATGGCCATTATTAAACAGTCTGAAAAAAACAACAGATGTTGGCAAAGATGTGGAGGAAAGGGAACACTTTTACTCTGTTGGTGGGAATATAAATTAGTCAAACCTCTATGGAAAACAGTGTGGCGATTTCTCAAGGAACTAAAAATGAACTACCATTCAACCCAGCAATCTTACTACTGGATATCTACCCAAAGGAAAAAAGATTATATCAAAAAGACATATTAACATGTATGTTTATCACAGTGCTATTCCCAGTAGTAAAGTCATGGAATTAACCCAGGTGTCCATCAATGGATGACTGGCTAAAGAAAATATGGTGTATATATATATACTGTATTTAATCCATTTTCACAATCCTATAAATAAATGCCTGAGACTGGGTAATTTATAAAGGAAAGAGGTTTAATTGACTCATAGTTCCACATGGCTGAGGAAGCCTCAGGAAACTTACGATCATGGCAGAAGGCAAAGGGAAAGTAGCGACCTTCTTCACAAGGCAGCAGAAGGAAAAATGAGTGAATGAAGGAGGAACTGCCCAACACTTTGAAAATCATTAGCTCTCATGAGAACTCACTCACTATCATGAGAACAGCATGGGGGAAACGGCTCCCATGATCCAATCACTTTCCTCCCTTAACACAGGTCCCTCCCTCGACCCATGAGGATTACAATTCGAGATGAGATTTATGTGGGAACAAAGAGCCAAATCATAGCACACACTATGGAATACTTTATGTCCACAACAAATAATGAAATCATGTCTTTTGCAACAACATGAATGGGGCTGCAGGCCATTATCTTAAGTGAAATAACTCAGAAACAGAAAATCAAATACCACTTGTTCTCACTTATAAATGGAAGCTAAACAATGGCTACACTTGGATTCACAGAGGGTAAAAATAGACACTAAGGACTTCAAAAGGGGAAGAAGAATTACCCACATGGTGCAATATTAACTGTTCAGGTGATGGGCACGCTAGAAGCCCAAACCTCACCATTGCACAATATATCTATGTAACAAACCTGCACTTGTTACCTCCTGAGACTATAAGGGAAAAAAAATGAAGATAAATGTTTAAAACACAAGAATAAGAAAACTAACAATCTCAGCTTTCCCTTGTCAGGCAACCATGAACAAAACAATAGAATTAATCTGGGAGGAGAGAGCCCATAACCACCACACAGTATGAATTACCTGAATCGGCCCCCCTTTCTCAATCTCAGCAGTCCACTGGCTCAGTTTCTGGGGAGGCTCTTTAACATAAGCAAGAAAGGCAGTGTAGCCTAACTCTGCCCTCAAAATATTAGAGGCCTTGCTTCAGCTCAGCCAATCCACTATGTCGTATATTAATAATATCAATGTGCATTTTATTCCAAATGACAAACTAATATGTGTATTAAACCTTTTTCAAATTTGATAATTTACTGCTTGAAATTTAAGAGCAGTTCTATTCTGTTTCTCACAGCAATTTAATTTTTCCCTTAGTCATTCTCCCTCCTACGCTCCCACACTGAACAAATCTTCCTTCCTCAGTGTTACGGGGGGAATGGTTCCATACCATAAATCTGGAAGCCAGTCCTAAGCACAACAAACCAATTAGCTGCTAAGAAACACACTGTGGAGTTCTCTTGGCATTTCTTCCGCCTCAGATTTTGTGTTGTAATCGAAGCCCTGCAAAACCAGGAGCACTGACTGTACCTCAGTTACTGCAGCTACTACAGCTTCTTTCTGGACTTCGAGGGCCTTACTAAGGGTACAGAAGACAGGGAGCCCAGGCTGAGTGAAGAAATCTGCAGGCCATTGCAAAGAAGCTGGTATTTAACATCTGGGGAACAAACCACTGTGAACTATTGTTCATTTTGTTCATTCACTGTTTGATGTTAAATACTCTACTTTTTGTTAAAAATTTGCATAACATATGATCACATAACCCGAATGCAAAAGAAGACCCTCTAGTTCAGAGATTCCCAAGTTTTATGTGGAAGCCCTAATAGAGTTGCATGGAAATACCTCAGGAGCCTCTGTGGCAGTGAAGGGAGGGGAGCAGTAATCTGTGAGCCCCAAAAGCCTAAGCCGTTCCTCCTTTTCATCATTTTACACATGGGGAAAACGAAGGCCTCCAGGAAGAAAGAAGAAATTGGCTTAGTGTCACACAACGAGCAGCTGGCAAAGTCGGAGCCAACACAGGTCTCCCAATTCCTGCTTCTGTGTTTTCACAGCTGTCTTTTCCTGCCTTTCTTATTTTGGGTACTTTCCTCCCTATCAAAACTAAAAATGTATCCCTTTCTAGAGAGTTATGGAGATGTTACTACTGTGCATTTTCCCTAAGGAGAGAAGTTTGATAAATTATTTAAATATCCACTCTTTTCTGCTAAAATGTATACTATGTTTTTCTCTAGGTAAAATGTGAAAACACTTATTTTACTGAGCCATTTACATGCACCATTTTTCTTCCTAAAAGCTTCCCCTCTCTCAGATCTATTGCTTTGGAAACCCCAGGGATGTTATAATGAAATATTGATTGTCCTGTCTTGTCTCCACCCTAGTCTAATGCCTTATAGCTTCAGAATAATTTTTGTTGAGGAAGTATGAATTCAGAAATTTGCTTCTACATTTGGCTTTTTTTCCAAACACAGCACATGACATTGGTCAGGGAGGGTGCACCAGCATCCCAGCACATCAGCTCCTCTCTGCAACATCTCCTACTGAGAAATCACAACTTGTCAGCAGCAAGAATGTTGAATTTCTGGTCTCAGAAGGGATCTTTCCATTCTCAAGAGATGACAAGTTTATTAAGAAGGCAGTGGTTAAAAATGAGACTGTGGTCTCTGGGAGTGAGGAGGAACTGTCTGGGCCTCCAGGATAAGAGGGACAAGTTTGGCTCCTGGGAGGACTGGGGGTTATTTGCTCTCATAGCACGTGCCAAGGCTTGACGTTGGACACTTCCCTGGCTGGGCCAGACTGAGGAGGGGAGCAATGCTGAGGAAGGTCCCAGTTTGTGTTCAAAATAGTAGGAGTTTATATCTGCTGAAATATGTTCTGGATTTAGAATCAGAAGAACCTAGGCTCAAAGGCCTTCCCATGGCCTACAGACATGGCAAACTCGGACAATTTAATTAGTCTTTACTTAGATTTCTTATAAACTGGAGATAAATAAGGACTGCCTTTTTATTGATTTTGTGAGGATTTAATCAGCTAATTCACATTAAATGCCAACATGTGCTTACAGATCCTTAGGAAATGTAAAGCCTCTCTCTTCCTTGAAAAGGTAAAAAACAATGTTGGTGTTTCTAAGGAGACACAGGGTAGCTTTTCCCAGTAAGACTAAGGAGATGCTAGGGAAATCAATCTCCCATGGCTAGTCATGAAATGGACCCATATGTGAAGTTATACCCACTGAAAACAACAAATGGCAAAAAGGAGAGAGGGGGGGTTTCAGACAAGAAGAGTCATTCCGTGTTTCGAATCACTTGATATGGTTTGGCTCTGTGTCCCCACCCAAATCTCATCTTGAATTATACTCTCATCATTCCCACATGCTGTGGGAGGGGCCTGATAGGAGATAATTGAGTCATGGGAGCAGTTTCCCCCATACTGTTCTCTTGGTTGCGAATAAGTCTCATGAGATCTGATGGTTTTATCGAGTTTCTGCTTTTATGTCTTCCTCATTCTCTCTTTGCGTGCTGCCATCCATGTAAGACGGGACTTGCTCCTCCTTGCCTTCTACCTCTTGACTTCCTTGTTCATGTTATTCCAAATGCCAAACTAGTACGTGTATTAAACCTTTTTCAAATTTGAAAATTTGATTGAGGCTTCCCCAGCCACGTGGAACTGTAAGCCCAATTAAATCTCTTTCTTTTGTAAATTGCTCTGTCTCAGGCGTGTCTTTGTCAGCAGCCTGAAAACAAACCTGGAACTTAGTCTTGTCTCTATGGTTCTGTAGCTTGAGCTCTAGTTGGAACTATTGTGTCCATGTTTCTGTAGTTTGGAAACTTCTATGGGCCTCACTTGGGGGTCTCTCATGTGGTTTCAGTCATGTAGTGGCTAAATGGGTCTCATCTGGAAGCTCCTCCTGAAAACTGGAGTGGCCAAGAATTTCCTCCCCAGGTGGTCTCTTCAGCAGGTGGCTGGACTTCTTAGGTGGTAGCTCTGTGCTCCCAAAAAGCAGGAGACCTAAGAGGAAGGAAGCAGAAGCTCCCCGGCTTTCTTAACACTTGGACTCAAAGCCCAAGAATATTACCTCCTCCACATTCTGCAGTAAGGCAGTCCCAGGCCAGGCACAGATGGAAGGGGTGGGGATGGAAAAGCTGCCCAGAGAGGCCTCAAAGACCTCTGCCCACGGCCGTCCAGATGGCTGAGGTCCATGAGTAATATTCACCTTTGTTTTGCACACAGAACCTTTTCACTGAAAAAAAAAGTCCAATGACTAAATGAACACATACATAATTTTCCTTAGTCTAGACTATTTTTTAGTTTCTGGTGAAATAAAATGAAGAAGGGTTAAATTTGTGGCTGGCTCATCTGCAGCAGCTGCCATTTAGAATGTTGCCAGGCTCAGCACAGGCTCTTCAGCGAGATTATTTTCCATACCCATTTAACTAGCAACTGTGTTGATAGGCCATTCATGAGTGTGTCTTGGAAACATCGCTGATTTTACAATCTAATATTTTAAAAGAGCATATGACTTGATGTGATCATAACCGATTTAACTTGGAACTGTTTGTGTAGTTGTTTTCAAAATACTTCTGCCTATTCTTTCAGTGCCCTTTAAAAAGCAAGATCACACTTTTCTTTTTTTTTCTCAGCCCCAGGTATTAGGCTCCTGAAATTATTATTATTATTATTATGTTAACCTGGGAAAGAGGCCTCCTGGAGTGCATGATTTCAGAAGCCTAAGAAAGGAAATACATCTACAAGTCTGTGACTCTCTCACCTGCTGACTCCTTTCAGGGAGCAAAGTATTTCATTCCACAAAGTAAAAGCTGGCTTATCAGAAGGACCGTGACTATTGCTAGATGCTCCAGGAGAGCAGTTATAAAAGGGGAAGGGGAGATGACATTAGAAAAAAAAGGACATCCAAAAAATGGGTGAAAAGAAGGGAAATGAGAGTTCTGAAGCAGATTTAAGTCATATCTTTTTTTTTTTTTTTTTGGCTGGTTCTAGCCATTTCTTCAGGGAAAGCAAAGTCCTTCCCATTTGCTCAGCTTTTCTCTCTCACCATGAGACTCCTGAGCCTAATATTAAAGATGCGTTCCAAGAGCCATTCCACCTTTCTAAGTGTTGGCGCAAGATACCTAAGCATGCTCAACAAATAAATATTCGAAGACAGAATAAAGGCATCAATGATATACCCATTTTCCCACTAAATGTGCCTGTTTCAGCTATACTAAAAGCGTTACTCTGGTCCAAGAGGAAAAAAAAAAACAGATTTTTACCACTGTTGCCTTCTTTGTGCAGGTATTCCTTTCATCTGCCATGTCCTACTTCATGAAATTTTACCACTGAAATTCTATTCATCCTTTATGGTTTGGTTATAAATGCTATGTCTTCCAGGAAATCTTCCCAAATCTCTGCACCTATAAAGAATTCCTTCTCTTCTAAATCACTCAGTAAGTTTATCATTACTTCTAAAATAACAACTCTTACTATGCCTAATATTAATCTGATAAACTTTTCTGAATGGCAAAATGGATACTGGGGCATACAGATCTGAATAAGGTAAAGTCCTATTCTTAAGAGAAGGAGACAGAGAAACTTTTAAGCAGTCACACAGGTCTGATAAGTACAAGAACGGGGTGTGCACAGGGCATAGAGAGGAGCACAAAGGAAGCAAAGGAGAACTTCAGGGAAGACACAAGGATCAGGAAATATCTGTGAAAGGAGGTGACACTGGATTAAGGAAATAAAAGGAAATCATTCCATACTAACAGTCTGCAAAGGCTTGAACCTGAATCTCCATGCCAAGTTTATAATTCCACATGGCTACAGGAGTAGTGACTGATGCTTGAGGTCCACAAGACAGGGACCTGCACTGACAGTCTTGGGGTCTATCTTAAGGACTTGAAATTCCCATGGAGGTGAAGGAAAGTCACTGCCAGGTTTTACGCATAGGCACAGTTCATTTCTTGCCCATCTTTATAACCCTAGAGTCAATAAGTATGGTGCCTGGAAATAACAATCATATGAGCAAATATTGAGTGTTTACTGTGTGCCTGGCACTGTGGCAGTCACTTCACACAGATTAGTTAGTAGGTGCTCAATAAAAGTCTATTCTATTAAATTAAATGGAATTGCAGCTCCATTCCATCCAGACTGGGTAAAAATAGAAATTGTCATTATAGCTTTAGCAGAGAGACTTTAAGAAATTGTAAGTTTAAAGGGGTTTAGTAATAAAAAAGAATCAGAATCAAAGAGAAAATTTGATTATTCTTCAGCAAAAGGCCAAACCAGAAAGACTCAGGTAATAATAATAATAAAAAAAAATCGGAAGGGTAATTTTTTAAGTAGTAAAAGAGCTAAAGAGGATTTTATAAACACTTTAAGGGATAAAAAGATAAACCACAGAGAAAAATGGGTCTTCTAATAAATGAGGAGGAAAAGAGAATTAACAATAAATGAGAACAGCTGAAATATTGAACTCATCCGCTGCAAGAAAAATGAGGGGAAATAACTTAGATTCTTAGGAAGTAATAAAAATCTTGCAAAATACTTAATAGGGATAGAAATCTAGTAAGGAAATATTCATTAAATTTAATTCATCATTTTTAAATAGACAGCCCACAGCCCTCACAAGATTCATCTCTACCAGGAATCAGATTAGAGTTAGCTCTCTCCTTCTCCAAGTGATGGCTCCTAAAAACACTGACCTTGATGAAAGACTAAGTGTGCTGTGGAAGGGCAGTTCCACATGCAGGGATGGACCCCAGGCAACGCCCAGGAAAGCGCATGCTGGGAACAGCAGTGACATGCTGGGAAACGCACAGGGGATCTGGCTCTCCTCTCATGGTAGCAGCCTCCCACCAGAAAAAGCACCACTGAGCTTTTATGGGTCACTCAAACTGTCCTGTGACTACTTCCCAAGCTTCCTGAATGTTTCCTTTCTTCTATAAAATAGAGTGCTTAATGTAGCAATCATTTCTTTTTCCTTTCTAACCCTCACATTTTCTTTTTTTTTTTTTTTGAGACAGAGTCTCACTCTATCACACAGGCTGGACTGCCCTGGCACTATCTCGGCTCACTGCAACCTCTGCCTCCCCGGCTCAAGTGATCCTCATGCCTCAGCCTCCCAAGTAACTGGGATTACAGGGATGTGCCACCATACCCAGCTAATTTTTGTATTTTTAGTAGAGATGGGGTTTCACCATGTTGGCTAGGCTGGTCTCAAACTCCTGGCCTCAGCCTTCTTATTCGCCCTCCTCAGCCTCCCAAAGTGCTTGGATTATAGATGTGCACCACTGCACCTGGCCTAATCATCACATTTTTTGTGTCTAATTTTTTTTCTGTAAGAGGAATGAAGGAGAGAAGGAGACAGAAAAACAGAGAAACACATGGAGAGAGAAGCTATGTATATGTAGACCCATGTGTAGAATAATATCTGTGCAAACATTGGAAAACATCCAGGAAGAAGGTCTCATTGCTTCCTGTCTTAAATGTCAGCCTGGGAATTTTGCTCATTAGCAATGAGACCTAGTCACTGATCAAAATTATAATTATCAACACAAAACTGAAACTTGAGCTTCTAGGAGGTTGGGAAAAGGGGAGGAGTATTGAAGAATGGGAACAAGGTTGAAAGGAGTTAATCCAGACTGGAATTGGTAGGTAATTAATTAAGCACGCAGAGTCTCGAAGCCAGAAAGTCTGAGAGGAAGGGGTCCCAACAAAACCCACACAAATAGTTATTATTTGTCAGAGCACATTGGCCATTCTGAGGAAAAATAAACACGGTGAGAATGTTCTGTCAGAGGACCAAAGGAAGAGGCAGTTACATGGGTAAGCCCGTGATAAAAATGACAAAGATCCATCCCAGTGAAAGACAATTTGTGGCAAGAAGCTTTGATGAATGAAAAATAAATGAGTAAACAAACAAGAGAACAAAGCAAGGCCTTCTACATACAATGTCTTGGTCTCTCCAGGGTGTCCTAGAGAGCAAGGGCCAGCCATAACCCATTTTCTAGTGGTGGCCAAGCCTTTTAATGATGGTACAAGCAACTCCATCTGCAGAAGATGGGTAAATTCAGCCAATATTGGCATCTTCTGAATGTCACAGGATCTCTACATGCTACATCTGGAATTTTTAAAATTTATGAAATAAGCTTTGCAAAAAAGAAAGAAACATATTGAGAATAAAAGCCAGAAACTGGTAAAGCCAAATTAAAATTACATATAAAGTATTTTCCAAGAGTGTCGATGACAGTCTTGTGTGTTCAGTAGTCAGCCCCAGGTGACAAAGTGGACCTGGCCCAGCCACTTTAGGATTAGCTTCTCCCATGTGACTCCCACTGATTTGAAGGACTACCTGTCATTGGTCTTTCATTGAAATGCATGAAAAGTAAACAAAACGCAGGCGGAGGGGAATCTAAAAGGCACATTGGCAGTATCAACAACCCCCAAAACCAGCTTCTTTCTCACTAGGAGCGAAACGAGGCATTTTGAGGAAAACTTTCACATTAGTACAAAAACTATGCAGCTGTTTTCACAGGAGCAGAAAAATGATCAAAAACATGGTTTCGATGGAACCGTGGAGCAAAAGTCAGCACCAGAGCTCAACGTTGACTTTTTACAGCTGAGAAAATCGAGGTTCAGGGGAGAAACATGCCTGTCCTCCCATGGCCTGGTCACACCTGATGGTGTTAGACAACCCAGGAGAGAGGAGCCGGCGTGCCCAGCAAGGCAGAGGGCAATGGAAAGAGGAGACCCAGGAGAAGTGCCGATTACTACCTGCAGGGGGCGGCCTCGAGCACCCTTCATCCCTCTACCCCATTAGTTTGAGCGACGCGCCCCCTTCTGGACACTCAGATAAACGGGGGCATTTCTCATTTTGTGTTTTCACATTTTATAATTATCTGTATTCTTCTTTTCCATCTAGACCACCAGCCCTAAGAGGGCAAGGGGTGTGTATTAGGGTTCTCCAGAGAAACAGAACTAATGGGATAAATGTACATGTGAAAGGGAGTTTATTAAGGAGAACTGGCTCACAGGATTGCAAGGTGAAGTCCTACCACATGCCTTCTGCAAGCTGGGGAAGAAGGAAGCCAATAATGGGTCAGTCTGAGTCCAAAAACCGCAAAGGCAGGAAAGCCGACAGTTCAGCCTTCAGGCTGTGGCCCAAGACCTGAGAGGTCCTGAAATAAGTCCAAGAGTCCAAAGGCAGAAGAACCTGGAGTCTGATGTCCAAGGGCAGGAAGCATCCAGCACGGGAGAAAGATGGAGGCCAGAAGACTCAGCACGTTGGCCTGTCCCACCTTCTTTCGCCTGATCTGTTTCAGCCACGCTGGCAGCAGACTGGATGGTGCCCACCCACTTTGAAGGTGGGTCTTCCTCTCCTGGTTCACAGACTCAAATGTCCATCTCCTCTGGCAACAGCTTCACAGACACACCCAGAAACAGTACTTTGCCAGCCATCTAGACATCCTTCAATCCAATCAAGTTGACATCTAATATTAACCATCACAGTGTGAATCCTATTAAATGGAGTAACTCTAGTGAGTATTCAGTAAATGTTGAATAAACTAATGGATGAATGAACTAAATGAAGACTCCACAAGTAGACTGTTGAAGACCCAGACATGGAACCATAAAACCAGAGCAGAGAACCACATGCTGCTCAGTGCCTCCTGCACCCAGCTGTCCCACTCAGTGGCGGCAGAGACTTGGGCCAACAACCCATCTCTTTCTGGTGCCCCTGCCTTGTTCTCTGTGGACTCCTCACAGAATAACTAACCAAATAGCCAAGAAAGAAATAAACAAGACCTGTCAGATGCCAGCAACCTATTTATTTGCCTCCTTCATGTGTGTTGAGCTGAATACCGTGTGAGAAAAGTGACCTGGTTGAAGTGTTTGTGATCTGGAAGGATGAACATAAGATTCATCTTAATGAAAGCATTGCAGACCACACGCGAACCATGTGTGTTCAGGGAGGTACAGCTAGAGGGTGGTTACTGAACAGGTGGGCTGTCTCTTCTTTACAATGCCTTTGTTATGCAATCCCATCAGGGTCCAAAGGCGGCTTCCCCAAGGAGGCTTGTCCAATGCCCCATTCAAAAGCACCTTCTATCTCTAAACTCTCAGAGCACTTTCTTTGTCTTTTTTCTTTTGTGACACCAGGCTGTGTCACAGTCAGCTGTATACACTGGTGAGTACGCTTGTCCGTGCAATGCTATCAAATTGGGAGCTTCCCACGGGCAAGGAATATTTCTAACGCATCGTTTTATCCCCTCTCCGTAATTCGATTCTTAGGGCACAGTAGGCACTCCAGCGTGGTCAGCAGTAGCGGCAGCAGAAGTAGCGGCAGCAGTAGTAGCGGTAGCAGCAGTAGCAGCAGCAGCGGTAGACACAGCAGTACCCACCCTTAATTGAACACCTGGTATTCTGGCAGGCACTGTACTCAATTTGTGTGTGCGTATTTCATCTAACCCTAAAAGTAACTCTAAACAGTAGGTGCTTATTATCTCTATTTTGCAGGCTTCTCCTCTCACAGGTGAGCAAAAGAAAGATAAGCAAGATCAAATAGCCTGCTCATAAGTGACAGAACCAGGATTCACACTCACATCTCATTGACCCCGCAGTCTGTTCTCTTTCTAATTGAATGAATGCACTGACTCAGCTACTGAAGGCACAGAAAGGCTGCCTCTGCCTGTGATGTGAACCTGAATTCAAAGGCGCACGCTGTTCCTGGGTAGCCACCTTTACTCTCTGTTGCTCCTACCCAGGCTGCCTTGCTCTGCCCTAGAGAATTGTGGCGTTCTACAGTCCTAAAGCTCTTAGGGATAACTCCATAGGGACAGAAACCATGGGAGTGGCATGGGATGCCCAACGTCCCACCAGAATCTGGGGCAGAACAGGACCCAGTGGCCTGGTTCTCAGGGCTCAGTGCTTTCTCCATTATTCCCCAATTTTTCTGATGTTGCAATGCCACTCTCAGTCCTCAAAAAGAAGAAAATCTCTAACAAAAGCACGAAGTAATTTTTTCTGCCAAATCTGAGAAGACAAAGTGGAGGGTGCCCATTATTTAATATTGATGACACGAGAGACACAGCCTAAATTGGCCTATTTCCTCTATGCCAGTCTGCTTCCTGTCCTCTCTTCTCCAAACCTACTGTCAAATGACTTAGAGTTGAATTTCTCAAGTAGAGGCTCTGCTTCTTACACCTCCTGAGAGTTGGGTGTTAGTGCCTGTCACCCACTTCCTATGAATGAAATTAAAATGTCAGCCTTGTACCCAATGCATTTGCTTCCTGCATTTCTTCACCACTGACTTTGGCCCACTAGTGCCCTGGCTGCTGTAGGGTAGAAAGAATTTACTCCCTGTAACGGCATCTATTGAGAGTGGAGTCTCCAGGTGGGCCAGCCTCCTGCAATTGCAATCCCCAGCTGTCACCCTGGTAATAGTTGATCCTGCCCCACCACAGAGGCTTACCTAATAAAATGGTGTCTTTTATTTGGAAGATGGGAGCTCTAGCAACGCACTTAACCAAGTACTTCACTGCGACTAAGAGAAGCACGTCTTCACATAAACCCAAACCCAGGGCCAAACAGCACAGGGCTTTTTCCTACACACACAGTGCAACACCCCCGAGAACACAGCATCTCATTTCCTCTCTGGGGCATCACTCCACTGTTAGGAGAAGTCAGTGAGGCTAAATAGCAAAGTAGATATGAAGCACCAGGCAGAGACACAGCAGATGTTCAACAGCAAGTTCTTTTCCTGCCTTCCAAGCTTCCTTCTAGACAAGGCTTGAATGCAGTGACTTCCGGCAACTTCTTCCTGAGTGCCTCCCTCCACCCTGCCCAAAATTATGAAGATATTTCCTTGACTCTTTCTTTTGACAATAATCACATTCTGGCTTTCAGCCTTATTGTTTATGCATCTTTAAGTCAGTGGCAGGGACCTTGTCTCATTCACCTTGCTCATAGCTAGTGAATGGAGTTGGATTGAATTGGACTGGAAAGGACTTAACCTTACCACCTCTGCCATGAACTTGCTGTGTGAAGATTCTCTCTACCTGAACTCACGTATCTATGAAACAGGAGGGGGAGACAAAACAAGAGGCTTTTGTCTTTTGATTGCATCTGTCCCAGGGCAGCCATTCTCAAAGTATCCTCCCCTAATGAGCATCACCAGCATCACCTGGAAACTCATTAGCAATGCCAAGCATTAGGCCCACCCTGGACTTGAATCAGAAATTCTGGGGGTAAGTCCCATTATTAACGTATAGGAATGGCTGTCCTTGAAAATACGGAAAAACATCCAAGCTTCTGAGAGCCCTCAAAGCTACATGCAAAATAGATATGTCCATATAGATACTAGTATGTGATATCTTTTACCTGGAGAGGACTTGCTTAGCTTTCATTGTATTCTTAGGTTCCCTGGCCTTAAAAATAGACAGACATCCTTGCATAGGGCTTGCCCTGCAGTTCCTTCTTGATGTGAAATGCTGGGAGTCTTAATAGAAAAGGAACATGTGACGACATAATCACGGTTTAATTTCCATGCTGACTGATTAGATGAACACAAGCTAAGGGAACAGGGCGATACACCAACAAGGAGTCCAAGGAACTGTTTTTGTGAGTCTGCAAACTGCTGTGAAGATGAAATCAGCCCCAGGCCACTGTCCCACTCAACACACAGATACCAGTCTTCCTCTCCTACCTCAAAAACCACAGCTCCAGAGCTGGAAGAGTCACCAGAGTCCCTCTGAGCCATGGCTGTGTGTTAGGATCCCCTAGGAAATGGTACAAAGATCCAGAACTGCAGCCCACTCCCAGAGATTCCTAAATAATTGGTCTCAGATGGAATCTGACCCATCTCTTTTTATAAGTTCCCTCAAATGATTCTAAAGTGTGGCCAGAAGAGAGAACCACTAAGCCTAGGGGAGTGTTTCTCAAGAAAAAAAAAAAAATTTCCCACCAACCGGCACTGAAACAAAACCAGGTCATTTGCATGCCTGTCAACCAGAGGCACCTGCTATAAAATGATGGAGGAGGTGCCAGACTCTCAGGAAGCGGGTCTGTGAATGAGGACTGGGTTTGATATTACAACTACTTATGAACTCAAATCCTGGCCCTACCGGAATCTCATTATTCTTTGCCTGCAAAAAATAGGGTCGTTCTATTGTCTTACAGACTGTTGGAGGAAGAACTGAAATAATGATTCAAGACATGCTGTGTAAATGATGCACGAGGGCAGTGCATGGTGATAAAACAATGTGCCAGGGAGGGAATTAAGTTAGAGGGACTTTCTCAGCAACAGCTAGTGACAAGATTGCCCACTGGGCAAGAACAACAATGGGCAGGGCAAGGTGCTGGAAGGGAAGGTGAGGACCAGTGGCACCCACACCTCCAGCAGTGGCTATGGGGACAGCCCAGTTGAGCTTGCTTCCCCGCAAGCCTTTTGAAGTAGGAAACACCAAAGGGTTAATTTATTTAAATTGGTGCTCCTGGGCTCTGTCTGTGGCTGGCAGGATTGTTGTTGTTCCTGCTAATTAAAAACAGGTGCATTTGCCTGAGACTTGCTCTGGGAGCTTTCCCTGGCCCGGTTGCCCTGGAGACTCTCATCTCCTCAGTTAATCAGTTTAGTGGGGAGAGTTCTAACTTCATTTGCATATGAGAATTTGGGTTTCACCTGAGGTTCTTAAAAAAAAAACAGAGAAATTGCATGTGCTTAGCTGTTCTCCAAGAGAGGAAATGGCTTGATTTAAAAGGTTTCTGCAAAGGTAGAGGATAGGAAGTAAAAAAACATGACTGCTTGACAGGAGCTGTGAAAACTGAGGCGCAAAGAGGACCAGTTGCCCAAAGTCACTCCACTGGGTAAGGATGAAACGTAATTCAAATCCAGTTCTCCTTTGTCCTCTCTGAGCCTCAGGCTCTTGCAGAGAATAATAAGGAGTTTGCACTACCCTAAGCTTCCATGTTGTCCTGTGAGTCTATAGCACAAGTCTATCCTACTGAGGCAGAAAAGAGTTTTCTTTTTCAGAGTCAACCTGTCTGGCCATCTTAGAACCAAGGTCCCTCAGCCAGGTCCTGCCCAGGTTTTCTGACTCTGAACTAAGGAGGGAAGAGGTAGTTGAGAGATGATACCGAGAGGGACCCAGTGCAGGCCATGCAACAGAATGACTGCACCAAAGCTTTGATTTGATTTTGAGTTTCATGGTTGGGCAGATTTGAGGCTGACATTTGGAGCGGATGATTTGGATGTCAAAATGAAGCCAAGAATTTGATTTATAGTGGCTAGGATTTGTGCTCAAGGATTTAACATCTGATTTTCCCCACAATTTTTAAATTTATGGCTCTACAGACAATTTAATTGGATTTGTCTTCCAGTTGGGGCTGTTTATTATCATTTGAGAAGGCTGGGTTTCAAAATAAGAGCCTTCACAATTGTACTGGCGATAGTGAAGAATCAGAATATCAAAATTCCAAGACTCTTTGCTAATTTACCCACACAGCAGGAAGCAGGGTGAGAGGAGTCTCAAGTTGATGCATTACCCAGAATGACTTGGCTGTATTACAACTTCAGAAAAGTTTAGCAAAATCAACTTCTCTTTCCCAAGTCAATCACTTGAGGATTTGAAAACTTGTCTCTCTGATTCCTTCCTTTGAACAAAGAAACTCAAAGTTACCTTTCTGAACCTTCCCCTCAAATTTAGCTTTCAAGATGTTATCGAAAGCAAATTTTCAAACCATCTACCAGCTTTTCAAGATCACTCAGCTTAGCTGTCACTCAACAACTCTGAAGGAGCTGCGAAAAAGTGGAAATTGCACCAGTCTGAAAGTTAGAAAATGTGCATTTGTTTTTCTCTCCAGGCTATTTGGCCTTCAACAAATTACTACCCCATTTAACTCATTTTCTCGCCTATGAGACTGGAGAGTGATACTTCCATTTCTGACTCAGGAATCCATGAGGATCGATAGAAGTGGCATGAATACATCCTGGACACTATTATTTCTTACACCTTGCTGGAAAGAAGTGGCTCTCCCTGAGAGAGGGGCATGAGGCTATTACCTAGCGGCAGTACAGGATAATGCATCGGTTTTAGAGTGAGGCACACCCAGGGTCACAGCCCAGATCTGCCACTGACAACTGTCTCCTACAATCTCTGAACCGTGGTTTCTTCTACTATGAAACAGGTGTATGATGTCACCCATTTGTTGTCAAGATTTTAAAAAGTGACTAAAATCCCAGTAGTTAATGCTGAGTAAACATGCAATGAAATTTCCTTCCCTGGTGTAATGGTTAAGCACACAAATTCTATAGCCAGACTATCTGGCTCAAATCCCGGCTGTGTAGCTTCCTAGCTGTGTGTCCCTGAACAAGTTGCTTAACCTCTCTTAACCTCAGCTTTACAGCCTTTAAAATAGGGACAATTATAGTACCTCACATACAGGGTTGTTATAAGGCTTGAATTGGTAAATTACAGTTATGCATCACTTAAAAACGTATATTCTGAGAAATGCATTGTTAGCTTCATTGTTGTGCAAACATTAGTGCATTTATACAAGCCTAGGTGGTGTGGGCTACTCCACGCCCAGGCTATATGGTAGAGCCCACTGCTTCTAATCTTCAAACCTGTACAGCATGTTGCCATGCTAATACCTTAGGCAATTATAACACAATAGACAGTATTTCTATATTGAAACATATCTAAACATAGAAAAGGTACAGTAAAAACATGGTATTAAAATATCGCGGGATCCTGTGTCTGTGCAGTCTGTCATTGACCAAAACATTATTAGGTGGCACATGACTGTATTTGAAAAGTGCTTAGAAAGGTGCCTGTCCATAGTATTTATTTCACTATTTATCAAACTATTTTAATAAGAATTCACTAACACCTGGGCTTTACTCAATCAGCACTAATAAGTGTAATTAATTATAGAAAAGGCTAACCTCAAATTTCACCCTTCATTACCTCACCTCAAAGTACTAACTATTCCAATGGGGAAAAATCTGCCCCCAACATACACAATACAGAAAAAAAACACAGAAACGAAGTGTCCCATCAAGCTACTGCCATGCCACATGACCCAGGGGCTTGGAAGGGAAAAAAAAAAGTTGAGCAAATATGTGCTTGGTGCCTTCTCCTGACTTTTCTTTCTTTTTTTTTTTTAAGGGGAGGAAGAAAGAAGAAGAAAAAGAGGGAGAGAGAACAGGAATATTGCTTTATTCTAAAAATGGGTATTAATAATGGCCGATCAATATTTTGTGTATTTAAAGTGGAGAATGTATATTTTGTGTATTTAAAGTGGAGAGCTCTATAAATACTTATTAAGTTTACTTGTTCCAGATCTGAGTTCAAGTTCTGGATATCCTTATTAATTTTCTGTCTCGTTGAGTCCAAATCTCTTTATGGGTCTTATGTATCTGGGTGTTAGGATTGTTAGCTCTTATTATTGCAGTGATCCTTTTACCACTGTGTCTCTGTTGCTTTGAAATCTGTTTTATCAAATGTGAGAATTGCAACTCCTGCTTTTTGTTTATTTATTTATTTTTGCTCTCCATTTGGTTGGTAAATCTTTCTCTAACCCTTTGTTTTGAGTCTTTGTGTATCTTTGGATATAAAATGGGTCTGGATGTAGTATAACATTAGGTTTTGGCTGTATCTTTTGATTGGGGGATTTCATCGATTTAAATTTAGGGTTACTGCCATTTGATGTTAACTGGTATTTTATCCATTCGTTGATGTAAATTCTTCTTTATGTTGATGCTCTTTACTTTTTGGTATATTTTTAGAAAGGCTAATACTGGTTGTTCCTTTCTGTGTGTAATGCTTCTTTCAGAAGTTTTTGTAAAGCAGGCCTGGTGGTAATAAAATCTCTGAGTACTTGCTTGTTCATAAAAAAATTTTATTTTTCCTTCAGTTGTGAAGCTTAGTTTGTCAGGATATGAAATTCTGGGCTGAAAGTTCTGTTCTTTAAGGATGTTGAATATCAGCCCCAACTCTATTCTGGCTTGTAGGGTTTCTGCTGAGAGATCTGCTGTAAGTCTAATAGGCTTCCCTTTGTGGGTGATCTGACCTTTCTCTCTGGCTACCCTTAGTATTTTCTCCTTCGTTTCAATCCTGGTGAATCTAACAATTATGTGCCTTGGGGTTGCTCTTCTTGAGGAATATCTTTGTGGTGTTCTCCATATTACCTGGGGTTGAATAATGTCCTGCTTTGCTAGATTGGGAAAATTCCCCTGGATAATATCCTGAAGAGTATTTTCCAGCTTGGATTCACTCTCTCCATCACATTCAGGTACACCTATCAAACGTAGATTAGGTGTTTTCACATAGTCCCATATTTCTTGGAGACTTTGCTCATTCCTTTTTATCCTTTTCTCTATTCTTGTCTTCTCGTTTTATTTCATTAAATTGGTCTTCGACCTCTGATATCCTTTCTTCTGCTTGATCAATTCGGCTATTCAAACTTGTGCATATTTCACTAAGTTCTCGTGTTGTATTTTTCAGCTCCATTAGTTCATTTATATTCCTCTCTATATTGTCCATTCTTTTTAGCATTTTGTCAAACCTTTTTTCAAAGTTCTTAGTTTCTTTACATTGGGTTAAAACAAGTTCTTTCAACTCCCAAAAGTTTCTTATCATCCACCTCCTGAAGCCTACTTCAGATAATGGAACACAGTCCTTTTCCATCAGGGTTTGTTCTGTTGCTGATGAGAAATTGCAATCCCCTGTAGAGGGAGAGGGGTTCTGATTTTGGGTATTCTCGGCCTTTTTAGGCTGGTTTTTTACCTTTATTATGAATTTATCCATCTGTTGTCTTTACAATTACCACCTTTCTAATTAGGTTTCTGAGTGGATGTCCAATTTATTGATTCCCAGTGCTGGAATCCGAGCAACCCACTGTGCCAGCCAAAACAGCAGCGATAAGACTGATGGTGCTCTTCTGCCTGGGAATCTCTGGTCTGGCCTCCTTCTTGAGTTCGTAACAAGTGGCTCTGCCTTCCCAGAGCTCCAAACACCGGTCAGTAGGGGAACCAGTCCCGTTTACTCTGCACGAAGAGCTGCCGTGCCAAGGAGACAGCAAAACCGCTGCTCTGGCCACAAGAGTCGCACTGGCGACCCGTGGGGCTCCTCCACTGGAAATCTTCTGGTCCGTGAGCGACAAAAATTCGTCTGAAAGTGTGGCGTCCTCTCATTTTCTGGGCTTTCACTGGGAGCTACAATCCCGAGCTGTTAGCGATCAGCCATCTTGGATCTTTTGGACTTTTCTAGTTTAGATCTCTTCCCTTGTGCTTAGACACTTAGACACTTGCATCCTTCCTCTGTCAGCCCCAGTTTCCTTAGGTATGTTGTGGAATTTCTCACCATGCATTCATTAAAAAAAAAAAAAAAAAAAGGAAATCCCTTTAGCAAGTCAATTTAGAGGCCCTATAGTTTTCAGTTGTTACAAGAGAAATTTTACCTCAAATAATGTTATAAGTCAAGGTTTTATTTTGACTCCTATTCTATATCCTGGTTTGCAGCTATTTTATTTTAAACAATGCAAGGCATGGACTGAAATTTCCCAAGAGCATTTCAAAGAGCAGTTTCTCATTTTCTGTTCTTAAAATAGAAAGTTTCTTTGGAAATCAGGTTAATATGAACAAGAAATGACAAAGAAGAAAATTGAAAGAACATTAAAACTTTAACAAAACCCATTTATAAGAGGCTGTATTTCATTCATGAGAATGAAAACAAGCCACACATTGGCATTGGAACTTTAACTTTCATCCACTCATTATTCACAAATATTTATTGAATGCCTTCTGTGTGCCAGAGGCTGCAATCAGCACTGGCATTTAGAGTGTGTTGGGAGAAGAGGACAAATCAAAGAGAAGGACAGATAAAAGCAGACCCCAGGCCTGTGCTGTGGCAGAGGTAAGCATGGAGAGTAGTTGGAGTTCAGAGCTGGATGCGCCTAACCACTGAGAGCTAATCAGGGGGGCTTCCTCAAGACATCAGTCATTGAGGATTAGGAAGAGTTCGGAAGAGAAGGAAAGAGCCTTGACCACAAGGAGCCCATGCCTGAAATCAGAGAGGCCTACAGATGAGGAGAGAATGCATGGCTAAAACGTGTAGGTGGTGGAGTGTTAGACAAGGCTAGAGTGGAAAGCCAAGCCCAGACCAGGCAAAGTTCTGGAAACTCAACGAACTGAGATATTTTATCTCTATGCTGAGAGCTATAGGAAGCCATTAATGAATTTTAAGCAAAGGAGGAATGTGTTCAGATTTGTGTTTTGGAAAGATAACCTGGCAGCAGTGTGGGTGGTGGGGCAAAGGGTATCAGGCAGGGGAAATAGGATCAGCTGGGAAGTTACAACAGTGATCTCTTGAAAAGTGTTGAGGGCCAGAAAAGGGGTCACAGCCGTGTGAATGGAGAAGGGGATACAGATATAAGCAGTGTATAGATGAAAGATACCAAAGATCTGTATTTTAATTACCTCCTATTCACTCCATTGGTGAGGAAGAGATTTCAATCCTAGGCTTATGAAAATAGACAGACATACTGTATCAGTCTGTTTTCATACTGCTGATAAAGACACACCCAAGACTAGATGACTTATAAATAAGATGTTTAATGGACTCACAGTTCCACAAGGCTGGAGAGTTCTCACAATCATGACAGAAGGAAAAAGGCATGTCTTACATGGCAGCAGGCAAGACAGAATGAAAGCTAAGTAAAAGGGAAACCCCTGGGAAAACAGTCAGATCTCATGAGATTTATTCACTACCAAGAGAACAGTATGGGGGAAACCAACCCCATGATTCAATTATCTCCCACTGGGTCCTGCCCACAACATGTGAGAATTATGGTAGCTGCAATTCAAAATGAGATTTGGGTGGGGACACAGCCAAACCATATCATATACCATATCCAACACTGGAAAAATAAGATCGACAGCAGTTCATTAATCACATGTATTTACTGCCCAGGCACACCCCACAGGGCCACATGGGGGTTGCCCTTGGGAACAGACTGCACCAGCAGGGGCTGTGAGAGGCGGGTTTCATAAAATCAAGAGAATGGATGCCCTGTGGCTTTTGCAGGAAGATCTGATTGGCTTATTTAAATAATTCCACGTACTGGCAGAGAACTGAAACCCAGTACTCAAGGATAAGCAGCAACTGTGCCTGGCCCCTTATCGAGGAGCAGTGTTTAGCTAGGGGACCTTATTTGCAGAAACAGATTGGGAAGGGGAACTTGTGACTAGGTCATTCCAGGCCCACCTGATTTTATGAGATGTCAAGAACTCATAATACTGAGTCTTAATTATAGCCTGTTACTAAAATACACAGACAGTGAATGTAAAAGAAATCCAGACATCTCTGGGGTTTCTGATTTGGAGAGATGCCTGTGTGATGGTCACTCTCCTGAGATAAGGGATTCAGAAGGTGTATAATTTAAGGAGATGATCCTGTGTTTATGTTGGGCACAAGGAGTAGAAAAGACTGAATATAAAAAGTCTGTGGGTTAAATCAGAGATGCCTAACATGTAATTGGGATTAGATGTCTGGAAGTCAGGGAAGTTTCACCCTCCACCTAATGGGCTTCTTTCTTTTTACATACTCTGTATTCAATGGTCTGTGTTTTAAGCCACTGAGTTTTTTTATGATATTTGTTATGCAGAAAAAGCTTACTGATACAGAGAGCCATCCACACAGATGCAAGTTGTAAATGAAGACAGCCAAGGCCTCCAGTGAAAGATGGAACTGGCCCTGGAGGGGCAATAATAGACAGCAAATAGGGTTTAATTGCCTTTCTTTTTCTGTTTTTCTAGATGCTTAGCTTATTATCAAAGGTTGCTGATAAAAGATATTACCTTTATCATAACTGGGGCCTTTAGAGTCTAACCAAAATTAGGAGCCAGCGCTGAAAGGTAGTATGGCTAATGGTTAAAGGCTGAGGATCTGAGGTCAGGAAGAGCTGCATTTGAATCTAGGATCTGATTCTCCCTTGTTAGCTCTGTGACCCGGCACAAGTTATTTAACTGACTTGGTTTGGCTCCATGTCCCCACCCAAATCTCATCTTGTAGCTTCCATAATTTTCACTTGTTGTGGGAGGTACCTTTGAATCATGGGGGTGGGTCTTTCCCATGCTATTATCATGATAGTGAATGGGTCTCACAAGATCTGATGGATTTTTTGTTTTTTGTTTTGTTTTGTTAAAGATGGAGTCTCGCTCTGTCACCCAGGTTGGAGTACAGTGGCACAATCTCAGCTCACTGTAACTTCTGCCTCCTGGGTTCAAGCAATTCTCCTGCCTCAGCCTCCCAAGTAACTGGGACTACAGGTGGCTGACATAACACCCAGCTAATTTTGTATTTTTAGTAGAGATGGGGTTTCACCATATTTGCTAGGCTGGTCTTGAACTCCTGACCTTGACTTCCCAAAGTGCTGGGATTGCAGGCACGAGCCACTGTGCCCAGCCTCTGGTTGTTTTAAAAATGGGAGTTTCTCTGCATAAGCCCTCTCTTTGCCTGCTGCCATCCACATTAGATGTGACTTGCTCCTCCTTGCCTACTGCCATAATTGTGAGACCTCACCAGCCATGTGGAACTGTAAGTCCAGTAAACCTCTTCCTTTTGCAAATTACCCAGTCTCGGGTATGTCTTTATCAGCACAGTAAAAATGGACTAATACATTTACCTCCCTGATATTGAACTATTATAGTAATTTGGTACCAGCAGAGTGGGGGTGCTGCTGAAAAGGTACCCAAAAATATGCATGTGACTTTGGAACTGGGTAACAGGCAGAGGTTGAAGCAATTTGGAGGCCTCAGAAGAAGACAGGAAAACATGGGAAAGTATGGAACTTCCTAGAGACTTGTTGAATGGCTTTGATGAAAATGCTGACAGTGATATGAACAATAAGGTCCAAGCTGAAGTGGTCTCACATGGAGAGGAGGAACCTGTTGGGAACTGGAGCAAAGGCGACTCTTGTTATGTTTTAGCAAAAAGGCTGCTGGCATTTTGCCCCTGCATTATACATCTGTGTAACTTTGAACTTAAGAGAGATGATTTAGAGTATCTGTCAGAAGACATTTCTAAGCAGCAAAGCATTCAAGAGGTTACTTGGGTGCTGTTAAAGGCATTCAGTTTTATAAGGGAAGTAGACCATAAAAGTTTGGAAAATTTGCAGACTGACAATGCGATAGAAAAGAAAATCCTATTTTCTGAGGAGAAATCCAAGCTTGCTGAAGAAATTTGCATAAGTAACAAGGATCCGAATATTAATCCCCAAGACAATGGGGAAAATGTCTCCAGGGCATATTGGATGTCTTCACAGCAGGCCCTTCCATTAAAGGCCCAGAAGCCTAGGAGAAAAAAGTGGTTTCGGAGGCTGGGCCCAGGTCCCCATGCTGTGTGCAGCCTAGGAACGTGGTGCCCTGCATCCCAGCCATTCCAGCCATAGCTGAAAGGGGACAACATAGAGCTCAGACTGTGGCTTCAGAAGGTGCAAGTCTTAAGCTTTGGAAGCTTCCACATGGTGTTGAGACTGCAAGTGCACAGAAGTCAAGAACTGAGGTTTGAGAACTTCTGCTTAGATTTCAGAAAATGTATGGAAACACCTGAATGCCCAGGCAGAAGTTTGCTGTAAGGGCAGGGTCCTCATGGAGAATCTCTACTAGGACAGTGCAGAAGGGAAATGTTGGGTGGGAACCCCCACACACAAAGTTCCTGCTGGGGCACCATCTAGAGGAGTTGTGAGAAGAGGGCCACCATCCTCCAGACCCCAGAATGGTATATCCACTGACAAGCTTGCACCATGTGCTTGGAAAAGCCACAGATACTCAAAGCCAGCCCATGATGGCAGCCAGGAGGGAGGATGTACCCTGCCAAGCCACAGGAGTAGAGCTGCCCAAGACTATGGAAACCTCCCTCTTGCATCAGCGTGACCTGGCTATGAGACACAGAGTCAAAGGAGATCATTTTGGAGCTTTAAGATTTGACTGCCCTGCTGGATTCTGAATTTGCATAGGGCTTGTAGCCCCTTTGTTTTGGCCAATTTTTTTCCTATTTGGAATGGCTGTATTTACACAATGCCTGTACCCCCACTGTATCTACAAAGTAACTAACTTGCTTTTGATTTCACAGGCTCATAGGCAAAAGGAACTTGCCTTGTCCCTAATTGAGGTTTTTAACTGTGGACTTTTGAGTTAATGCTGAAATGAGTTAATGAGGGACTGTTGGGAAGGCATAATTGGCTTTGAAATGTGAAGACATGAGATTTCAAGGGAGCAGGGGTAGAATAATATGGCTTGGCTCTGGGTCTCCACACAAATCTCATCTTGTAGCTCCCATAATTTCCATGTTGTGGGAGAAACCCAATGTGAGATGTTTGAATCATGGGGTTGTGATTTTCCTGTGCTGTTCTCATTATAGTGAATGGGTCTCATGAGATCTGATGGCTTTAAAAAGGGGAGTTTCCCTGCACAAGCCCTCTCTTTGCCAGCTGCCATCCACATAAGATGTGACTTGCTCCTTTTTGCCTTCCACCATGATTATGAGGCTTCCCCAGCCATGTGGAACTGTAAGTCCAATAAACCTCTTTCTTTTGTAAATTGCCCAGTCTCAGGTATATCTTTATCAGCACAGTAAAAACGGACTAATACATTAACCTCCCTGATACTGTTTTCTTCATCTTTAAAATGGGATAATGGTAATACTATCAGGTTGTCATAGGATTAAATCAAGATGCTTTATAGTAAGCCTGGGCTTTAATGTGTTTCCTTTCTGCAGCTAACCCGATTTATAATACAGAGCAAATCCAGGCCTCTTGCTGACCTTGGTTCCCCATCTGTAAAATGATAAGCTTCAATTAGAAGACCCCTAAGCCCCATTTATCACCAACATTCTAGTAAAGCCAAGTAAACACTCTTCAGGATGCAATACAATATAAGGCAAGAACATTCTGTGAAATGTTTTAAGGCTTTTACATAAGTATACTACAGCTGTGCAGGAAATTTTCATTGTTTTCTTGACTTTTTTATTTTCCTTAAAAAATCAGAGAGCTGCTTGTCAATATCAAGATAATGCATATCACATCTAAATTACATCCCACTGACAGTCTGTTTTGTAGCATAACTAAATATCATGCCTAGATTGCTTTTAGTAATATATATATATATATATATGAATGATAGTATATATCAAAGCTGAAAAGTGATTTTTCTCACTGTAACTACTGTAATGTTGCCCAGCAATCTTGCATAGCAGATGGACCACTGTGTAATGGTTCACTACTAAGCCCTGTTTGATAATTTATTGACTCTTCTCTGTTGTCTCAGAAGATGCCTCATGTATTCAGCTAAGTCTACAATCTCAGAGTCTGAGGTTATCTTCTTTCCAGTTGTCCCAGCGAAGCAGACAATGTATCAATGCACAATGTTCATTCTGTTCCCAGGACTATTCTCAACTCCCTGTCCATAAGGTGGGCCAGATTGTAACATCTTCCTTCCTTGTCATCCACGAATAGCATTAGAAAGCAGAAACCATACATTTGCCTTTTTAGATTCCTGCTGTAAATAAGTCATGTGCTGGCTGGACCAAGGGTAAGAAGGCCCATGGATTTTACCTACATGGAAAAGGTCAGAAAAATTTAAATGAATGTATTAGCTATCTATTGCTACATTTTAAAATTCCTCAAAATGTAGCAGCTTAAAACACACACATTTATTATCTCATGGTTGTTTTAGGTCAGGAATTGGGCTTTACAATTTCTCATGAGACTACAATCACAGTGTTGGCCATGGCCAGGGTCTCATCTGAAGGCCTGGTTGGGGAGGAATTTGCCGCTAAGTTCACACACAAGGTTGTTGGTAAAATTCAGTTTTTCACAGGGTTTTGGACTGAAAGCCTCAGTTTATTCCTGACTGTTGTCCAGAGTCCATCTCGTCACTTCACTACTCGGTGGGCCTCACCAACATGGAGGTTCACTTCATCAAAGCCAGCCAGGGGGAGGGTCTACAAGCAAGACGGAAGTCACAGACTTGTAACCTAATCACAGAAGTGCCATCCCATTACCTTTGCCACACTCTGTTGGTTAAAATCAAGTCAAAAGGAGCAAATTAGAAGGTGTGAATACCAGGAAGCAGAGATAATTGAGTGTCACCTTAGAGTCTGCCTGCCACATAGAGGGTCAAAACTGGGCTTTTCATGCATGGTTACATAGTGGGGACAACAGGAGACTGAACATTGCTCAGCTCCCCCAGTCATGTGCCCTGAGACAGTACTGTGGCTTCCCTGGATAAAGAATGGCCTCTTGCAATGTATCTGTTTCATTTTACATGAAAACACCTTATGTACTAAAAGTAACCCTGAGTGCAAAATATGGATACTTAGGAAGCTCAGCAGTTCCATAAGTCGGCAGGGGTGAGGGTTTGGAGCTGGAAAGTTCACATTCCAGGGAAAAGCACTCAATTTCTTTCTTCCCACCTGTCCATGCCTTTGTGACCCTGTCAGACATAACATCCTCTAAATAAACCAGATGTTTGGGACAAATGCAGCTCAGGACTCCCAATGGGACCCCTGGATTTTAACTTGCAGCATCCAAGTTCCAGCCCCTTCCTTCTGAGAAGGGCAGTTGCCCCAGTCTTTGTGAGCTCATGAATAAAGGAGTAGGAGGTGCCCTTTCTGGAAGTCAGGTCTTAGATTTTCAACCCTATTATCTATCCAGAAGCCATTCTGTCAACATTACAACCTCCACTTGCATCCTAGTTTCTTGTACTTTATTTATTCAGTAAGAGATTATCAAGTACCTACTCTGTGCCAGGCACCGCACTAGGCATTGATATGAGGATGTAACAAGATTCTTGCCCTGGAGAAGGAAGAAATCCATGCCAAAAAAAAAAAAAAAAAAAAAAAAAAGCGATGTCATGGTATTTTGATCTTGGTGCATGATCTCCATCTGACCTGAGTCAAGTTAGTAGAGCACAGAGAAGGAACAATATCATAAAAGGGTTGGGAAAGAAAATGTTTGGTTTAAGCTAAGCCTTTCGAGGATGAGAAGATGTTAAGTGAAAAACAAGAAGTACTGCAGGTGGAGAAGGGACTGTGCAGAGGCAAGGAGAATTATAAGAGGATCATTTTCATGACTGGATCATTAATGCAGATGCAAAGAGCCTGCTGCTACAGAGAAGGCTGTGGTCCTTAGTCTGATCCCTGAGGGCCTTAGGGCCCAGATTGACAAGTCTGCCCTTGACCCTGAGAGTAGAAGGAAGCCCCTGAAGAGTCTCCTACAAAGGCCACAGCATGGTAAGATTGCTGTTTTCAAAAGCTCACCATGGCTACAGCAGGAAACAGGAATAGAGAGGGCTGAGTTTAAAGCTATGGACTAGGAATAAAGTCTTCTTGGTGACCCAGTGAGAAATGCAGGGAGGTGTGGGGAGGAGAAATTTCAAGAGGCAGAGTTGATAGAGTGGTAATTGATGAGAAGTTGTCCTGAACCAGGAAAGAAGGAATAAGGATGGCACAGAGCTATCAGGAAAAACGAGTACTGTCAGAGTCTCTGAACCATTTAGATGGAGGAAGGAAGGTACAGAAGACAACTGGGGAGATGGCAGCACCAATTTCCAGGATAATTTGTACATGGTCTGGACCAGGTTTGAACAGAAAGATACTGAAGTTAATTTTGCGACCTATGTAACATACTGTTCCTGTGGCTTATTCCAGGTGAGATGAATACACGCATACTTTGGAAATCCTGGGGGCTCAGTTCCAGACCACCACAATAAAGTTAGTATCTCAACAATGTAAGTCACATGATTTTTTTCTTAGCCAGTGCATATGAAAGGTATGTTTACACTATAGTCTTTCAAGTGTGCAATAACATTATGTCTAAAAAATCCATACCTTAATTTAAAAATAATGTATTGCTAAAAAACTCTAGTGATCATGTGAACCTGCAGTAAGGCATAATCTTTTTGCTGGTGGAGCATCTTGTCTCAAAGCTGATGGCTGCTGATCGATCAGGGTGATGGTTGCTAAAGGCTGCCATGACTGTGGCAATTTCTGAAAGTAAGACAACAATGAAGTTTGCTGCATCCATCAACTCTTCCTTTTACAAAAGATGTTTCTACAGCATGGCTTGCTATTTGACAGCATTTTAGCCACAGTAGAATTTCTTTAAAAACTGAAGTCAATTTGGAGACCATCATTCTCAACAAACTGACACAAGAACAGAAAATGAAACATCGCATGTTCTCACTTATAGGCAGGTGTTGAACAATGAGAACACATGGACACAGGGAGGGGAGCACTACACACTGGGGTCTGTTGGCGGGAATAGGGGACAGACAGCAGAGGGTGGGGAGATGGGGAGAGATAGCACAGGGAGAAATGCCAGATATAGGTGAAGGGGAGGAAGGCAGCAAATCACACTGCCACGTGTGTACCTATGCAACTATCTTGCATGTTCTTCACACGTATCCCAAAACCTAAAATGCAATAAATAAATAAATAAAAATAAAAATTGAAGTCAGTCCTCTCAAAGCCTAACACTGCTTTATCAACTAAGTATATGTAATAATCTAAATCTTTTGTAGTCATCTCAACAGTCTTCATAGCATCCTGACCGGAAGTAGATTCCATTTCATGAAACTACTTTCTTTTTTCATCCATATGAAGCAGCCCCTCATGTACTCAGGGTTTATCATGAGATTGCAGCAATTCAGTCAGATCTTCAGGCTCCACTTCTAATTCTAGTTTTCTTATTATTTCTACCATATCTGTTTTTGCTTCCTTCATTGAATTCTTGAACTCCCCAAACTCATTCATGAAGGTTGGAATCAACTTCTTCTAAATTCCTGTTAATGTTGATATTTTGACATCCTCCCATGAATCACGAATGTTCTTAATGGCATTTGGAATGGTGAATTCCTTCCAAAAGGTTTTCAATTTACTTTGCCGAGGATCATCAGGGAAATCACCATCTATGGCAGCTATAACCTTATGAAATATATTTCTCAAATAATAAGACTTGAAAGTCAAAATTATTCCTTGATTCATAGGCTACAGAAGAGATGTTGTGTTAGCAGGCATGAAAACAACATTAATCTCCTGTACATCTCCATCAGACCTCTTGGGTGACTAGGTATATTGTCAATGAGTAGTAATATTTTAAAGGGAATCTTTTTTTCTGAGCAGTAGATCTCAACAGTGGGCTTAAAAGATTCGGCAAGCCACACAGGAAATAAATGTGCTGTCATCCAGGATTTGTGGCCCCATTTAAAGAGCACAGACAGCATAGATTTAGTATAATTCCTAAGGGTTTTAGGATTATCAGAATGGAAATGAGCGTTGGTATCCACCTAAAGTCACCAGCTATATTAGCCTTTAACAGGAGAGTCTGTCTGTCCTTTGAAGCTTTGAAACCAGACATTGACTTCTCTCTAGCTATAAAAGTCCTAGATAATATCATTTTCTAATTCAGGTTGTTTTGTCTAGATTAAAAATCTGGTGTTTACTATAGCCACCTTCATCAATTACCTTAGTTAGACCCTCTGGATAACTTACTGCAGCTTTTGCAACTTCATGTTGCACTTTTATGTTATGATGTATGGTTATCTCTGCTATCTTGCAACATTTCTTCTGCAGCTTTCTTACCTCTTGAGCCTTCAGAGAATTAAATTAGGACCTTGCTCCACATTAGGCTTTGGTTTAAGGGAATGTTGTGGCTGCTTTGATCTTCCATCCAGACCACTAAAACTCTCTCCATATCAGCAATAAGGCTTTCTGACTATTTTTGTTTATCACGCATGTGTTCACTGAAGTAGCACTTTTAATTTCCTCCAGGAACTTTCCCTTTGCAATCATAGCTTGTCCTAAGATAGGTACAAGAGGGCTATCTCAGCTTTTGATATGCCTTTCTCACTAAGCTTAATCATGTCTACCTTCTGATTTAAAGTGAGAGACCTGCAACTCTTCCCTTCACTTGAATACTTAGAGACCATTCTAGGGTTGTTAATTGGCCTAATTTCAATATTGTTGTGTCTCAGGAAATAGAGAGGCCTAAGGAGAGAGAGAGAAATGGAGGAATGGCCAATACATGAAGCAGTCAGAACACACGCAACATTTGTCAATTAAGTTCTCCACCTTATATGAATGCAGTTTGTGGTACCATTATAACAGTAACATCAAAGGTGACCGATCACTGATAACAATAACAGATAATCATAATGAAAACACTTGAAATATTGTCAGAATTACCAAAATGTGACACAGAGACACTAAGTGAGCACATGCTGATGGAAAAAAAAGTGCCAATCAACTTTCTCAGCACAGGGTTGCCACAAACATTCAATTTGTTAAAAAAAATTAAAAAAAAAAAAAAGGGAACCTGTAGTAGGTAAGTGTACACACAGATCTGGAGCTCAGGGTAGAGATCTTTGCAACTTCCTTAAAATCATAACCTATTCTCCAGAAAGGATGGTTTTAGTCCTGTCCATCTTAAAAGTTTATGATTCCTAGAAATTAAAAATAAATGTCTGAATTTTGGCACCTGCAGCAAATGCAAACACTTGGGAGCTTGACTGTTGTGATGTCCTTTCCAATGCACTAGGAGAATCAAGATGCTCCTGAAGTTTCAAGTTCAGAGTCAGAGTCAGGAATGACCTGGGCACAAAGGACCATCTTCACAGGCATGCATTGTGAATGAGAGAGAGAGAGAGAGAGATTGTGTGTGTGTGTGTGTGTGTGTGTGTGTGTGTGTGTGTGTGTGTGTGTGTGTGATTGGTATGTAAGCTGCAGAAGTCATCCTTCCTAAGCATCATAGTTGGCTGAGAACTAAGAAATGTTCACATACAAAATTGCAAAATATAATTGCTATTGTACATTTTTTACAGAATCAGCTTTAATGACAAATGTGGCTGCTAAAAGCATCTTCTCCAGCAAAATCCATCCTTTTCAAATCCATACCTTCTAACCTGCCAATATTCATGTTCAAATAGCATTTACTGACTACCTACTACATTCCAGGAACCCAAGGAGGCATCTCTGTGTTAAGAAATTGAAGGTTCCTATTATAATGTAGCTGCTACCTTGAAGATGGAAGATATTAAACTAATAGAACCTCTGAGTATTTTACCAATTTGAAAAGCCTGACCTCTTACATGATCTGAGTATCTAGAAAACAGAGATGTCAGAAAAGGAAGGTGGAGAAAGAGTCCAGGCAGGGCTGGAGAAATCATGGTGAGTAAATCATTCTCCTTCACTGGACATTGGCTTTCCCTTTTGTAAGATAAGGAGGTAGGGCTGGATTCAAGAGCATTTTAAGTTTTAGTAAAGGTAAAATGGAGAGATTAGGGAAGTCCAGAGTGGAGAGGAAGTTCTGTTGGGTTGAGTACAGGTCTGTTCGGCTGCTAGAATGAAATATCACAGACTAGTGGCTCAAAAAACAGACATTTATTTCCTCAGTCTAGAGGCTGGAAGTTCAAGATAGGGAGGCTGTGTGTTTGGTTCCTCCTGAGATATCTCTCCTTGGTTAGTAGAAGCCACCTTTCCTTTACATCCTCATGTGGCCTTTTCTCTGTGCATGCACATCCCTGGTGTCTCTCTTGTCTTATAAGGACACCAATCCTATTGGATTAAAGGCCCCACTCTTGTGATCTTCTTTAACCTTAATTACCTCCATAGAAATTCTATCACCAAATACAGTTACACTGGGGGTTAGGGCTTCAGCCCATGAATTTTGGGCGGATACAGTTTCGTCCATAACAGAGAGACAGTAGGCTTTTTAGAAAAAAGTCCACAAAAAAAGCTAGTAACTGAAAGGAAGTGAAAAATGTCAATTAGAGCCAAATTGACCATTTTACTTGCTACTCATCCTTGATAAAAAGTGTTCATTCATTTATTCACTGGCTCTCCATTCATTCATTCTTTTATTCACTTATTCATTACCATAAGTCAATGCTGTCCCAATCCCTTCTCTGGCTGTTAAAATAGGTACATATAACTAGTCAATTTCTCTTAGTTTTGCAGTCTCTAGGGATCAGAGCTGTGAGCAGATTACTGCAGTTGGGTGTGGTAAATGCTAACAGAGTTTGTGGGAATGCAGTGGAAGCAAAGAGGCACTAACTGTGGTGGGAGGACCCCCAGAAGAGGTGTCATGTCCTTCATCCATCATATACTTCCCTAGTGTTTGCTCTGTGACAAGTGCCAGCCCAGCCCCCAGCAGTCCCATGGTGAACGAGAAAAGGCCCCTGCCCACATGGAGCTTACTCTGCAATGGGGAAGCTGTTATCAGAGCCCTAAAGAAAAGGTAGGGGTTTATCCATTAGACAAGGCCAAAGAAGGCATTCCACAACATGGGGTGTGGAGAAGGCCAGGACTCACAGTATGAAAGAGATGGGGATTCTTAGAAACTTTAAGTGGCCTGGCAACTGCAAAGCATGCATTCTGAGGAGTGAGAGGTGATTTTTAGGCTGAGGTACCCCACTGGCTGTGGACCACCCGTGAGAGGGCAGGGTGAATGGAAAGCTCTCTAAGCTGGAGGTGGGGTAGCCTAATCAGATGGGCATTTTTGGAAAAATCTTCCCTGTAGCTATATGGAGACTAGTTTGAAGGAAAAGGACACTGAAAGCAGGAGAGATGTGCAGTAATTTACAGAGGATTAAGGGAGAAAGTTGCTACCAACCCTTGAAGCCTATTACTTCCCTCCCTTGGCTGATCTCTTTCCTCACATATGCAATCATTTTGAAGCTCTCTCTAAAGAATCTCACACGGAATACATCTGCACCACATCTTCCTTCTTATATTCCCAAGATGCTACACATACATATGGAGGATAGAACAATTTGGAAATTGAAGAGTAAAGAGATTTTGAATGATACAAACTAAAATCAATCTAAGAACAACACAATCAAGTAAAGTTTTTGCAGGGGTCTTCTTTGGAACTTTCAGAAAATGCTCAATGCAGGTTACTGTCATAGAGAGGATGTAAGAGATTTAAACATCCCCTGAAATATATTCACGAATACGTAATGGCCTAGTTGGTGCTCATTTGAAAGTCTGCTTCAGAATAAATTGCTAGAAGAAGTTGTTTCATATTCCTTCTACTACTAATGCCTCATAGCTGAATCCACAGAGCCACAGGCCTGCCTGCTAAGTCCACTCTCCGAATATATGCAAAAGGCTTCCCACCATGCATTAATTTATCAGATATCAACTTGAAACCTTAGCAAATTTAAGGTAAATCCAAAACATTCTCCCCAGTGGAGTTGAGATACTCCAACAGTGTCCTCTCAGGTTCCTTGTGATTTTATATGTAATAATGTCCCCTGATAATCTGAAAAGATCGATACTTACAGACTTCCTTTTGCCAAGAAAAACAACCTCCTGTGAGCTTCAGTTTTCATTTCCTCAAAGACATATTAACTCTAGTCGTGGTGGAGCCTTTTAGGAAAAGTTGCTGAAGATCTCACTTCGTTTTTCTGTAGTTCGGAGTTAAGGGATTTCTTCCTTCAAAATAATTCCTCCCCCTACACAATTATTTCTGTGGGGAAAGGACCCTTAAACTCATATGTGATTTTTTTAAATGCAAATATACCCTCGAAGAAAGTTAGGTCTCTCAGTGGTTCCCACCTTAATCTGAATTATTTTTAATCTATTATTCTCTGGCACCTGACAGAAATCTGCCTACTCAGAGACTGACAGCTTCGGTTGGAAAGACACATATGTGACTCAAATCAAGTAAGTGAATTTGGATAAAGTTAACTTCAACTTTCCCAGGGCTTCGTGAAATTACAGGTGTGTTCCCCAGAGAATTTTCACAGAGATCAGTTTTCAAACCCAGAGCCTGGTGTGCTGGGCCATGCAGAAAATACTACAATGGCACTTGCTAAGTTGATTATAATTATGTATTGATAATAATTTCTCCCATTATTTCCTCTCCTTTATCATACACAGAGTTCCTGTCTGAGCAATTTCCCATGGGGATTTCTGGATATTGCCTTAGCTCTTTCTCCTGTATCAGAGAGGAATTATTCTAGAAACTTCTCAACTAGAAATAGTTACAAACTTTAGAGCTCACTTCTTCATCTTGACATTTGCCCTGAACAGACTAGGCTAAGCACTCCTACTTTGCCAATTATTAATTATCTAATTTAGCTTTATTTGTTGACCCATAAAATATGCTCATAAAAATGTGAGTGATGATTATTTAAAAGTTTAGAGATGGGGCCGGGCACGGTGGCTCAAGCCTGTAATCCCAGCACTTTGGGAGGCCAAGGCGGGTGGATCACAAGGTCAAGATATCGAGACCATCCTGGTCGACATGGTGAAACCCCGTCTCTACTAAAGATACAAAAAATTAGCTAGGCACGGTGGCACGTGCCTGTAATCCCAGCTACTCAGGAGGCTGAGGCAGGAGAATTGACTGAACCCAGGAGGTGGAGGTTGCAGTGAGCTGAGATTGCGCCATTGCACTCCAGCCTGGGTAACAAGAGCAAAACTCCATCTCAAAAAAAAAAAAAAAAAGTTTAGAGATGGTCCAAAACACCTTGTGGATTGCAAAACCATCTGCATTTTGGCTCATGCATCCCACTCTTTGCAGAGGCATTTTCCCTTTTCTACATAGCAAAATTGTGATCCTCTTTCAGAGTCGCTGTGTCAGTGCTACATATCCTGAGTCCCACCTATATGGAATGGTTTATCACTCCCTCCTCAGTGATTCATTCTTGCTATGATTATCACATGGCTAGATGTATATGTTCTTATCTTTGTAACTATACTGTGAACCTCAAAAATGCAAGAACTGTGACTTACTACACTTTGCCATACTACAGAAGAATTAAACAATTAAGATGGACTAAGTGTGGAATTAAATTTATTTACCAAAATATTAACTCATCCTTTGGATCATTTTTTCCCCTCAGGAATACATTGCTAGTGTTTAAAGCAAAGTCCATGAGGATGTAGGATCCACTGATAAGAACTCACAAATCCTTCAGCCTGTTTAATTGCTGCTTCTGCTGGTCACACCTCTGCTGGAAAGGATACACTGCCTTCCTTCTGGTGCAGTGAGTCTAAAACTTCCCTGTGCTTAAGAATCCTCTGGGACTGTTAAATTCAGATTTCTAGGAAGGGTGTGATAGAATCAAAATTTTGCATTTTGAATAAGTTCCTTATTAGTACAGGAGGTCATGGAACCACACTTAGGGACCCATACTGCAAGTTAGGGGAATAGAGATCACACCTATCTCCACTGCAGCTAGAGAGGCCTGTGCCTACCACACCCCCTCTTCTACCAGATGCTCTCCTCTAGGCTTCTTTAGAGCAGTACTTTGCAAGCTTTTCAAAGAGCAACAAAGTCAGCCAAAGGAGCCTTGATTAAAGGGAGAATCTTATCCCCTTTAAAGGGAGAATGACCATGGTTCCAATACAGCCTCCACTAATGATTAGCTGTTAAACTCAGCTATGTCTTGGAGTATGAAAATTGGGTCAATATCAGTCCAGCTGGTAGTTGCATAGATAAGTAAGAATGCATATAATAGTTCCTGGTATGAAATAGATGTTCAATAAAAGAGAGTGTTTTTTCATTTTTTATAGCAATAAATTATACATGACATAAAATTTACCATGTTAGCCATTTTTAAGTGTACAGTTCACTTAAAAGTTCACTTTTAAATGTACAGCAGCATTAAGCACATTCCCACTGTAATGTGACCATCACCACCATCCATTTCCAGAACTTTCTCATCTTCCCCAATTGAAACTCTGTACCCATGAAACACTCATTCCCCATTCTCCCTCCCCTCAGTCCCTAGAAATCATCATTCTACTTTCTGTCTCTATTAATCTGACTGCTCCAAAGTCTTTATATAAGTGTGTGATGGTTAATTTTGTGTGTCCACTTGGCTGGGCCACGATGCCCAGAAGTTTTGTTGAACATTATTCCAGATCTTCCTCTGAGGGTCTTTTTGGATGAGATTGACATTTATATCAGTGGACTTTGAGCAAAGCCGATTGTCCTTCATCATGCAGGTGGGTCTCATCCAATCAGTTGAAGGCCTGAACAGATCAAAAGACTGACCTCCCTGAGCAAGAGGGAATTCCCCAGTCGACTGCCTTTGGGTTCATCTGCAGCACTGCCTCTGCCTGCTTTTCCAGCACATGGCCTTTGGACAGCAACTCTTTCCCGAGTCTCCAGCCTGTCAGCCTCTCTCCTCAGATTTTGGACTCGCCAAGCCTCCCTAATCATGTGAGTCAGTTCCTTAAAATAAATTTCTTTCTATATAAATACACATCCTATTGGATCCATTTCTCGGAGAATCCTAATACAAAGTACACTCATACAGTATTTGTTTTATGACTGGCTTACTTGACTCAGCATATTATCTTCAAGGTTCATCTATGTTGAGCATATGTTAACATTTTCTTTCTTCTTATATTTCATGGTATGTATATAAGACATTTTGTTTGTCCATCCCCTGATGGGCATTTAGACTATTCCAAGTGTTGGCTATTATGAATAATGCTGCTATGAACATGGGTATTTAGGTATCTGTTTGAGTCTGTGCTTTCAGTTCTTTTGGGTGTCTACCTAGAAGTAAAATAATTGGATCATGTAATTCTATGCGTAATTTGTTAAGGAATCACACACCATTTTCCAGTGACTGTACCACTTACATTACACTAGCAATGCACAGGGATTCCAATTTCACCACAGCTTTGCCAACACTCATTTTTGTGTTTGTTTTTGTAGTAGCAAACCTAATGGGTGCTGAAGGGTTATTCCTTGTGGTGATGATTTGCTTTTCCCTGATGACCAGTGTCAGGCACCTTCTGTGTGCTTATTGCCTAGTTGTATATATTCTGCGGAGAAATGTCTATTCAAGCTCTTTGCTCATATTTTCAATTGGGCCATTTCTTTTTTGTTACTTCTGAGTTGTAAGAGTTACAGAAGGGGCTTTATTATTTACAAGATTATGAGTTTATTCCATAGGGTATTTTGTCTAAGATGTATTCCTTTATCTTTTCATATTTACTGCTTTCCACTTTATTTATTTTCCATTTGTCTTAACAGTTTGTCAAGATTTGTAAGCTGTGACACTTGTTAGTTTTGTAAGTGATTAGCCTCTTCCTAATAATATGATGCTACTTCAGAAACATACAAATGAGTGGGTTTTCTCTGAATAATCTCTTCCATTTTCTTCTGATTTGAAAATCTCCCTGGTGACCTGCCATGAAGAGCTAATGGCACAACCCTCTGCCCTTGATTCCAAATACAAGCCCAGTGAAGACAACGTGACTGGAATCCCAAAGTGTTGACTTTTATTTCTAAGCAGATTGCCTTTCATAGCACATAGGAAGCAAACAGAAAGCTTTTTAACAATAGAAGAAGAGAAAGTATAGGAGTTAAATATATGTGTATTTATTACGAGTTTATATCACACTTGGGAAGAGCTTTAGGTAGAAAGTACAAGAAAAAATGATTTTTATATATGAGATCTAGTCATATAATGTATAGTATATGTGAAGTATTAGCATACTGATCATTTTAATACAAATAATCAGCAATCATTTTTATGATCCGTATTTTTGGCACTCAAATACTTCTTGATTGATTTTGTCCTGAAAAGAAATGCAGTTTAGTTTAAGAGTTAGCCAGTTGGGTGTGTGTGTTTTTTAAGACCATGTATTTCACTATGACATTAGTTGCTACAGTCCAAATCACAAAATTTTAGGAATCCTATTAGAGTTGGAAAGACTCAAAGGGAAACAATACCCTCTGTCAGAAATTAAAGGACTCTTGGACAGCGAATATCTGGACAGGAATCTCAGTCCTTGTAAGTCACTCCTATAGAATAGATTAGCCCACAGTCCCCGCGCTCTAGACAGAACTTCGGCACACATTTGTAACCAAGCTCCAGGTGACCCTAGAAAACTTGGAGCACAATAAAGACCTGGACCGAAGTGTGGTCTTGTGAGGAGAGCTTTCCAAGGATCAGGCTTGAACTGAACCATCTCTTCACCTTACTGCCCTCTCATCCTCAGTATGGAATCATACTAATCTGAATCCCTACCTTAGGATGGACCAGAAAACACCAAAATTAACTATAGTATTGTTTTTCCAGTAGCCAGGGACTGGCTACTTCAGAATCAAGAAGAAGAGGAGAAATCTATTTAACATGTAGATTCATGGGCCTCATCCCAGACCTACTGAAACAGCAGGACTGAGGATGTTTCTGAAGAGAACTGACTTTCAGGAGCTCTCTAGACAAGTCTTCCACTCTCTAAAACTTGAGAACCACTGGCCCACATCTATTAACATATGTCAGAATCATACACTCAAGTGTTCCCTGACAGCAGTTTTCTTCACAAGAACACGGATTTTATGTGGAAATAAAATGTTAATTTTTTACAGTAATTTTTTTTTATGGCCAGGGAATAGCAGGGGACAAGGATGGGGTTCAGTCTCTGAATATTCCCATGGATGAAAGCACCCGGGTCGCTAGTACAGAGAGGGCACTGATTCCAGAGCTCAATAACACCAGTCACATTGGATAATATGGTTTGGCTCTGTGTTCCCACCCAACTCTCATGTCAAATTGTAATTCCCAATGTTGCAGGAGGGACCTGGTAGGAGGCAACTGGATCGGGGGCAAACTTCCCCCTTGCTGTTCTTGTGAGAGTTCTCCTAAGATCTGCTTGTTTAAACGTGGGTAGCACCTTCCACTTTGCTCTCTCTCTCTCCTGCCCCACCATGGTAAGATGTGCTTTCCGTTCACATTCTGACATAATCGTAAGTTTCCTGAGGCTTCCTAGCCATGCTTCCTACACAGCCTGTGGAACTGTGGGTCAGTTAAACCTCTTTTCTTCATAAATTACCCAGTCTCAGGTAGTTCTTCACAGCAGTGTGAGAATGGACTCATATATTGGACTCTGCCCTTTTCCTCCTATTCCTGTCCCCCGCTATAATTCTAGAATGTACAGAAGCAGCACGAGAAGTGAGGAATAAGGATCAGAAGAGTAAAACAGAGAAAAAAATGAAAATGGACCATGCTCAGCCACATCGTGTTGTGGCATTTTAGAGTTAGCCTGTATTAGCGGAGTGTGGAAGCATGGAATAGGATGAGCAATGTATGTGTTCACTTAGATTGAACTGGACTTTTAATACCCGAAAATCAGACTGTGCGTGTGCCTGACAATGACTGCAAAAGCTATAGGCTCTGCCAGCAAAGCCATCCAAGGGAGAGGAAATGATATCTGATGGAAAAGAATTGAAGGACAATAAGAAATTAAATAAATAGTTTTCTGCTTACACCCTCCTGAGTCTCGCCTGTTCAATAAGCCAGTTAAAGCCTTGTTGCTACCAGATGCCTATATGTGATTCATGCCCATGGCTTCTGAATGAACAATAAACCTGAGTATTTTCTGTGTTTTCAGCAAAGGACATCTGTCTGGGCTTTGACACTGGACACTATTTAACAGACAGACTCCAAAGGACAATGGGTTATATAACTGACCAATCTGCAGAAATCTTTCTTTTTTTTTTTTTTCCGTGACCTTGGCTTACTGCAACCTCCACTTCCTGGGTTCAAGTGATTCTCCTGCCTCAGCCTCCCAAGAAGCTGGGGTTACAGGTGCCTGCCACCACGCCCAGCTAATTTTTGTATTTTTAGTAGAGATGAGGTTTCACCCTCAGGCCAGCTAGGCTGGTCTCAAACTCCTGACCTCAGGTGATCCACCCACTTCAGCCTCCCAAAGTGCTGGGGTTACAGGCATGAGCCACCACACCTGGCCTAAATATTGCTTTTCTAATACCAACCCTTTGTAATATTAATACAAATCAGCTTTAAAATTGTCATAAAACAGACAAACCAGGACCAAGAGTAGGGAGATGAAGGTATATAATTTTCTGATTCTTATAAGCTCCACTGCTAACTGAATAGAACTCCTGTCCAACAAGAGTGGAAGGAAAGTCAAAGAGCTCTGGCATGAGACCACCGGCTGATACAGGGAGTTCTTAATCCAGAGCAGTGTTGCTTGAGATTCTGAGGCCCAAATCCCTGAATGATTGAACAAATGAATAAATATCAAAGAAGAATGTTAAAGAACTGGAATTCCCCAACACCAGATTTTGAGCATTGATAAACCCCAAGACATGAAGGACAGAAGCGAAGCAAGAGACAGAGGCAGAATCTTGAAAGATGCCAGCAGGCTGAGGGAGCTGGGGGAATGAACACAGGCTAGCTGTGGCCTTGAGTAATTTATTATCCAAGAAACTTGAGCAGTTTTGAGGGGTTTTTGTTTTGTTTTGTTTTGTTTGAAATTGCAAGGACATGTTATGTGAGGGGTTTGCTTGTCTTGAAGGACCAGGGTAAACAAATGGCCCTCTTGCCTCTGGTGTATCATTGATTCTAGGATGACGTACCCGTAGGCCTAAAAAGGACAGATATACCCTATAGTCCTGGGTATCCTGCTGCACCACATGCTCATGTATTGCAAATTTCCTTGTATGCAACTGGAAAATTAGAAAGGTTATCAAGACAGTTCAGAAGCCACAATTCAAGCACTTTTTCCAGTGTATCAATGACTTTATGCTACAATAACAGCAACTGAGCATGAAGGACACTGCATAGCTATGTGCAGCATGAGGTCGAAAATCCGAGTACTCGGCGTCATGAGCTTACCCACTTTCCTCCAGTGGGTTCAGTTTGGCCACACATCCTGTTGTGTGAGACTCCCAGCATGATTCTGCCTGATCCACGTGCATTTTGTTCTTTCTCCAAAAAGCAGCAGCCCTGACCCTTCCTTATACTCCCTTCCATCAAGGTATGGTCACCTTTTTAAAGGACACAATCTGTATTTACTATTATGTTTTCTTTTCTTTTTTTTTTTTTTTTTTTTGAAACACAGTCTCGCTGTGTCACTAGGCTGGAGTGCAGTGGCATGATCTCGGCTCAGTGTAACCTTCACCTCCAGGGTTCAAGCAATTCTCCTGCCTCAGCCTCCTGACTGGCTGGAACTACAGGTGCATGCCACTATGCCTAGCTACTTTTTGTATTTTTAGTAGAGACAGGGTTTCACCATGTTGGCCAGGATGGTCTCGATTTCTTGACCTCACAATCTGCCCACCTCAGCCTCCCAGTGTTTTCCTATGTAGTAGAATTTAAACCTGTGTGGTTGTTTTACTGGCTAATATTTTTACTAAGGTTGTTAACTGTTTTGTTTTGTTTTGTTTTTTCTGGTATAACAGTAACATAGTTGAGTGACCTGCCCATCATTTTCAGTTCACAGTTTTGTGGAACATGAATGTTTTAGGATTATATGTATTACAGCAGAATGTCTTTACTTCCCATTGCAGAAACCTGGCAGAGTGAGGTCTGAAGAGTTGGGGTACCGACTCCACCCCAGGTGGATCTCTGGGCCTTCTGGGTAAAACTTCACAGGAGCACGAACCCTCATCCTATTTTTATCCCTTACCCATGAATTCATAGTTAGGAGCTGGCATGGAAGATCCTTTGCAATTAAGACTTCAAACTATGCTCCTGGGCCCCTAAAAAGGCTTTAAGAGTTATTGCTAAGGACAAAAAAGGAGCAAGAATGACAGACAGAAGTCCAGACTCCCCCTACTAATGATCCACTGACAGCACCTACTATCTTTGGGCTCCAAAGACAAAGGATTTTTGTATGTTTTTTAACTATTGCTCTGGTGTCTTCTTATTTTACAGATGACACTGAGACACACAGCCATCTGGGGACTAAGCCAGAAAGGTCCAGTTCAAATCCCCTGCTTTTTCCATGGCATCATCTGCTCGCTTTGCCTTTTCTTTCCAAGACCAAACTGGAACAAAAGAATTGATGTGACTTGCCCAAGTTTGTTTAATATTAAAGGCATCAATATGACCAGGGCATCAACTAGTTTCCTGTGAATACTCTTTCCTGAACGGAATCCCTAATCTTCCTGAAAGACACTGCAGGAACACCTGGTACTTTTAAATCATGCTGAGGCTGTGGCCAGACTGCTAAAAATGAAGGCTGTTACAGCCAAAGCCATTGTTTATTTCACCACCTCCATTTTTGTTGGTATCTTTTAAAGCCCTAAAAATGTTAAAGCCTTACAATAGCTGCTGTCGATGTGGTTTCTATAGTTACTTCCGATAATGAAAAAAGGCATGTTTAGTTGAGATTGGGGATACTGTAGGCATGGAACTAATATTCTACTAAATATTGTGAAGGCAGGCAGCTACCTGAAAGCTATTTTTTGTTAAAAGAAGGATGTTTCTAACAATGAGCTTTTTTCCTGGCTTATCATATACAATTATAAGGTGTGAAAGCTGCAGCAGTTTTGGGAGTCTTTCTAGTATAATCCCCTCATTTACAGAGGAGGAATTGAAAGCCCAGAGAGGTTAAGTTACTTGCTTGATAACACACAGGGCTAACAAACAGTCCCTCATAACAGGTCCTCAGTTACGAGCCCCAGACCAATGGTTTTTTCATTCAACTTTCTTCTGTTAATCAATAGGTACCTTTATTGAAATGGTAAGGAAGAAAAATATTTTGTTTGGAAATTTACCCCTTAATAGAAACAGTTCTTTCAGCAACCAACTAGGCTTCTTTTATCCAAAATCAACCTAAGCAAAGATAAACAGCTACTTTTAAAGTGGAGAAAATGCACACAACATAAACCTTATAGTTCAATAAAATGATGAATGTTCCAGGGCGACAAGGTAACTAATTATTAACTGTAACATTAAGCAAGCAGTTAACAAAGATTAATCTTCCAGTCTGCATGCAAAGTACACAGATAACTCATTACTTTGCTAATCCCTTTTTTTCCTGGTATCCTGAACAAATGACCCTCTTTTTTAAAAACCGAGTAATCTTGCCTGTGTGGGAGGGTCCTAGCAAACCTGGGGTGAGCATTGTTCTCTGAAGGATGTCCACAATGAGCAGATTTGATGGGAATTCAGTTAGAAGGCACGATGATACATGAGCTGTTTTCTCGAGGCTGCCGCATTTGTAATCATCTCTTTAATTACACAGGGCTGCTTTGCGGTTATTTTCATCCTGATATTAGAAACCTTATAACCAGCCTTTTATCCAGAATTTTACCTCCTAGAAATAAAAGTATTTTATTTTTAAAGGCCCATTTGTGTAATATTCACATGAAAACTAAACCACACTAAGGGGAAGTCAATTTGTAGGTTTTTCTTTTTGTTGGATATAAACACAAAGCCATGTTGATTTCTGAGAGGTACAAATATGGAGAGTGGTGTCATGTGCTTTGGTGGTAAGTAATGAAGTGTCCAGGGAAGTTGCAATCCCAAAATCTAGCCAACTTCCTCAGCCTGGGACTTTACAAAAGGAAAGGCTAGATCATTTTGTATTTAAATAATGTTTATGTTATCAGGGGAAATGAAAAGTAAAATCCGCCTCATTTTCTTAATACCCAGTCCCACTCCCTAAAAACAATCACTATTAACAGCTGGTTGTTAAATTCTTGTGTCTTTAAATAATATAATTAAAAACCTCTTTTTTTCCTTTGTCAATTTTAGATAGAACTTCTTGAATTTCTCATCTAAAATATGTATATTAATGAAGAAATTAGCATATTTATTCAAACTTCAACTTCTCCTCCGTCCTCTTCCTCCTCTTTTATACTAGGTTAAATACTACTTTTATTTTGCCAAGTTTTATAACATTTAACTCCTTTTCTGGAAGTCTATTGCGTCCATGGCTTAATTTTAAAATAGACCTGAGTAGTATGATTGGACCCATTAAAAAAAAAAAAAAAAAGTCCTGTGTTGTACAACAGAGAGTTTTCCAAGCAACAATGCGAAATGAAACCTCTTTCCATTTCTTTGTAACTTTCTTCACTTATTCAGGCCGTACAATAGTGACCTCTTTTTAGTACCCATGTCATCTTCTTTAGTGAATTTCTTTTTTATTCTGCTAAGGTATCTCCCAAAGTGATTCTTCTCATATAGAATATGTGAGAGTTGAATTCTGAAATCATGTTTGTTTAGAAGCATTGTGCTTTGTCTTTAACTTGATGGATGGACACAGAATTCTAGATCCAAAATTATTTTCTCTCAGAACTTTAAAGACAATGCTCTGTATCAGTAGCCCACAAAGCTGCTGATAAAAACAATCTATGATGGTATAATGCTGTTTCTTGTAGATAACATGTATTTTTCTCTCAGAGCCAGTAAGATTTTCTCTCTATCCCAGGATTTCTGATATATATGTTTTTCATTAATCCAGGATATATATTTTTCTATTAATCCAGCTCAGCCCTCCATGAGCCTTTCTATGTGAAAATTCAACTCTCTCAGTTTAGAGAATGATCTTTTATTTTTTTCTCCAATTACTTTCTTTCCTGCCTGATTTTTGTTTTCTCCTTCTAGAATTCCAGTAGGATGGAGGTTGAACGCCTGTATCTATTATTTCATGTTTCTCAATTTGTTTCTCAGGTTTTCTTCCTCTGTCTGTTTACATCTGGGACCTTATCTCTGTGATCAGGCACAAACTGATCCAATGCCAACCAAAATCTAATTTCTTCTTATATTTTTATCCTTTAGTTTGAGGGAAATAAGAAAGGAAAAGTAAACGTTTGGAGAGTATAATTATGCTTGGACCCATCAGTGAGCTGGATGTTAAGGTACCATCATGCCTAAGCCAGGTTTTTGTGTGGTTCCTCTAAGGAGAAATCTAGGGAGGAACAAAGAATGATTTGGCTTCCTCACCGTGAAATATCAGTTCGTTCAACACAATGACAGCACTCTACAGAGGCCATGTGGAGGCAGAAGCTCCTCCAATGTCTAAGGCCACCTCTGACCACATCAGGAAGCAAAGATAACTGGCCACAACCTGATGAGGATGGTGTCTCCATGCTCTTTTTTGTCTCTCATCTTTCATCAGGGGCATCTGGGGCAGATTCAAAGTGGTATTGATGGAAGGAAACAGGCTGAGGGATACATGCTGGAAAGAGACAAGAAAGCTGTAAAAGAGGGCGCCAGTGTGAAACCTGTCATGTGGTAGCTGATCTTTGATGAAAAAGAGATTCCAGGGCACTGACAGGAAAACACTTTAACCTGTCTCCAACAAGTGTGGGGAGCCCTGCTGATAAGGAAGGGGAGGTTTCTGCCTTTTTGAGAAACCTAGGAATGCAATTCTCAGAGACTTGACAATGAGCATTAATACCATGGGCAGAAAATCATAACATTAAGTGTTATACAATGGATGTGTTAAACTCCTAGAAGAGGCTACCACCTTAAGACAAACTCTAACATACAGTAGGTTTACCATTAAAAAGAAAAGAATGGAAAAAAGATAACACAGCAATAAGGCAGGGAACTAGAAAGAGTGAGGAGGGAGACTTTGCTGATCAAGCGCCCATCTCTGAGGGTTCACCCCATTACATATGGGGGTTGAGGATATTTGATTCGCTATATAACAGGTTGCATAGTAGAGTATTACAAGTACAGACTGTTCTTAGGATTGAAATCCCCAGTGCTGCCATTTGTGAAGTAGGTTCACTGTGCACCAGTTACCAACTTGTCTGAGTCCTGTGAGACAGAACATGCACACACATAGCAAGTTACATGACACAGGTTGATTTTTACAGATAGGCAGCAGAAGACAACAGAAGCTGACAATTCATGAGGAGCTGCTCCCCTAAGGCTCAGGAAAGCTGCCCGGGTAGATGTATGTGTCCTGCATGTGTCCACTTGCACTGCAGCTGAAGGACCCTGGAAAGCAGCCCACCCTGAGTTTTATACCCTGGAGTAATGGGAATCACTGGGCTGAAGCATTGGAAAACATCCTATTTTCTCTAGAGAACAGAAAATCAAAGGTGAGTTTGTTTCAGCCAGACCTTCCTTTGTGTCAGGATGTTGCCTTTCCAGCACATTCTATTGTTATTCTTGAGAACTGCAAGCAAGAAGGGGGGTTCCAAGGCTTCTTGGAAAACTGTCCTGCACCATTTATCAGAAGTGGGATCTTGGGCAATTCGCTTTATCTCTGCACCTCATTTACCTTACAGTGTTCTTGTTAATAATGTAATGGGTTAATATAAATGTAGCACTTAACACTGAAAGCATTAGATAAATGTTAGCTAGTATTAATTATTACAAATACAAAGATTACTAATTTAAAATATTGAATAAAAGTTTTCACAAAAAAAAATGTATATAGATACATATACATACATGCACATTATAAATCACCCCCATATTCATCCTCATTTGATTTTCTTTTTTTTTTTTTGAGGCAGCGTTTCGCTCTTGTTACCCAGGCTGGAATGCAATGGCGCGATCTCGGCTCACTGCAACCTCCGCCTCCTGGGTTCAGGCAATTCTCCTGCCTCAGCTTCCTGAGTAGCTGGGATTACAGGCACACGCCACCATGCCCAGGTAATTTTTTGTATTTTTAGTAGAGACGGGATTTCACCATGCTGACCAGGATGGTCTCGATCTCCTGACCTCGTGATCCACCCGCCTCGGCCTCCCAAAGTGCTGGGATTACAGGCTTGAGCCACCACGCCCGGCCTGTCTTTTGATTTTCTTCACAACTGTTTCAAGCAGGGATCACTATGCACAGGAGAAAACTGTGGTTTAAGAAAATTAAATGACTTCAAAACAGTTTCTCTGCTATTGAGTGTCATAAATTTGAAACCTGATCAGTGTCATTCTAAAATCTCCATGTACTAACAGATATAAATAGTATACAGAGTAAGAATGGCAAAATATGTCTCCAGAAAATTAACTAAGATCCATAAACAAAGTATCAAGAATACCAGATCCTACTGTGCCCTGGCCACTGCCCAATCACACAACTTTAATGACAATAGGAAGACTATATCACCCACCAGCACAAAGCTTACAGAGCCAATTGTGCCTATATAATCTTTAACATTTTCATATAACTATAAGCACACTGTGTAATAATCTGTATCACGTTAACAATGAAATTAAGGGTTATCATGTTTCAATGTCCTGTTCTATTAACTCTGAGACCCCCTTCTCAGGCAGCCATAATTTCTGCAGCCACTGGAGTAGTGTTGAGATTAAGAAACTGTAGTTCAGTAGAAGACTCTTGGATCTACGGAAGCAGAGTGTATGCTTCAACCTACAGCAATTTTTTTTGGTCTCACAAACCTTCCCGGTGTCTCTTCACTGTTAATTGCAGGTATCATGACACCTAACCCCAAAGCAGATTCACAATTGCCCTAGAACCACTGGTGTCTGTTAAGTAGGCACAACTACATTTCCTCACCACAGATACAGACAGAGACTAGCCCATAATAAACTGAAGGTAGAAGCCAAGGGGTCCTGGAAGGGTTAGGTGTACCAGCTGAGTTACTGCAGGACAGAGCTCTACCATGATGCCCTGGCATGGCCATAGCCTAGAGGTTCTGATCAAAGCTGTTAGACCCTGACAGTTGAGTTTCTGTTCTATGACGTGTAGCTTCTGTTCCTTTTGTCCAACTTCTTAACCACTCAGTTTCTACAGCTCTGCTTCTACCGCCTGTTTTATCACTTGTCTTTTCCTATCTCTATTTCAGGAAAACATGAAAGGGCATTCTTTAGATGATTTCAGTAATTCCATTGTTGCCTACTTGTAAAAATTTTCTACAGCATTCCAAGAGCACAGCTAAAAAAAAAAGGCAGAGAAAGGATTTAAATAAAGACCTTATGACTCCAGTTCCCTGCTTGAAAGGGTTGTAATAAAGGAAGTCAGACCTTATGACTTCCCTCTCTGCATGCTGCCTCTTGGCCCCCACTTTCCAATCTTCAAAATTTTAAGTGAAACTAAACTAAGAAATCTGAACCCAGAGTGCATGGACTGCTGAAGGATTCCTCAATGGACTTTATGGAAAATGCACTCTGTGAACTTTCTCTCAGACATTTCATTGTTTGAGGATATATGTGCATTTCCCTGGAAACAACTTCTATGAAACTTTAAAATCACCCAAAAATGCTCAAATGTTAAGAACCACTTTTAGAGATTATGTGAAAGGTTGCAACCAGCCCTAAAATTCTGTAAATCAATGCAAAATGCTAACACCATCTAGTTTTAAGTTAGCTTTATAAGAATAAGTTAGGTCATATAAGTTAGGTCATAAGAATTGAAAAGAAACTTGCTGACATCTGGCTCATTCATTTAAAAGAAATAAAATTAGGAAACTCTTTGGCCCAGATAAAATTTTACACACCCCTAATGTACACTGCAGCATGGGAGTGAGGCCTTTCAGCCATGAGTTTACCCCCTACAATAGCCACACAGCACCCCAGGAGCACAAAGGAACTCAATTTGGAATCTCTGATCTAGCTCTGCCTTCCTAAGCACACAAATGTCTTCTACCACATCCCCTCTAGTTGCTGCTCAAGCCTCCAGTAGAAAGAAACTCATTGCCTTGGAGACCTGACTGCTGGAAAGTTCTCATTTATACAGAAAGGCAATCTGCTTTTCCAATGCCTGCAGCAATTGTCCCTGATTCTGTCTACTAAAGAGAGCCACACAGCAGAATCATAAACTATCCTTTGCCCAACCACTTGCTAGGTTTGGTGTGGCTCTCATGTCTACCTAAATCTCTTCTTCTCCATCTCTCACAGCACAATGCCTCCCTCTGCCTTTCAGAAATAGGGACCCCTTCTAGTCTTTTCTCTGAGAACTTGCTCTGCTTTGCCAGGGCTGCTCCTAATGCATCGTGCCCAGAATTCAACACAACACTCTGGGAAGGCTGGAAAAATCCAGGAAAGACCAGAAGCCTCACCTCTTTTATATACATATCTCAATTCTACAACTCACCACATTGCAATAAATACCTGCCTGTAGGCTGACTTTCTCACTGTATTGCAAGCTCCTCGAGAGATAGTAAATCTTTATATCTTATTATCCAGGGCCCCTAGCCGAGTCATTATAAATATAAAAGTCTACCATGTGCCAGACATATCTAAAACCACTTGATATTCATTTGTGAACAAAACTGACAAAATATTTGCTCTCCTGGAATTTACATTCTAAAAGGGATGAGAGCAGAATAGGGAGGGGAGTATTTCTCATGTAGTAAGTGTCTGACAAAACTTCCATTCATGAATGAGGTCAATGGTCAAGGGAAGATTTATAACCACCCACTTGGTAGGTGACTACACTCTTTCCATAACAACTCAGGCATCTATGGAAATTCCAAATGACCTATGTTTGTATGAATGCCTCTGAAGGCTCTTGGAGGTTGACAAGCCTTTTTTCCAACCAGAGCAAGACTGGGAGGGTGTATGCATAGCTCATTTGGACAGAGCATCTACATGTTGGCCTCTGAAAGCTTCAAAAAGCATTTGCTCCTACTCCCAAGAAAGAACAGAGAGCTCTTTTCAGAAATTGCTGACCTCATCTAAGTGGAAAGGAATCCTGGAAGCTTTGAACACATTTGTTCTGGCCTTCAGCCCTGGGCTTTCTTGCAGATGCACTTTTCAGGAAGGAGGAAGGCAGAGCAGATGGATGGTCTGCTGATGGGCTCAAAATACTTCCTGGAGCACTGAAAACAGGGTGACTGCTGTTCATGCTGCTGCTGTGTGTCACCCGCTCCCACAGAGGATTACACCCAATTAGAAGATTTTAAACCCAATTGTCATAGCAACAAATTATCTGATTGTTGAGATTTTCTGCTGATTTTGTCTTAGGAATTGGTCTCCTATTTTCAGCCACAGATTGTTATCAGACTGCAAATTTAGCATCTTCATTTCCTTCCACATCCTTGATTATTCTGGTCTCTGTTATCTTGACTGACTTCAATTTGCAAACATAATACCCATAGAGAATGAGGGGAAGGCTCTCTACTGGTTGTAGGATGAGTTACAATGATCATTGCTTCTTTTCTCCAATGGGTATGTTTTCGTTTTCTCTTGGGCTAGTTGGGAACATATCCTGCAGCTCCCAGGTATTCCCAACTGTAAACCATTAAGTACCAAAGTGAGAAACAACGGTTCCAGAAATTATCTTCCAAGGCCCTTATTTTATAATATAGAAACTGAGATCTAGAAGGAAGAGGTGATTTTCCAATACTTTCTCAGAGAGTTGAAGCTAAAACCAAAATAACTGCTGCTTCATTCACGATAATTTTTACCAGTATTCAAGAGCTGCCAGTTATCTAGAAGAGACTCTAATATGATTTGGGTCTGTGTTCCACCAAATCTCACATCAAAGATAATTCCCAGTGTCGGAGGTGGAGCCTGGTGGGAGATGACTGGATCATGGGGGTGGATTTCTCATGAATGGTTTAGTACCACACCTCTCGGTACTGTCCGCAATAGTGAGTTCTCATGAGATCTGTTTTTTTATTTAGCACCTGCCCCCTCACTCTTTTCCTTCTGCTCCAGCCATGAGACATGCCTGTTTACCCTTCCCCTTCCGCCATGACCTTAAGCTTCCTGGGGCTTCCTCAGAAGCCAAGCAGATGTCAGTATCGTACTTCCTGTACAGCCTGTGGAACAGTTGTGATATAGCTGGCCTAGAGTTAGAACCTGTACAATGTCATTTTGTAAAGAACAAAACTGTTTCCATTCTCCTCACAGTGACTGCTAACCTTGGTTTCTGTAAACTGCTATATTATTTGCAGGATGCAAATTGAGGTAAAGCTGCATACCTTCCCTCATCTGTGAATGCCAGAGTCGCTGGCCTTTGTTTACCAGAGTAAGCACCCCCAGACAATTCCATCCTGGCGCCAAGTAAATAAAAATCTATGGATCCCACCCCCACCCAGACGATGTGTAAATGAATGTTAATCTCAGCATCTGTGAACCCCTTAAATAACAATCAGAATGTTAAATAGTTCCCTGGCCCTCGAAAAATCCGGAACCCCCTCACCCCCATCTCCACCCAGAAGGTGATTTGAATCCATTGGCCCTCGGAATGTATAAAGCCCTTCACCCCCAGGTGATTTTATGGGTATAAAAGGTCTTGCCATCTTCTTTTACGGGGCCACGGGTTGGAGAGACGTGAGTCCTCCGTGGTCGCCGGCAATAAACCCTGCAATTTGGCATACTTTTGTCTTGGTGTTGATTTTCTGTGCTCGGTTCGATACAACACAGTGAGCAATTCAACTTGTTTTCATTATAAATTACCCGATCACAGGTATTCCTTCATAGAAATGAGAGGATGGACTAATATGGACTCTAAGTCCCACTCCCTGTGGGAAAACATGGGAGTGTCGCAGCTGAAGTCCAAACCCCCTATTGACACAAGGAGAAACCAAGGACCACAGAAAGGAAGGCACTACACAGTTCACTCAGGCCTGGTCCAAGCACATAGTAGGGACTCATCTCATAACAGCTGAGTCTGAATGTATAGGGAAAAATGACTTTCACTTATGCTGAAAGTATGGTTAGAAATGTAGTCCTTTTCTTTGAACTCACAAGCCCCATCATAAAAGGTAAGACTTGGTTTCTACTATTGCAAAAGGAGAACCAGGGACCTCTCTGAAGATCTGCCTTCTCTGAATATTCTTCCCTCAGCAAAGGAAACACAAAGGTGGGTCTCCTTACAGTTTTATTATGGCTAATGAACAGCACGCTCTCTCTTTCCTCATTCTCAGCATGAGGCTATTAGCATATTCCCCAGGCTTTTGCCCTCCAAATTTGGAAGCATATGCATAAATTATCAAATGAACTGTTCTAATGCAAAGCTTCTAGTCATGTTCCTAATCAGAGACTCTCAATGACTCACCAAAACCTTCAGAATGAAAGGCCACCAGATACACTTGTAGCAAGCTTTACTACATCTGCATCAAATAACCACTTTATTCCCTTAATTCCATACATAAGCAGAACTAAAAGGGCCGGTAATAATTTTATTTCTTACCAATTTCATGTATATTTCCATGTTACAGCTTAACTTTAACCCAGAGGCTGGAAACATTCTTCTTTACTGGCAAATAAAAATGTGTATCTGCTGTAAAATTGCCTACTGACCATAATTCCTAAAAACAACCTAATACCATTGCAGTGTCAACCTAAAAAATTCATAGAATCACATAATATTTAGAAGAAAATATTCAGGATAATTTACATTATTAATGTATCACCTTCTAGTAATTAGCACAATTCTTTGTATATAAATGTTCAAGACAGCTTTATTAATTCATAATTCTTACTCCTATTTAACGTCTGTGAAAACTGAGTCTCAGATATGAATAGTGATTTGCCTGAGCTCACAAATGTTGGGAGTCAGAATTGACACCTAGGTGTTTTGACGGGTAGGATCTTTCTTTTATTATGTCTTCGGGGTCGCTTCTATTTTTAAATAATTTTTCAAATGTCACAAGAGTAACCTCAAAGTAAATTATTTTCCAATAGGGTTTGAGAAAGCACCATGATTACTTTTTTGCAAGTACAGCAAACAAGGAGTAAGCACCATTTCACCAAGTCCCAAAGAAGGAACCACGTTGGTCTACAAAGCTCCGCCTACTTCTCCAGGAAACTAAGAGGATGATTGGTCCGTTCATTCAACTAAATAAAAAAAAAACTACTAATCCCCTGCTGTGAATCCTGCACAGTGTAAAGTGTTTCACTTAAAGTATCTCATTTATTTTTTACCCCAACTCTACAAGGTTGGTACTCTTCTTCAATATGTCCTTGATGTGACTGCATCATGTCAGCCCATCACTGATAGAGCTGTGACTTGAAACTGAGTCTTGGTGACTTTCAGTAATATGAGTTCACTTTTTATGAATGTATTAAAAGAAGAGTGAGATTTCTGGTTCCAAAATGGTGGCATAGAAGCAAGCTGACATCACCACCCCTTACAGAAAATCAAAATTGAACATATGGCACAAGATTATCACCAGCAATCTTTCAAAACTCAAATATGAAGATGAGACAGTCCTCAGAGACACAGAGAAGTGGGAAAAAAAAAAAACTGCATGCAGATGGTAAGAGAACCAGGCTTCCACACTCACAATGTACCTCCTTCCATTCTGCCCAGCCCCAAGTGAGCAGAAAATTTTTACCCAGTTTACACTTTCTGTACTGGAAATGGTGAGTGTCCACCTGAATCTCACTTTCCTCACTATCTTCGATGTCCAGGCAGGAGACTTGTCTCTGCCATAATGCAGAGAAGCATTATGAGTGCCCAAAGGGAAAAATGTCCCTGTGAATAGGCAGAGACAAAGAGAAGAGTAAGGACGACCATCCCTGGAAACTCTGCTGTGTAACTCAGCCAAAGGAGATGCCAAATCAGAGTGGCTGTTGAGCAGCACCAAGCTGCAGGAGGTTAATTCATAGAATCCCTGGGCAGGATCCCCTAGCCAAGATTCCCCACAGAGCAAGAATATCCCCGTTGGGACCTCCCCCATTCAGGAAGGGCAGCACTCCAATCCTTACTGAAGCTGAGCTGAACCTGGGCTTATGGTGCCATCTAGAGTCAAACAGAAGACAGCAACCTAGCAGTAAAGTACCTCTAAGCAAGTATGTCTGGGTAAAAAAACAAGCCACATAGAGTGAGCTGAAATAAATAACTAATCCTTCGGTGCACAGACATAGATGTACATCCCAGAACACAACAGCAAACAATCAATCATGATTTCCCAAAGAAACAAAGCAAGGAAACAGTGACTCACACTAACAAGTTGGCAATATGTGAGCTCTCTGATCAAGAATTCAAAACTTCAGTTTTAAAGAAAAATCAGTGATCTCCAAGATAACACAGAAAAGCAAGTCAGGAATTTATCATAAAAATTTAATGAGATTAAAATAATTTTTAAAAACCAAACAAAAATATAGGAACGGAGAAATGTATATGTTGAACTAAAAATTAATTAGAGGCTCCTAACTACAAAATGGATTGAATAAAAGAAAGAATCAGTGATCTAGAAGACAGGCTACTTGAATATATATGGAGAGAGAAGAAAAAAGAAAAAGAATGCAAAGAAATAAAAATCATGAACAAGATACAGAAAATAAGCCAGACACAGTGGCTCACACCTGTAATACCCACATTTTCGGAGGCCAAGGTGGGTGGATCACTTGAGGCCAGAAATCCAAGACCAGCCTAGCCAACATGGTGAAACCCCATCTTTACTAAAAATACAAGAATTAGCCAGCCATGCTGGCATGTGCCTGTTATCCCAGCTACTGAGGAGGCGGAGGCAGGAGGCAGGAGAATCATTTGAAACCAGGAGGCAGAGGTTGCAGTGAGCTGAGACTGCACCACTGCACTCCAGCCTGGGTGACAGAGTGAGACTCCATCTCAAATATATATATGTATAATATATATAAGAATTACTGATATTGAAGAGGGAGTATCCATCAAGAGCAAGGAGTAGAAAGTTTATCAAAGGAATAATAACAGAAAACTTTCAAAACCTTGAAAAAGAGGTAAATATCCAGGTAGAGGAAGACCTGAGAATACCAAACAGATTCAACCCAAACAAGACTACTAAAGGCATATAAAAATCAAACTTTCAAAGACCAAGTACAAAGAGATGATCCTAAAAGAGGCAAGAGAAAAGAGGCAAAAACATTTAAGAGACCTCCAATTTAGACTTCTCAAAGGAAACCATACAGGCCAGGATTGGGATGGCTACAAATCAAAGACTATAAAAAAAGACAAAGAAGGTCACTATATAATGATTAAAGGGTCAATTCAGAAAGAAGATATGACAGTTATGAATATCTATATACCCAACACCAGAATGCCCAAGTATATAAAGCAAATACTAATAAAATCTAAAGGGAAAAGTAGACTACAAAACAATAATAGCAAAAGACTTCAACACCCTGCTCTCAGTAATGGACAGATCATCCAGACAGAAACAAACACTCATGAGAATTAAACTACATTAGATCTAATAGACCTAACTGCCATTTCCAGAACATTTACCCAACTATTATAGAATAAATATTTTCATCAGTGCATGAAATATTCTCTAGAATAGATCATATCTTAGGCCACAAAACAAGTCTGAACAAATTGAATAAAATGAGAATCATATCAAGTATCTTTTCTGACTACAGTGGAAAAGAATCAAAAATCAGTAACAAGAGGAACCTCAGAAACTTCACATATACATGGAAGTTAAATATGTTTCAGAACTACCAACAAGTCCATTAAAAAATAGAAGAAATTTTTAAATTTCATGAAACAAATAAAAATGAAACTATAACATACCGAAATTTATAAAATACAACAAAAGAAGTACTAATAGGAAGTCTATAGCAATAAATGCCCATATCAAAAAAGAAAGATTTCAAATCAACAACCTAACAATGCACCTCAAGGAACCAGAAAAGCAAGAATGAATCAAACTCAAAATTTGTAGAGGGAAACAAATAAAACAATCAGATCAGAAATTCATGAAACTGAGACTAAAAAACAATACAGAATATCAACAAAACAAAAAGATTTCTTAAAAACATAAACAAAATAGACAAAGCCTAAACTCAGCTAACCAAGAAAAAAGAGGGAAGACTCAAATGCATAAAATTAAAAAGAAGGAAAAGGAAAAATTACAATTGAGAACACAGAAATGCAAAGAATCATCCGAGGCTATCAGGAACAACCATGTGCCAAAAAATGGAAAATCTGGAAAAAATGAATTAATTACTAGGCATATACAACATACCAAGATTGACCACAAAGAAATTTTTTAAAAGCAGCATTAAACCAATACCAAGTAAAGAGATCAGTTGTAACAGTTTTTTTTGGTAGAGTCTATAGATTTTTCTAAGTGTAAGAGCATGTCATCTGTAAACAAGGCTCATTTGAAATCTTCCTTTTTAATTTTGATGCCTTTTATTTCTTTATCTTGCCTAATTGCTCTGGCTAGGACTTCCAGTACTATGTTGAACACAAGTTGTGAAAGTTGGCATCCTTCTCTTATTCCAGTTCTTAGAGAAATAAACTTCAATTTTTCCCTATTCAGTAAGATGTTAGCTATGAGTTTGTCAGAAATGGCTTTATTATTTTGAGGTATATTCTTTCCATAACCAGGTTTGCAAATTTTTTAATCATAAAGGAGGTTTAATTTTATTAAATTTTTTTCCATGTCTATTGAAAAGATCATATGGTTTTTGTTCTTGTTTCTATTAATGTGATGTATCATGATTATTAATTTGCATATGTTGAACCATCCTTGCATCCCTGAGATGAGTCCAACTTGATCATGGTGAGTGATCTTTTTAATGTATTGTTGAATTTGATTTGCTAATATTTTGTTGAACATTGTTGCATCTATGTTCATCAGATGATGAGTATCAGATGTGATATTGGCCTGTGGTTTTCTTTTATTGTTGTGTCCTTGTCTGGATTTGGTATAATTAATGCTAGTTCATAGAATGTGTTTGGAAGTATTATCTTCTTTTCCATCTTTTTGTGGAGTTTGAGTAGAATTGGTATTAGTTCTTTTTTAAATGTTTGGTAGAAGTTAGCAGTGAAGCCATCAGGTTCTGGGCTTTTTTTAAAAATAAAAGACATTTTGTTATGCCTTGATCTCTTTACTGATAAATCCAGTAAAGTTGCAAGATACAAAATCAACATGCAAAAATCAGTAGCATGAATTTATGCCAACACTGTAAAATGCTTTCAATCAAGAAACCAATTCCATTTACAATAGCTACAAAGAATATAAAATACCTAGGAATCAATTTAACCAAAGAAGTAAAGAGTTATACAAGGAAAACTATGAAACAATGATGAAGAGTATATAACAAATTGAAAAGATATTCTATGCATATGGACTGAAAGAACTAATATTGTTAACATGATAATACGACCTAAAGCAATTTAAAGATTCAATGTGATCCTTGTCAAAATACCAATGACATTCCTCACAGAAACAGAAAAAATAATAAAAGGTATACAGAACTACAAGACTCAGAATAGCCAAGCGATCATTAGCAGAAAGAACAAAGGTAGAGGCATCACATCTTTACTGCAAAGTAGCTTCAAAATTTACTACAAAGCTAGTAACCAAATTATCATAGTACTGGCATAAAAACAGATACATAGATCAATGGGACAGAATAAAGAACCCAAATATATATCCCCACACTATAGAAAACTCATCTTCAACAAAGGCACCAGAAACATACAATGATAAAAGAACAGTCTCTTCAACAAATGATGCCAAGAAAACTGAATAATTATTGCAGAAGAAGGAAACTAGACCCCTATAACTTACCATAAAAAAAATCAAATCAAATTGGATTACATACTTAAACTAAGACTTGAAACTCTGAAACTGCTAGAAACAATAATAGGGAAAATTGTTGTTTTGACAACAGGACCCCTGATTTTGGCAAATAATTTTTGTGTAAGATCTCAAAAGCATAGGTAACAAGAGAAAAAGTAGAAAAATTGGATTTAATCAAGCTAAAAAGCTTCTGCACAGCAAAGGAAACAAAGTGAAGAGACAATTCACAGAATGGGAGAAAAAATTGCAAACTACCCATGTGATAGGTGATTAATAACCAGAATATATATCAAGCTCAAACAACTCAACAGCAAAAAGCAAATAACATAATTTTAAAATGGGCAAAAGATCTCAATAGACATTTCTCAAAAGAAGACATACATATGGCCAACAAGTATATGAGAAAATGTTCAACATCACCAATCATCAGAGAAATACAAATCAAAACTACAATGAAATAGCATCTCACTTCAGTTAAAATGGCTTTTTGAAAAGACAGGCAATAATGAATATTGGTGAGGATGTGGAAAAAGACAAATTTTCATATACTGTTTCTGAGAATGTAAATTAATATAGCCACTATGAAGAAGGGTATGGAGGTTCCTCAAAAAGCTAAAAATAGAAATATCATATGGCCCAACAATTCCACTAATACATATAAAGAAAGGGAATCAGTATATTGAGTAGATATCTGCCCTACCATGTTTATTGCAGCACTATTCAAAATAGTCAAAATATGGAATCAACTTAAGTGTCCAACAACAAATGAATAGGCAAAGAAAAGAAAATGTGATAGATACGGCATGTGCGTGTGTATACATACCATATATAATAATCATCTACCTAATAATATTCTATTATTACTAGAATATATTATTAATATACATTCTATCTAATATATACATATACCTACACATACAATGGAATATTATTCAAACATAAAATAGAATGAAATCCTCTCATTTGCAGCCACATGGATGGAACTGGGGGTCATTATGTTAAGAGAAATAAGCTAAGTACAGAAAGACAAATACATGTCCTCACTCATATATAAAGCTAAAAAAGTAGACCTCATGAAGATAGAAAGTAGATTGGTGGCTACCAGAGTCTTAGAAGGGTAGGCAGGACGTGAAGAGGAATAGAAGTGATTAGTGGGTACAAGCATATAGCTTGACAGAAGAAGTAAGACCTAATGTTTGATAGATCAATGGGGTATCTATAGTTTACTATACTCTATTGTACATTTTTTGCATAAGTTATTGCAGTACAGGTGGTATCTGGTTACATGAGTAAGTTCTTTAGTGGTGATTTGTGAGATCCCGGTGTACTCATCACACAAGCAGTATACATTGCACCATATATGTTGTCTTTTATCCATCACCACCCTTCCACTCTTCCCCTCAAGTTCCCAGAGTCCATTGTATCATTCTTACGCTTTTGCACAAGAAAAAGTATCTTACTTCTTAATTACTGTCCTGGTAAATAACCAAACATATTACAGAAATACAATGCAGTTGTCATTATCTTTATTAAGCATGGAGAATTTTTGAAACTTTGTCTCTGTAGTACTTGAAGAAACAGCTCCCCCTCTATCCTCCTCCATAAAGTCCCTGAGGGCTTGGGTAAAGGACATTTGTCTTTTGTTAGTGTTCTCTGTAGCCAGAAGTACTCACCCACAACCTACTCTCCATATGAACTGAAAAAGAACACACCATCTACCCACCATAGAGTCAATATCGTGATTTCAATTCTATTTCAGACTTAGATTTATACCACTTTGCATCCATCAGTGAGTTTGAGCTTTACCCTCCAGTTTACCTATTACACAGAAGAAAGGATGGGAAATAGGTTGAAAAATATCTTCCATTTATCTGTAGCATAGCGTGGAGCTATCCAAAAGGGGAAGAGAGTTATCCAGACAACATGCTCAACCACCCTCACATCTTAAAGCTAGAGCTCCAGTCTTGGCATGACCAAAGCCCCGTTCTATCCCTGTTCTTCCCATCAACACCAACCTCCATGGGCTTCATAGCTGGAGCAATGCATCTGCTGGATTTCCCTTGGGAAGTCAAGAAAGACCAATTACCCGTGTCTGGATTGTACCTGGAGAGCCAACCCGAGTATGGCATTGGCATGAGGAGACAAGTCTTACTCATTCTGTGGATCACATCAGCCAAGTGCCAGCAACCTTGACCTTTTAGACTACCCAGTTCACTCGCCTATGCATTTAAATTTTCCCCAAAGTTTGATGTTTCTGTTTTATACAAGAACTCTGGCATCCTCATTAGACAGGAATAAAAGTTCCCTTTTATTGAATACTGCCTCTATGTTAGACACTGTAGCTAGTGCTTGACATTATTTATTACATTCCATCTTCAAAGTAACCCTGTGAGGTAGTTATCATTCATTTCAGGTTACAGAGGAAGTTAAGTAATTGGGTAATTTACCTGGGAGCAGGTAGAAAGGTGCATGTGTGTCAAATTCCTGTTAGGGCTGCTTTTGAGTCCATATTGTCTGACTACAAAACCCTTGCTCTTTTTCTACGACTTGGCTGTCTTCCTCTGATTTTCACATGTTTTAGATGTCCATGGAATCTAGTTGGGTGGAAACTCTTCGTTTCATTGGTGGAGGAGGTGAAAAGCTGATTGAATATTTTCTCTCTCTGGTCCTCTAGAACTCCAGAGGGTGGAGCCACTTCCCTCTGCACTCGCTCTACCTCTCAGAAAGGACCCTGCCTCCTCTTGGCCATCCCCACTAAGCTCAGTTCAGGGCATCCTCCTCTGACTTCCTGCCTTGCTCCAGGAAGCTGGTGCCCCAGTAGCAGCAGCACCTTAGCAGAGCCACAGAACCCCTGCATGGAAAGTCCTATAAATGGCACTCTCTCACCCAGGTGCTTATAGAGTAGATAACATGAAGCCAGGAGAGAGGTTGCACAAGAACCCCAAAGGCTTCCATCTTCCTCATGTCTTTTTCTTTCTGGCAGAAGATATGAAGAGGACAACGATTATTTTCCCCTTTTCTTCTCCTCCTGGCCCTTTGGAAATTTGCTCATGCAAAACACTTGTTTAATACCCACTCCATTCCAGGCCCTATGCTAAGCAATAAGAACCCAGGGATAACTTGGAGTCTGGTCAGAGAAAGAATAGAAATCAGAAGATCAGAGGCTAAGGGGGTGAAAGCTGTGAGAAAGCTGTGTGACGTGCTCTTGATGCCCAGAGGAGGGCACGTTCATTCAGCCAGCCTGGTTGGGGAGTTTTTCATGTCATATTGGCCTCAATGATGCCAGTCATGCATGCTTTTAAGCAGAGAAATGACCTGATTAATTGTGCTTTAGGATATTCTTCTCATCAGGGAGCATTTTCAAGGTCAGAAACACTCAGCGCCCAGCAGAGCACCTGACAGGACGTTCACTGATTCCAGTAATATTTACAGAATTCCTGCTCTATGCCAGGCACATAATGTGCAGCAATGACTCCCTGCTCTAAGAGAGTAAAACCATCAAGTAAGCAGGCTACTAAGTGCATGATATGGGCACACTTAGGAGTAGCAACTCAGGCAGTCTGGAGCATGTCAGCCCTGGCTGCCCAGCCATGATGTTTAAGGTAGAGGATGAAGGTAGATGGAGACACAGCAGTTCACCAGAAACATGGGGCAAAAGTTGGAGGGACTGAGCGGGGAAGGATGTTCTGGGTGGAGGAAACAGCACAAATGCCTGAAGGTAAGAGAGACTGTGACTCAGTCAGTGACTGTCCCTGGTGAGAGTGGCTGGAGCTGTAAGATAGAGCTGAAGGGCTGGACAGGCCACCCTTCTTCTACTGAACTGAAATGGCTGCAGTGAGGACAAAACTGGAAGGAGAGACAGAGGGCCATTTTCACCACAGCAAGGTGAACTGGAGCAGGGAGGATGATGAGAGGCAGGGCCAAGGCAGTAATAGAGGGAGAAAAGGAATCAGAGAACAGCTGTTTGAAGATGAGGTTATCAGAAGACATCGGGAAAGGATCCACATTCATTTTCTTTAAGTAAAAGAGATTTAAAAAAAAAAAAAAAAACCTTAAGAGCATTGCACAAAGCGAACATCTCAGCAGCAGTTTTCACACTGAAAGGGTGCAGTCACCCAAGATGTCAGCTGGCAACAGGACTGCCTGATCAGGGCAAGGATCCCCTAGCCCCATGGGGTGGCAGATGTGGATATGTGTGCCTGGTCATCCTCTTTCCTAGACACTCTGGCTACCCTTCCTACTTGCCCAGGCACATAGAACCAGTAAGAACTCCATCCATTGCTGACACCAGTTTCCCAGGGGCTCCATGTCCAGGCTTTCAGCCGGCCTAAAATCAAATTCCACAGAGGATGAGGAAAAAAGAAGAGTAGCTCTGGAGTGACTCCCAGCATGGACCAGACTGTGGAAGGAAGAACAGGTTTTATTAGAGTTGGTGGCACTAGGCAGAGTAAGGTACAGAAGATAAATGGATAAAAAGTTGCAAAAAGGCAGATGTCTCAGAAGATATAACCATGGGAGGTGATGCTTCATGGAAAAGGATGTAGTGCTCTGGATTAGGCAAACATGGAAGGTGTCTGGGGACCAGGGGTCAAACACAAGGACAGGATATTTCACCATCCTGAACCTGAGTTCACAGCAGTAAAATTGGCCAATAAGCCCTACCCTGCTTCATTCTTATGGTTTTCAGAAGAAACAAAAACAATCTGATGAATGTAAAAAATGCTTTGTGCATGCCAGAGCCTTTGTTGATTGATGTAAAGGCAGAAATTATCTCATAAATCTGTAATGACTATGGAAATGGCCACTGAAAATGCCCAAACTGAATGTTAAGAGTGGACATGCCATGTTCCAAGTGTTTTACTAGGATGTGCTAAGTGAATTAGTTGAGGTCTGCTATGTAGAAAGTGTATGAGTGCATGCATGAGAGTTAGGTAGAGGGAAGGAAAGATGCAGTATGCATACACAGGGACATCAAGGCATGAATGCTCCCCATGCATTTGGAGAAGAACAAACATACGCACCTGCTCTGGGCACAGTGGTGACCAGCAGACAGGACACTTGCTGACCACCTCTCTGCTGCAGCCTCTTAGGCTATGTTCCTTTCTCCGGAAACATCATTCATTAGTGAGAAATTGAATCTTGATAAGTGCTATGTGTTATATTAGTCCCTTCTCGGGGTATAAGGACATACCCAAAACTGGGTAACTCATAAAGAAAATAGGTTTAGTTGATTCAGAGATCTGCATGACTTGGAAGACCACTGGAAACTTACAATCATGGCAGAAGGGGAAGCAAACACATCCTTCTTCACATGACGGCAGGAGAGAGAAGGAGTGTCAAGCAAAAGTGGAATCAGACCTCATGAGGACTCACTCACTGTCACGAGAACAGCATGGGGAAAACTGCCCCCACAACTCAATTATCTCCACTTGATCCTACCCTTAACATGTGGGGATTATGGGAACTATAATTTATGAGATTTGGGGGGGGACACAGCCAGACCATACCATTCTACCTGGACCCCTTCCAAATCTTATGTCCTCACATGTCAAAACAGAATCATGCTTTTCCAACAGTCCCCCAAACTATTCCAGCATTAACCCTAAAGTTTAAAAGTCTCATCTGAGACAAGGCAAGTCTCTTCCACCTATCAACCTGTAAAATCAAAAGCAAGTTAGTTACTTCCTAGGTAACAATGAAAGTACAGGTATTCAGTAAAAACATCTATTTTGAATGGGAGAAATTGGCCAAAACAAAGGGGTTAAAGGTCCCATGGAAGTCCAAAATCCAATTGGACAGTCATTAAACCTTAAAGTTTCAAAATGATCTCCTTTGAGTCCATGTCTCATATCCAGGTCATGCTGAGGCAAGAGGTGGGCTCCCACAGCCTTGGGCAACTCCAACCCTTTGGCTTTGCAGCATACTGCCCCACTCCCCGCTGCTTTCATGAGCTGGGGTTGAGTGTCTGTGGCTTTTCCAGGCTCAAAATGAAAGCTGTCAGTGGATTTACCATTCTGGGGTCTAGAGCATGGTGGCTTTCTTCTCACAGCTCCAATAGGCAGTGCCCCAGTGGGGACTCTGTGTAGGGACTCTGACTCCACATTTCCCTTCCACACTGCCCTAGCAGAGGTTCTCCATGAGGTCTCTGCTCCTGCAGCAAACTTCTGCCTGAACATCCAAGTGTTTTCATACATTCCCTAAAATCTAGATGGGGGTTCTCCAACCTCAGTTATTGACTTACTTGCACCCACAGGCCCAACACCATATTGAAGTTGCCAAGGCTTGGGGCTTGCATCCTCTGAAGCAATATCCTGAGCTGTACCTTGGCCCCTTTCAGCTATGGCTTGAGCTAAAGTAGCTGGGACACAGGGAACCATGTCCTAAGGCTGCATAAAGTGGGGGTCCCTGGGCCCCACCCTCAAAACCATTTTTCCCTCCTAGGCCTCCAGGCCTGTGATGAGAGGGACTGCCATGAAGTTCTCTGATATAACCTGGAGATATTTTCCCCATTGTCTTGGTGATTAACATTTGGCTCCATGTTACTTAGGCAAATTTCTGCAGCTGGCTTGAATTTCTTCCCAGAAAATAGATTTTTCTTTACTCTTGCATTGTCAGGCTGCAAATTTTCAAAACTTTTATGCTCTGCTTCATCTTGAACACTTTGCTGCTTAGAAATTTCTTCTGCCAGATACACTAAATCACCTCTCTCACGTTCAAAGTTCCAAAGATCTCTAGGGCAGGGGCAAAATGCCACCGGTCTCTTTGCAAAAGAAAAGCAAGAGTCACTTTTATTCAAGTTCCCAACAAGTTTGTCATCTCCATCTGAGACCACCTTAGCCTGGACTTCATTGTCCATACCACTATCAACATTTTGGCCAAAGCCATTCAACAAGTCTCCAGGAATTTACACGCTTTCCCATATCTTCCTATCTTCTGAGCCCTCCAAGTCTCTAGGAAGTTCCAAACTTTCCCACATTTTTTGGCCTTCTTTTGAACCCTCCAAACTGTTCCAACCTCTGCCTGTTACCCAGTTCTAAACTACTAACACATTTTATGGTATCCTTATAGCAGCACCCCACTCTCTGTGGTGCCAATTTACTGTATTAGTCCTTTGTCATGCTCTTTAAGGACACACCCAAGACTGGGTAACTTATAAAGAAAAGAGTTTTAATTGACTCACAGTTCTGCCTGGCTGAGAAGGCCTCAGAAAACTTACAATCAGGGCAGAAAAGGAAGCAAACACATCCTTCTTCACATGGTGGCAGGGGAGAGAAGGAGTGTTGAACCAAGAGGGAAGCCCCTTATAAAACCATCAGATTTCATGAGAACTCATTCACTATCATGGGAACAGCATGAGGAAAACCACCCCCAAGATTCAATTATCTCTACCTGGTCCTGCCCTTGACACATAGGGATTATGAGAGCTACAATAAAGATGAGATTTGGGTGGGGACACAACCACATGTCATGGGTTGAGGTGTACTCCCTCAAAATTCATATGTTGAAGTTCTAATTCCCAGTACCTCAGAATGTGATCTTATTTGAAGCTAGGATCTTTATAAAGGTAATTAAGTTAAAGTCAAGTCATTAGGGTAGGCCCTCATCCAATGTGACTGGCCCTCATCCAATATTTACCCCTTATACAAAGGGGTAAATTTGGACACAGAAATGCTCCTAGAGGGAAGACAGTATGAGACACAAGGAAAAAATAGCCATCTCTAAGTCAAGGAGAGGGGCCTGGAACACATTCTCCATCAGAGCCCTCAGAAAGAACTAACCCTGCTGAGGCTTTGACCTCAGAATTCTCCTCTCCAGAAGCAGCCAAAAGAAAAGAGAGCTATTTGGGAAGCACTAGCCCTGTTTCTCTGGACAATAGACAAAATCTTACTAGTGTTTAGTTGTGTGTGTGTGTGTGTGTGTGTGTGTGTGTGTGTGTGTGTGTGTGTGTATAAGGTTCTGTGGTGAAATAAGTGAAATGCAATGTTATTTTTTTCTTGATAATGTACAATAGGCATTACCTTTTCAAAAGTTCTGAGGAAAGAACCTTATTTACTTTGTTTGACATAGAATTTCCCAAGCACATTTGACCAAGTAATACCCACTAACCTTGCATCAAATTCCAGGGGGATAGAAAGATCAGTCTGAGGGTGAAGACACTAGGTTGTTTCTTGGGCCCCTCCAATTTTAACATTATATGAATTGCTGAATCTAATTTGAAACTCTTCTTGGGAAGGTTCCTATCTACCTTTCCAGCCATTCTCCCTGACTCTGCTTCCATAAGCTCCTCTCCATCCAGGTGGCCTCCTTCCTGGCCCCTCACTATACCCATGTCTTCCTTGCTCCTTGGCTCCAGCCCTCAGCCCTGCCTAAGCCTCTCATCTCTCTTTTCCACATAGCTACAGATAAGTCAGCCTTCTGCACCTCCCTCATCCTTCCCACCAGGGAAACCTTCCCAACTGCCATTTGCTGAGTGCCAACTCAGTCCCAGGATACCTGTTACTTCATTTCTTAACCATTGTGAGCAACTTAAAGTGTAGCGATATTTGGGGACATGCCAAGTTCACTTTATAGCAGCACTCCACTCTCTGTGGTATCGATTTACTATATTAGTCCTTTCTCATGCTTCTACAAGGGCATACCCAAGACTGGGTAACTTATAAAGAAAAGAGTTTTAATTGACTCACAGTTCTGCATGGCTGAGAAAGCCTCAGGAAACTTACAATCATGGCAGAAAAGGGGGCAAACGCATCCTTCTTCACATGGTGGCAGGGGTCAGAAAGGGAGAAGCCCTTTTGGCAAGTGGCAGATTTGGGATGAAAACCCACAGTGGGCTGATTCTGGATGATTCTCAAGAATGAGCCTCTGAACCTGTCTAGCCTTTTCGCCTGTCTATTCTCTGGCCCCCTACAGATGTGTGTATATGGTGAGCTTGCCTGTGCTTTAATTTGTCACGTGCCCTAAACTTGTCACCCAGCCAGGCTGTGAAGTTAGGAACCATACCTTTCTCTTTTTGTGATTGCCCCAGAGTCCCATTTAATTGAAATTAATATTTTACTGGTAGAGACAGAAGGCGGAGAAAACCAGCGGGAGAAGCCCAGATGAGAGTGGGACACCCAGGTCCTGGCCTCTCCGAAAGCCAGCTGCCTGGTATCCTTGGAGAGTCACTTTCACTCATGGAGTCTTTGTTTTCTCATCTGTGCAGGGTTAGATTTAATGATCTCTAACTTTCCCTTTGACATTTGACGACTCAATCAGCAGAACTCTGAGACAAAATGCTAAGGGGCTTTGGAGCCAAGCTGCTCACAGAGGGTCTCCAATGAACCAGCTGAGTAGCATCAAATTGGAGGGAAGAAGCCAAGGGGGCCCAACTGGCAATAATGGAGCAAATGCACTACTCAGTTACTGAGATTTATATTAGAGGGATAAGAAATGAGGGTGGAAACCTGCAAGAGGAAAGGATACTGTGAGAGCAATGGAATGCAGGCATCTGTTATAAATCCACCTTTAATTTCTCTTAAAGATGGTTAGTAACAAAATCCTTCATGGGGCTTTGCCTTTAAGAAAGTAAGCAATTGTGGAAACAAGGGTTGATGATATATAAAGAGTGACTTGAAAGTAATCAGAGCAATACACAGGACACCTGCTTTATCCTTCAAAGTAAACCTGATATCAAGAAAAAATGGGGATCTACCAGATCTGTAAAGATAGGGGCTCTATTATCACAAACCAGAGGACCTAGGGCATTAGAAATCAAAAGTAAATCTGAGAATTAAATAAGAGATCAGGAAGGAAGACTGGGGATGGCAGTGGGCAAGGAGGAAGGGGACAGAAACACTGAAGAGGCATGGGTGGTGCACATTTAGGATTTCTGTTCATGTCTTTGAGGATGATGGAGAAAGGAGTTGTGAAGGACTCTCTGTAACATATGGTAACAAGGACTTGGGTGGGACTCAAGATGCCTGTGGTCTTGTCCTTACTCCACCACCAGTTGGCTTGCTGATCTTGCACAAGCCACTTCACCTCGATGAAACTGCTCCCTCATATGAAAAGTGAGATGCAATTCCTACCTGCTCACACTGAGCCTGACCAGGTGCAGGTCAAGCTCATAATGCACTAGGTACACTGAGACATGCTATACACATGCACACTACCTTAAAACAGAGGAATCATTGTATTAACCCTCTGGTGACTTCAGCCCTAACAACATAACACCAGTCTCCAAGGCACCTGCCTTCTCTAGGTTTCATCACCCCTTACCTCAACCATTGCCCAACTGCTTCACATTTTGCTTTTTTTTTTTTTTTTTTTTGAGACAGAGTCTCGCTTGTCGCCAGGCGCCAGGCTGGAGTACAGTGGCACAATCTCAGCTCACTGCAACCTCCACCTCCCAGGTTCAAGCAATTCTCCTGCCTCAGCCTCCTGAGTAGCTGGAACTACAGGCACATGCCAGCACGCCCAGCTAATTTTTGTATTTTCAGTAGAGACACGGTTTTACCATGTTGACCAGGATGGTCTCAATCTCTTGATCTTGTGATCCGCCCACCTCGGCCTCCCAAAGTGCTGGGATTACAGGCTTAAGCCACCGCACCCAGCCCACATTTTGCAATTTTGACCCATTGTGTGAGCCACAGCAATCTTTCCAAATTGCAATTGTGATCAAGGCTCTCTCTTACAGTCCTTCCCATCATATCTAGAATATCTTTTATGCTCCTTAAGAATACACATAAGACTCTCCGTGACCTGCCCTCCATCCACAAATTTCTAAACATGTGTTAACCACTTGCTATCACAATTCTTATATAGCAGTCACACTGAACTATTTCAAACTCTATCAAGATACTTTCATCTCCCATGACTCCAGGACTTTGTACATGCTTGCTCCTTTTCCTGAAGTGCCCTTTCCCATATAACATGTTCCAGCTTGTTCTTCAAACCCAGTTCAAATACAATCAAGACCTACTTCAAATAGGATATTCCTTGAGAAGCATTCCCCATCTCCCCAGGCAGTCAATATTTGTTACCTTTGATTTTTATCAAAACATATTTTTTCACACTGGAATTTCTATCCTTCCCCTTAGGTTAAAAAAAAAAAAAAGTTCCAAAAACTGCTCTTTCAGTTGGATTCTCTGCTCTTTGCTTGGTAGCCCTGAAAATTCTACTGTGTTGACAGCTCCAAGGTCAGTGTTTTGGAAATGATGTTTCTTTTACCTTATAGTACTCACTAGAACTAAATGGCAATTGAAAAAAAAATGGATATGATTTTTAGGTCATCATCTGCCATATGGAACAATTCTGTAAATGTAAGAGATGGGGGTGTGCAGAGATTTAATTGGTTTTGTTAATTCTAGAGACTCTGAACATCTGATTGCGAATTCCCTCCTGTGCCTTCACAGTGCTCTGTGCACAGCTGTAGCATAGGCTTTAGTCCATACTCCTCGCTGCTATCTACTTCTCGACTTTCCATAGAAGGCCCTATATGCTTTATGGCTTGAAACTATGTATTTATCTGCATATTTCCTAGCACCCAGCCCAGTTTATGAGACACAGTAGCCCTCAATTCAGAAATGTTCATTGAATGAATAATAGCTTCATTTGTAGTGTGTGTTCTCTGTGCCAGGCATTGTCCTCAACACCTTCTGTGCATTACATCTCCTAATTCTCACAATAACACTGTGAGGCGGGTTTTATAATTATCCCCACTTTGATGATGAGAAATCTAATGCCCGGAGTGTGTGTAGAAGTCTGATTTAAAACAAAGACACTCTGGCAAGAGAACCCAGGCCTCCACACTACGTTACCTTGACTTTCACGTTGAATAAATAAAGCATTTATGAGTCCCATTCTAATGGAGCTCTTCAGCCTTTTGTCAGTTTTGAGGAAATAAAATAAGATAGGTAGGTCTAAATGCTGGGTTGCTTCATTCAGTATATATTCACCAAATGACCACTTTGTGCCAAATGTCTTTCCTGTGTTCTTAGGGATCCTAGATGAGTTACCATTGTTTCTTAGTCAATGAACAAGATCTGGCTGTCCTTCTAATCCATTGCCAAAAACAACATTTCCTGCTGTATATTGTTGTGCTTGAGGGTTTTTGTGTGTGTGTTTTTTTTTTTCAGGCACTTTCAAGATTATTGTTTATTTATTACTTCAGGTAAAAGGATAGTATACATATTAGGGAATCCCTTAAAATTCAACTCTAAAGTTATATACCATCTAGTACTTTTGCAATGAATGTTAACAACAACAAAAGAAATCTCTAAACACCTGAAAGCCCCACTATTAACATGGACTATGGTAATAAAAAAAATTTGACATTTAATTTGTTCAATATATAGTATTTACCTTATGAAACCAATGGTGATACAATGAACAGTGATAAAGAAATAGTAAAAAACTTCCTTCTGGAAGTTACCTTCTAGAGGCTAACCTCTCAAAAACAGCCAGTCATCCTGACAGCAGCAGACTTAAGGAATAGGGCTCAAAGATCTCTAGGAGGTAGCCATCAATACCCAGAGCAAGAGGAGAAGGCATTGTTCTCTCAACTGCTGGCATGGAATTCATCTTAGGGATAGTTTTCTTTGGTGGGTTGACTCCCTGTGGTCTGACTGTCAGCTTCCCCCAAGTTTCCATGAAGGAGAACTGAAGAGGAGAATAAAAACTTACATCCCCCAGGAGAACAACCTTAGAGAAACGGGAGTGAGAAGGAAAGGTGGGGGTGGGGAAAGAAAACTCAGACAATGTAGCTTAAACATTTGTCTCCTCCAACTCTCGTGTTAAAATCTGATCTGCAGTATTGGAGGTGGGGCTCAGTAGGAGGTATTTGGGTCAAAGCAGCAGATCCCTCATAAATGGTTTGGTGCCATCCTGGAAGTAATGAGTGAGTTACTGCTCTTTAGTTCCCACAAGAGCTGATTTTTTTTTAAGCTGGGCCTCCTCTCTGCCTATGTGATCAGTACACACTGGTTTCCCTTCGCCTTCTGCCCTGAGTGGAAGCAGCCTGAAACCCTCACCAGATGCAGATGCCAATGCCATGCTTCTTGTACAGCCTGCAAAACAATAGGCCAAATAAATTTCCTTTACTTAAGAATTACCTTGCCTCATGTCTTCCTTTATAGCAACACAAATAGACTGACATGGGATATTAATAAAAATAATAATTTTGCCCTATGGTAAAGCTCTGACATAGGTACTATTATTATTTCTACTTTATAATCAAGAAAACTGAGCACAGAAAGGTTAAGTAGGGAAATGTGTGTGTGCCATAACCCTTCTCTGTGATTTTCCTTTTTTATGTCTTGCTCTGTCGTCCAGGCTGGAGTGCAATGGCACAATGTCAGCTCACTGCAACCTCCACCTCTCAGGTTCAAGTAATTCTCCTGCCTCAACCTCCTGAGTAACCGGGGTCACAGGTGCCTGCCACCATGCCTGGCAAATATTTTTGTATTTTTAGGGGAGATGGGGTTTCACCATGTTGGCCAGGCTGGTCTCGAACTCCTGACCTCAAGCGATTTACCTGCCTCAGCCTCCCAAAGTGCTGGGATTACAGGCATGAGCCACCACACCCAGCTCTTCCCTGTGATTTTCTAAATCTTCCCAAAACTTTACCAAAATGTATTAGAATTACAGGTGAGTCGATACTGTGGATATTTTTCGCAGAAGTAAGTGTCAGTCCTCAGCTCCCTGTATGGAATGATTTAGGGAAAAGGGAGGCTGGAGCATACGCATGCACACATCCGTTTAGGACATGGGAGACGAGATGGCAGCACGCATTAAACAGTAAGAATAACCACCACCAAGGACAGCTCAGAGGGAGGGTTACATGCATGAGTGTAATTGGCCCAATTACTGGGAAACAGAAAGAAATTTCTTAAATTTCTCAGATGTCCAAACTAAAGTATCCCTGGAAGAACTATCAATGGGTAGGAAAGCTCCAAAAGCTGTAAAGAATCTATTCAGGTTTGCTTTCACCAGATTTGGGGTTCACTAAAATAATCTGCTTGAGACAAAGACTGTCATGGAAGGATGGATTCTTTTGTTCTCCCCCTTTTCACAGTTGTTGTTCTCACCCTTTATCAAAAAAATAAAGCATATTTCTCATCCCTTTCCAGACTTAAGTTGGTACCTTGCTCAGGGTGTAAAAATCTCGTGAGACAAAAGGCACGATTCAAAATACGGTGAATTGTCTCTATCACAATGAAAACTGAGGTATTAGGTCATTAGCCATTGACATTCCACCCCTGCAGCAGACTTACCCCTACTTTTCATTGATGTTACAACAGGCCTGCATTTTAGGACACCAAATTTTTTGGATTTCATAAAAGGCTTGTAATAAATTCATGTTGTTGTTGCAAAGGGGGATTATTCCTAATAATTGTGTGGCATCCAGGCTGGGAAATCACAGCCTATAGGCAACCCCTCCCACAAAACAAAGGAAAAAAAAAACTTTTTTAAAACATAAAGTTCTGGGCCAGCACAGTGGCTCACAACTGTAATCTTAGCACTTTGGGAAGCTGAGGTGGGTGGATTACCTGAGGTCAGGAGTTCCAGACCAGCCTGGCCAACATGGTGAAACCCAAGCTCTACTAAAAATATAAAAAATAGCCTGGCATGGTGCTGTGTGCCTGTAATCCCAGCTACTCAGGAGGCTGAGGCAGGAGAATCACTTGAACATGGGAGGCGGAGGTTGCAGTGAGCCAATATCATGCCACTGCACTTTGGCCTGGGTGACAGAGTGAGACTCCATCTCAAAAATAAATAAATACATAAATAAATAAAAATAAAAAATCAAGTTCCTATGGGAATACACCACACTCAATCATTTCTGTATTATCTAGCTATATTCATGCTGTAACAGCAGTGCTGAGTGTTTAAGACACAGACCATTTAGCATACACACATGAAGCCTATATTTACTATCTGGCCCCTTAGAAAAATCATTCGCCAGTCCTTGGTGTAACACATACTTTGTCAAGTCAGGGGGTTTCCAATTATTTTCTTTCCACAAAAAGGAAAGAGAACTAACAGGAAGGTATGTGTCTATACCTACTTCCTTCTGGGAACCCGGAATTTTGGTCCATGCTAGGCAGAGAATGCTCACACGACCAACCCCTAATTAAAAGCTTTGGTGCTAAATGGCTAAGGAGCTTCTGGAGTAGATAACATTTCACAGTTCCTGTCACAACTCCTCGCTGAAGGACTGAAGTGCATCCTGTGCCATTCCACTGAGCACTCTGGGAAGCTTGAGCCCAGTTTTTCTCTGGACTTCACCACATGTGCTTTCCTCTCATGATTTTGCTTTGTGTACTTTCACTATAATAAATCCTAGTTGTGAGGAGGACAATATGCTGACTCTGTGAGTCCTCCTGACCCATTCGCACAGCCAGACTGGAACATCTCATAATTTAAGAAATACTCAAAAGGGTCTTTCTCAGGAATGGGGAATAATTAGCATAAGGCTAAATGCCGCTGTAGCTTAGCAAACAATTCTTAAAAGCAAGACCTGAAAGAAAATCAGATTGTTTCTAAGCAACTTAGCTTATTCTGACAGAAAAAAAAAATTCAAGAATATTTATAGGTATGCAATATCAAATACTGAACAAGGTAAACTTTACAATGCCTAGCATCCAATCAAAAGTTACCAGGCATGCAAAGAAGCAGGAATAGTATCCATAAAATAAGGTAAATCAATGAATAGAAACCATCCAGAATGGACACAGATGTTGGGATTAGCAAAGACATTATTACAACAATTATTATTATAACTGCATTCCATATATCCAAAAAGTTAGAGACATAAGCAATATTATAAGATTCAAGTCAAACTTTTGAAGTCAAAATTATAACATCTGAGATTTTTTAGAAAATACACTGGATAGGATTAATGGCAGATCAGACATTACAGAAGAAATTGCAATGGCATAGCAGTCACAACTATTCAAAATGCAACACAGACCAAAAAAGGATCAATTCATTAAGAGGACATGACAATTCTAAAAGTTTATATACTTAATAGCAAATAATCAAAATACATGAGGGAAAAATTGATTGACAGAACTGAAGGACAAATAGACAAATCCACAGTTTTAGTTGGATGTTTTAATACTCTTCTGTTCATAATGGATAAAACAAGTAAGCAGGCTGGGCGCGGTGGCTCACACCTGTAATCCCAGCACTTTGGGAAGCTGAGGCGGGCAGATCACAAGGTCAAGAGATCGAGACCATCCTGGCCAATATGGTGAAACCCCGTCTCTACTAAAAGTACAAAAAATTAGCCAGGCATGGTGGTGCGTGCCTGTAGTCCCAGCTACTCAGGAGGCTGAAGCAGGAATTGCTTGAAACTGGAAAACAGAAGTTGCAGTGAGCTGGGATCGTGCCACTGCACTCCAGCCAGGCCATAGAGCGAGACTCTATCTCAAAAAAAAAAAAAAAAAAAAAAAAAAAAGGAAGCAGAAAAGGTTATAGAATATAGGAATAATATAGATGACTTGAAAATACCACCACACAACCTGACTAATTGACATTTATGGACAATAGCACAATATGCACATTTTAAGTACACAGGACACACCGGCCAAGATAGACCACATTCTGAGCCATAAAAAATCTCAATAAAATTAGAAGGATTTAAGTCATACAAAGTATGTTGTCCAGCCAAATGAAATCAAATCAGAAATTAATAACTGAGAAATCCCTTTCAATATTGCCACATATTTGGAAAACTAAACAACACACTTCTAAATACCCTATAATCAAAGAATAAATCAAAAGGCAAGTATGAATTATTCAGAATGGAATGAAATAACATAATATAAAAATGTGTGGTATCCTGATAAAGCAACACTTAAAAGAAAATTTATAATTTTCTAAACTAAACACCTGCATTAGAAAGGAATACAGTCTCAAATCAATGACTTGAGCTTCCATTTTAAGAAACTAGAAAATGAAAAACACATTAAGTACAAAGAAAGCAGAGGAAGAGAAATAGTAAAGATCACAATGGAAACTGATAAAATAGAACGCAGAAAAATAATAAGTAGAGCCATTCGATATAACCGAAATCTAGTACCTTGACAGATCAATAAAATTGATACCTCTATCCAGATTGGTTAGAAACAGAAAGAAGGCAAAAATTACAAATATTAAGAATTATTATAGATTCTAAAGATATTAAAATAAGAAAATATTAAGAACAATGTTATGCAGCAAAACACACTGCCATGTGTGTACCTATGCAACTATCTTGCGTGTTCTGCACATGTACCCCGAAACCTAAAATGAAATAAAAATTAAAGAAAAAAAAAGAACAATGTTATGCAAATAAACTATACAATAATGGTGAAATGAACAAAGATCTTGAAAGGCACACAATACAAAGTTCACTGAAGAAGAAATAGATCAACTAAATGGCTCAATATCTATTAAAGAAAGTAAATTTGCAGTAAAAATCTTTGCAAGAAGAGAACTTCATAGCCAAATGACTACAGTGGAGAATTCACTCAAATATTTAAGGAAGAAAATATGACTAATTCCACACAATTTATTCCCGCAAATAGCAGAGGAGGGAATACTTCACAATTCATTCTGAGTCTAGCATTGTCCCAACAGCAAAACCAAAGAAAAAGAGAGTATTTTCTAAAACTATGGAAAACATCTCTCATGAATATAAATGTAAAATTCTAAAAAAAAGTTCTAACAAACATTCCATCAATTTTTTTTTTTTTTTTGAAATGGAGTCTCATTCTGTCACTAGGCTGGAGCACAGTGGCTGAATCTCAGCTCACTGCAACCTCTGCCTTCTGGGATAAAGCAATTCTCCTGCCTCAGCCTCCCAAGTAGCTGGAACTATAGGCACCCACCACCATGCCCAGCTAATTTTTGTATTTATAAAAGAGATGGTGTTTCACCATGTTAGCCAGGATGGTCTTGATCTCTTGACTTTGTGATCTGCCCACCTCAGCCTCCCAAAGTGCTGGGATTACAGGCATAAGTCACCATGCCCAACCCAACAGTATATTTTTTAAAATAATACTTCATGACTGTAGAGGGTAGACTTGGGTCTCTCAGAAAGATAAGTTGTAACCCTTGGTACCTGTGAATGTGACCTCATTTAGAAATTAGATCTTTGCAGATATAACCAAGTTGAAGTGGGGTTAAAATGGATTAGGGTAGGCCTGGTGTCATTATAAGAATATAAAAATTTGAACACAGAGATAAAGAAACACAAGAAGGACATCATGTGGCAATGGAGGCAGAAGTTGGAGTAACGCAACAGCAAACGCAGGAACACCAAGGCTTGCTGGCAACCATAGCAGCTAGGAAGAGACAAGGAAGGATACGCCCAAGAGTGTTCAGGGACAGCAGGACCCTGGAAATCTTGATTTCAGACTTAAAGTCTAGAACTGTGATAGAAAAAATTTCTGTTGTTTCAAATCACCCAGTTTGTGGTACTTTGTAATGGCAGCTTGGGGAAACTAGAACAATAACCAAGAGGGGCCTGTCCTCTGAATGCAAGTTTAGGTTAATATTTGAAAATCAATTAATGTAATTTACCATATTAACATACTTTTTAAAAATAACACATGATCTTCTCATCTATTACAATCATCCCTCAGTATACCCAGAGGATTGGTTCCAGGACTCCCTGAGTATACCAAATCACACATGATCAAGTCCTTCAGTCCCCCTGTACACCTGCTGATACTAAAAGTCGCCCTTCATATACACCAGTTTCACATCCTGCAACTACTGTATTTTCTATCTGTCTGATTGGAAAAAAATCTTCATGTAAGTGAACCCACACACTTCAAACCTGTGTTACTCGAAGGTGAACTGCACTGATCAAAACTCTCAGCAAAGTTGGAATAGAAGGGAATGTCTTTAGCCCCATCTTCTAAAATCCACAGGTAATATATAATGGTGAAAGACTGTTTCCTCCCCAAGACCAGTAGCAAGACAGGGGTGTCCACTCTCACCACTTCCATTCAGTATCAGATCAGAAGTCCTCTTTAGTACAACAATTTCAGAAAAAGAAGTAGAAGTAATCCATATTGAAATAAAATAGTGAAACTCTTTGTTCACATATAACCTGATCATCTATGCAGAAATAAGTGAGTTTAGCAAAGTTTTGGCATATAAGATTAATATACAAAATCATATACACTAAAAATTAGAAATTTAAAAAATATATCATTTATAGTAGCACAGAAATTTTGAACTACTTAGTGATAAATCTGCCAGAAATGAGAAAGACCTATACAATGAAAACTATAAAATGCCCACTGAGATAAGTTAAAGAAGACTTAAATAAATGGAGAAACATATTGTATATACAACTGGAATACTGAATACTACTAAGGTATCAATTCTCACCCAAGCTGATGTATAGATTCAATGCAATTCCAATCAAACTACCAGCAGAATTTTTTTATAGAAAGCCAGTTTCAAAATTCATATAGAAATGCTAAGGATCTAGAATAGATTAAATAACTTTGAAAAAGAGCAACGTTGTAAGACTGATATGACCTAATTTCAAGACTTTTTCTAAAGCTACAGTAATCAGAACAAGCCTCCACTAGCACAAAGATAGACAAATAGATCAATAAAACAGCATAGAACATTTAGAGAAAGAATATACATTGATGACCAATTACTGACAAAGGTAAAAAAGCACTTCAGTAAAAACTATCCACACGCAAAAATTAACTTAAAATGGAGCATATACCTAAGGGTAAAAGTTAAAACTATAAATCTCTTAGAAGAAAGGATAGGAATGAATCTTTGTAGCCTTGGGTTAGGGAAAGGTCTCTTAGCTACAACATCAAAAGCACAAAAAGCAAAGGAACAACAGATAAATTGAACTTAATCAAAATGAAATCATTTGTGCTATAAGCAATATCATCAACACAGATAATCCACAGAATGGAAAAAAGTATATTTGTGAATCATGTATGGAATAAGAGACTTGTATCCAGACAGTGAAAAAGAGCAACTTCATTTTGATGATTTCCTCTTGGCAGCTCTCGAGCCTCATCACTCTTTCCCCACATCTGGGCAAACTGATAAGAAAGCCTGTGTGCTTCCTCCTTGGCACTGGCAAGATTTCAAACAACAAAAGTGTTGGCATGTGTGTGAGAACCTCCCCCTAGCTCCACTCCCTAACCACAATAAAGGACAAGCCAACCTTCTTTCCTACTTTCCCAGGCCATTTTTGTACTTTACTTGAAAGGCTGCCCTGCTCACTGCAAAAAGCCTGATTATGTGAGCAACAAAGCTTTTCACACCCTCTTGGTGCATGTGTGCTGTTATCAGTATTGACACCCAATCCAAATTTTTTGTAGGGGGGCTCCATTTCTCTTCCATGGGATGACCATGACACAGAATATATAAAGGACTCTTATAACTCAATAATCAAAAGGCAAGGAACCCAATTTAAAAGTTGGCAAAATCTCTAAATAGTCATGGTCTCCAAAGAATGTGTACAAATAAGTATATGAAGCAATGCTCAACAACTTCATATGCCCCTGAGGTTTGGAATCTTTTTTGTTTGGTTGGTGGGCTTTGGGTTTTGTTCTTTTCTAGAGACGTGATGTTGCTGTGTTGTCCCAGCTGAAATGCAGGGTAGCTACTTCCAGGTGTGACCACCATGTGTTGTAACATCAGACTCCTGGCCTCAAGAAATCCTTCTTCCCCAGTATCTTGAATAGCTGGGATTACAGGGGTGCACTACTGTGCCTGGACAAATATCTTTAGTCATTAGGGAAATTCAAAACAAAACAAAACTAAGATACCACTTCATACTCTCTAGGATGACTATAATCAAATAGACAATCAATAAGTCTTTCAAGAATGAGGAGAAATTGGAACCCTCATACATTGCTATGAGAATGTAAAATTGTAAAGCTGCTTTGGAAACAGTTTGGCAGTTATTCAAATTATTTAACTATAGAGTTTTAAATAATCACAGCAATTCCACTCCTAAGTATATATCAAAGAAAAACAAAAACATATACCCACATAACAATTTGTATGAAAATATTGATAGGAGTATATTTACAATAGCCACAAAGTTGAGACAACTCAAATGTCCATCAAGTGACAAGTGGATCAATAAAATGTCATATCCACACAATGGAATGTTACATGGCCATAAAGAGCAATGAAGTACTGACAAACAGTACAATATGGATGAACCTTGAAAACATTATGCTAAGTGATAGAAACTAGCCACAGAAGACCACAAATTATATGATTCCATTTCTATAACATGTCTAGAATAGTCAATTCTATAGAGACAGAAAGTAGATGAGAGGTTGCTTAGGGCTGGAGAAAATGGCTGCTGTGGGGTGAATGCTTATTAGGTATGGGGTTTCTTTTTTAGAGTAAGAAAAATGTTCCAAAGTTGATTGTGGTGATAGTTGCACAAATATTCAGATATGAAGTTGCTGAGCATCTCTTCATACACTTATTGTTATTTGTACACATTCTTTGGAGACGATGACTATTTAGAGACTTTGCCAACTAAAATCAATGATCACATACTTTACCTAGGTGAACTGTAGAGTATGGAAATAAAATCCCAGTTATTTTTTAAATGTAGTAGAGAAAGATTAGTCTTATTAATAAATGGTGCTGAAAAAAATGGATATCTATAAACCAAAACAAACAAAGTTCAATCCACACATCCTTGTACTTACTGTATACAAAAACTAACTCCAACAGGACCCAGCGATAAAGGCCTGAAGGAGAAAAAAGTCAAACTGTGGAAGAGGCCAACAGCCGCTGAGACTATGAAGACATCAGAAGGGCTCCAAACGTGGGAACAACCATGAACTCTCATCAGGAGAATGTCTGAAACTTGCCCAGAAGGTAAGAGTGAAACTTAAATAAACATTTAGAAATAAACTTTCAGAAAATAAACTTCTAAATTTAAATGAACTTTTAGAAAAATTAACTTTAGAAAAATCTGTTACCTACATTATCTAAAAACCTATTATCTGAATCTAACTTTAGAAAAATCTATTAGTTTATTTTCTAAAATAAACTTTCAGAAAAATCAGTACTTCAGGCCTCTATTGAATCAGATTCTCCATGGGGAAGATTTGGTAGTCTTGCAATTTCATATGCATCCCAGGTAAGCTTTGTCATTAGAGAAATTTAAGAAATACTGCGTATCTATTGGTTTGTACATAGATATAAAATACAACTAAATTTTTAATGATCTGGATCTTTAATGAGTCCAGCATACATTATGAAATTTATTATATGAGAAGACTACACCACTTAGTGTTTTAAAAACTGGGCTATGGAGCTGGGCTGCTGGAATTCACACTCCATCACTGAACAAGTAAAAGAATCTGTACTCTTCTGCACAATAGGAATCATAAAAGCACCTAACATATTCGAGGGTAGAAATAAGGGTCTCCCTGACAGAAACAGACACTCCTGGCTTAAAACATCAAGAAAGAAACAGGTCCTCTAATAGAAAAGAGGAGTAGGCAGAGACCTCAGGCAGGCAGAGCAGAGATTCTCTCTGGCCTTCAGTCTCTTGGATCTGCATTAGAGGACTCTAACACCCTAGGAACATTCTAAGTGGAAGTGGAAAGAAGCGGAACTGAGCCAAAAGAAGGTACTCTTGGACCAGCTATGAAGACCTCGGCTAGGAGGCCCCAGATCAAAGCACAAGTCAACTATACCTTTGTTTGACCAGGTACAGAGCCAGGCAGCATTTATTTCCAGTTTGTTATAATCAACCCTTTAGTAAAGCCTTGTCCAGTTTCAGCCCCACTGGGCTATAGGATATTAAAGCAAGGATTTGTTGTCCCCTGCTTGGTATCATCACATAAGTGGGAGCAGTGCCTCCTGAAGGCCAGCAGAGTGGTGATAGTAACTGGTACAGAATTTTAAGAAGAAGTGACTCTCCAGGAAGAATTAAGGCAGGAAGACCAGTGAGCCCCTTTTTACAATAACTTTATCACTTCATTGCCAACAATGGCAGGTTTAAATTTTATTCATTTTCCTCATAACTACAAATTTCAGCCCTCATTTAGCCAATTCCTTGAACTGTTTTCTTGTTTCTACATAAAATGAACGTTTGGTTCAACTCATTTATACCATAGGTTTAAGCTATCACCAAATTAATTACTAGATAATTTTATTGATCTAAAAACTGCCAATGAGCCATTATTTTCTTAAATCCCTTCATTTTACCTTTTCTTCCACCATCAACCTGTTGGCCTTCTTTCTGGCACCAGGCCACAGAGAGAATTTTCACCCCATCACTAACATGACTACTTACTAACAAAGTGTAAGACACAACAATGCCACACTGAGATGTGGATGAGGGGTAATCTGCATCATGACTCCCCATGCTTGTGGAGTCATAAACGTCGCATTTGAGTCTCAGCTAAATTGTAAATGGCTACATATAGGTCAAGGGATTTGTTTTGTTAAATGAATTGTTAAAGCCATAAATCCTAAATTTTCAAATACCAAGATTACCAGATATAATCTCACTGCAATGAGCTGTGTCCATTCCCATGGCTCTTGTATCCCATCAACTGTAGTCACCAGTGGTTATAATGATGCCAGTGATGAAGTATGAACAAGTATAAGGACCTGTCTATTTCAACTCTACATTTCTCACCATGCATAACACAGAAATATGTACATAGAAAAAGAAGTCAATCCTGAATAAATAAAATGCGGTACATACGCACCATGGAATTCTATGCGGCCATAAAAAGGAATGAGATAATGTCTTTTGCAGGGACATGAATGAAACTAGAAGCCATCATCCTCAGCAAACTAACGCAAGAACAGAAAACCAAACACCACATGTTCTTACTCATAAGTGGGAGTTGAGCAATGAGAACACATAGACACAGAGAGGGGAACAAGTTATACCTGTTGGGAGGTGTGGGTGAGGGAAGAGGACTTAAAGGATGAGTCAACAGGTGCAGCAAACCACCATGGCACACAAATACCTATGTATCAAACCTGAACATTCTGCCCACGTATTCCCCAGCTTAAAGTAAAATAAAAATAATAATAAAGAATGTCAATCAATGTTTATCAAATGGTACACTCTATTAAAGAAGGCAGATCATACACAGAGATTTCTAAAATTAAAATTCATTTGTCATACTTTTGAAATTAACCCAAACAGTACAGATATCTAATCATTTTCACATTTGATACTGAATTTATTCTCACAGGCTAAAAGAAGTTAGGAGACTTTAGAAAGTCACCCAGCTAATAAACTGTGGAACCAGATGTAAGTCCAGATCTCTGTAATTCTAAACGCAGTTGCCTCTCAAAGAAACCTTCTGAAAAGAGCCTTCAAACAAGAGAGACAGAACGTGTAGGCTGGATGGCAGAGTGGGAATATATTTCCCATAACCTAGTTTGATAAGAGGCCTAAGTAAAAGATCACTGTCACTGTCACTTAAACCCTTGGCTGTCTTCAGGGATAGCATCTCCAGAGTCACCTAGTGTTTCCAAAACCGAGAATAATACTTGACAAGTGACCATTGTGGAAAACACTTGGCTACACAATGGAAAAAGGCCACTGTGTCCGTGGAGCCCCTTCCCTGTGTACTGCCTTTTCCGACACCTTTCAATGGTGCTCACCCTACCCTGATCCTCTTTTCTAACTCCCACCCTTAGGTATTCTGGTAACACTGAGATGTCAGTGACTGATACCAACACAAAGGCATTAGTTATAACACATCTCAGCCCTAGAGGGGGGAATTTCAGAAGCCCCAGTAATCCTGAAGTCTGCATGTGAAGATCAGGTATGAGCTAGAACCCTCCTGAGGGTCCTCAAGTGACCATTTACAATAGACACCTAGCCTAAAAAGTTATAAACCCTGCTGTATAAAATAGACCTTTGGACATGATTAGTTTTGTGCAACTGCTTTTGAATTATGGTTTATAAAATTTTTACATAAAATAAATACAAAAAAATGACAATCCTGGAATATTTTAAGAAGTAACATTAATTTATTAAAATAATTTAAAAACTGGCTTGGAATGTACGCTTTCCACCTGACTCAAAATATGCTTTTGATAAACATAAGTAAAGCAGCTGAGGGGAAAAAAAGAGAGAATTTAAAGTATATCCAGGGCTTTCACAGCATTGCGCAAGCTTCATTGACACACACGAAGAAGCTTCAAATTACAGAATGGGAACAATGAAAATCAAAGGCAAAGGGAAATGAACAAACAGGATAAAGCTAGGTGTTATTTCTTCCCCAGGAATATTTTTAGTTTATTACTTGTTGTTAAAGTTTACTGTGTGCCATTATAATCCTGTACATATGTTCTTTATGATATTCGAATTGCCATATTTCTGTAAAGTTTGTCAGGAGGAGATTATTGTCATTATTATATGCATTTAGCAGAATGCTTTCTGTTGCCTACTGAATCAAGCTAAAGTCCTCAATCTCATTCAAGCCCTGACAAAATAACTCCAAACTATTTCTCCAGCTTTGTCTCCACAACTCCCTCTGCCTGAAATGCAATTCCCCAGCTATACCTGCTGAAACTGTTCTCATTCTTCAAGAACCAAATTTAAAGCCAACTCTCTCCCAAGAATATGTCTGATTCCTCCAAGAGAAAAGGACAATATCTTCACTCCTTTTAATTCCCAGGCATTTTATCTATCCACTCCTACAACTGATTTATTTAAAACACCACAACTCGTCTTATATAATAGTTATTTATGCACATCTCGTTTCCACTACTGCACATTAAGTTCCTTAAAGGAAGATACCATGTCTTCCCTGTCTTTGGAAACTTTGAATTATCTAGGAAATAACAGGTCACACAGAAGAGGCTCAAAAATAAAAACAACTAACCCCACTGAATAAATGAAAGCTTTACTCCTATAAATAGTCGATGCAGAGAAAGATGGAGCAGGTATAGGGTGGGATCTTTGGAGCAGACATAGCATGGGGCCAGAGAAAATGACTTTGCTGGTGGAGGAAACGAGAAATATGTAGACTTGACATTGTAATGAAAAATATTTGCTGCTGTGCAAGTTGATCAGCCAATGTTAGAACAGTGAGGAGTTAATTGACTGTCCTAGATCAACAGTTTCTGTCAACAGGTTTCTATTTGCAGTTCCTGTTTCTTGTAAATGTTTAGTTATAAATCCTGTTAAAATGCTCGTAAAACTTCAGGACTAAAAAATCCTTAAAGTTCACCTAGTCTAAGGGCCCATTCTACACTTGAGAAGCCTGGGTGACATCCCTGCTAAGTGGTCATCACTTCTCTGCTGGAGTATGTCCTATAGTAGGTAGTTCTAAAAATAACCCCTAGATTCATACTCCCTAATCCCTGGAACCTGTGAATACAGGGAGAGATCACTCCCATGATTGTGCTGTATTATATGAAACAGTTGATCCTAAAAAGGGACAATTGTCTGGATGAACTTAATCTAATCCCCTGAGCCCTTTAAAGCAAAGAACTTTCTCCAGCTGGTGGCAAAAGGAAAGGTCAGAAAGATTCAAAGCACAAGAAGAAGAATTCAACACTCCATTTCTGATTTTGAAGACAGAGGGGACAAACCAAGAAATCTGGTCACCTGAAAAATGACCCCTGGCTCACAGCCAGCAAGGAACCAGGATGTTGGTCCTCCAACCTCATAGAACTGAACCTGCCCAGAACCTGAATGGACCTAGAAGCTCCCCCAGAGCCTCCAGATAAGAGCTTAGGCCAGCCATCATTTGGATTTCAGCCTTGTGAGACCCTAAGCAGAGTAACCTGCTGAGCTTACCTGAACTTCTGGCCACACAACTGTAAGATAATAAAGGGTCTTGTTTTCAGCTGCCAAGTTTATGGCAAATTGTGGGTGTTTGGCACCAATCAAAAGCCTGTATGCCTCCATTGATATGAAGTCACTGCCTCTCCCATCTTTGATTAGTAGAAAGTTGTTTATCAGTTCAATGAATTATTCCTTCCTGCCACACCCATTGATGTTATCACTTGGTTCACACAGAGAAAATACAATCTTTATTCACATGACAGCCCTTCAAGAATTAAAATCAGTTTTCTGTAGCTTTCTTTATATTGCATGGCTTTGAGAGTTTTTGCCATCCTGTTCACCAACCTTTGAGCATGGCCTCATTTTTTCAGATGACTAATATAGTGAGGCACTCACAAAAAAACACTATGTCAATGCACCCCTTGCATCTCTGAATATCTTGGGCCAGCTCCACCAGCTCCCTCCAGCTTGGAGCCTAAGTCCCATGTACATTGAAAATTTGTACAGCAAGATGGATTCCCTTCCAGTGTCCAGAGAGAAACTGTCTTGGTATCTCTGGGTCAGCCATTGTTTCATCATGACTGGTAGGAAAAAAAAAAACCCCAAAGAGGTCTAATTTTTCAATTCCAGACTCCAACTTGACATGCAACTCAACATATGTGTGATTTATGAACTTTATAAAGGAACATCCCCTCTGACAATAATGGAATAACTGGTCCTGAACCAGCTTTCCCACTGTAAACAGCTATAAAACTGGGGGAAAGTATATGAAACAACTCTTTTCAGATATCGAACAATAAACAGCACTAAACTACAATCCTTGAAAGAATACAGAGAGCGGAGCAATCAGGGCCCTAGGAATAAAGGGGGCAAATATGGGCCTAAGAAGCAGTAAAGTAATAACTAAAACACATCATGAGCCTCTCAGTTGCCCTCACTTTCTACTGGAGGTACTTTCTAGACTTTAGTGCAGGAAGATGGAACCTAAGCAGAGTATAGTAGTCTGGCTGAGCTGAGGAGACTGAGATAAGAGTTTACAGCTGACAAGTTAGTCAGCATTTTTAGGCCATGGTACCAGAGTGGAGGGAGCAGCACAGGGAAAGAGTTCCACAAATATGCATAAAATATTTCTGTACGTCTTCATCTGAATATTAAGTTGTGTATGTGCACAAGGTCTAGTAGAGAATAGTTCAGAGAGACATAGGAATGCCTGCTAAACAAGTAGATGGAGCTCACTGAAAATTCCAGGCATTCCATTGAGACCCAGAATGTTTAAACCCTGGGAGTAGTACCACTCTGTCTTTCAAGTTAAGTCTATTCTAGGCCCATCTATAATGAGTTGAAAAGTGGGCAAAGGACATGAACAGACACTTCTCCAAAGAAGACATTTATGCAGCCAAAAAACATATGAAAAACAGCTCATCATCACTGGTCATTAGAGAAATGCAAACAAAACCATAACAACATACCATCTCATGCCAGTTAGAATGACAATAATTAAAAAGTCAAGAAACAGCAGATGCTGGAGAAGATGTGGATAAATAGGAATGCTTTTACAAGGGTGGTGGGAGTAAAAATTAGTTCAACCATTATGGGAGACAGTGTGGTGATTCCTTAAGGATCTAGAAATAGAAATACCATTTGACCCAACAATCCCATTACTGTATATGCTGAAAAGATTATAAATCATTTTACTTAGGGTAAACACCCAAAGGATTATAAATCATTTTACTATAAATGCACATGCACACATATGTTTATTGTGGCAGTGTTCACAATAGCAAAGACTTGGAACCAACCCAAATGCCCATCAATGATAGACTAGATAAAGAAAATGTGGCACATATACACCATGGAATACTCTGCAGCCATAAAAAAGGATGAGTTCATGTTCTTTGCAGGGACATGGATGAAGCTAGAAACCATCATTCTCAGGAAACTAACACAAGAACAGAAAACCAAACAGTGTATGTTCTCACTCATAAGTGGGAGTAGAGAACACATGGATACAGGGAGGAGAACATCACACACTGGGGCCTCTTGGCAGGTGGGGGTTCAGGGGAGGGAAATACCTAATGTAGACGATGGGCTGATGGGTGCAGCAAACCACCATGGCACGTGTATGCCTGTGTAACAAACCTGCAGGTTCTGTGCATGGTTCCAGAACTTAAAGTATATTTTTTAAAACAGAAAAGTGGTCTTGCCAAAAATACTTCTATGTTCAAAACTTCAACACCTGTGAATGTGACTTTTTTTGAAAAAAGTTTTTTCTAAGATGTAATCAAGTTTAAAATATTCCAGGACATCATCATCCCGGAATAGCTGGGTGGGCTCTAACCCCAATGACAAGCACCCCTGCAAGAGACAGGAAAAAAAAAAAAGGACAGAAACAGAGGAAAAAAACCAGGTAAAGATGAAGGCAGTTATTGGAGTTAGGAATCCACAAGCCAAAGGATACCTACAGCCACCAGAAACTGGAAGAGACAAGGAAGGATTCTCCCCTAGAGTCTTCCAAGGGAGTACAGCCCTGCCAGCAGCATGACTGGCCTCCAGAATAGTAAGAAAATGAATTTGTTGTTTCAAGTCATCATGTTTGTGGTCATTTATTAAGACAGTCCTAGGAAATGAATACACCACCCTAACAAAACTGGAAAATCAATCAAGAAGGTCCAGCCGACCCACTAGTAAATATGCTACCTGGCAAAATGAAACTCAGTCTTTAACAGAAGACAGTAAAATCCAGACTCTCAACTCATAGCATTAGACATAACCAGCATACAATCAAAAATAAAAAATGCTTAGACATGCAAAGGAGCAAGAAAATGTGAACTGTAGCCAAAAAGAGAAAGCAATCTAGAGATGAAACACACGTTGGGACAAGACCATGTTTAAGAATTTAAAGAAAAACATATAGTGGATGAACAAAGAATCTTAGTAAAAAATGTAATAATAGAATGAAATAAAAATTTTATAACTGAAAAATATATTATCTAAAATGAAGTCTGCAAATATCTAAAATTTACGTTCATTTTTCATTTAAGAAGCAAGAAACATTAGAAATATAAGGCTTGACATTCAAATGGCAGCTTCACAACTCACTAGCCATGGAATTTAGGGCAAGTTACAGTGGTAGGTTAAGTTTTTTCTGAACTATACAGCATCACACTTCCCAATGCATTTCTCCTGGCTTTGCTTTTTGACCCTACCATAACCAAGGGTTGAAATGAAAGTAGCCATCCTAGAAATCTCACATTCCATTCCAGAGTATTTGGTCAAATATATGGTGGCACCTGTTCCAAGCTTGGACAGTTAGTCTTTCCCTCTGAATTTTTAAGTAGAACTAAAAGAGAATAGTCAAGTTTCTCTCAGAGATTCTCCTATGCCTAATTAAATGATGCTGTCCTCTCAAGATACTGGATTGGCCTTACTCCAATTCAATAGCGATTTTTTTTAAGTTGACCTACTCTCTATTAAAAATAAAAAACCATCAAGTTGCATACTTTGAAGAGGACTTAGTGTCAATGTTTTTATGTTACCTCTTTTTGCAGCTGAGGATAATGAAGCACTCAAAAAACAAGTGGCTCTCTTCAATTGTCTCCTATTTTTCCACCAGACACATTATACTCCTATTCATTATTCCCCCAAATGTTCATATCCTGTCTTGGCTTATGCAAATCTCTCTACCCAGAACTCCTTTCCATTTTTTCTCTTATAAAAATTGCACATATTCCTTTAATGCTTAGTCTAGAGATCATCTCCTCTGTGCAACTTTCCGTGGGTCTTCCAAAACAGAGTAATTCTCTTCCTCATATCTCTACTGTGGAAATTTTTAAACCTCCTTCAGAGTATGCATTATCATATTATTTGAATTAAAGTTCAATCTGTTGATGTCTACCTTTTCCCAAAGTGTAAGCATTGTAGGAACAAGAATTTCATCTTTATTCCTTTTTGAAGCCCTCACTGATCCTGCCTAGTGAAGCTTTGCACATATAATGATTAATCAATATTGCATTAGTAGAAACTAACTAATCTCAAAATTTAATTTATGAACATATTAGAACTATAAAAATGTTTTAGAAGAGCTGAGATTTCTTTCTGGGTAAAAAGAAAAATCAGTAGAGTTCTGGTATTGAGTGCAGCTCGCACAGAGTAGGTAGACAACTAACACTTGTTAAAAATTGGATGATGTAATTAGATCCACAACTGCTAATCAGAAGAATCCTTGTAGATAAGGCAAATTTTTTTAAGTCACAGAGCAAGTAGTAGCAGAACACTCTTTCTATTAGGTAAACTGTCTCCCATTCATACCTCTTCCATTGCATTGCAGTAAAACCCAGCCTTTGCAACATTACATTTCAATGATTCTCCCTCCAGCTCCCTTCTCCCTTTTCCCCATTTCAACCCCAATAAATACCTTGTATCTTTATGGAAAGGTTACTTTTTAATCTCACTTTTCACAAGACTCTCTAGGTGCTCAGGGGGTATTCAGATTGCAAAACTTGAATATAAGGTGCACTGGAGGTACATGGAGAGCTATTTTCTGCTGAATTCCATTAGTCATAGCCAAGGTTGGGGAAGAACGTTTTCATTTTTGTGAGTCACTGTTTATCGTCTATAAATTTAGTAATGAAATGCCGATGCCACAGGGATGTGAAGAAATTTCATTTTTGCTTATAAAATCCTCAGGGCATGTTTGGATACAAAATGCAATAACACTATAAAATATTGCCCTGATATTGCTATCTCCAAGCCTGGAACTCATTTCTGCATTATGAGAAGCAAAGAAGATTTATGGGAAAGATAAGGAGATAGCTTTTCTCAAGTATTTAAATGAGGTTTTTCTTTAAATAGTCATTGTCTGCTAGTGTCCTGTTGTTTTGAGCTGACAAAGAATATTTGTCAGTGGGTCTAGAAATGTTCTATTTACCAACAGTCAGGGTAATACTTTAGTAATAGTAAAAACATCTACAATTTATTAAACCTTACTACAAGACCACTTTCAACCATCATTACCTTAAATCTTCACAATACCTTTGCAGAGTATTTATTAATAGTACTTTATAGATAGGGAAATGGAGGTCCAGAGAAGTTGAGCAAATTTCCTCAAGTCACATGGGGAAAGCTGGGATTCACAACCAAATCTTTATGACTCCAGATGCTTTTGCTTTTTCTACGGCTGTTCTACATAAGACCAAGTAACACAGATCCATAATCTACTATTTACAGTCAGACTCCTCATTGTTATGGAAACATCTGGAAACTCCTCATTATCTTTAGAAAAAAAAAATTTACAATAAATACAGATAGGGAAAGGATGCTCCCAGTACCTGGAGTAGATGCTGCTGGAAGCCACTCCTGGTTAGTGCTTTAGGAAAAAGTATAGGCCTGTAATTGTAACCCAAAGAGACAAATTTAGGAGCTAAATGTGGGCCCACTTGACTGCATAAAACCCTGAAGGTAACGGAATCATCCTCCCTTTTGTCCCTCTTAAAACCCAGCTAAAGTGTCTGTTCATATCCTTTGCCCATTTTTGAATGGGCTTGTTTGTTTTTTTCCTGTAAATCTGTTTGAGTTATTTGTAAATTCTGGATATCAGCCCTTTGTCAGATGGGTAAACTGCAAAGATTTTTTCCCATTCTGTTGGTTGCCGATTCACTCTAGTGACTGTTTCTTTTGCCTTGCAGAAGCTGTGGAGTTTGATTAGGTCCCATTTGTCTATTTTGGCTTTTGTTGCCAATGCTTTTGATGTTTTGGTCATGAAGTCCTTGCCTACTCCTATGTCCTACATGAGGCCAACAAACACATGAAAAAATGCTCATCATCACTGGTCATTAGAGAGATGCAAATCAAAACCACATTGAGATACCATCTCACGCCAGTTAGAATGGAGATCATTAAAAAATCTGGAGACAGCAGATGCTGGAGAGGATGTGGAGAAAGAGGAACACTCTTACACTGTTGGTGGGAGTGTAAATTAGTTCAACCATTGTGGAAGACAGTGTGGCGATTCCTCAAGGACCTAGAAATAGAAATTCCATTTGACCCAGCAATCCCATTACTGGGTATATATCCAAAGGACTATAAATCGTTCTACTATAAGGACACATGCACACGAATGTTCATTGCAGCACTGTTTACAATAGCAAAGACCTGGAACCAACCCAAATGCCCATCGATGATAGACTGGACTGGGAAAATGTGGCACATATACACCATGGAATATTATGCAGCAATCAAAAATGATGAGTTTGTGTCCTTTGTAAGGACATGGATGAATCTGGAGAACATCATTCTCAGCAAACTGACACAAGAACAGAAAAAGAAATACCGCATATACTCACTCATAGGTGGGTGAGAAAAATGAGAACACATGGACACAGGGAGGGGGTCTACTACACACTGGGGTCTATTGGGGGGAATGGGGGACGGACAGCGGGGGGGGGCTGGGGAGGGATAGCCTGGGGAGAAATGCCAAATGTGGGTGAAAGGGAGGAAAGCAGCAAAACACACTGCCATGTGTGTACCTATGCAACTATCTTGCACGCGCTGCACATGCACCCCAAAACCTATAATGCAATAAAAATTTAAAAAATTAAAAAATTTAAAAAATAAATAAATAAATAAACCTGGCTAAATGTGAATGAAGGTGTGAAGAGCTAAAACTTCACAAGTGCAAACTGAATGGGACAGAAGACATCAGTATTTGAAATATTTCAAAAAATGTACAGGCACAAAGCAGACAGAGGAGTGGCAATTGGCTTAGCAGTGAAGGAAACCAGTAATGCTACAGAAGAGAATGCTAATGGGAAAGAAGCCTTTGGAGAAACCACTGGAGTTAGCAAGGGAAAAGCACATGGATATAAACAAAGAGACCCAAATATGCCTGGTCAGGCCCCCAGCTGTCTCTTCTCAACCCTGAGCAGCCAGTCAAAGACCACCTCACTCCATGCAACTCCCACAAGAAATCTTGAGGTTGGTCCTAGGAAGGAATTAAACCATAAAGCCTTTGGAATAAACAAGCAGAGTTCAGGCAAGGTTGAAGCACAAGAGCCGAAAATAGAAATAACAAGAGACAGCCATTACCCCAGACATCTCGCCCTTCCCTGCTCCAAAAACACCAACAGCCTGGCAGACAAGCAGGGGATTATGGTTGCAAAGCAACTGAATAACCAGAGAAAAGACTTCTAAGTTCTGGCTGTGGGAGATTTCCCAACAAAAGGGGCAACTCGCTGCCAGACTATCCTATAGTGGGGCTTATCAGGGGAAAACTATCCCTACCCAGAGGTCCTGATTGAGCTTTTAATCATTGAATTCTTATTAGTTAATATCAAATGTGAATAAGCAGGAAAACAAAATCACTAGATATGTAAAAACAGACTCTGATGTGAACATGAACAGACCAAAATAAGACAGCAGGACTCTGGAAGACACAGGATAAACCATAACTTTAAAATACCCTTTTTAAAAACATAAGTAATATCTTTAGAAATATAAGAGAACATAATGTGTTCTATGAACAAGAACAAGATGCTCTGGGAAGGTAAAATCCAGAAAATAAGAGAGAATGTTTGTTGAAACTGAATAGCTACACATTTTGATTCAGCAGAACTGTTGAAAGGTAAAATTGGGGGAATCATCTAGAAAGTAGATCTAAAAGACAAAGAGGAAAGAAAGATAAAATCAGATAATTAATTCAAGACATACAACAGCTGTAACTTCTGTAAGAAAAAAATGAAAGAAAAAAAGAAGAAATTTATCGAATAAATAATGCTAGAAATTTTCTCATAAATGAAGCACATGAGTTTCAAGATTGTAAGGGCCCACGAAGTGACCCAGCACAATAAATGAAAACACCATGTTAAATTATAGCAAACTGATATCCCAAAACCCAGGGATTAGTGGATGATCTTCCAATCTTGCAGAGAGACAAAAGCAATTCACGTTCAAAGAACAAGAATCAAATTGGTATCACACAGTGAAGCAAGCCTTCAAAAGCAAAAGACAATTATTTTAACAGAAAATTCTCTATCCAGTCAACCTATTCATCAAATGAAAGGCCAGGCTAAGTCATTTTTTGATGTACAATGATCAAAATATGTTTCTCCCAGCCATTTTTGTCAAGAAGCTATTGGGAGTTGTGCTCTTGCAAAGAAGCCTGACAGAGACAACTAGCTAGTCATCAGGAATCATAATCTCCCTTCCATCCATAAAGCTTTTCTTGGGTACCTGCTACCCAGCCATGAACTATTCTTCCCAGCTCCCTTTGTGTCTGGGTTTGGCCATACAACTGGTTGTAGCAATATTCCGCAATGCGATGGGGCAGAAGTGATGTGTGTTATTTCTGGAACAAAGTGATTCAGAAGCAGAGGTGTCTCCTATATTCTTTCTCCATCCTCCAGCTAAAAGAAGATAACTCCAATGCTCTAGGGGGATAGCCATAAAATAGAAGGAGAGAGAAGAGAAATATGAGCAAGAATAAAATGATATTGTGTTATGTCACCAGAATTCCGGGCTTTATTTAGGACAGCAGTTTTACCCTGACATAGTAGCTAATCTCAAAGGGAGCCGCCAACCAGTTCTTCCCTATTTCTGTCCACATACCTCTCTTCACATAAAGAGATGTCTAATTTCCTCCCCTGGAATCCATGCTTGCCTTAGTGATTTTCTTGAACAATATAGCAAGAGTGGTGTTCTAGGTCTTCCAAAGTTAGATTGTAAGAAGCCTTGCAGATTTCCTCGGGGCATCTTAAAAAGCTCACACTTGAGATGCTCCACCTCATAACCAAGCTGCTGTGCTGTGAAAAGTCCAAGCCACATGGAGAGGCCATGCACAGTTGCTCTGGTTGACTGATCAAGCTGAGCTCCCAGCCAACAACCAGCACTATCCCCCAGCTGTGTGAGGAAGCCGCCATCACTGTGCAGAACATTCAAGCCCCGCAATGACTGCAGACATGCCAGCTCCCCAGCCACTAGCCTGTGGCACAGAAGAACAATGCAGTTAACCCACTGAATGCTGGAAATCAGAAACTGCTTCATGCCATCGAGTTTTAGCGTGGTTTTTATGCAGCAATAAGTAATTAGAACACGTACATAATATGGCAAGGGAGTAAATTAAGACATGGTGTCCAAGAAGAAAAGAACAAGTTTAATGGAGAGTCCCAGAACAGAGCCATGCAGCAGACCCAGAGAATGACTGGCCACTTCCGGAATGGAAGAGAGGGGAGGGATCCAGAGAGAAAGAGCTTTAGGAAAAAACTGGATTTCATGAGTTATCCAACATATGTGAAATTTAGAAAAAATATCAAGAGGTATGTGACACTGGATGGAATGCCTGGGGAAAATAAGGGTAGAGACAACCATGAAAATGAAAAATAAGGCAAGTATTTGTCCCAGGAAAATAAAAATTAATCAGAAAAACATGCAATAATTATAAACAACTTGATTCCTAAATAATCAAAAATAACGTGGTTACAAAAAGGTCAATGCTGTTGAATTAGAAAGTATGAGACTGAGACAATAAGAGTGAAAGGCTGGGTGGAAAATAAGAAGGAAAAGGGTGTGTCAGAGCTAAATAGAAACAGAGGTAAACATCAGAAAAAATAAAAAATATCAAAAAGAATACATAATTGTCTCCGGAAAGAGGAACCAGGTACAGAGAGGAGTCAGTCATGGCGACTACCACTTCCATTGTAAGCAGAACAGGGACATAGAATCTTCATGCTACACTGACTTTTTTATCTTGTTCTTCTTCTTTTTTTGAGACAGTCTTGCTCTGTTGCCCAGGCAGGAGTGCAATGGAGTGATCTCAGCTTACGGCAACCTCCGCGTCCCAGGTTCAAGCAATTCTCCTGCCTCAGCCTCTTGAGTAGCTGTGACTAGAGGCACCCACTACCATGCCCGCCTACTTTTTGTATTTTTAGTAGAGATGGAGTTTCACCATATTGGCAGGGCTGGTCTCAAACTCCTGACCTTGTGATCCACCTGCCTCGGCCTCCCAAAGTGCTGGGATTAAAGGCGTGAGCCACCGCGCCTTGTCACCACTTGTTTAACTGTCAGCTCCATCGCTTTATTAGGTCTAGAACTCAGGCAACTAAATAAACCTCTTTGTGTCCCATCTGTAAGACAGAGACAATAATAGTAAGTTTGCTGTGATTATTAGATGAGATCACGTGTACCAAATACTTTGAACTGTGCCTGACACATGTGAGTGCATGCTGTGTGTTTTCTATTAGTACATCCAGCCTTTTAGCCCCAACTGATTTTAATCCAGATGCAAGAACTATTTTGAGAAAAACAAAAGTTAACGTAAAAAAATTTAAAATATCTGTGTAGGTCCACAGGAAATGTCTGATGCAATTTCTTTACTTTTAAAGCGAGCATGAAACCCTGTTTCATAGGGCAGCAGGGAGAATCAAATCCATTAATATATATGCAATAACTAAAATAACTCCAGGCATGTAATAAGGACCCAAATATAAGTCCCCAACCCACTACCCAAATTACAGAACATTTTATCAACAAAAAATACAATCAATGAAGAAAAGTTAAAAGCATTAGGATTACTTGGCAAGGGTAAGAACAGTTGGAAGGAGAGAATTAATAACTGTCAAATTATCTACATAGAGATGGTGTTTGCTCTCCATCTTTAAGGAAAGGGATAAAAGAAAGCACTGCAGGTATGAGATAAAGGAAGACTTTGGTCTTAGAAAGGAACATTAAACATAGAAATGGATCATGAAAGGAGGCAATAAAAATCCCTTCTTAGGAGTTTTAAAAGCAGAACTTGGTTCTGTGGTTTAGGATGACTTTCCAGTGCTTCTGACAACAACACAGGAGTAATGGATGACAAGACCTCTAGTGTCAGAATTCAGGATTCACTGAACATAAACATTTGTCCACATATGTGGGGCTTCCAAGGGGATGGGCCAACCCTGGTTCTTTAATGAGGCAGAACTTCATTAAAAAATGCAATTTCAGAACATTTTATAAACAAAAAATATATAATCAATGAAGAAAAATTAAAAGCATTAGGATTATTTGGCAAGGATAAGAAAATGGCTGACACCATAGTCAGCCATTCAGGACCCTCTGCGCAAGCCCCGCGATGTGCTTGGTTTTCCTTCACTCCTCATCTTCTCTCTAATTTTATCCCTTAACTCCATGCCCTGGCTTTTGCCTCTGCCCCCTACCCTTCCTAGGTTCAGCTCTGTTCACTACCTCCCAATGAGCACTGAGACCTTGGCAATTCTTCATGACTCCCATGCCTTCAAGGTGAGACTTTCACACTTCAGCGAGTAGAGTAGATCATTAGAAGGTGAAACAAGGGAAATGTTCAAGTCAGCATAAAACAGATAAACACATTAAAGGGTGTGTATTTTCTGGAGACCATTGATTTAGTTGGGAAATAAGTGAGCTCAAGCAGAATTTGAAATTCCCTGTAAGTAAACTACTTTAGAGGTATAGAAAACATCTCTAGATACAATAAGTTTAACTGCTTATATGTCAGACTCCAGTTCTCTTCCTAGCCCAGCACTTCTGTCTGTTTATACTTCCCTCCATGTTCCCCATCCCACCCCCTTCCTCACCCCCAGAAGAGTTGCTTTGATCACAGAAGAGTTGATTTGAGTTGGTTATTTTCTATGACATGTCAGAACGCTGACTAGTCATGAACATCATATAAAAGATCGCATGCATGGACATAGACAGGTCTTTTCCTGCCTGCTTTCAAGTGGCTGGATGTATAGGCTGACTGGGGACCTGAAAGCCCCAGGCTGTGAAATGCATCAGAGTGGTGGTGGGTGAGATGTTAGACCCTGTGAACAGGCAGACAGCAGAATAGAAACATGAGCAAGTCCCTGTACGATTAGGAACATGTCATCTTTTGGAACTTGGGATGATGGCCCGACTTCATGAAAAGTTCATGAAATTATTGTAAATAAAGGAATAAGTGTGAAATATAAAAACCCACCATGGCTCATGCCTGTAATCGCAGCACTTTGGGGAGGTCAAGACAGGCAGATCACGAGGTCAAGAGATCGAGACCATCCTGGCCAACATGGTGAAACTCCATCTCTACTAAAAATACAAAAACTTAGCTGGGTGTGGTGGTGAATGCCTGTAGTCCCAGCTACTCAGGAGGCTGAGGCAGGATAATTGCTTGAACCTGGGAGGTGGAGGTTGTGTTGAGCCAAGATTGTGCCACTGCACTCCAGCCTGGTGCCTGGCAATGGATTGAGACTCCGTCTCAAAAAGAAAGAAACAAACAAACAAAAAACCCATGTCTGGAATACAATTGTACAAAGGGTAGCTGTCAGAGGCAGAGGTAAATGTACAAGGACAGGCTGGGAAGGCTTCAGAATTGGTGTATTTATTTACAGAACACTACTGTTTATGCAAGGAACATCAGAAAAAGAAGAAATAGATCTGATTTTAAAAACAGATTTTGGTCCTATAATGAAAAGAGGGATTAAAATCATTCTATTATAAAGATGTGTGCACACATATGTTTATTGCAGAACTGTTCACAATTGCAAAGACTTGGAACCTACCCAAATGTCCATAAGTGGTAGACTGGATAAAGAAAATGTGGCACATATACATCAGGGAATACTATGCAGCCATAAAAAGGGATGAGTTCAAGTCCTTTTCAGGAACACGGATGAATCTGGAAACCATCATTCTCAGCAAACTGACACAAGAACTGAAAACCAAACACTGCATGTTCTTACTCATAAGTGGGAATTGAACAATGAGAACACATGGACACAGGGAGGGGAACATCATACACCAAGGACTCTTGAGGGGTTGGGAGGCTGGGGGAGGGATAGCATAAGGACAAATACCTAATATAGATGACGAGGTGATGGATGCAGCCAACAACCATGGCACGTGTATATCTATGCAGCAAACCTGCATGTTTTCTACATGTACCCCAGAACTTAAAGTACAATAAAAAAATTTTATTAAAGAAAGGAAAAACACTGTCATCCAGGAAACACTGTCAGTCCTGCCCAGGTTAGAGGAAAAATTAGAACAACTTCAGGAGCAAGTCGAAATTAAACAATAGTGCCCCCCAACCCCCATGCATACAAAAATTTAAACATACTTGGGCCAGCCTGAAAAAAACAAGGTAGTAAGAGAAAACGAGAGCACTGGGAACACATTCCATAGCTGCGAAAAGCAGAGGTGATAGAAAAGCTTCTAGTCCAGTAAAGTAGAATAAGGTAAAGTTAGACAACTAAATAGCTGAGAAAAGGCAAGATTTTGGACAAGGGTGTATAAGAAACATAAATTATTTCCTCTGAGCCCCTGAGATCTCAGACAATGAAGCAACAACTGCTGTTTTAATGCAGAAACCTATCGAGGACAAGCGCTCTTTCCATACATTAGTATTAGAGGAGTTAGAATTGTAATTGTTAGTTTAAATATCTAGAAGCTAGTGGGGTACCTAATAAAGACATTCAATGAATTTTAAAATATTAAATGGCTTCCATTTTGAACGTCTGAATCCTTTATACCTGATTTTGAGACTGCTTTAATATAAAAAATCAAATGCAGTTAAAACTGCATTATTAATTCTGAAATGGTATGTGGAAATTAGGGCGTTTACGTATCACGTGGCAGCGTGTACTTAGACTGCTCAAGTGTACTGATGATCCAGAACCAGTTTCTGACATTAACCACACAATCTTCCATGACACTCTCTAGGTAGAGATCAGCAAAACTACAGCCATAACCACGTGAGTAGTTGAAATAATAAAGCACCTTTTAAGGGCTATACATTTGGGTAGAATTCACATGTAAATTGTGGATGTTAATCACTTTACTAACAAGATACTATTTTGAGTCTGTGTGTTAGCTAGGAATTATCTTACAAATATCCCAGAGCAAAATAAAATTGCTCATTTTCAGAGGTTTAAATCCCTTACAGGTTTATCTTGGGCCACATAATTGCAAAAAAAAAAAAAAAAAAAAAAAAAAAAAAACTATTTTCAACTAACTAAAAAGATACAGATTGAAATGTTCCATTACAATTCCCATACTAATATCCCCTGCCAACATATAGAATAGCCCATTAAATTCACAACAATTCAGACAAAGAATACGTTTAACAATACCGAGTATAAGGTTGATAAAAATTAATCTAACACACTGAGCCCTCCTCCCCTAAGAATATAAACTCTGGCTTGCGGTACACCTTCAACCAATGGAGAGAAAAGGAGGTTTTCATATATAACACATTTCATTAGTCTTTTCAATTCTCCATCATTTCCTGACTTTATAAAGGAACCTAACAGAATTATTTCATACAAAGACTCTACTTATATTTCACAGTACCAGCTTTCATGCAAACTTAAAGAAACTGATAGTAACCTGCTTCATTTGCAGAAAATACAACATAGCTTATAATTCATTTCCTTGAACTTTGCATTGAGACAACTTCAGTGTTTAGACAATCAAGAATTCTTCCCCTAGAGCAATCTGTAAGAAAGGTGGCTATTTTAACACGTGAAAAATCAAATATGAAGTTTGCTTAATAAAGTAAGACTCTTCAAATTTATCCACACACACTAAAAACATGTACTCTCGAAATGCCATCATTAGATCAATACAGGAGTTCTCAAATACCATAGGAAAAAAATTAATAGGCTATAGGTGAGAGTTTTTTACTTTTTTCATTCTAAATTCTGAAATGTCTAAAATAAACACGGAAAAGACCAAGTCCATTAGTTTGTCTCCTTGGTCCCTAGTCAAATCAATGTCCTAATTATTGTATACATATAGATCTAAAAACGGATATGACATGATTTCAGGTCATCAGTTACTTTTTTTTTCCTTGAGACAGAGAAAGTCTGTCACCCAGGCTGGAGTCCTACTGCACAATCTTGGTTCACTGCAACTTCCAACTCCTGGGTTCAAGCAATTCTCCTGCCTCAGCCTCCCGAGTAGCTGGGATTACAGGTATACCACCATGCCCAGCTAATTTTTGTATTTTTAGTAGAGACAGGGTATCACCACCTTGAACCAGCCTAAGGTGATCCACCCGCCTCGGCCTCCCAAAGTGCTGGGATTACAGGCATGAGCCACTGCACCTGGCCCAGTTACTTTTTTAATACTAGTCTTTATATGTTAATAATAATAATAATCTGGCTCATGAAAAGCAATATCCTTTAAAAGGGCACATATACTTTAAACAAAATATTACCAAGAAGGAATATTCTAATTATTTAGAACAAATGTACCTGACAAATACCAATTTCTGATTGCCTTATAATTACCTGAAATTATTAAAATACCAATTTCAAATAACGGTATTTATATTGATGAAATAATACTGCTGATTTCTCTTGGTGAATTCTACAAGACATTAGATTTCCTTCTTTTTTTAATTAAAAATAAATGTTGTGCTTTGTGTGCTGAACTACTGGATTGAGTGGTATTTGCTAAGCATTGCATTTTACTGATATAGCCTGGCTTGATACTGACAGGTATTTTCTATGACAAATATATACATATATATATATAAAATCACAGACTGTAGGGTTGGAAGGTACCACCTTAGATGTTATATCTCTATCTTTTAGGAAGTATACTATGCAGAGAAATATGAATGTAGAAATTTACTTGGGTACAATGCTTCGTGAAAACATCACACAAAGAAGGAAGCATTAGTGCTCATAGCTTTAACATAATATGTTTTACTTGGTACTTAAAGTTAGATGGGCTAATTACAAAACCTTGGAAACCATGAAGAGAATAAAGCTATGCTACCCATAATCTTACCTCACAACGATTTTCTCTTATGCCTAGAGCAAAAAGTTCAATTCACCCAAATACCCAACAGTAGGGAAATGTTTAAATATATTTCAGTATATTTTTCTTTTGCTCTATTTTCTTTTTTTTTTTTTTTTTGAGACGGAGTTTCACTCTTGTTACCCAGGCTGGAGTGCAATGGCGCAATCTCGGCTCACTGCCACCTCCGCCTCCTGGGTTCAAGCAATTCTCCTGCCTCAGCCTCCTGAGTAGCTGGGATTACAGGCCGGCGCCACCATGCCCAGCTAATTTTTTGTATTTTTAGTAGAGACGGGGTTTCACCATGTTGACCAGGATGGTCTCGATCTCTTGACCTCATGATCCACCCACCTCGGCCTCCCAAAGTGCTGGGATTACAGGCTTGAGCCACCGCGCCCGGCCTTGCTCTATTTTCTATATGCTTTTTACAAAGTTGACATCTTACCCCAGTATTCAAATCTTGACCCATTTTGCAGTGAGCCTCTTCTCCCTTTCCCTTCCTGCTAGCCTTCTCTCCCAATCTCTATTCCCATTAGAATGTGACCACCTAATCCATATGATAATGTATCTGTATTTGTCCAGCCTTGTCTATTATTGCTCTGAAGAAAAGTGTGAGCCAGTGGTGTTGGTGAACATCATCCTGGAAACATTGCTACGGAAACAAATATCTCCCACTCAACTCACTTCCAAAATAAGGTGAAAAAACAGGGAACTGTACCCCAAATATTTTACCAATCCTTTTCTTGAATTTGTCCCTATTATACTAATTTTGGTGTTATCACTGAGGTTTATGTCCACTTGTAAGAAAAGACTACCCTTAATTGGAGAAACCGTAGCTGTTTATCTAATTTCATTTTAAAGTGTAAGATACAATATAAACAGACCCATCTACCAAAAGTGCCGGGACAATGTATTATAAATGGAGGAGGGTTTTGTCTTAAGTCAAATCTACTTTTCAAGATGGTTTAATGACATTCCTCTTAATTCAAGCATAATCTGTGCTTTGGTTCCCTCCCTCATGAGGAAAGTTCACAGGGTCATAGTTCCAATAACTACCAAGAAAATTATAAGAAATACCAGAGAGGTTAGGATACCAGTTAGGTAAATAAGCCACACACAAAAAAGAAATCAGAAAACAAAGCTGAAGAGATAACTCACAAAAGAACAAATACAATTGGTAAATAGATATTTTTCTTTAATACTCAGACTAATTGGTCATAAAATAAATACAAATTTAAAACACAAAATACAAGTTTCTGCCTATTAAGTAAAAATTTTAAACTTTTTAGCTGACAATTTCCATGACATTACTAAAACTGGTAAACTCCTGATACTTGTGAAATTTGCAAATTTGCAAGACTAGGAAACATATTAGTCATGTGACATAAAATATTTTGCCTACTTGATCAAGTGAGGTTAGAAGTAACCTCAGTTCTACAAGTTTAAGAAATAATCTCAAAAAAGGAATAAAGCTACATTCACCAAACAATCAAGTAAAATCAGTCTAGCAATAAAAGAATAAAGTTAAAACATTGCACATTTTCAATGGAACACTCAGCATCCCTTTAAAGAATCATTGTAAATACCACCAAGTAGTACACATTTTTGAAAAAATGCAGACAGTAAGATCACAGGTGTAACATGACTCCAAATATGCAAAAGATAATTCTATAACCATGTTTGTTTACTGAACAGTAATATGTAATTTACAAAAGGTAATCATTGTATATATGTTCCCACTATATATTGTGTGTATATAGATGTGTATATATATATATATATATATATATATACACACACACACACACACATACACACACACATATATGTAGTGAGGTCAGAAGTTTGAGACCAGCATCGCCAACATGGTGAAACCCCACCTCTACTAAAAATACAAATATTAGCCAGGAGTGGTGGCACATGCCTGTGGTCCCAGCTACTCAGGAGTCTGAGGCAGGAGAATCGCTTGAACCCCCGAGGTGGAGGTTGCAGTGAGCTGAGATCATGCCACTGTCCTCCAGCCTGGGTGACAGAGTGAGGCTCCATCTCAAAAAGATAAAAATTCAGATTAAAAAAAAACAATGCAATGGTCACTCTCACACATTGCTGGTGGTAGAATGAATGGCATAAAGTTTAGGGATTACTACTCAGAAGATACTGACATTGACCCAAAGATAGAAACTTAAATTCAGATAAACAAGCCTTCAGCATAGAACATCACTGCAGCATCATTTGACATGTAGAAAAACTGAATAGCACCTAAATGTCCAACAGCTGGGTAATACATATGCAAACTGTGATGTATATACTTACTTAGAACAGTGTTACATGGCCACTAAAAAAGATGCTTGCGAAAGTAATAACACAAGGAATGAGTTAGCTATAATTGTAAATGAAAAAGAATGGCATAAAATGGTACACAAACAGCATCATTACAATTCTTTTTAAAACACTGCATGCATAAGAGAAATATATCAAAATTTTACTCATTTATATTTGGGTAACAAGATTATGGTTAACTTTTCTTTTTTCCTCCTTTTTTCTTTTATTCCTTATCTTATGATTAGTTTTAAATGACCATATTTCTCATTGTAACCCTTATATTGTTAAAACAGGCCAGGCGCAGTGGCTCACACCTGTAATCCCAGCCCTTTTAGAGGCTGAGGTAGGTGGATTACCTGAGATCAGGAGTTTGAGACAAGCCTGGCCGACACACTGAGACCTTGTCTTACTAAAAATACAACAACAAAAAAAAAATTAGCTGGGCATGATGGTGTAGTCCCAGCTACTTGGGAGGCTGAGGCAGGAGAATCACTTGAACCAGGAGGCAGAGGTTGCAGGGAGCTGAGATCATGCCACTACACTCCAGCCTGGACTACAGAGTGAGACTCCATCTCAAAAAAAAATAAAAATTAAATTAAAAACAGCCAGGATACTTGTATGCCATTGAAAATTCTAGCACAAATGCATAAGAGGTTTGCATCTCAGTTAAAAATAATAAGCATTATGCCTTTAACTTTTCAAAGTACTTTTTAATGTTCTCATAGTTTTAAAACATCTCTCTAATGCAGATAAAAGCATTTTGTCATACTTTTAAATTTTTATTTTTAGAGATAGGGTCTCACTATGTTGTCCCAGTTGGACTCTAACTCCTGGCTCAGGGGATTCTCCTGTCCCAGCCTCCAGAGTAGCTGGGACTATAGGTGCACTCTACCACACCCAGCTATTTTGTCATCTTTTTAAATTCAACATATACTGAGCACATCTTGCAATAGATGGTGTAGTGTATATAGAGAACACGAGATAATAAGCTATCGTTCCTGAAGCTGAACTGCTCACAGCCTAGAGGAAGCAAATGAGGGAACAGACACACTAAACCTGCCCCAGGGAGCAGGGACAGCTAAGCCTAGGCTTGAAATGAGAGTGAAAGTTTGACAGCTAAAGAAAAGGAGGAAGAAAGAGGATGTGGTGTCTTTATCCATCCACAATCTAGAGCTTGAGAATGAGGAGACAGCAGGGCAGATACCCAGCAGGGAGGGCGAACTGTGGTGTGCACATGGGAAACAGTAGGGACGCAGAAGAAATGCAGGGTCCAAAATCAAACGATACCCTGCTCTAATCAGGTCTGTGACTAGAACCCAGATCTAACCAACAACCCTTTCTCCATCAACTGCAGGGAAAAAATCATTAAATTATACATTTGTGAAAAAAATCCCACCTGAATTCATGCCTCAGCTCTGTAAGGGTCACCTTGATGAGTCTGCTTCTTATCCGAAGAAAGCCTTCCTCCCTCGTTGGAAGTAACTAAGAAATAATGAATGTAATCCTAAGTCCTTTTCAAACTCCAAAAACATAAGGTACCATTGGCACTCTTCTTTCTGGTATTGAAGGGAACCACAGCCTTACTTTGAAGGTTGTATAGCCCATGGCAAATTTCCCTGCGGCATCATGGTTCTCAAACTTTACAGTACGTTAGAAATACCAGGAGAGCTTTCACAACTTCCTGCTGCCCAGGCGCATTATCCATTAAATCAGAAACTCTGGAGGTTCTGATTTATAACTTCCCCAGATGATTCCAATGTTCAGCCGAATACCAGCACTTGAATACCTTTCCACCCAAAGTATGGTCCAAGGACCATCAGCATCATCACCTGGGTCTTGGTAGACTATTAGGCCTCACCCAGACTTGCTATATGAGAGTCTTCAGTTTAACAAGCTCTCCAGGTGGTTGGCATACACATTAAAGCTTGAGAATCACTGCTCTAGACAGATTCATCATTCTCCAAGTTTCTGCTCCGAATTTTCTTTCAGGGTGCAGTGGGAAATTAATCCCAGCCTCTCCCTCAAGAACTCCCTCTCTAGTAAGTAGGGCATGCCAGTGCACAGTGCTCTGGAGGTGGCTGAGGAGGGGCACCCTTGGCTGAGAGCATGGAAACAGTGAATGGAGATCAGGGAAGGCTTTCTGGAGGTGGAGAGGTGGGAATGGAACAGAGCTCAGTGTGGGCAACACTACATTTTAGAAGCAGTAAGTATGCACTTTGGAGGTTTCATGTTTCAGGAGGAGGTCCAGATTGGTGATATAGTATGTGTAAAAATGCTCTAAAAACTGTAAATCATTACACAAATGGGTATCTGCATTATCCCTCACAAGTCCTAGTGGGTCTTTCTCATAATAGAGTCTTCAGGGAACTAAACTCTTAATTGTAGCTCAGGGAAGTCATGAAATCCAGATGAATATTCAGCTAGGTGCCCAAGTCCTTGCAAGTGATGAAAATAATTCCAGGCAGCACAAGCCAATGTATACCCTCCTCTGCTCAGGGTATCTGACAAGTGGCACCATACATCCTGTTGTGCCTAAGACCATCGTAGTTATGCCTGTCATCTGTGCGCAATTTGTCATGATGTCTCCACTCATTCTCAAAACCTTAGATGATTAAAATATATGGTCACCTTATGTTGGACCCAATAGTGCTTCAAAAAAGCCAATGATATTTCTCCATTTTCAGGAAATGGTTCAGGGCCACCCCTAGCAAGAAGTGTACAGGCTTGTGTGGAGTCAGCCCTGAATGTGGATATTTTCTTTGCTGGAGACACTCTTAGGAGACCCAGACATTCTGCATGTTCCACACCAGTGCCCTTCCTCACTCATCCATGAAGGCGTGAGCGAGGAGCTGCAGAGGCTTCCAAGTGTGCAATTTGCAGGTAACAGCACTCTCCTCCATCACCATCTACAACCAACATCGATTCTAAACTGTTCAAAGGACCTTCTCTGGCCACGAAGTTTCATGGGGTAAGGAAAGGGAAGGCACAAACCACATCAATACACCATTCTAGACAAGCCTCATCAGAGACCGCAGCTGCCAACACCAGCACACTACCGGCTCTACATTCATTTCTCCAAACAATTTTATAATGTTTGTGAGGATCTGTTCCTGATTTCTGAGTTCCCACCAAGATCCCTGTAGTTATGTCAGGAAAGAGGACCTCTGAAGGGAGTGGCCATTTATTGAGTGCCTACTACGAGCAACTTATCCTGCAAGACACATTACATGTATCACCCCACTGGATTCTCACCCACAGCAGCTCTGGGAAGAACCCACCATGCTCCCCATTTACATATGAAAAAACGGACACCGGGAGAGGTTAGATTGACCAAAGGCACTATTACAACACTGTAGAACTATGCTTTTTTTTTTTTTTTTTTTTTTTTGAGACAGAGTCTTGCTCGGTCGCCAAGTGCCAGGCTGGAGTGCAGTGGCATGATCTCGGCTCACTGCAACCTCCGCCTCCCAGGTTCAAGCAATTCTCTTGCCTCAGCCTTCTGAGTAGCTGCTACTACAGGCACATGCCACCACACCCAGCTAATTTTTGTATTTTTAGTAGAGACGGGGTTTCACCATGTTGGCTGGGATGGTCTCAATCTCTTGACCTTGTGATCCATCTGCCTCAGCCTCCCAAAGTGCTGGGATTACAGGCGTGAGCCACGATGCCCGGCTAGACCTATGCTTTCACTCACAACTGTCCTGTTTATTTTTTCCATTTCTACCACAACCAAGATGAATTGTTTCATGTTGACACAAGGAGGGGACAGAGGAGCAAAACCTGCTAATTTACCTTTGATCTGTGTTTTTCTGTCTTATTCTCCTGCTCTCCCAAAACTCTCTTCTTTGCTGAGATGATCTCCAGCCATTCCATTCTTACTGGGTGTGTGGAGACATTAATTCTTTCTTCTAGAAAACATTAACGACAATCATTCCATTCAATTTTATCAATCCTCTAATTGGCCCAAATAATTTTGAATCACAAAATTTGCCCCTTCAAAGTGTTGGCAAATTCTTCTAATTCAGAGTTGTCTAAAAATGTTCAACCTATATTTTATGTTTACTCCTTGCAGCCAGCATGTTTATTAAAAACCCAGTCACTGCCAGAAACTGAACCCAACTCAAACACTCCTGAATCTGTCTTTCCAATAGCTTGATATTACATAATGTATTCCCAAGTGACTTTTAAATGAAATCAAATAATTATATTTATTAAAAACTTACAGTTATATAGAATTTGGTTTAAGCCAAACCAATAAATATCTATTGAACACCAACACAATTCCATTCACTGTTTCAGAGGGCGGGAATACAAAAATGACAGAGACATGTCCCCAGTCATGAAGACAGAAGAGATAAAGTCAGACAGAGGAGACAAAGCATGCACAGAAACAGCTATTACACAGAACTTTTTAAAACTTAGAATTTATCTCTATCATGTACCTAGCACACTGAAGGAGGTCTGTTTACCTGCATTTTTCTTCCCTTGCACCAAGCTCCCTGAGAACTGGGAACTTGTCCTAATTTTTCTTTTACATTCCAGCACCATACTCAGGGATTTGTTCATAACATGTCCTCAGTAAGTATATGTTTAACAGAACCGAATTGCCTTAAGCTTAAAACTGATTGCCATAAACAAATAGCAATCATTTTGGATGTACCTTGAAGGAAAGTGGAGGCTTCAGCTATTGAGAGATGGTGAAGGGATTGTTTTCAGTAGTGGGAATAGAAAGATGAGAGAGGAGGAGGTAGAATTACATTCATTGCTAAGACCTAGTCCTGCTGGATTTCTCTGAAACTCTCAAAGCCTAGCAAGTACCTACAGCCTGAAGCAGCTCAAAGATCGGAGTCACTCTACATGTCCTAGGGTGGGCTATGATGATAACGGAACCTAGGACATATGGGATTCCAGTCGCACCCTCCTGGAGCAAGGGGCCTTGAATGTGGCTGATGCTTCTCGATTCTCTTCTAACAAGGTTCCTGAGAGTCCCAGCCTGGGAGCAGTTACCATTCCCCTCACTCTGAGAGGTCCACCTTCCAGGTGTGCCAGAGCCTCTGGCACCTGTAGTCCTGCAGCCAATTGCTATTACTTGTCCTATCTTCTTTTCCCAACCTTCACCTGTTACCTGTCCCACATGGATTCTGGGCTCTGCCAAGAACAAGGCTGCCCTTAGCATAGGCTGAAGCTCAAAATATATTGTTCCAGTTTCCACCCCTGAGAAATTCTGATTAAGGGGGTTGGATGCATGGCAGAACAATCTGCATTTTATTTTTAACAGGTTCCCTGGAGAGTCTGAGAAGCAGCCACGTGTGGAGCCCTCCATTCCTGCCACGGGCTGTTGCACCTGTTCTAAGCCCTTGGGCTGGGTCAGAAACACTCACCTTTGTGACTGCTCAGCATCCTACAACATCATGCGGAATAGGCTTCCCCATTCCGTCCTACCCAACCCCCCACCTCAGCGTACCCCACCCGCACTCTGTGCTTCCTTCAGCAAATGCAGACCACATGCTTCAGCCTGACTTGACATTAGCCTGGACACGTCACCGTCTGCTGATTTTCAGGGCTGAGCTGTGTCTCCGCAAAAAAATTTCCCTGTTTTTTGAGACAGGGTCTTGCTATGTTGCCCAGGCTGGAGTGCAGTGGCTACTCACAGGCATGATCATAGCTTGTGGTAATCTTTAACTCCCAGGCTCACACACTCCTGTCACCTCAGCATCCCAAATAGCTAGGTGGCTACCACCATGCCCAGTCTGCTATCTCCTAACACCCAGCCTGGCAGCACATGGCCCAATGGTTATAAACCATATCATGCTCCCCTCTTACCCCCAGACACAAGTATACACAGCTCTGTCTTTGGTGGCCCCCATGTGCCCCCACCTCTGCTATCACCAAACCTGTTCAGAAGTCAGTAAGTCGGTGACATCCCTGCTGTCCTCCTTTGAGGTTAAAAAGAGATAACATTATAAGTCTCTGTCACAGTGCTTGGCACACAGATCTCCAATAGTGTCTTTTGGGTCTGAATCCAGAGAAGACAGAGGAGACCCCATTGGGTCTCTCTGATAGCTAGATTCATTGGGACACTAATAAGGATAGTAGCCACTAATACTTATGCTCATCTTAAGTGCCAGGAGTATTTAAAGACTTTTCATATGTATTGGCTCATTTCATTTCGATGACCCTCAGCTAAATAAGTACTATTTATTATCTCAATTTACAAATGAAGAAACGGAGGCCTAGGGGGTGACAGAACTTATCCAGAGGCACAGAGCAAATGAGTCCCAATTTCAGTCCAGATAGGCTCCACGGCAGGGGGCGTGCAGCACCAGGCTGTCCTTCAAGGTCAAATCCCCCTTCCTAATCAGGGGACATCTGCTCCTGCCTTGCCCACCTGCCCATGTCTCAGCCCAGAGGGAAACACTTCCAACATAATTTCTCTGGGCTGTCGGTAGATATTGTTGTCTCTTCGCGATGACAGATGCCCTCCGATGCCAGGAACAACACTGGAAACCTTGACTTGACAGAGCTGAATTTAATATTATGGGAAGGAGCAGTCTGCTGGAGACCCCAGAGCTCTTTCTGCCTTCCAAAGGGCAGGAAAGCAGATGCTGATATTGTAAGAGAATCGTTCCTTAGACAAACCAAGTACAAAATGTTTCAAGGACTCAGAAGGAAAAAAGCTATCACCACCCCCTCAATTTTCTCTCTAGCAAAGCTATGTGCAAAAGTTAAAATCCCTCTTCTCCATCCCAAGGAACTCAAGGGAGACACACTGAAATTTTCAGAAATATCCTTATCCAAACAACAGAAAAATTAACAATACAGATTCTAAAAAAGAAAATAAAAAGACACACACACACAATAAAAAAGACTGTGCTTGAATTTAGAAAACTCAAGTATCTGACCCTATAATGGTAATTTTATGCTTTTATTAAAAGAAGTGGTGCCAAATATCTCACTAAATTATAGGAGCTCCATGGTGAGAACTGATGAAGATAAAGGAGAAAACAACAGATACTGGGATTTACTTGAGGGTGGAGGGAGAGGAACAGAAATGAGAACTATCGGATACTCGGCTTAGACCCTGGGTGATAAAGTGATCTGTACAGCAAACCCCCATGACATGAGTTTACCTATGTAACAAATCTTCACATGTACCCCTGAACCTAAAATGAAAGTTAAAATAAATAAACTATAGGCTGCTTCCCTTTCTAGTCTGGCGCGTGAACTTGGTCTTCTGCAATAAACTAGATCAGATTTGGTTCAGCTCAACATTTGCCCGGCGCTGACCCAATGCCAGGCCCTGTGCTTGTTTTTGTTTGTTTGTTTGTTTGTTTTGTTTTTAAATTTCCCCCAGCTTTACTGAGGTATAATGGATAAATAAAACTGTGTAGATTTAAGATGTACAACGTGGTGGTTAGCTATGCTTATATTATCTATGCTTATATGTGAAATGGTTACCATAATCAAGTTTGTTAACGCAGCCATTACCTCACATAGATACCTTTTTTTGGTGGAAACATCTATCAAGCACATCCTTAGCAAATTTCAAGTAAATGTTAACTGTCATCACCATGCTGTATATTAGGTCCCCGGAGCTCATTCACCTTATAACTGGAGACTGTATCATTTGGCCAACATCTCCTCATTTCCCCCAATCCCAGAGAGTAGAAATCACCCTTTACTCTCTGCTTCCGTAAGTCTGATTTTGGTCTTGGGGCCATGAGATGAGTTAGACATTTCTGGCTTCCAGGCAACCGCAGAAGAGAAACACGAACAGAGAGGCAACTTCTGTTAAGTGAGGTAAACAGAAGCACAATCCTAATTTATTTTGGACTTGCTCATCTATTGCTTTCTCCTCACTTTTTCCCATTCAGTAAGTCTTCTCTCTGACTGAGGGTCTATTCTTTACACCCTACCTCTGTCAGGAAACAGTACGTCTTACCTTCCAGGTCATGGTGGCCTCCAACTAAACAGTGTAAACCCAACCAGTTGGATTTCTGACTTTTTGGCAGGACTCTTGGAAAGAAAAGAAGGATTGAGCCTCTTTGCTTTCTTCTCCTAAATATGATAGTGCACTAGGCGGTTACTTTGTTCTTCCTTTGATAGATTTTCAACCCATAAAAAGGGAAAATGAAGACTCCAATTTATTAAGAGATGTGCCCACATTTATAGAACTAGTAGGTGAAAGCTGAGACTTAGCCCAGTCTGCCAGCCATCTAAGCCCACGGGTCCCCTGCTGTCATGGGGTGTTGGCTCAACAATCTCCAGAGGCAAAGGCACACACAACGGAGACTGTGACCAAACCCTGTCTCCTAGGAGTCAGCTGCTTTGTCCTCAGGGTGTCCTCTGGAGAGGTGGCACCTTACCTACCTATGTGAAGCCAAGAAAAGAGAAGAGACAAATGGGTACAGTTTGCTACTGTAGTGGTAAGGAGAAAATATACACAACAGGGAAACAGTAAATCCAGTATCAGTCTACTCTGGGGATTCATGTCCTCTTCCCTTCCCTCCACAGTTCCACATTCTAGACTTGCATGTGAAGATAAGCTGCTTTTTCTCCTGTAATGCATACGTTAAATGTGTCACACACACACACACACACACACACACACACACACACACACACACACACTGCAGTTGCTATGGGAACCATCCTGGAGAATTTCCTGTCTTTTATGCAATTAAAATTTCACCCTCACATCTTCTTGAAGTGGAATACACTTTCATTCACAAGAGGACAGTAAGGAAAAGGTCTCCTGATGGGTTTCATTTCCAAGCAGCAGGCTGAATTTCTCCAAATCGGATCATCTTTCAAGAGACTCCCAGCATGCTGGCAATCATCGAATTAGTCCTAATTAATGTTCAGGCAAGCATACAATGCTCAGGCACTGAGTGAGCCTCCCTCTCCTCTCGGCTCTGCAAACCACAGCTACCCCGTTTCCACTCTGAGACCCTCTACAAGTCTTTTTACCTTCCTGGGCCTCTACCAACCACCTGTGGCAGACCAGGAAGACAGGGCAGCAAATGCCCATTCATTCAGGGCTGCAGGAATTCTGCCACTGTGACAATTCTCACAGGGCTTGACTCCAGCTAACCTCCTCTCTCTCAGCAGAGAAGGAGGCTTGCAAATGACTCTTTTTAATACATTAATGTAAGATAGCCAACTATTTCAAAGCACTGTGGAGGAGTCCATTTACAAACCTAACCTGGTAATTGCCAAGTCAGCAAATAGAAGGGCCATTTGAGCATTATGTACAGATAAAAATCAGTTTTATCTGAGATAGCTTGGCTTTGTATCCCCACCCAAATCTCCATGTTGAATTTTAATCCTAATGTGTTGGAGGAGGGGCCTGGTGGGAGGTGATTGGATCATGGGGCCAACTTCCCCCTTGCTGTTCTGGTGATAGTGAATGAGTTCTCATGAGATCTGGTTGTTTCAAAGCATGTAGCACTTACCCATTTACACTCTCTGTTCTGCTCTGCCATGATAAGACATGCTTGCTTCCCCCTCTCCTTCCATCACCATTGTAAGTTTCCTGAGGCCTCCCCAGCCCGGCATCCTGAACAGCCTGTTGAGATGTCAATTACCACCTGCAAAGGTCTGTCCTACAGACCTTGACTCAAGGAAGGATGAATGAATGCACTCACATGCCCTAATCTGAGTGGGCTATGGATGGTCATTGACTGCTTTCAGAGGCCAATTGCAGCTAACCAGCCATAATTCCCTGTAACTCCTCACATTTATTCAAGAGAAATTCAATAACGGAGTTTCTAAGTCAACATGCTTGTGGATAATTAACATGGTTAAAAGAGTGGTTTTAGGAATGATAAAAGCTTTAGGTTTCAGGGGCCCAGAGTAAACACCATTAATGAGTAATTCCCCTTTGACTTCCCTCTGAAAGGACCATCAGCACAAAGTTTACATGAACAAACAAATTAGAGTAGAGACAAAGGGATGTGGGGTAAACAGACAACTGGGGAAGCTTTATTGTCCCTATCTTTTACCCTATGCTAAGGTAATTAAGTGGCTGCCCTCTGTCCATTCCATTAAAACCTCTGGCCTTCCAAAAGATTTGAGACTATAACCTTCAAACTTTCCTTAATATTTCCCTAATATTTTTCCAGTGACCCCGAGTGAATCTCAACAACCTGTGGAACTGTGAGTTAATTAAACCTCTTTTCTTTATAAACTACCCAGTCTTAGGTAGTTCTTTATAGCAATGTGAATGGACTAATACATTATCTATTAATTAAATCATTGGGTTGGAAGCAGAAGACCTAGGTTTATACCTCATTTCCAACATTTACTGCCTATGTGCTCCAGAAATGTTCAAAATTTCTTGAGCCACACATTTCTCATCTGGAAAACAGGGCTAACAATGCATAGGGTGGTGTATACCAGATGATGTGGTAAATGATAAATGACAGTGTGAACTTTGCAAATTGCAGAGTATACATATTAGTTGGTTTTATTAAAGTTCTTGCCAATGAGGCCAAGTTTACATACAATTTGTTTGCCAAACTGTGAGTGGAAAACCACAGTTCACTTTATTATTTTACTACTTAAAAATGTTTTTAGTGAGTGACTACTATCAGGGTTCATATACACATGGGCGATGAGATTGGCATGAAAGTAGGCACCGTGGTGGCTTAATCTCACTGGGCTGGGATCAAACCTTTGTTATAAATTTCTTAAAGCAGGAAAGGCTGCCCTGTATCTGAATGCAAAGTGCTTAGGCTACATTGAAAAAACAAAAGCCAGCCACTTAGAATGAGATACTCCCGGGTAACTCTGGACTAGTCAGTTTTCAATACATAAAACCACTCTTTCTGTAACTAGGCATAAAAATGAGCTGTCTTAGAGAAGATGGGAGCCTGACACTGCTCCTCAGAATGCAGAAACACAAGTATTCTGAGGACAGAAAATATACATCAAAGCCCTAGTTCAGAACCCAAAAGCCTAGTCATAGACGACTGCCATTGTCATGAACTAAACTGAAATGGATTATTTTCCAGAGTTCATGTTCCACCTACCTCCTGTGGACTCAGCTGCTCTCAGGTAATATGACTGTAATGAACACTTCCAAGAAATTGTGAAGGAGCTGGTGATGAATATTGAATACACAGAGGCAAAGCATGATAAACTGCATTTCTAATTTCCTCACTCTCTGATGAGGACGTTCTACAAAGGCAAGCAGTGTGCAGAGCATTTGGGATGGCTCACGCTCAGTGACAACAGTGATCAGGCCCCTGCTTGAGAGAGCCCATTATGTGCCAGACACACCTGGGCACTTGGCAATCATGTTCTCACAGAACATTCCAAAGGGCCTGGCAAGATAAGAATTCCTCTCACCATTTTATAGACAAAGTAACGAAGGTGCAGAGAAGGTGAACAATACGTCACACAGCCAGGACATGATGGGAACAGACATGGGCACAAGCGTGTCTGAGTCCATGACAGTATGGCTCCCCTCCCACAGGCAGGCCTGGAAAGAAGGCATTCGTGCAGCCATTGCCCTAACGATGTTCAAACAGCGAAGGCTTGGTAACATGTTATGAATTTCCAGAGAAATTTAACGTCCTTATGAGGAACACAAGGTTGATGAAAGAATTATTGAGCGATCTCTGTACTATTGAACCATCTACTTCCCAGACCTTTCCTTCTCCAGGATTTTCATGTATACATATATATAGATATAACTCATATACATATATGTTATATACATATGTATGTTACATGCATGTATATATGTCATACACAAACACACATGGCAATTCCAGTGCTACATGTAACACATATCACATATATGTTGCATTAATGTTACATTCATGTTATATAGAACATGTGTGTCACCTTTATGTGTGAATGTTATGATTTTATGATTGTATTTTATATTATATGATTACATGTTATAATTTTATAATTATGTTTATATTTTATAATTTCATAAAAATGTTAATGTACATATTATGTAACATGTATGTAACATATGTGTGATACATATATCACATATAACAGTCACACATTGGCTGGCTATTCCAAAAATAATTTATTGAATATCTCCCATATATGATGTAAGATATTAGATTCATTCGGTGATAAAAAGATGATTACAGCTCAGTTTTTATCCTCATGGATTCCAGAGACTAGCAGGAGAAAACCTACATAGTTATATTACAAACGTAGTTATATTACAATAGTTATAATGCGATAACATAGTAAATGTCAAATCAAATTATTTGACATATCATATATATAAAATACTCTAACATAGTATCAAGTATTTTTAAGTTCTGAAGCCATTCAGAGTAGGGAGAAATTAATTTCCGGTGCAGAAGTCAAGCCAGGCATTTGGGGTGCAGCATTTCCACTGGGCTTTTAGAACATAAATGTTAGTAAGGGGAAGGAGATAGTGTAGGTGGAAGATGCTGATTCTGTATTCCTTGTGTTTTGAGAGATCGAAGTATGTCTAGATTGGTGAAGATGATCTAGGAGTTGCTTATATTCTTGTGTCTATTTGCTCATTCATGCTTTTGATAAATACACAGAGAGTGCTTATCAAGTGCCAGGTGTGGTTCTAGGTACTGTGAACACAGCAACAAACTAACTCACTCATAAAACTTGCATCCCAACACCAAGAAGACAGAAGAACGAATTCATTCTGCATCTCCCAGTTATCAAAGCTATGAAGAAGAATAAACAGGCAAAGAGAAGAGAGGAAGAATTGTACTATTTTATGTAAATGGGCTGGGGGAAGTCTCCCATTCTCTCTTTAAAGGTGAGCAACTGTGTAGCTCCTTGAGAGCGAGCAGACAAAGGGTCTGGAGTTTCCTCCTCTGAGCCTGAGCCCAGCCAAGAGATCTCTGAGCTATTCTGACAGAATCAGCTTCCCAGAAGTCATTACCACCTTGTCACTTTTTTGAATTAGGTTCTAACCAACCAGGGACAAAATATTTATGGCAAGATAGTCTTGGCTGTTAAAAAGCAAATCACATTAAAGCACCTGATATTTCAAGTTCTCCACTGGATTAGTTTTAATTAGAATGCTCTCTCACTCCTGAAAGATAAATGCAGGACACAGTATCAGAAAATCGGCTTTACTCTTGTGACTTGTGCAAGATAAATCAACTTGAGGAAATCTGTTGTTTTCAGACATCTATTTTTTAAATGCCATAAAAAATTGGACATCCTTTAAAATATTTTTAAGCCACTGGAATCTATAACATTTAAGATCATGTCTCAGAGCCAAGGATTCAAATGCACAATCTCGCGTTATCTTCACAAATTGAATTCCTGGCCTCTGGTCACTAATAAACAGTCTCCTTCAATGTAGAAAATCGTTTCTTTACTATCCAGTTCATTTAGCACAGCATCAGCATTTGTCCCTTTTTTATTTGTATTTTCCGATTTGATACCAAATGTTTAAAATAAATGATATCTAGACTTACAAACATATGCAAACAATTTACAGTTTGGGGGAAACTTTTAAAAATAGCATTCAATGAGAAATAAGGAGAAGGTTTTGCACACAAAACATGTTTTCAATATTTTTATCATTAGATTTTCCTGATTTTTATATTTGTGTCAACACTGTACACAAGAATCCTTGATAGTTTCCCCCAAACTGGCATGTGATGATGTATGACCTGCCAAATGGTGAGTGTGCAAACAGTCACCCTGTTTTTTTAAGAGAGAGTCTCACTCTGTCCAGTCTGGAGTACAATGGCACGATCATGGCTCACAGCAGCCTCATCCACCAGGCTCAGGTGATCCTCCCACTTCAGCCTCCCAAATAGCTGAGACAACAGCACCACCATGCCCAGCTGATGTTTTGTGTTTTTTCATAGAGACAGGGTTTGCCATGTTGGTTGGGCTAGCCTCGGACTTCTGAACTCAAGCGATCCATCCCTCTTGGCCTCCCTAAGTGCTGGGATTACAAGTGTGGGCTACCACACCCAGCAATAGTTACTTTTAAGACTTTAAAAAGTGTTTTCTGGGATCAGTGAGTGACAAATATCATACACTGTATTATATATTTTTTTCAATAGTAAAATTATATTAATAAGGTTGTGAGGATCTGGATTCTTTAGGAAAAGCTGGGAGATCTTCTTGCCAGTTAAGGAGTGAACTTAATACACAAATTGACAACAATTAAACATTGTTTTACTCAGACATGCTGCAACCTGTACAATGAATTTTAGCAAGTCTAAGTTTCTTGTGCTTATAAAATAAAATCCTGAGAACCAAATCTTTAAAAATGTATTATTTTATCATGCTAAGGATACTTAACATAAAATCTACCACCTTAACAGATTTGTTGTTGTTGTTGTTGTTTTTCGTTGTTTTGTTTTGTTTTTTTGAGATGAAGTTTTGCTCTTGTTACCCAAGCTAGAGTACACTCAAGTGATCTCAGCTCACTGCAACCTCTGCCTCCCAAGTTCAAGCTATTCTCCTGCCTCAGCCTCCCAAGTAGCTGGGATTACAAGCATCAGGCATGCACCACCACACATGGCTAATTTTGTAATTTTAGTAGAGACAGGGTTTCTCCATGTTGGTCAGGCTGGTCTCGAACTCCAGACCTCAGGTGATCCACCCACCTCACCCACCTCAGGTGATCCACCCACCTAGGTGCTGGGATTACAGGCGTGAGCAACCACGCCCTGCCTTAACAGATTTTTAAATATGCACTGGAGTATCATTCTCTATAGCACAATATTGCACAGCAGAACTCTAGAGTGTATTCATCTTGCATAACTGAAATTGTACACCTGTTGATTAGCAACTCCCCTTACTCAATCCCCAAGATCCTGGCAGCCACCATTCTATTTTGTTGCTTCTACAAATTTGACTATTTTGCATACTCATATTTGATTTATTTAGAAGAGTGATTCAGTTAGTTATTCGTTTATACAATGCACTAGTCCTTTTCATCATTTTACTTTATGCTTACAATAACTCTGGGAGATGGGCATTATTTCAGAGGTTAAGTGACATGCCCCAGGCCATGGTCACATGAGTGGCAAAGGCCAGACTGGAGCTCAGGAAAATCTGATTCGAAGGCAGAGGGGGGCTTGTCCCTGCACTGCTGTTCCGCTGGAATGTAAAGGGGAAATATGGAACAGAGTTCCAGTGGCATTTCTTTCATCCAGATTTTCTGATCAAAGAAAGCTTGGCTGCCTACCTGCTAAAATTTAAGAAAATGTGTGACCCTAAACAAGTCATTAAACAGTGTTCTTAACTCTTGTTGAGTTGAGAACACTGCACAATTCTCAGGAGACTATTTACTTCTGTATTGCAGCTACGCAGTACCAGGCAGTGTGACAGCTTGAACCATATTGTGGTCGCTTTTCACAGAGGGTAAGGAACTCACTATACTTCTGAAGACACGGAGAGCCTGTGAAATATATGAGTGAGCAGGAATGTGATAAAGGTATTGCTTTTAGGAGTAATTCTAGCAACATGTAAAGGATGGTTAGACCAGAGGTAAGGGGGTTCAGTTTGAAGCCAAACCAAGATGAATAGGCAAACAACATGAAAAACACAAGTAACATCAAGAAACATGTGGTAATAAACTTAGTAAAAATACTTTAACAGTGACCCAGTAAGTTTACATGAAATGAACATATAATTTTTAAATTAGCAGAGTTCAAAAATAAGAATACCTAGTGCTAATGAGCACGTATTATAATAGAAAAAAAATTACACAGTTCTTGTCAGCATTTATCAAGAGATTATCATATTGTTTGATCCAGAAATTCTGCCTTTGGAAATTAATTCAAAGGAATTCTTTGGAAGCCAGGAAATATGTTTTATGCAAAATGATGTTCATCATGGCATTTTTTATGAGAGTGAAAAAATGAAAACATCTAGGTAATAATGGGATATGTTTACTATGGCACCTCCATTTAAGGCATTATTATAAAGGTATTAAAATATAATTATGAAGATGGTTTTACTAAATAATAACTAAAAAAATATAAATTGTATACACAATATGATTACAACTATGCTTTAAACATGAAATCTATCCTAGCATAATATATGAAGGATTCACACGAAAAGGTCAAAGGTGATTCCTGTTTGATGATAAGGCTAAAGTCAATATTTTATTCCTCTTTCTATGTTCCTATATAAAATAAACTTTATTTAATGCATAACTATTTATTTATAATTCAAAATATATATTTTAAAATGTCTCCCCCAACTTTCTAAGCACCTGCTTTGCAAACTCAGATGTCCAAAGAAGCCAATTGGTTATGCATATCCAGCCATCAGCAGTACTTTGGACAGGCCAGCAGGTACTTTCAGGTTCGTACATGCTAACTTGTCCCATGAGCTCTCTGAGTTTATTAATCCCCACTGCTGCAGGAAGACATTTGTGGTGATTGCTCTGTTTCTGACTTTCATTAGTATTTCCTCTGCTTCTTGATTTTGATCATGAGACTCCACTTTGGATCTACTTAAAACATCATTAAATACCATTTAGTCCTTCTTTGTCATCATTAAGGTAGACATTAAGCCAGTCAGGAATTCTTAACCACCCCAGGGGACCTTGGACATGATGCCAAGCAAGGACACGGGACCATTTATCATTTCACTTTGCTTTTCACCAAGGGCATTTTTAATACATGGCTGATTTTCATCTTCATAGAATTTGAACTAATTCTGAAACTAAATTATCAGGATACACTAGGTAAGGCAATTATCTAAGACCAGCCACTGAGTGCCACCATGCTCTTTTCTTCCCACATAATGGGTAATTCCACTTAGAAGCCAGCAGTGGCTGCTGAGACTCATTCAGTCACATGCTGTTTGATAGGTAGGAAGCCAATTCTATCAATGTTTTTGATTTTCCCTTTTAATGTTTGTTTCACTTATTTATGATTTTTAAATTCAAGCATATCTTAGAATTTGTCATCCTTTGCTGTGTTGATTTTTAAACTTATGCTGTTTATTTGAAGGAAGTGAAAATTTTTTTATTGCAGTCCTTTTGTTGTGAAAGGTTTTTTTTTTCCTTGTGAACTACATATTTTACCAGAAATCAGTATGTAGAGTTAGTATAAAGAATCCTGTTAATAGCTTGAACTCTATCCCAGATTGTCTGAGCTTCTCATCTCAATTGTCATCTGGGAAACTGTGATTCTTTCTTTTTAGTGGAGAGTGCATTGACCAAAAGGGATCTCCATCCAACTCCAGATATCAAGCATGGCTCTCGCTGGGATGATAGTAAAGGCTAAAGACCAGTAAGTAACAAAATGTGTTGAAAATGAAAAGACGTGGATTTTGTCATTTGATCTAAGTTCAATCCCAGCTGCACAATTTACTATACTGCATGACTTTAATAAAGTTACTTACGCTTCCCAAAGTTCAATTCCTATCTCTGTAAAATGCAGATAATACCTAACTTATAGAGCTATCATGAAGATTTACAAAATAATGTTTTAAAAGTAACAAAAACAAAATACCGTGGCATAATTTGGTCTCGCCATCTTAGGAAGATGTTGCTATGCAACAGATGTTCCAACCTGGACTCCCATTGACAATTTCCCCATTAGCCATGGCAATACCTTCCAACCGTCCTGGCTTCAAAGTGTCACTCTCAACAGCAACGACAATCCACAGAGGTGATTACACCCAGAAATGGCCTTCAGCAGTGGCAATGCCAAACAACTACTGCCTTTGAAGAGTCTGCATGGGGTCTCACCATCTACTCCCTGGGTTCCTTAGTCACAGACACCCCACTAAGTTCTGTCTCTCCAGAGCACAGAGTATACCACTATTGTGTGCTGCAGTACACTACCAAAGACTCATTCCTCTTAAAGCTAATTCACTAGATTAGTCTTGATGCATCTCCAGTTCTCCCCCACAGTTCCCTGATGCCAATCCAAATCGATGATTTAATTTCTCATTCCAAGTGGCCTCTCCAAGGTCCATTCACTCCTGGAACTGCACTTAGGTAACCGGGGACTTGACCAGAACCTAAAATTTCCTTTCACATGTCCCTTCCACAAGGCACTATCTAATTGGCACAAATGGTGTCTCAGAAAACACTCTAGATAGCTCCTCATTCTCTAAGGTATAGACACCTCTGATGGGGCCTACTTGCTGCGTACCTATGTACCATGATTTCACTTTCTATTATGATTATTAAATGCCCCTCTCTTGAAACTTATAAAGAAAATAGGTAAAATCAGATACACATTGATTTATTTTCACTCCCTGCCCTGAAGAATAGCAGGAAAGCACACACAGCCAGATTGTGTATTTAAATCTTTCTAGTAGCAAAATAAATACATTTAAATTAAAAAAAAAAAACACTTATATGGGTCTAGTATCCCCACCTCATAACTTAAAAAACATATCTCATTTATTAGCCCCTTTGATCCTCATGAAATTCCTGTTAATTGGTTCAGTCATTTTAATTTAATAAGTGAAAAAACTGAAGATTAGCAAGTTAAAGTGATTTTCCCAAGGCCATCTAACCAGTGAAAATCAGAATCTGCCTCTGATTCTCATTCAGGTTTGACTCTGAGTCCAATGCTCTCCTCAATGCACTAATAGCTGTGGGAATGTTGAACTACCATAAAGAATGACCTTTGGTAAATGACAAATGTTATAAATTCTGATAAGTAAAAAATCTTGCCCCTTAATTCACAAAGGTTTGTGGACTGAGACAAGAAAAAGAAATAACCTCTCTCTTAACCAGTCTCCAGCAATCCCAGGCACAAATGGTAATCTATTCCCAAAGCAATTCTACAATGGCAATGTCAAGGACTCACTCATACTGACAAATAAGAGGCACACCATCATCCTCAAGTTATTCCCTTAATGTAATAAATACCCATCAGAAAATGATATGTCTGTTTCTTTTTAAAGGTTGATTTAAAAAAAAAAAAAAGTCTCCAATTTTCAAAGATTCCTAAACCTGAACAACTAAAAATACTATTTTCAGAGCCCAAAATGAAACTCCATGTGGTTGTGACCTCAGGTGGGCTCAGTAAATAATGCAGAAAGTAACTGTTAAGGCTAAAGCTATGAGGATATAAGATGTTACCACAACCACAAGTTAGCAAGGTAACGTGCAACATCACACACACACACACACATGCATATATATGTAGGAATCCATATACATATAGTGTTGCATATGTCTGTGCGTGCATGTGTGTGTGTGTACACAGAGAAAGAGAAGAAGCAGCCTGTGTCTGTTTCCCATAGAGCAATTCCCCATAGGGCCATGCAATGTGGGCCTGAAATCTCTACACATGCAGGAGTCTGCAACACAGAACTAGAACCCCGCGATTATGAAACTCAGAGCTTACATAACAAACTACTGACACATATTCCCAACTTCTCTTCTGGAGACAGAGAGATTACATGTTTTGCTCTGGAATACAAACAAATCCTCTCATGGGAGAAGAGGGGAAATTCTTCAATCTGATATTTAAGCAATGTCTCTAGCGAGATGAAAAGATGTTTTTAGACTTTATTACCTTTAGAATGGGAACAAATGACTCTGGAAGAGAGGAAACATTCTCTTTCTGTAGTGAGTCCATTTCCATTGCTCCGAAGCCCTGACCCATACAGAAACACCAAGAAAACAAGAATAATTGTCTTCTAACATTAATTAGCCCAGCAACGAATTATAAACCCAGGAAGTACATTTTCGGACCAGATGATATGAAATAACATATATCTTATACAGCCTAAAAAAATTAAAAATCAATATAAAAAATAAAAAGCTCTTGCTTTGGGGAGACTCCTCCATGTAAGCTACTGGGAATATCACTCTTCTATTGCACATCAATGAGAGAAAGACAAGGCAGCAGGGAACCCGTCACCCCCCGCCTCATACCCCATAGGTGTCAAGGATATCCTCTGCCTTGCCTGATGACTGAAATGAGGTCAACCAATAAGGAAGTGAACTCAGTCAAGTTCAAGTAGTTAGTCACACTGGTCCTCAAGTGAAACCACCCTCGAGAACTCATTTCACACAGCCCAATTTCCCAGTAACCATGTCAATCCCCAGGGTTTTACGGTAAATAAACAATTTTACAAGAAATATTCACATCCTATATCAACTGTCTTATTTGTTATTCACAAAACTCTTATGAAATTTGTGGAGTGGGAGCTATGATTATCCCGATTACATAGAGTAAAACAAAACGCGGCTCCAGAAAAGAAAACAGCCAACAAGATTACACACAGTTGGTTAATGGCAGAAATAAGATTCAAGCCCACTTTCCATGTGCAAATTCTGTGATTTCACACTAACATAACACTGTCTCATCATAACTGCACTAGCTGATACAACCAGGAGACATTAAAATCTAATAAATAATGTCAGCTTTTTTCTTATCGTTAAATGACAAGTATGATAATTTTCAAGCCATTGATTTATTATTTTTGCTATTGTTTTAAGAGTATTTTTAAAAACCATCCAATTCTTTTGATATTGTGAGGCCTAAGCATTTCACTTTCATATATGAATAAAAGGGCTGAGTTACATTTTATCTTCCTTTCTTTTTTTCTTTTTTTGAGACGGAGTTTCACTGTTGTTACCCAGGCTGGAGTGCAATGGCACGAACTCGGCTCACCACAACCTCTGCCTCCTGGGTTCAGGCAATTCTCCTGCCTCAGCCTCCTGAGTAGCTGGGATTACAGGCACACGCCACCATGCCCAGCTAATTTTTTGTATTTTTAGTGGAGACGGGGTTTCACCATGTTGACCAGGATGGTCTCGATCTCTTGACCTCGTGATCCACCTGCCTCGGCCTCCCAAAGTGCTGGGATTACAAGCTTGAGCCACCGCGCCCGGCCTATCTTCCTTTCTTAATCATAAATTAATCAATTTTTAAAATTCCTGACATGGTATAGGGCAGACGGGATGGGAAAGCAACAGGAAAAGATTTGTGTTCTTCTCTGAGCCTGTGGTCAGGCTGAAGTGCTGGGGCTTTAAATTCCAAGGGAAAGTGAGCCAGAACTTTTGTAATAAATGCCAGTTGCTCTCCATCCCCAAGTATAAAAGAGCTTCTATGGCTCATTTTGCTAAGTATATGAAAATTTGAACAGCTAAAATTAAGTCAGCATTAAACCCGTTTTTAAAAAATCAGACATGGCTCCAGACCAGATAAGAGTCCTGTGCTTGTGTTCCAGACTTGAGAAATAGACTCATGGGCCATCCCTGGCAGACATGTCCCTAGGCCAGCTAAGCAGCTGTGCACCCATATCCTAGGCTTGAGAACTAGCCATGCCAACTTCCCCTAAGAGACACATCTCCAGGCTAACTTAGCTACTGCACATCCATGCCCACAGCCAACAAAAGAACCCCATGGCCCCAACCTGAACAAGCCAAACCCCAAATTGGCCATTTGACCACCCACACATGCCCACAACTAAAGAAACACCTGGAAAAAAAAAAAAACAGAAAAACCTGGTAAGCCCACCTCCAGCAAAGTCATGCCACCACTACCACAAACAATCTCAGCCTAGGTTACTGATACACAAACATCACTAGCATGGATTATTACTGAAGCAACTACACAGAGACTACACTACTGTGTCCATCTGCAACCAAAGTTAATGACCCCATAAAACAAACACCCCAAGAGCCATCTATATGAATGAGTATTTTCCTATAAACCTACTCCATATAGTTGGAAGAGGCAATTGTTCCATTGGATTCATAGAATTCAACAGAGGAACACATCAAACATGAAAAAGCAAGGAAATATGACATATCAAAAGAACATAATAACTCTCCAGTAACAGACTCCAATCATAAGGAAATATACTAAATGCCAGGAAAAATTTTCATATACTAAATGCCAGGAAAAATTTTCAAAATAATAATCTTAAGGACACTAAGGAAAATATTAAAAAATATAGATAGATGATAATTCAATGAAATAAGAAAAACAATTCATTATGTAAATGAGAAATTTAAGAAAGAAATAGATATATTTTTAATTCAGAAATCTCCCAGAGCTGAAGAATTCAATGACTGAAATAAGAAATACAGTCAAGAGCTTCAATAATATATTAGACCAAGCAGAAGAAAATTTCTGAACTTGAAGACAGGTCTCTTGAAATAACACAGATAGAAAATAATAACAACAACAAAATGAATAAAAAAGAAAATAAAGCCTCGGGACTTGTGGGACACCATTAAGTGAAAAAATATTTGCATGATAGATGTTCCAGAAAGAGAAGAAAAGGGGAAAGCTGCAGAAAATATATTTAATGAAATGACAGCTAAAAACATTCTAAGTCTTGGGAGAGAGATGGGTATGCAGATCTAGAAAGCTCAAAGAACTCATTATAGATTTAACCCAAAATGGTTTTCTCCAAGGCACCTGATAGTCAAATTGTCAAAAATCAAAGACAAAGCATTCTAAAAACAGCAGGAGAAAAGTGTCAAGTTACACATAAGGAAATCCACATTAGACTAACAACGAATTTCTCAATAGAAATCTTACATGCCAGAAGATAATAGGATGATACATTCAGTGTGCTGAAAGAAAAAATAAAACTGTCAACCAAGAATATCATTCCCAGCAAAACTACCCTTCAGAAATGAAGGAGCAGTAAAATATTTCACAGACAAGCAAAAACTATGGATTTTTTTTTTTTTTTTTTTGAGACAGAGTCTTGCTCTGTTGCCCAGGTTGGAGTGCAATGGTGAGATCTCGGCTCACTGCAACTTCTGCCTCCCCGGTTCAAGTGATTCTCCTGCTTTAGCCTCCCAAGTAGCTGGGATCACAGGCACCTGCCATTGTGCCCAGCTAATTTTTGTATTATTTTTTGTAGAGAAGGGGTTTCACCGTGTTGGCCAGGTTGGTCCTGAACTCCTGACCTCAAGTGATCTGCCTGCCTTTGCCTCCCAATATGCTGGGATTACAGGCATGAGCTACTGTACCTGGCCAAACTGAAGATATTTATTATAACTAGTCTGGCCTTACAAGAAATGCTCAAGGGACTCTTACATATTGTAAGTGAAAAGATGATAACCACCATCATGAAAAAAAGTAAACTATAAAACTCACTGGTATGTCCAATAAAAAATAAATAAAGATAAATGAATCAAACCTTATTACTACAGAAAAACCCCCCAACCACAAAACTAAACAATAATAGAAGAAAAAAAGATAATATATAAAATAATCAGTTATAATCAATACATTCACAGGAGTAAGTCCTCCCTTAATAATAATAACCTTGAATGTAAAAGATTAAAATTTATGTTTAAAAGATATAGCTAACTGGGGCTGGGTATGGTGGCTCAGGCCTGTAATCCCAACAGTTGGAAGGCCAAGGCAGGGTGATCATTTGAGGTCAGGAGTTCAAGACCAGTCTGGCCAACATGCTGAGACCCCCATCTTTGCTAAAAAATAAAAAATAAATAGCTGGGTGTGGTGGTGCACACCTATAATCTCAGCTACTTGGGGGCTGAGGCAGGAGAATTGCTTGAACCTAGGAGATGGAGGCTGTAGTGAGCCAAGATCATGTCACTGCACTCCAGCCTGGGTGACAGAGTCAGACTCCATCTAAAAAATTAATTAATTAATTAATTAAAATAAAAGACATCAACAACTGCTTGAGTAAAACTTCAAAACCCAACTATATGCTGTCTATAGGAACGTTGCCTCACCTGTGAAGACACATCAACTGAAAGTGAAGGGATATAAAAAGATATTCCATGCAAAAAGAAACCAAAAGCAAACAAAAGTAGCTATACTTCAATCAGACAAAACAGCCTTCAAGTCAAAAAATAAAAGGAGACAAAGAATGACATTATACAAGAATAAAGGGACCAATTCAGAGAGAGAATATAATAACTATAAATATATATCCACCCAAAAATGAACCACACAGATATATCAATAAAATGTTATTACATCTAAAAGGAGAGAAAGATACTTGTAAAATAATATTTGGGGATTTCTCATTCTCAGCATTGAACATATTATCTGGACAGAAATCAACAAAGAAACATCAGATTTATACTGCACTATATGCCAAATGGACCTAACAGACATTTGCAGAACACTGCACCCACGAGCTGCATAATATACATTCTTTTCATCAGCAAATAGAAGATTCTCCAGAATAGAACATATTTTAGGACAAAAAACAAGTCTTGAAAGATTTTTTTAAGTCAAAATTATATCAAATATCTTATCTAACCACAATGGAATAAAATTAGAAATCAATAACAACAGGAACCTTGGAAACTACACAAACACATGGAAATTAAACATGTTCCTGAATGACCAATGGGTAAAGGAAGAAATTTAATATAAAAACTTAAAATTCCTTGAAACAAATGAAAATAGAAACACAAATACCAAACCTATAGGACACGGCATAAGCAGTATTAAGTGGTTAGTTTATAACAGTAAATGCCTATATCAAGGAAACTATGTAAAAAACTAGAAAGATTTTAAATAAACAATCTAATGATATATCTCAAGGAATTAGAAAAGCAAGAACAAACCAAATTCAAAATTAGTAGAAAAAGATAATAAAGATCAGAGCAGAAATAAAATTGAGTCCAAAAAATATAGAATATCAATGAAACAAAAAGTTAGTTTTTTGAAAAGATAAACAAAATTGACAAAACATTAGCTAGACTAAGAAAAATAGAGAATATCCAAATAATAAAATCAGAAGCAAAAAAGGAGACATTACAATTGATACCATAGAAATACGAAGGATATTAGAAACTACTATGAGCAAACATATGCCAATAAATTTGAAAATCTAGAGCAAATGAATAAATTTCCAAGCACATATAATATACCAAGATTAAACCGAGAAGAAATAGAAAACTTGAACAGATTGATAACAAGTAACAAGATTGTAATAGTAATAAAAAATTTCCCAACAACAAAAAAAAGTCCAGGACTGGATGACTTCACACCTGAATTCTACCAATAACTTTCAAGAAAAAGTAATACTAATTATTCTCAAACTATTCCAAGAAAAATGAAGCAGAGGGACTCTTCTTCATTTTACAAAGCCAGCAAAACTCTTATACAAAAACCAAAGAAGAACACACATATGCACACATGCACGAAAGAAAACTATAGCCCAATATGCCTGATGAACAAAGATGCAAAAATTCTCAACAAAATACTAGCAACCTGAATCCAACAATACATTAAAATAATCATTTATCATGGCCAAGTGAGGTTTATCCCAGGTATGCAACATTGGTTCAACATATGCAAATCAACACATGTGATACATCACACAACCAGAATAAAGGATAAGACCATATGATTATCTCAATAGATACAGAAAAAGCATTTCATAAAATTCAGCATGGCTTTATGATAAAACTCTCTGAATAAATTAGGTGTAGAAGGAAAGTATCTCAACACGATAAAGGCCATACATGACAAACTCAAAGCTATCATTACACGTGACAGGAAAAGCAGAAAGTTTTTTCTCTAAGATCTAGACCAAGACAAGGAAGCCGACTCTCACCACTCTTATTCAACTGTACTGGAAGTTCTAGCCAGAGGAATTAGACAAAGAAAGAAAGAAAGGGCATCCAAATGGGAAAGGAGGAAGTCAGTTTGTCCCAGTTTGCAGATGGCACAGAAAAACCTAAAGACAACCAAAAAAAATCTAGAATTGATAAACTAATTCAGTAAAGTTGTAGGATACAAAATCAACATACAAAACTTAGTAGCATTTCTATATATTAATAATAAACCAGCAAGAAAAGAAATCAGGAAGCCAATCACATTTACAATAGCTACCAAAAAAAAAAAATCTTTGTGTATTAGTTCATTTTCACACTGCTGACAAAGATATAGCTAAGACTGGGTAATTTATAAAGAAAAAGAAGTTTAATGAACTCACAGTTCCACGTAGCCAGGGAGGCCTCACAACCATGGCAGAAAGCGAAAGTCACATCTTACATGGTGGCAGGCAAGAGAGAATGAGAGTCAAGCAAAAGGAGAAGCCGTACATCAGATCATATGAGTCTTATTCACTACCACAAAACAGTGTGGGGGAAACTACCTTCATGATTCAATTATCTACCACTGGGTCCTTCTTACAACATGTGGGAATTATGGGAGCTACAGTTTGGGTGGGGACACAGCCAAGCCATATCATCTTGTAGTAAATGTAACCAAAGTAGTAGAAAACTTCTGCAAGAAAAATTACAAAACACTGATGAAATAAATTGAAGAGAATATAAAAGAATGGAAAGATACACCATGCTCATGGATTAGAATTAATATTGTTAAAATGACCAAATTACCCAAAATAACACACAGATTCAACACAATCCCTGTCAACCTACCAATGATATTCTTCATAAAAACAGGAAAAAATCTTAGAATTTGACCGGGCTCAGTGGCTCACACCTATAATCCCAGCACTTTGAGAGGCTGAGGTGAGAGGATCAAGAGGTCAAGAGACCATTCTGGCCAACATGGTGAAACCCCATCTCTACTAAAAATACAAAGATTAGCTGGGTGTGGTGGCATTCCCCTGTCGTCCCAGCTACTCGGGAGACTGGCAGGAAAATCACTTGAACCCAGGAGGTGGAGGTGGCAGTGAGCCAAGATTGTGCCACTGCACTCCAGCCTGGTGACAGAGTAAGACTCCATCTCAAAAAAAAAAAAACTCAGAATTTATATGGAACCACAAAAGACCCTAAATAGCCAAAGCAATCCTGAGCAAAAGTAACAAAACTAGAGGTATCATAATACCAGATTTTAAAAGATACTAAAAAGCTGTAGTAACCAAGACAGCATGGTATTGGTATAAAAATAGACCCATAGACCAACTGAACACAATAGAGAACCCAGAAATCAATCCATGTATCTATAGCCAACTGATTTTTTTTTCATTTTTATTTTAATTTCTGTACATAGTAGGTGTATATACTTATGGGGCACATGAGATGGTTTCATACAGGTATGCAGTGCATAATAATCACATCGTGTAAAATGGAGTATCTATCCTCTCAAGTATTTATCTTTTGTGTTACAAGCAATCCAATTATACACTTCTAGTTATTTTTAAACATACTAATTTTTGATGAAGGAATGAAGGATGCTCACTTGGGAAAGGACAGTCTCTTCAATAAATGGTGCTGGGAAGACTGAACATCCCATAGGCAGAAGAATGAAACTAGGCTTCCACCTCTCACCCTATACAAAAAATCATCTCCAAATGGATCAAAGACCTAAATGCAAGACCCAAAACTATAAAACAACTAGAAGAAAACATAGAGGAAATATGTCAGGATATTGGTCTAGAAAAAATAAAATTATGAATAAGATCTCAAAAGCACAGGCAATGAAAGCAAACATAAACAAATGGTATAAATAAATAAATATCATTTATATTTATTAAATGGTATTAATAAAAATCATTAATACCAGTTTAATAAATAAAAAAGCTTCTTCACAGCAAAGAAAACAACAGAGTGAAAAGACCATCTACAGAACGCTAGAAAATATTTACAAACTATTCATCCAACAGGAAGTTAATATCCAGAATATACATGGAACTCAAATGTCTCAATAATAACAACAAATTTCAAATAAAAATCAGCAAATGATCTGAACAGGCATTGCTTAAAGAAAGACATGCAAATGGCCAAAAAATATTTTTATACTGCTTAACAAATATCACTATCAGGGAAATGCAAATCACAACCACAGTGAAGTATCATCTCACCCCATTTAGAATGACTAATATCAAAAGACAAAAAAAATGCTGGTGAAGATGTGGAAATTAGGGAACTGTTGGAACATCTTCACTATTAGTGGGAATGTAAATGAGTAGAGCTACTATGGAAAACAGTAGAGAGATTCTTAAAAGTAATTACAAATAGTACTACCATATAATCCTGTAGTGCAACTACTAGGCATTTATCCAAACGAATTGAAATCAGTATACCAAAGAGATACCTGCATCACCACAATCATGGCAGCACTATTCATAAGATATGCAGTCCACCAAGGTGTCCAATAATCGATGAATGGATAAAGAAAATGTGATATGTATACACAATGGAATAGTATTTAGCCATTAAAAATGAAATTCCTTGTAATCCCAGCACTTTTGGAGGCCAAGGCAGGTGGATCACGAGGTCAAGAGATCGAGACCATTCTGGTCAACATGGTGAAACCCCGTCTCTACTAGGAATATAAAAAATTAGCTGGGCATGGTGGCACGTGCCTGTAATCCCAGCTACTCAGGAGGCTGAGGCAGGAGAATTGCTCGAAGCCAGGAGGCGGAGGTTGCGGTGAGCCGAGATTGTGCCATTGCACTCCAGTCTGGGTAACAAGAGCGAAACTCCGCCTCAAAAAGAAAAATGAAATTCTTTCATTCATAACATGAATTGGAGGACATTATGTTATGTGAAAAAGGCCAGGAACAGAAATTTGAACATGCGTATTTTCACTCATATGTAGAATCTTTTAAAATGTAGACTATAAATCGTTCTACTATAAGGACACATGCACACGAATGTTCATTGCAGCACTGTTTACAATAGCAAAGACCTGGAACCAACCCAAATGCCCATTGATGATAGACTGGACTGGGAAAATGTGGCACATATACACCATGGAATATTATGCAGCAATCAAAAATGATGAGTTTGTGTCCTTTGTAAGGACATGGATGAATCTGGAGAACATCATTCTCAGCAAACTGACACAAGAACAGAAAAAGAAATACTGCATATACTCACTCATAGGTGGGTGAGAAAAATGAGAACACATGGACACAGAGAGGCGGTCTACTATACACTGGGGACTGTTGGGGGAAATGGGGGAGGAACAGCGGGGGGGGCTGGGGGGGGATAGCCTGGGGATGAATACCAAGTGTGGGTGAAGGGGAGGAAGGCAGCAAAACACACTGCCATGTGTGTACCTATGCAAATATCTTGCACGTTCTGCACATGTACCCCAAAACCTATAATGCAATAAAAATTTAAAAAAATAATAAAATAAAATAAATAAAAATGTGGATCTCATAGAAGTAAAATTTAGAACAGAGGATACTGAAGATTGGGAAGGATAGGGGGAAGAGGAGGATAGGGAGAGATTTGTTAAAGGATACAAAATTACAGCTAGATAGGAGGAATAAGTTCTAGTGTTCTATACCGCTGTAGGATAAGTATAGTTAATAATAATGTATCATATAGTTTTAAATACCTAGAAGGAGGATATTGATTGTTCCCACTGCAAAGAAATACTAAATGTTTCAGATGATGAATCTGCTAATTCTCCTGATCCAATCACTGTACATTATATGTATTGAAACATCACTCTGTACCCCAAAAATATGTACAATTATAATATGTCAATGGTTAAATAAAATAATATATAAATAATCAATTAATAATATTAATTGCTATAGAAGCATATTTCTAAACTTCACTCATATGGGTGAAGTTTGAAACCATTTCTACACATAATAATTTCTATACACATCTAAATAAATTAACCTTAGTTTCTGAGAATCAGATAAAAACTCTCTTCTTTTCCTAAAATAAAAAGTTGTTTTGCATAGATTCTTTTTCTTCTTTATTGAAATCCATCTGACTTTTAATAATTTTATGGATAATTTCATGCATGTAGAGGAAGGTCGTTTGAAAACCATTTCTACATGTGATAATTTGAAGTCTGAAAACCATTTCTACACATAATGATTTCTACACACATCTAAACAAATTAACCTTAGTTCCTGAGAATCAGATAAAAACTCTCTTCCTTTTCTGAAATAAAAAGTTGTTTTGCATAGATTCTTTTTCCTCTTGATTTAAATCCACCTGACTTTTAATCATTTTATGGAGAATTTCATGCCTGTAGAGGAAGATATTTCATGCAAGAAGCGGCAGCTTTCGAGTGCTGTAAGTTTGTCCATAAGCTGTGATTATGCACATAAGAGAATGCACTTTTTGCATTTCAATAAGCCACAGAATAGTCCAGTTCAAAACATGCAGTTTAATGAAATGGTAATGATTTCATTAATATATCAAGCCGTGTCTAATTCCTTTCAAGGAACGTAAGACAATTTACATTCACTCTGAATGCATAATAATAAGTAGTTCAATTGGCAGTATATTCAATAAGTCTCTACAATCAGAGCCCTGATATAGATATTGTTGCAAAATCATTAGAAATTGTTGTAAAGGAGCATGAATTGAGGTACAATGCGGAAATGGTAGAAACTTACTCTGGTTATAATTATACATGAGGTAAATAATTAAGCCAAAATTGAAGGGCTTATTCATCAAAAGTATTGAATTCTCAGCTGCCCTTCTGATTCTTGTTAAAAAGTCAAAGAACTTTTTAATATCCCTTTATACATTGTTCCTTAGAGACCTCCCTGTTAGCAGATAGAAAGAGGAAGAGGGGCTACAGACAGGAAGAAAGAGAAACAGAATTGTCCCTAGATGTAGAAGTCAAGAGGAACTGATAAGGTAATTATGTGGTCTGAGGGACTGTCAGGCAAATGATCAATATATCATCTTATTTTTACTGCGTGATTATCTGTTATGAACTGAATTTCTGTGTTCCTCCAAAATTGATACATTGAAATCCAATCACCAGTGTTATAATATTTTGGAAATAGGACTTTGGGGAGTTAATTCGTTCATGAGGGCAGAGCCCTTAAGAATAAAGTTAGTGCCTTTATATGAAGAGGCCAGAGAGCTAGCTGGTGCTGTTTACACCATGTGATGATACAAGAAGTCTGCAGTCTGCAGCCCAGAAGTGGGCACTCAACAGAACACGACCATGTTGGCAGCTTGATCTAAGACTTCCAGCCTCCAGACCGGGAGAAATAAATTTCTGTTGTTTGCAAATGACCAATTCTATAGTACTTTGTTGTACCAGCCCAGCCTGACTAAGATGCCTTCCTACATAGCCTTGACAGTTCTCTGCTCATTTTACAAATAAGAAAATTAAGGCTAGAAAGAAAGCTGTCCAAGTTCATACCACTTCTATTTTGGAACTGGAAAGTCAACTCCATTTTGTTTAACTCTCAAGTCTATATTCCTTTTCACTGTACCATGCTTTTGGAGATGCTCCAAAGGGAAAAGAGTTTCTAAAGGAAGAAAGGACAAATAGTTTAAATGTTCCAAAATGGTTGAAGATAAAGAGGGCAAGACTTGATTTTAAAATTTTGAAATTATCAATAACCCTTTTAAAAGCAGGTGCATAGAATTTGTGAGTGAGCATTTGTGACATCATATTGCAAAGAGTGATATGAAAAATAAATGAAAACCAATGCCATAGCTATTCTTCCAAGAAGTATGCTGGTGAATGGTAAGCAACGATGCAACAGGAGCTGGAGTAGGCATAGGGTTGAAAGAAGCTTGCCTCAGAGTGGATGTGTGAAGGCTGGAGGAGGGATTCACAATGGGGGCAAAGGCAGAGATCCTGAATGCAGCAAGATCCCAAAGGAAGGGCAAAGGCCCTTGTGAAGAGATTGGCCCTGAAGACAGAAGGGGCAGGGCAGAGGAGCAAAGTGGACCAAGACACAGAGGAAATTTTATATGGAGGAGGAGGCAGAGAAAGAATTCCACTACAAAAAGCAAGAGTGAAAGAGGAAGATTGGGAACAAAGAGACTGTCCTAACAACTAAGATATGAGAGTGGCTTTTATGGGTAAAGTGTCTGCCAGGTGGTGTCTCCTTTATTTTGAGACATCCAAACCAAAACTTGCCAATGTGGGTGGGGGAGAGAGCATTACAACTTTGTTAGCACTGGGTTCTGAAACTATAAAACTCTGAAGCAGAAATTGAGTTTAAAGTGTCTAGCAGATTAAAATTATCCACCACTTATTCAGTGCTTACTCTGCACTGAGTGCTGTACAAAAAGCTGACCTGGCCGAGTGCGGTGGCTCACGCCTATAATCCTAGCACTTTGGTAGGCCAAGGTGGGTGGATCACTTGGGGTCAGGAGTTTAAGACCAGCCTGACCAACATGGTGAAATGCTGTCTCTACTAAAAATACAAAAATTAGCCAGCCATGATGGTGGGTGCCTATAATCCCAGTTATTCAGGAAGCTGAGGAAGGAGAATCACTTGAACCTGTGAGGCGGAAGTTGCAGTGAGCCGAGATCTCATCACTGCATTCCAGCCTGGGTAACAAACTGAGAACTTGTCTCAAAAAAAAAAAAAAAAAAAAAAAAAAAAAGCTGACCATACAAAGATAAGTAAGACAGTGGACTCTGAAGGAATGCAGAGTTCAGTAGGAGAGACCTAGGTATCAATAATTATAACCTGTGATAAGTGCTCTCGAAGAGGCACACTACAGGAGGAATGAACACAGAGGAGTATGTAATCACCTCCAGAACCCGCCACCTAGGAGGAGATGCATTGTCATGTGTTGTTGATTGAATTAACTAATTCTGCCTATGAGAAGGCTTTAGAGGGAAAGTGGCGAGTGGCCTAGACCTTGAAGGATGCATAGCATACATCCAGGCAGAGGTGGAGGCATGGGCACCGACCATCTCCAGTCTGGTCAGGAAGGTCTTGGGTAGCTCATCCTAGAGCTGAGCATTCACCCACTTTGAACGTGACTGAAAGGGCATGAAAACTTCTTGGAAGAAGCAGATCTGGGTTCACAGGCCTAGAAAGCCACATTGTGGCTCAGCTCCTGACTGTTGGCACCTACTCTAAGGCTTCTGGACAGCAATAACCGGTTGGAAACACCAAATTCCCAAGAACCATAGGCTTGTCTTCCAACGGAGATTATCATAAAGCTCTCTCAGTTCATGTAGAAAGAGAAAACATTCTTTATTCAGGGAAACCCGGTCTAAGTGCTGATCTAGTCACTGGTCATCTCTAATTTTGAGGGTTCCAGTTCCCCAGAAAATAGACTCTGAAACGGGGAACTGTAGGCAAGAAGGAATACTCTTGGGAATATTGTCTACAACTGATCTTAGACTCTTGAAACATAATTTGATGAGGTAAGAGAAGCAGGAAGAACGTGGGCAGGGGAAGAAGCTGTGGGGTATCAACAGCTAAGATGTCTGGCTGCCAGGGAAGGGTGTCCTGGTCCTCAAGAAGCAGATCAGGGTGAGGCACACCAACACCCACTTCAAGGAGGACAATAACAGCTTCCCCACTCAGATGCTATGAGGATTCGATGAACTCAGTTTTGTGAATGGTCTACTTTACCATCAGTGCTCAACAAATACTGTCTTTCTCTTTCTCTCAATGACTGACTCCTCTCACTTTACTACTATCTAAGACGGTGATATTGAAAGATCATGTCAACAATCTACTACCTAAAATGAAAGACAGTCATTGTCAACTCATTTAGCAGTAAGAGTCTAGGTCTTTCTACTTATTTGATCTTTCCAACCAGATTTACAATAGGGATCTCAAACTTTTAACATACCTCCCAAAGATAACCCTGTATTTCTTCCCTCAATCAAGCCAGTCATCACTCAGTCTTTTCTATCTGTAAAATGAATCCACTATCCACCCAGTTGATGAAGCAAAAACTTAAGATTTGTCCTTGAGTCCCATTTTTATCTTTCAGTTCTCTCCATATCTATCAGAAGATCTGTAACTTCCAAGATGTGTCTATTCGTCTCATCTCTACAATGAACACTGAGTTGCAGACTCCATCATCTTATACCTGGATTATTGGATGGCCTTGTAGCTGCCCATCCTGCTTCTATTTGCATACTATATCCATTGTTCCATTCTTCTCATATTGACTAGAGTGATCTTTTAAATACTTCTGGAATGTCTGATTTTAAAAAATCATTTTACTTATTTGTACACACACACACACACACACACACACACACCATAGAATACTACATAGTCCTTAAAAATGAGTTATTTACTTGATTGGTCTTACTACTAACTGTAACTAGATTTACAATAGGGATCTCAAACTATTAATATACCTCCCAAAGAGGTATGTTAAATTTTATATGAATGAGATTATATGTATATTTTTTCCATTTAGTTTTTTTCTATTTTTTTGTTTTGTTTTTCATCTTTCCCCTTTACCTACATCAATCTCCCCACTCCCCAAACACTATAGCCCATCTTGATAAGCTATATTTCTCATCTGCACCCCTTATTATTTTTCTGTGTTATTTCAACTCTACAGAGATATATATGTGCATATACATATCTGTATGCATTTAGGAGGCATTTTGTCAGTTTGATTTACAAAAATGGAATCCTTATGTATTTTATTGCATCATGCTTTTCTGACTCAATAATAGTTAGTGGTAAGACCAGTCAACTAAATAACTAACTCATTTTTAAGGACTATATAGTATTCTATGGTATGTGTTCCACTGCAATGTATTCATGTATTTAATTATTGATAGGTACTCACTTTGCTCACTTATTTGTTTTTCTTTGCTTTACCACGTGAATCATCTTTACTTATGAATTCTTAAATCATGAGAATTTAATAGTTGTGAGAAAGATTACTAGGAGTAGATAGATCTGCTACGACAAAGTATATATTCAGTTTTCATTTCAAGCGATGTTGCCCATTGCTTTATAAAAATATTGTAACTTTTCACATTTCTCCAAGCAAAAACTACAAGTACAATAAAACTGCAAGTATTATAGTTCTTTTTAAATTTTGCCAATCAATGGGTTTAACATTGTATCTTACAGTGATTTTAATCTATTTCCTTAACTGAGGGTTAATATAAACATCATTTAGTAAGCTTACTGGGCACTGGTATTTGCTTTTCTCTGAGTTGAAAATGTACAACTTTTGTTCATTTTCTTAGTGTTTGTTTGCCTTCTTGTCAACTTCTAAGACATCTTTGAATTTAAAAATATTCACACTTTGTTCATTTTTATCACTAATATAATCAAAGCATTCTCTTTGATATTTGACTTTATTTGTGGGATTTTTATATACACAAAATTTTTATTTTTACTTATTCAAATATATCTTCACTTTTTTTTTGCAAACTTCTTTTATTTTAATATTTTATTTTAGGTTCAGGGATAAATGTGCAGGTTTGTTATATAGGTAAACTTATAACTCAGGGCTTTGGCATACAGATTATTTGGTAACTCTGGTCATCATAGTACCCAAGGGTTTTGATTTTTATCTGAACCTCTCCCTCCTCCCATCCTCCTTTCTCCAGTGAGCCCCAATATCTGTTCCCCTTTCTAGCCATGTGTCCTCGTTATTTAGCTCCCACTTATAAGTGAAAACATGCAATATATGGTTTTCTGTTTCTCCATTAGTTTGCTAAGGACAATGGCCTCCAGTTCCATCCATGTTCCTGCAGAAAACATGATCTTGTCCTTTTTTATGGCTGCATAGTATTCCATGGTATATATTTACCACATTTTCTTTATACAGTCTACTGTTGATGGGCATTTAGGTTGATTCCATGTCTTTGTGAATAGCAATGCAAGGAACTTAGGCATGAATATGTCTTTATGGTAGAATAATTTGTATTCCTTTGGGTATATACCCAGTAATGGGATTGTTGGGTTAAATGGTAGTTCTGTTTTCAGTTCTTCGAGGAATTGCCACATTGCTTTCCACAAAAGCCGAACTAATTTACACTCCCACCAACAGTGTATAAATGATCCCTTTTCTCTATAACCTCACTAACATCTGTTATTTTTTGACTTTTTGATAATAGGCATTTTCTAACTGGTGTCAGATGGTATCTCATTGTGTTTGATTTGCATTTCTCCAATGATTAGTGATATTAAGCATTTTTAAATGCTTTTTTGCTGCACATACGTCTTCTTTTGTAAAGTGTCTGTTCATGTCCTTTGTCCACTTTATAATGGGCAAGGCTTTTTGCTTGAATGTTCATTTAAGTTTCTTGTAGATTCTGGATATTAGACCTGTATCAGTACAGTCTGCAAGTATTTTCTCCCATTGTGTAGATTGCCTGTTTACTCTGTTCCCACTTTCTTTTTCTATGCAGAAGCGCTTTAGTTTTAATTAGGTTCCATTTGTCAACGTTTGCTTCTGTTGCAATTGCTTTTGGTCTTTTCACCATAAAATTTTTGCTAGTTCCAATGTCCAAAATGGTATTTCCTAGGTTATCTTCCAAGATTTTATAGTTTTAAGTTTTATATTTAGGTATATTTAATCCATCTTTAGTTGATTTTTGTATATGGTATAAGAAAGGAGTCCAGTTTCAATCTTGTATAGCTAACCAGTTATGCCAACCCCATTGATTGAATAGAGAGTCCTTTTCCCATTGCTTGTTTTCGTCAGCTTTGTCAAAGATCAGATGGTTGTAGGTATGTGGCTTTATTTCTGGGCTCTCTATTCTGTTCCTTTGGTCTATGTGTCTGTTTTTGTACCATTACCATTCTGGGTTTTTTGTTTGTTTGTTTGTTTGTTTTTTGAGACAGAGTCTTGCTCTGTTGCCAGGCGCCAGGCTGGAGTGCAATGGTGCGATCTTGGCTTACTGCAACCTCCGCCTCCCAGGTTCAAGCAATTCTCCTGCCTCAGTCTCCCGAGTAGCTGGGACCACAGGTTCATGCCACCATGCCCAACTAATTTTTGTATTTTTCAGTAGAGATGGGGTTTCACCATGGTCTCAATCTCTTGACCTCATGATCCACCCACCTCGACCTCCCAAAATGCTGGGATTACAGGCGTGAGCCACCACGGCCGGCCACCATTCTGTTTGAGTTACCATTGCACTGTAATAGTTTGAAGTCGGGCAATGCGATTCCTCCAGCTGTGTTCCTTTGGCTTAGGATTGCTTTGGCTATTTGGGCTTTTTTCGTTGTTGTTCCACATGAATTTTAAAATAGTTTTTTCTAGTTCTGCCAAGAATGTCATTTGTAATTTGAGAGGAATAGCATTGAATCTGTAAATTGCTTTGGGTAGTATGGCCATTTTAACTATATTGATTCTTCATATCCATGAGCATGGAATGTTTTTCCATTTGTTTGTGTCATCTCTGATTTCTGTGAGCAGTGGTTTGTAGTTCTCCTTGTAAAGGTCTTTCACCTTCCTGATTATCTGTATTCTGAGGTATTTTATTCATTTTGTGACAATTCTAAATGAGATTGCATTTCTAGTTTGGCTCTCAGCTTGGGTGCTGGCGGTGTGTAGGATTGCTTTTTATTTTTGCACATTGATTTTGTATCCTGAAACTTCACTAAAGTTGCTTATCAGCTCAAGGAGATTTTAAGCAGATACTATGAAATTTTCTAGCTATAGAATCATGTCATCTGCAAACAGAGATTGTTTGGCTTCCTCTCTTCCTAGCTGGACACCTTTTATTTCCTTCTTTTGCCTGATTGCTGTGGCCAAGACTTCCGATACTATGTTGGATAGGAGTGTTGAGAGTGGACATCCCTGTCTTGTGCCAGTTTTCAGTATGATGTTGGCTCTTGGTTTGTCATAGATGGCTATTATTTTGAAGTATGTTCCTTTGATGCCTACCTTATTAAGAGTTTTTAACATGAAGGGATGTTGAATGTTATCAAAAGTCTTTTCTGCATCTATTGAGGTAATTGTCGTTTCGGTCTTTAGTTCCATTTACATGATGAATCACATTTGTTGATTTGTGTATGCTGAACCAAACTGGCATCCCAGAGATAAAGCCTACTTGATTATGTCGGATTACCTTTTTATGTGCTTCTGGATTCATTTTGTTAATATTTTGTCATATGCTTATATTCTTATATAGCTTTTGGATTTGCAGTTTTAGTTAAGAAGATACTCCTAACTACCATATTGTACATGTAGTTTTCTAGATTTTGCTGCATCTATTTAATTTATCTGAAATATATCTTACGTATGATGTAGAATAAAAGATGGTTTAAGATGTTTATCTACTTTTATTTTCTTTCAGATGAATAGCTGGTTGTGCCAGCTTTGTTTCTTAAATATTAAAGTCTCATAGGTATTAGGACATATACATAAGTTCCCTATTTTGTGACTTATTATTTGTCCATTCATAGACTAATTCCATATTCACTTGATTACAGTGGCTTTAGGGTATAACAATACCTGGTCTCTACTCCCTGTTCATTACCATGGCTTTTATTCTTTCACATCAACTTTAAGATCATTGTCTAAATTCCCTCTCCCCAGGAAATGGGGGATTCTATTTGGCATGGCACTGACATTTAATATTAATTTAAAGTAATAAATAGGTGTGTAATAGAAAGTCTTTCACCTGAGGAGATTTCTGTTCCACACATCCAAAAACAATGCATATTTTTGGCTCAGGCTGATCTTATGTCTTTAAGTAAGATAATCATAGTTCTCTTTGTGTACATTTACTGCCTTCATTTTTTATTTACTCAGGTACTTTATATTTCTCTTTTTCTTGTTGTTGTTATCTTTCACTGTGTATACTTTAGACTTTTCAATATTGTAAGTAAATTGTTTTCATATCAAATTAGAGAAAATACATTAATTTTTGTAGATAGCTCCCATATCTAGCCACTTTACCATATTCTCTTAATAATTGTAGTTTTACTAGAATTAGGTTTTACTAGAATCTCATGGGTTTTTTAGTTTAAAATCTATCATAAGCTTAAAAACATAGTTTTATTTCTTACTTCCAAATGTCTTCAGCAGTAATTTTATTTTGCTGTTTTCTTGCATTCACTAAAACCTTCCTAACCATGTTAAATAATGAAGGGGATAGCAGGCTTTCTCTACTGATCTTATTTTTAATAACTTTACATTTAGGATAATGTTTACCACTGATTTTTTGTTATTCATATTCCTGTAATTGTTGTATTTAGTCTTTATCATATTCTGTAGTTTCATTTGATCCCTATTTTTTTGAGTTGGTACAGGCACTACTGCTGAAATTTATCAAATGCCTTAGCATTTGTTACTGTGGTCAGGCAAGTTTTCTCCTTCGGTTTGTTAATGTAATAGATGTTTATATGTTTCACTGATGTTGAACCTTTGTTTACTAGAAACAACTCTGCCTCATCATCTCACTTTATTCTTTTGATACACTGCTGGAATTTATTGACTAATATTTAGAAACTTTTGCATTTATATTCATAAATTCAGCTCTTTTATAGTTTTGTTAAATAGATCAATTGCCACAGAAGAAACCTGAAGGATAATTAAAGGTCTACCATTGAAAAAGTCATCAGAAACTGATGTACTTATAGCTGCATTTTAACTAACTTTTAAACAACAGATAATTGCATTGCTTTCTAACCCAGTGGTTTTCAAACACTGCTATGAATAAGAATCATCTAGGTAAGTCAGTGGAAAAAAATGAAGGGCCAGTGCCTGCTTTACTTCAACAAGTCTGGGTCTCTGTATTCTTTATTAACTTTCCAGGTGATTCTGACACATAACAAAATTGGAGAACTATTATCTCATTTGTTTAGAAAGTGTCCAATTTATTTTTGAAGCCCAAACAACTTTAATTGCAAAATCCAATAAAGCTAGAACATTATTATCTTTATAAAACATAAATCAGATTATGTCATTCCCCTGCTTAAAACTTTTGAATAATTTTATTTCATTGTACTGGAATAAAATCCAAATTCCTTCCCCTGCCTATGAGGCCCTGCATAATTGAGCAAGCTGCATTCCTCTGATGTCATCTTGCTCTCTAAGCTACAGCGTCTCCGTCCTCAGACCCAACAAGCTCCAGCTCCTTTGGGTCTTTGAGATTTCCCCTCCTGGAACTCCCTTCCTCCACATGTTGACATGCACACCTCTTCCTGAAATTCCAGTGTCAGACTAAAGACAAGTAAGTCCACAGCCTCAGCTATAACGTAGGTCCCAGCCTCTATCACATTACTGAGTTTTATTTTTTTAGAGCATTATCACCACCTAATGTTTCCTTTTTTTATATACCTCCCCGTTCATTAATTCTCTCTCTCCCCAGTCTAGAATGTGACTGCTATAGCAGCAAGGAACTCATCAGTCTCATTCAGCACTAAATGCTCAACACCTGGATAATACTAGGAACACTGAGTGAATGCATTTATTCCCTTATTATCTGTAGACTTCTGGAAGATACAAGTTAGTCTGGTTCATATCTGTAGCCCTAGAGCCTGATATACGGTGTGTGTTCAGGGCACATTTGCCGATTGAAGTAATGAATGCTTTTTGCTTTTTATCAGCTCCAAAAGGATTCATAACAAAAAATTGTTGATTTTAAAATATTGCTTTTAAAGCTTGTCGAGAACTCTCTAAAAAATAGAAGGTTAAGACTGGCATCAGGAAGAAGTCCCCACTAGGAGGATCCAGCTACAAATTCTAATCAAAGCACCTTCTCCCAAAGGTGAGACTATTCTCAGAACCATAATTGCATTATAAATCTTATCCTGAAATGAGCTGGTACGGACTCGCTGCCTTCAGGCTGGTTCACCACCATTACATTGACTTTATAGATGAAGCTTGTTAGTAACAAAAGAAAAGAGGAGTCTTGGGATCAGAAGGAGGGGTGGGGAATGAGGTAAAATACAGAAGTCAAACTAGAGTAATTTCGGCAAACTCTTGGGAGAGCTAAAGGAATCTGAAGAAACCATTATGGGGCCTTGGATGAACACACCTGCGTACATCACAGTAAGAAGTGTATGAGCAGGGCCAATGGTGACTGATTGAAACATTCTGATATGTTTTTGTGTTCTTATGTGTTCTAGTAAAGTACAATCAGGTGACATAGCAGATGAGGAAGCCCAGAAAGGGCAAATGATCCCATCAAAGTCACAGATCTAAGGACAGAGAGGAGCTACCAGAACAGGCCAGTCTTGCACTCCAACTTTGCCACTGACTGCCCAGGAGGCATTGTCTGGTGCCCTTCCCAATGTTACCTGTCAAATGCAGGGAAGGTCAGGCGGTAGGGAAGGGGGAGTGAGAGAGGCTAGGTGCTCTCAACACAGAGTCTCAAATCTAATTATTTGTAGTGTTTTCTCAAATAAGAGCTGAGACTTCAAGAAAGATCGAAAAGGATTTATTTTTCAAAAAAAAAATGTTAGTAATTTAGTTTTCTGAAAGGCAAACTTTTCAGCATGGAAAAAAATTTCAGTCTCACAGCCTTCACAGCTTGCCAGGGAGGAAACTCTTCATCATGTTGTTTCTGCTCTTAATTAATTTAAGCAGATGTCTGTTGTCTTCTGAAAATCATCTTCTGAGAAAGTGAGGAGGGTGATATTTTTAAGCACAATTTTTTCCCCCAGAAAAAATACACAGGAGGTCCTAGCAATGAAAAACCAGGACACATTCTGGAACAGATAGAAGTTCAGGGTGGTGGAGCACGTGATGGCCAGAGGAGAGCGCAAGGAAGGGAAAATGTAGAGGTGGCTTGAAGATCAGATTCTATAGATCACAGTACTGTATAGTTAAATTATTGGAGCTTTGTCAGCAACATAATGACTGGTACAGGTTTGAGCAGAGTAAATCCAACACTATAGCATGCTCTTCATACTGATGAGTTTCTCCAGCACAAGAGTTCCTTTACCCAACCTGGCCTTGATGGTGGACTCCATTCTCAACCTGGCCTTGATGGTGGACTCCATTCTCAACCTGGCCTTGATGGTGGACTCCATTCTCAACCTGGCCTTGATGGTGGACTCCATTCTCAACCTGGCCTTGATGGTGAACTCCATTCTCACTGCAAAGAAGGAAGGACCGAGCAGGTATGGGCACCTCTCTTTCTGCCAGGATGGCAGGGAGGAGGAGAGTGGCATTGCCCTGTGTGTGAGGTTTGCAGAACATGCTCTGGTTCAGGCCCTGACTTTCTCCACCTCTGAATTTCTGATGTAGTCATTAATACAGCTTTTGGCAGTTCATGCTCCACAGCAGTTTCTCAGCCCTATTGATACTTGGAGTCAGACAAAAATTCTTTGTTGTGGGGACTATCTTGAGCATGGTAGGGTGTTGAGCAGCATCCCTGGCCTCTGCCCACTAGGTACCAACATCACTCCCTCTCCTGCCAGTTACGACAACGAAAAATGTCTCCAGACATCACTGATGTCCTCCAGTTGGGAACCACTGCAGGAGATTCTGGGTGGCAAACTGGCCTCTCTGAGTGTGATGTCAGGGCCCTAGGAACCTCTGCATGTTCTCCTTCGTCCCTGGCACTGCCTCAGAACCCTAGTTGTGAATCTCAGACCTGCTGCTATGCCCCACTCCATCATTTGATTACAACTGTGAAAAGAGAACATATAATCTCTAAATGTTTTTATAGAATTTATAGATCCTACAGCAATATGTCAATACTGGCTGTCAAAAAATATGAAGCCTCTCATAGTCATGAGGCAATTTATGAGGATTGACATGGAGTTGGGAGCTACAAGGGTTATCAGCAACCAACAATTTCTTGTGAACTACCAGCTCTATCACCAAATACCTGTGTGAGCTTGGACAACTTGTTTAGGTCTCAGTATTCTCATTTTTAAAGTGAAATACTTAAGAATCATAATCTTGATGTGTCCGCAGTCTTGATCCAAGTCACAGTCAACCTGCACGACATTCTTTGTGGCTGTTACATGGAGCTCTTTCAAACTTTGTTTTTGTTGAGGGCCCGAGACAGACAATGAATGTCAACTAATCCCATGGTCCACAGTGAGGCAGAAGACCCATAGCAAACTTCCCACCTCTGGCCTATAGGTGAGGTTGGATAAAAGATAAGAGAGAGGAAAATCTGGAGAAAGGAGGTTGGGAGGCAGTTGGTGTGCAATCTTACCTCCTCCTCTCAACTCCAGCCTAGTAAGAGGGGCTTCAGGACCATGAGGAGAGCTTTTCCCACATTCCCAGAGCTTGGAAAACCCAATTGATTCATGCCTATGAAATCTGAAAGGCCTGTGGTTGACTAGCTGCCCAGGCAACACTGTTGCATGAAGACAGACTGCTGCAAAGGGCCAGCACATGTGTGCTGAAATCCCTGTGGCAGAAGATGTGGTGTCAGATGGGGCCCTGTGAGAGAGAACTGGCTGGAGATTATTCTGGATCCTGCCAAGGAGGGCCTCCTAAAAGCCCAAGAGACCTCAGCTTGAAGAATGTAGAAGTGTAGAAGTGTACCCCTAGATGGCCAGAGGTGCCAGCTCAAGTCCTAAGTGACACACCAGAGAAGGAATAGAGAGGGCAGGGCTGGCTAGCACCACAGAGCAGATCTGAACTGGCTGCAGAGGAGTGGAGTCGAGCTGTTTCCTGACCACACTCTAAAACCCCCAGGGGTGAAACTAATACTGTGTGCTCAGTCATTACTGTTCTCCTGGACTCCAGCCTTGTTATGGACTGGATATTTATTACTGAGACAGAAATTGGTACCAAGAAGTGGGGTGCTGCTGCAACAGTGCCTAAAAATGTGTAAGTGACTTTGAAATGAGGCAATGTATTGAGACTGGAAGAGTTTTGAGGTGCATGCTAGAAGAAACTGAGACCATTAGGAAGAAACTTTTAAAGGCCATTCTAATGAATTCTCCAGTGGAAATGAGGATTATGTAACTGGACAATAGAGAACAGGAAATTCTTGTTGTAACATGGCAAAAGAACTTTGCCAAATTGTATTTATGTTCCAGTGTCTTGTGAAAGGTAGAACTTGTGAGTGATGAAATTGGATAGTTAGTTGAGTAGATTTCTAAACTAAGCATAGAAGGAGTAACTTAATTCCTCCTGATAGCTCGTAGTAAAATGCAAGAAGGAAATAACCTAAATACAGAATTACTAAGCAAGAAGGAACTAGAACTTAAATACTTAGAAAATTCTCAGCCTATCTATACTGCAAAAAATGAGAAAACATGTTCAGAAGAGAGCATCAGGGATATGCTGGAGAGACCATTTGATAAGATTAGCGTGGGTGTGAATCACAGACTTACCAGCTAGCCCAGCAGAAAAAAATGCCAGTTTGAACTGAAGGGGAAGGATCTGGGAAGGAATGAAGGAAGGTCATCATATGGGGCAGCACAGATGGGACAACAGAGCTGTTAGGCTGAAAACATACTCGCTCTATTCTTCAAGATAAGGGAAGAATGACCCTGAAGGCAATTCAGAGATCATCCTGGCTGTTGCTTTGATTTCAAAGGGGAAGGAGGTCACCCAGCTTTCAACAGGCCAGCCAACCTCTGCCCAAATGACTACTATCCAGCAGAACCCTGGGGGCAGGAGCCTGGCAGAGCTTTGGGTGAAGGGCCACCACCCCAGGGGGTCTGGAAAGTGGACCAGCCACTCCAGTGGACCTAGAAGGCAGAGCATCAGGCCAAAGAAGATTATTCTGAAGATGTGAGGTTTAATGCTGTTTGCCCTGTTAGATTTCAGACTTACTTGGGACCCTTTACTCCTTTCTTTTTTCCTATTTCTCCCTTTTGAAATGGGAATGACTATTCTATGCCTGTTCCACCAGTGTATTTTGGAAGCAAATTTCTTGTTTTGTTTCACACATTCACAGCTGGAGAGAAATTTTGTCTCCAGATTAATCACACCTTGAGTCTCACCTATAACTTATTTGGATGATATTTAAATAAGACTTCAAACTTTAGACTTTAGAATTAATGCCAAAATAAGTTAAGACTTTTAGGGTTGTTGGGATGGAATAATTACATTTTGGATGTGAGAAGGACATAAATCTGGGGGCCAGGGTGGAATGTAAAGGACTCATTGTTGTTTCCCAAAAAGGAAGCATATATTGAACTCTAATTCCCAAAGTGATGGTGTTTGGGTGTGGGGCCTTTGGAAGCTAATTAGTTCATAGGGCGAATTCCTCATGAATGAGACTGGTGCCCTTATAAGAACAGGAGGCCAGGCATAGTAGCTCACACCTGTAATCCCAGCACTTTGGGAGGTGGGAGGATTGCTTGAGCCCAGGATCAGCCTGGGAAACATGGCAAAACCCCATCTTCACAAAAACATACAAAAATTAGCCAGGCATGGTGGCTCACTCCTATAGTTCCAGCTACTCAGGAGGCTGAGGTGGGAGGATGGTTTGAACCTGGGAGGCGAAGGTTGCAGTAAGCTGAGATTGCACCACTCCACTACAGCCTGTACAATAGTGTAAGACCCTGTCAAAAAAAAGAAATAGGAGGAAGAAGAGGAAGAGAAAGAGTAGGAGGAAAAAGGAGAAGAAAAGATGAAAGAAAGAAAGAAAGAGAGAGAGGAAGGAAGGAAGGAAGGAAGGAAGGAAGGAAGGAAGGAAGGAAGGAAGGAAGGAAGGAAGGAAGGAAGGAAGGAAGGAAGGAAGGAAAAGGAAGGAAGGAGGGAAGGAGGGAAGGAAGGAAGGAAGGAAGGAAGGAAGGAAGGAAGGAAGGAAAAGGAAGGAAGGAAGGAAGGAAGGAGGGAAGGAGGGAAGGAAAAGGAAGGAAGGAAGGAGGGAAGGAGGGAAGGAAGGAAGAAAGGAAAGAGGAGCAGAAAGCTTTCTGCCATGTGAGGATACAATAGGAAGCCCACACTCTGCAACCAGAAGAGGTGCTCACCGGAATCTAAACATGCTGGCACCCTGATCTTGGACTTCCAGCTTTCAGAACTGTGAAGAATAAATTTATGTTGTTTATAAGTAGCCCAACCTGTGGTGCTTTGTTGTAGCAGCCTGGACTAAGACAAGCCTTAACAAAAAGCAAGGAAAAATATCCAACTAAGAGGATATCCTGTATACTCAAAAGCTCAAAAATAACTTCCAGATTTGAGCCTATACCCTGCTTATCTCAGTAATCAGAGTAAGTGCCAGTGGACTACTCCCTAATATTTTTTTTCTTTTTAATTCACATGAAGCATTAATACATGTGCTTGTTAATAATTGAGACAGTATTAACTAAGCAGAATACTATAGGACTTTTTCAACCACCTCTGTAACATCAGCCCTTCCTCAGGGGAAAACATTATCAATAATTTTTTACTGTTCCAATCCAGCTTTCTCGCTGTATGTGTCCATAGACACATGCAAACACGAAAGCCTCTGTTGAGGCGGGAGAGGAGAGGGTTGACTGCATAAATGATACATTGTTCTATACTTCACTTTTTTGCTTAATAACATTACACCAAGATATTTCTATTTCAGTATGCATAGACTTCATTCATTCTCTTTTTAAAAATTGATACAAAGTATTTCATAGTATATTGCACCATAGATTGCATTCCTCTGCTGATGAGTATTTAAAGGAGTGTGGGGTTATATTTTTTTCCAATTTTAACTCTTACAAACAATGTTAAGTTAAAAACCCTTGTAAATGTTTCATAATTTACACATGTAAATGTTTCACTAGGGTAAATACTGAAAAGTGGGATTGTTGGGTTAAAAGTATGTGCATATAAATCAAAACCACAATGAGATACCATCTCATGCCAGTCAGAATGGTGATTATGAAAGAGTCAAGAAACAACAGTTGCTGGCGAGGCTGCAGAGAGATAGAAACGCTTATATACTTTTCTTCTTACTGTTGGTGGGAACGTAAGTTAGTTCAACCATTGTAGAAGACAGTGTGGCAATTCCTCAAAGGCTTAGAAACAGAAGTACCATTTGACCCAGCAATCCCATTACTGGGTAAATAACCAGAGGAATATAAGTTATTCTATTATAAAGATAAGTGCACATGTATGTTCACTGCAGCACTATTCACAATAGCAAAGACATGGACTCAACCCCAAAGCCCATCAATGAGAGACCGGATAAAGAAAATGTAATATACATATATATGCATGCCATGGAATACTATGCAGTCATAAAGAGGAACAAGATCATGTCCTTTGCAGGGAAATGCATGGAGCTGGAAGCCATAATCCTCAGCAAACTAACATAGGGGAAAAAAACTAAACACCACATGTTCTCACTCATAAGTAGGAGCTGAACAATGAGAACATATGAACACAGGGAGGGGAACAACACACACTGGGGCCTGTCGTGGAGGGGAGACCATCAAGAAAAATAGGTAATATATGCTGGACTTAATACCTAGGTGGTAGGTTGTTAGCTGCAGCAAACCACCATGGCACACATTTCCCTATGTAACAAACCTGCACATCCTGCACATGTACCCCAGAACTTAAAATAAATGTACATAATTTAAATGTAAGTAGAAATTGTGAAATTGCCCTTTAAAAATCCAATTTTTTTTACACTGCCAGTAAGAAGAACTGCCCTTTTGTACCCTTTCTAATACTTGATAGTATCAATAATTTAGATGTTTCTAATATGTTGTATATTTTAAATGGTTTCTTGTCTTAATTTGCATTTTCCTTATTACCAATGATCTTGAATCCTATTCATGCTTGCATCCCTCATGCCTAGCAGAGTCATTGGTATAAAACAAATTCTAGTAAGTACTTTTATAAGGTCTACCAAATATACAATTGCAAAAGCAAAAACTGTTTACTAGATGCTGTGCTAGAAGGTGTACTAGACACTTTATATGCATAACCTCATTAATGCCTTCAACAGGTCTCTTAAGTATTTCTTTTTCCTTCCCATTTCCTTGGCCCCAGACTCAAAAACAGAAGCCCAGCAAGGTTAAGTAAAGTCTTCAAGATCACATCGGCAATATGACAATATAAAATTCCATCCCAGGCCTAAATGCAGAAACTGAGTCACTTTCCACCTTAACACTCCCAAGTTCTGATGGAGCACATTCTTTGTACAAGAAGCTACAGAAGGTCTCACGATCATGAATGCTGTACCCCCACTCCAGATATAACTGGGGAGCTCTGACATCAGTACAGAGAATCAGCGGAGTGACTTAACTACTTGTTGGAAACAAGTGCTTGGCATAACCAAAAGAAACATGTACTAAGATAGAAAATTTCTCAGCAAGGCACCTTTACTTCTGCAGAAGGGTGCTACTGATACAGGGAATCAGCAGAGTGATTTTACTATTGGAGCTTGTAACTTACAGCTCATGCTTTCTCCCCCAGAGTACATTTGGTACTCACACAGCTCCTCAGGTAGACAGGACAGGTTGCTAAAACATTACTCACCTCAGCTTACAGATGCAGACCCTGACTCTCAGAGGGTTTACTGGCTACCCAAGAGCACACAGCTGGTGGATGGAGAGTACACAAAGTATCCACAGAGGGACCTGGGAAGGATGGAAATTAGATTCCCTAGGGGATGCTCTGCAGGCTGGGTAAGCCAGGAAGTTTCTAGAAAAGGAAGGACTTGACTGGGACCTTGGATATGGGTAGGCAATGGGTGGAGGTATGGGAAGGATGCACAATGAATAAATTTGACATCTTAAATGTGAACATCAAAGGGACAGAACCAGTGTTTTTTGGAGCTAAGAGTCACACGATAAAGGCTAATCTGATGACCCACAGCAGAACTTCACACTTTGTCTTCTCTGTGGCAAGCGTGGTGATCCCACTCCTTCCTCCATGACCCCTAAAGTTTCTGGGGCCCTGCTGTGATCTTTCATTCAGGACCTTGCATTTTTAAAAGGCTGGCCTGGGAGTGCAAGGCCAAACTGGGGAGGGCGTAGGAGACACCCCAATTTCTAACTTCCATGGGCATTTCCATGAAAGTCTCCATCACATCCTCACCCTGTTGCCACCTGCCAGGCAGAGGCACTACCACTGCCGACATGCTCAGAATGCTCCACAGTTTACAGAATTGCTCTCTGGTCAGGGGTGTTTGTATTTTATCTGATACCTGAAACTTTTACAATTCCAAGGACCCACAACTAGAAAAATAATATAAAATAACTAAATTAAAAGTATGTTAGATGATTAATTATTTAGAATTAGAAATAAAAGTTTTGTAAATAACAGAATGTCAAAAGCAGACAAATACAGTATCATGAAATCTAGAAAACAAGTCTGTTTATTTTTAATTATCTGCCTGATAATACCTTTACAAACTTTCTTTCTACATTTTGTGTCTGCACACTCTTTGATCCTCTTTTCATATGATTTCAATGATTTGCTACACTTGTTTATATAGAAACAGTAAAAAACTAATTCAGGCTTTCTTCTAGCATGATTGATTAAAACTCAAGTTTCAGTCATAGTATTTGGGAAGCATAAAACATGATTTTGCACACAGATATACTTGCTAACTGTGGTTCTGTGGTACCAGTGGCCCCTTCCATCTGACTATGGCCTGGCCCCAGCCTCAAATTGGAAAACTTTCACAAAATACAAGTATTTCGAGAATTCCATTTTACATGACTCCCATCAAACAACCAAAAAAAGGTAGTTTTATAATTAGATATCTTATTATATAATTTTATATTATATATATTTTATATATTATATATTTATAGGTTTCATATATTTTATATTTTATATAATTTTATATAATTATATATTATATAATTTACATATATAATTTATGTAATTACATATATAAATGTATACATTAAAATTACATAATTCTAAAACCACCATTTGTATATATGTTACTGATTATATTCTTAACAGGAAACACGTTCTATTTGATTATTAGATGAGAACCAAATATCTCACTTCAGTCTGCACATCTCACAATTAGAAGCTCCTGCAGGTTAGCTCTGGCTGTGTACTTTTCACACCTTGTTTGTCCTGCACCAGCCACAGGCGTCCACTGCCTGGTCAGACATGTCATATTGTCTTTCAACCTCTGACCTTACACTTCTGTGTTGTGATACCCGGTGTGTCTGCAAAGTGAACAGCAAGAGGATTTCTGGAATTCCTTCCTCCCCAAGGACAAGCAGCAGTAACCTAACTATTTCCCAAAGTGACTGAGACCATAGGAATATCTCCCACCGAACTCATGCAAATACATTCCCAAAGCTAATCTGGCCCACGGTCACTCCATGCCACTTGGCCAGAGGGTAAGTGGGTTGGAGAGGAAGTCAGGATAGAAAGAGACAGTTATCTTGAGCAATTACAGATATAACATCTTCTGCAAATTTTACAAAGAGATGTAATCAAATGAATTTAGACCCTGAAGCATCATCTCTGTTAACCTAGTGGTAAATTCATCTCTGCTCTGGCTTCTGACAGGATCCTAGCTCCATCAAAACGCTATGAATAAATATTTATAATGGTGATTCGTGGCTTGTGAAAATAGACATAGTGAACATAAATTTGAATACAGATTGACTCTAATTAGCCCTGCGTCTTTGGGAAAGTGGTTTATCTGCATTTGAAACTTAGTTTCCTAATCCGCAAAATGGAAACAAAGATACCAATTGCCTGAGGCTGCATTGAGGATTAAACTGGCTGTCACAGGTGAAAGCCAAGTACAAAGCTATTGGAGTTGCTGCGGTTACACACTCAATGAACGAGTGGAAAGTGGGGATGTCTGGAAGCCAGCCCCCAGCTTCCTGCGCTAACAACCTCTAAGGTGCCTTCAGCTCAGAAACACCCTATGATTCAAAATCCTCACAGAAAAAAGTCAGGGAAGGATTTAAAGAAATTGTTACATACGATTTTTCACAGGCTCATCTGTGGCTCTGTGTGGGTCAAAGAAGATTAAGGGCTCCTGGAAATTCAAAGGCTGATTACGTCAAATCCTATCCCAGGAGCCAAGAGGGGAGCATGCACCACAGCTCAATATTCTGTGCACAAACCAGGAGCTTTTAGATAAGCATTTCAGGGGGGAGCTAACAGAAGGTGAGGGGTCTCCAGAAAGCTGTGGCTTTAAAACAAATCCCCTGAAATACAGAGAGCTCAGCTCTGCTCACAGCCTCCAAACCCAGCAGCTCCCTCCCTAAGGCTGTGGCCTGGCTCCCACCTCAGCTTGGACACCCCAGCCACTGATGGAATTGAATTCCTTCCTGCAGCCTCTGAGGGCCAAGAGAACTCAGAAAGGACAGCCTGGAAGGCTGATCATCTCCTGACTCTTGTCTTCCTTTCTGGCCCCTCCTCCAACCTCTGCTAAAGGTGAGGAAGTGAGGATGTGTGTGCACTAAATGGGGAACAAATTAAGTGACAACTTAAGTCTTGTAATAGGTCAGGCAGGCGGTGATGTGAGTGATGCATCTTCAAGACGGTGATCCATCTTCTCTGTCTCCAGAGAGAATGGCAACTTGGCAGAGAGAGTGGAGCACTCTGTGAGGATGGAATTGGTAACTCTGCCCTGCAGCCTGACCCTGCTCAAGGCCTTCAGAAGATCCCCTGGGGTTGAAGTACCTGCAAAGAGCAGGATCTTAGGAGGCGTCAAGAGCCTGGACTGCTTTTCTACATTACACAGTCACATGCATTGTGTTCCTATTGTGCATCAGACACATACTCATTTAATCTCGTCATGGTCCAGCAAGGTAAGCCTTATTATAGGTGGGGAAATTAGGGCTCCAAGAGGTTACAATGACTCTCCCAGGTGTCACATAGAGCCTGAATTCACCAGCAGGTAGGAATCTCTTGACTACCGCAAGACTGTTGGTTTATTTGATCTGACCAAAGAAGTCTTGGCTGAGTCTTAAGCACGTGCAAATGCACCTTCCCAGGCACAGCCACCTTGTTCTCTAAGACAGCAAACTTTCAGGGCTCCAGAAAAAAAAAAAAAAAGTCAAATGAAAAGCTTCTCAGAAAATTGGTCAAAACCAGCAAATAACAGCCACGGGTGAACTTATGCTGTCTAGACTCTGCCAACAGATGTGGGGCTCAGCAGTTGGCCTGCGCCAAGCTCACAGCAACCTGCCAGTTCCAAACTGGCAAGCTAAGGGCTTTGTTGAAACCCACTGCTCATGCCTCTGTGTCAGACTCTGAGGTTTTTATCTTTCTAAGGCCTACCCTTGCCCTTGGTCCAGGAGGTGGCATTCATAGGGGCTGCCCTCCTTCAGGCTCTGCTACCCCTAAGTCATTCTGTGACAGCTAATCCAAAGGCCCCCATCGCACGCTGCCTAATCCCTGATGGTCAAGGTTGTCTCTGCCTTCCTGGGCAATAAATTCAGTTTAATTTTTTCTTCTTTCATCAGTTGGTTTGCATTGAACTACTGCCTAATGAAACTTTCCTCTCCAGCTTCATCCCTCAAATCTAAGCTACATATCACTGGCAGATTAAATTCACCAAAGTTCAACTTTGATCACATCAGCCCCTACCCATAATCCCTCAACAGGAGCTCCACTTTGCACAAAGTTACTTCTTATTCCAATATTCACGTCACTGTTCATTCAAGCCAGACAGAGATACCTTGCTTCCCCCGAGGAGAGAGCACATCTCACCAACATTGGGCATTTTGGTCCACATTTCTGGAGGCAGGGAGAGCTGAGTCCTTTGGGGGAGGCTCAAAGACCGCCTCAGGAACAGAAGAAGTGAGCCAGTGTCCATGAGAACTTCTGAGGTGTCTCTCCCAAGGGAGTCGGTAACCACAGAGCAGGACCAACAACTGTGCAAATCCTGAGATTCAGGAGCATTTTGTTCTCACACATCTGTTCTCTACATTTGTATCTTTTTCCAGAGGAAACCCTTACTACAGAAACAGCTACAGGATGGGAGTGTCAGAAGGATGAAGTGGCAGGACCCCACTCTGTAGCATGTGAGGGAGTCCCCAAGGGAGAGAATGGCAACTGAAAGGGAAACAAACCAGGCCAAATGCTGGGGGCGGGCAGGCAGGAAAAGTCAGCCAGGGACAGACAAATGGTCCCATGGCTCAGATATGGGGCAGGCCATCCAGTGCTGGAAATTATCTCAGTACGGCAGTAAGTACTCTTTGACCGGACGTCAGATGAAGAAACAGATCCTGAACAAGTGGAGAAATCTTCCGCCACCCACCCGGCAACTGTCCAGTGCTGGTTTCCACAGCATCTGGGCCTCTACACCATCTGCACGGTGAGAAACGTTTGGCCACCTTGCTTCCAAGGGCTCTGCCAGCTCTGCTGTTCTATTGGGTTTTTTCTTTTCTTTTTTTCCCTCTTCTTTATGACATGGAAATAAGTCCTGGGAGGATGGGACCACTTTCAGGCTTGAGAGCACACGTTCCCAAGTAGGCTTTGGAGCAGACTTCATCTCACCAAGTAAAAGTGAAGTGAGAAATGAAGGTGATATGTGTTTGTGCTTCACATGCTTCTCTATTTGCTTTAAATGTAGACAATATTTAATGCACATGCAGCTTCTAAATCCTCCTGGTATTTCTGGAGCTGAGAATTACTGGAGGCCTCATGTAAAAACTTAATCCAAATTGTTTTCTTTTGTAAGAAAGACAATGACAAGGAAGGACACAAACTCAGGCAGTCAGTGACCTTGACCCTCTGTTCTTCTCTGCCTATAAATGTGTAATTGCCATCCTCAGAGCCAGAAATACAAAGGGATGTCAAGGGTAGTTTGAACCCCAAAAGTGACAATGTCATGTGCTGGCTTGAAGCTGAGTATTGGGCAATAATGACCCTAATTTAGTCTGGTTCCTACTTATTATTACACAGGCTGTTAATTAAAACAGAAGAATGAAAATTGCTGGGAAAAGGAAGTAGAGAAACAAAATCGCTCCAGGAAATTGGAAAATAAGTGAAATGAACAACAATCAGGCTAAAATAACTACCAGGAAAGGACAGGGAAGAAAGGGAGCACAAGCTCTTATCCAGGAATTCACAGGAAGCCTGTTGGCAAGGTCTCGTTTGCATCTCTTCGGAGGGATGACAGACTGAAACTAGCGTTTTCCCTGTGTGTGCCCAATGAGAGATGAGGATGGCAGGGCTGTGAAGTGACTCTGTCCCCCTTCTTAGAGGAGAAATCATTCTATGCCAGATCCAAGGGACAACAGATACCCAAAAGAGCCCCAGCTACCTGCTCTATAGTACTCAAATCCATAAATGGAGAGATTCTGGAATCTTCACACATCAATCAATAATTAAAGTTGGCAAAACCATAACCCATGACTTAAACCAGAAAGCAGCGTCTTTTGCAGTAAAAGGCCAGCTAGTAAATATTTCAGACTTTGGTCAGATGCAGTGACTTGACTCTGCCTCGTAGTAAGAAGGCAGCCATACTCAATAACGTTAACAACTGGGTGTGGCTGCCATCCAGTAAAACTTGATTTACAAAAATAGGCAGCAGGCCACATTTGGTTCATGAACCACAGTTTTCCAACCCCTGATTTATGTAATATGGCAAATCCTGCTTAACAGTACTTTACCCACTAACACAGCACCCTTCCTCCCTTAGTCACTAGGTCACCTCTGTAATCTGTGAGGAGACAGAGTAGGGGTCACTAAAGTCATCTGACAGATGAGAGACTAGGGGTTGCACATCACACAGCCCGTGGGCAGCAAAAGCCAGACATTGCCTCCCTGTGCCTCTTGGACCCTGCACATTTAGCTCAGCTTCGAGTCCTGCTGTCTCCATCCTTCTAAGGATCTCAAGCAGAGCTGCACCACCTCCATCATCCCTGTCTCTGTTCTGGCCCATCTTGTCTTTTAAGGAAGCATCTTCTCCCTCCCTCTTCCTCTGTCTCTGCACTGCTGACCAAATGAAATTTGTAGAAGTCAGATTTGAACATGTCACATTTCTGCCAAAAGCCCTTCCGTATCTGTCTATGACTTGCAAGCTAAGGTCTAACCATCTTGGCCAGGACACAGGACTGTCCTGGCTCTGGCGTCTGCCCATCTCTTCACCCCTTGCTATGATTCCCTAAGCCTCAGCAATTTTAAACAGCATTACATGCCTCCAAGTGCTATGGCAAGCCTAAGCTTTTGCCTTCTTACTTGCTGTACCAGAAAGCCTGCCATCTCCCCCTTATTCACACCAAGATTTCTTTGCTAAGCTTGTCTTGGAGGTTTAGAGAATTAAAATTTTTCCCAACAATTAGAAAACCTGGGTTCTAAGTCTAGCTGTGCCAGGGACCAATGGGCCTCTACTGGTGAGCCCACCCTCAGCACTCAGCTCAGCATCTCACCTTGGAGGGCGCCTTCTGACTCATCCCCACACTAAGCTGCCTGGGATTATAAAAGGCCCTGCTCTGTCTGTTACCTGCAAACTTGACCCATTCGGGCAGAGATCCTCTTAGTAAGGTTTCTATTCCTGAGCACATGGCCAGTGCCTGGTACAGAGCAGATGAACAATAAATGCTGATTGACTGGATGGATAAATAAATGAATCAATAAATAAAGTTCATAGAAGAGGAAACAGAAATTTTCACACAGACTTTTTACTAATAAAGAGTTAGGCTGAACAGAGAGAAAACTTAAAAACTTTTTTTTTTTTGCTTAAATATACAATTTAGAAAATTCCCCAGTTGTGCTTCCAATTACTTAGATTCTAAATGACAACATTTGCATTCTGTAACACTACCTGCTAATATGCTGATGCTGCAGGATTTGCAGGTAAGTGGGGGGGGGCAAGGTCTTTGCATGGTTGAGTTCTCTCACATTGATAAAAAATCAGCGACAGCTGACTTGACAATGAATTCCCAGCTCAGAAACCCCCCAGTCCAATTACTTCAGCTATACTCAAGTCTACTGACATTACAAATACAGAAGAATGAACAGCAAAACCTATTAATGAGGTTTTTCATAAGATAGAAAAATAAACACAATCTGCAGCAAAGCATACTGACAAGGGGCTCGGCAGCATATAGAACTGAGATTTCACAAAACAACTAGAATGTGAGGGTTCTCTTCTAGAGTGGCCATGGAACATGGGGAGACTCTCTGAGTTGAAACTCCAAGGTCTTTGACCTGACTCAGATCTCTGCAAGTCACTTAGATAAGACTCAGTTTTCTCCTCTGCACAATGAGGGTGATAATCTATGCTCTGCACACCTCACAAAGTGGTTGTAAGGGTTAAAAGAGATGATGGTTGTGGCCTCATTTTCTAAATTGTAAATAACTATGAAGAGGTGAGGAATTACCCTAGCTTTCATGCCTCTGATCAATCTGGCCATCATTTTTCACTGAAAGGCATTAGGATGCTTCCCGTATAAAGACAGTGCTTTGAACATTTAGCCTTCTGTTTGAAATCAAACATAAATGCGTTGGTAACAAAACATAATTGGGATAAGGCTAGCACATGACAACAAAATGTCATGTGCTAATGGAAACTCCCTAAGGGTGTATCAAAATCAGATTTCAAAGGCAAGAGTCCATTCTGACCAATTAGCAAAGACTGATCAATTTCTAAATATGATTTCCTCCCAAAATAAATATCAAAGTCTCTATCATGTATTTCCCAACATTTCTGAAGCCTGCAAATTAGACCAATCAATCCCGGGAGCCCTCTCTGACCACCAACACCGTGTGAGGCACTGTGCTGGGATCTAAAAATGCAATGAGACAGGATCCTGAGCTCACGGCCCAACAGGGCAACAGTGAAGGGATTAGTATTCCAGAACAGTGGGAGAGAAGCTGACACTGAGATCTGAGCAAAAATGCTGAGGAAACACAGACATAGAAGCCATTCTTTACATATTTGTGGGCAGCAATTTTCCAAGCCACCAGTAACATGGCTGCCCATGGTGCAGCTGGAGTGGCCTTGTGTGTTTCATTTTTTTATCCAAGAGTGTGCAGAAGTGCTTCCTACTCTGCCACATAAAAATGTCTTTCCCAACTCTTTTTGTTTGTTTGGTTTGGTTTGGCTTTTTTTTTTCAATTAAATTCAATGTATATCCTCATATTAAAAAGGATACACACACACACACACACACACACACACACACACACACACACACACATATATGTGTGTATAAACGTCCAATCCCATTGTATATGTATACACCGCATTTTTTAATTCATTTATCTATCAACAAACACTCCGATTGTTTCCATATCCTGGCTATGTATGAATAATGCTGCAATGAACACAGAAGTGCAGATATCTCTATGAGGTGCTGATTTCATTCCCTTCAGGTATAAATCTGGAAGTGGGAGCTAAATCACAAAGTAGTTCTATGTTAAATTTTTTGAGGAACCTCCACATTGTTTTCCACATGGCTCTACTAATTTGCATTCCCACTAACAATGTGTAAGAGTTCCTTTTTCTCTACCTTCTTGCCAATACCTACTGCCTGTCTTTTGGATAGCAGCCATACCAACAGGTATGAAGTTACAACTCACCATGGCCTTTTATTGTAGGAACTGATTTTTTTATTTGCCTTAAATTTTTAAATTGACATATAATTGTTGTGCATATTTATGGAGTACATACTGATGTATAGTGATCAGTTCAGAGTAATCACATATCTTTCATCTCAAACACTTATGATTTCTTAATGTTGAGAACATTCAATATCTTTCTTCCAGCTATTTGAAAGTATATAGCAGCGTGGTTTTGATTTGCATTTCGCTGATTAGTGATGGTGAGCACCTTTTCATATATCTATTATCCATTTGTATGTCTTCTTTTGAGAAATGTCAATTAAGGTTATCTATTTTTTATTCAAATTATTAGGGCTAGTTTTTACTATTAAGTTGTACGGAGTTTCCAATATATGTTGGATATTAACCCCTTATCAGATACATGGTGTGCAAATATTTTCTCCCATTTTTTAGGTTGCTTTTTCATTTTTTTCATTGTTTCCTTTGCTATAAATAAGTGTTTTACTTTAATGTAGGTTTTGTTGAAGAAAAGGAGAATGAAGTCCTTGGGATTCAAGATAGTCACTTGAGCTGACCATCCCCAGGGAAGAGTTTGGGTGAGGGACAAAGAAGGGAACAAAGACAGGCTCCCTGATGAATGCAGCATTTCCACTGGGCGGTTACCGCAACCTCACAAGCATAAAGCTCCGGCACAGGTGGACACTCAGCCAGCAGTAGCACTTTACTCTTTACCATCCCATAGAAGTGTTCATTCGGCTGAGTGTGTCACCAGGGCCTCCAGGGCTACCCAAATCGCCATGATGGGATTGACCTAAACTGTACTAGAGCTGTATCTCCTAAGTCCCCATCTCACTGAGGTCAGAAAAGTAATGTCAGTTACTGAGATCTAAAACCCAGAGGTCCTTGTACCCCAGGTATTCCGGAAGAAAACACTGAACATTCTGCAGAATTCTGGGCTCAGTTCTGCATCCACCTTACTAAGGGACTTTGTAAACATCTTTTAAGACCTATTCAGCCTTACCTATAAAACAAGGGTTTAGCCGGGCGCAGTGGCTCAGGCCAGTAATCCCAGAACTTTGGGAGGCTAAGGTGGATGGATCTCTAGGTCAGGAGTTCAAGACCAGCCTGGCCAACACAGTGAAACCTGTCTCTACTAAAATTACAAAAAATTAGCCAAACATGGTGGCGGGCACCTATAATCCCAGCTACTTGGGAGGCTGAGACAGGAGAATCACTTGAACCGGGGAGTCGGAGGTTGCCATGAGCTGAGAGCGTGCCACTGCACTCCAGCCCAGCCAACAGTGTGAGACTCTCCGTCTAAAAAAAAAAAAAAAAAAGATGGATAAAAACGAGGGTTCTCCTTGTTAAACCATTTTCCATATAAGGTAAAAAATTCACATATTTATTATGAGGATTAAAGCATATTAATCAATTAAACAAGCTTTGGTACAACTTACTGTGTGTCAGTGTTCACTGTGAGAGGGGCAATGGCTGGCAGCCCTGAGTGAGACATGCTGCAGACAGCAGGCTCCCTTAAGAGAGAGGGGCGAAAGGCCTTTGAAAACATTCAAAACTTGAACCTGGGAGATAATCACCGGACAGTTACACATGCTTATCATCTTGGCCTCTCCCATTTGAATCTGACCCTTGAATCTAATCCAGCACTTGAGTCTAATCTCACTGATAGCCTTCTGCATGCAAATTTTATTATTCTTTGAGCAAACTGAGGCCCAGAGGCACTGGAGTCACCTGCTTAGGAAAAGAAAACAGTAAAGGGTGGAGGTAAGGGGATTGAACCCTTGTCTTCTGACTGACTCTGAAGTGTGCACTCTGCTCTAGAAGCGTCCCTGGCCTGTTGCCTGTATCCTTTGTTCATAATCTGCCCTCTTTTTTCCCTGTAGGGCTCCAATACCTTTTTTCGAAGTTTTTATTTGAAAATAGTTTTAGATCTGCCCACGATTCACAATGAGAGTCCAGAGTTGTTCTTAAATACTTCATCCAGCTTCCTCTAGTGTTATGAAACCTTAGTACATTTGTGAAAACTAAAAAATTAATATTAACACAATGCTATTAACTACAGACTGTTTTAGAATTTCTCCAGTCTTTCTGCTAATGTCCTTTTTCTTGTTCCAGAATCCAATCTAGGAAACCAAATTATCTTTAATCATTTTGTCTCTTTAGCTCCCCCCTATCTGTGACAGCCTCTCTGTTTTTTCTTGTTTCATGAGCTTGAAATTTTTGAAAAGGAGTGATTGGAAATCGTACCCAATATCTCTCATTTAAGCCCTTGGGGATGCTGTCTCATTATTTGACTGAGGCTATGGATTTGGGATACAACAATGTAATCTGTCCCTATCCCATAATATCTGGGGCACACGATATTGACATGACTTATTACTGGTTATGTTAACCTTAATCATTTAATCAAGGTAGTGTCTGATTTTCCTTTGCCATACTCTATTTGTTAAAAGCATGTCACTAAGTCCAGCCCCCATTCAAGGGGAAAAGTATTAAGCTCTGCTTTCTGGAGGAAGAAATAAGAAAGAACTTGTGGTATATGTTAAAAGAACTACCACTGTATTCAATAAATTTGAGAAGAGATATATTTGGGGCCTATGCAAATGTCCTGTTTCTCCTTAAAGTTTTACCCACTCACTTTAGAATTTGTGAATTTATCTTCACTACAACTATTATAACTGTGTCATTCTAATCTCAATTTTTAAATTTCCTTTATTTCTTTTACATTTATTAACTGGAATTCTTCTTGAAGAAACATCTGCCCTGTCTCCTTTATTTATTCAATCATTTTTATATCACTGTATTATTTTCTTATTTCTCACTTGTCCCAGACCTACAATCAGCCATTTCTCCAAGGTCCCCTGGTTTTTTTTTTAACTGTTGAGTGGTATTTAGAAATCAAGATCTGGGTGCTAGGTGTGCTCATTGCTACTGGGGTGTCACTGCTTCTAGACTCTGGCAGCATACAGAGCTAGGAGATACATGTACATATAGTAATCTATATACACTGACATAGACTTTCTCCTTGACCAAACTTTAATCATCCTCCTCTGAGCCCTCTTCTATAACAGCCCCTCACACTCTCTTTGGCCTGTCCAGCCCAGTGTTAGAAAAGAATCCTGCTAGTTCATCTCTCCACTCATATCCTTGATATTTGATTATCCATAATATCTGATCAAGTTCATCATCCCTCCCCTCTGATGTATAAGTCCTTGACCTTCCTTTGGTAAGAATTCCCTGCTCTTGATGTCTCCTATAGTAATTTTTCATCCACTGACCCCCTTACTTTGCTTATTGATTGTAAATGCCTAGCTGTCTTTGCTGTATTTACAGTTGAACCCAATCTGTTTCTCCTATTCCAATAGTCTTAAATGAAGTCTCCTTGACCATTTTTAACAAGCTTCAGAGCAATATTTCTTTAATAATACACACATACCTATATGTATTTCTGTATCTAACTACACACACACATACACACACACACACACACAGACATCAAAATAAACATACATTCATACTGACATCTCCAAATTGAATCCAGCAACACAGGGTTTATTCTAATCTCCCTGCATTTTGCTTATCAGCATCTTCTTTCTTTGACAGTGAGAAAGAAGATTTCCCTTAGTCTACCATTTATTACGTACTTGTCAACTTTTAGGTACTTACTTGCTAAAAATTTTGAAATTCAAATTTACCAATTAGAGCACCAATTAGCAGGAGTTTTGTTTTTTGTCTTTAACCTTATAATAAGCAGGCAAACACTTTCCCCAAAGTTTCTTAGGTCAGCTACTTTATTTCTCACCCACTTCATTGTGTTTGTGTCATCTATATGTAATACAGTTAGATCCTTTTGTTACAGCATTTGATCCTGCAACCACCTGACGCCTTTTATAAGGTAAAGGAAGTCTGATCCTACAACCACCTGACACCTTTTATTAGGTAAAGGATGTTTCTGAGCACTAAAGTTTATATGATGAATGGGTGTTAAATTTTGCCAAATGCTTTTTATCTCTCTCTTGGTTTTTCTTTAGTCTATTAAGTGAATTACACTGGTCAAATTTCAAATGTTAAACCAACCTTGCATTCTTGAGATGAGCTCCACTTGATCATGATGTATTATCCTTTTATATATTGATGAATTTGATTTACTAATATTTTCTTGAGAGTCATTGCATCTGTATTCGTGAGGAATATTGACATGTAATTCTATTTTCTTGTAACATCTTTGGTGTTGGTATGAGGGTGATGCTAATCTCATAAAATGGGTTTTGAAGTGTTCCATTTCCTATTTTCTAGAAGAATTTGTGTAGAATTGATCTTATTTTTTCCTTAAATATTTGGTGGCATTCGCTAGTGAAACCATCTGGGCCTTTAACACATTAATCACAGTTACTTCAAATTTCCTGCCTGATGGTTTCTACATCTTTGTCATATCTGTGTTGAGTTCTGATGATTGCTTTATTTCTTGGGAGTATGTTGCTTTTTATGGCATTTTAATATATATTCATGATTTTTTTGTTAAAGCAAGACATGATGTATATGACAGTAGAGACTGAGATAATAGTTTTTATGTCTAGAAATGGACACAGCTTTTCTTTGCTAGATCCATAGCATGGGGGCTCACATTAATCTAGTCAGGTGTTGAGCTGGGCTTGAGACTTATTGTCACTGTAGTTATCCTCAGTGTAAAACAGTCCTTCAAAATCCTGTAGAGACAACTTGTTGTGTCCAGGGTTTACCAAAGTAATATCTGTTTGATTCTGGGCTTTGGTCTTCCCTTTATTCTGTCTCAGAGAGGGTTCCTTTCTATGTTTTCATACTCTCCTGCTTTTCACTCACTAGAATTCTGCCATTATTTGTTACTGAAATCTTAGATCGGTTGTGGAGATGAAGATGGATAAGTACCATCTCTGTGTTTCCGATTAAGGCTTCACCTCAGACCTGGACCTTGTCCCTGGGTCCTTGGAGTATGGCCTTTTAACTTCTGCCTCCTTTCTATCTGCAATTGTGGAATCAGCACTTGATCCTTCACATTCCCCAGGAGTAGTGCCCCTTCCCACCACCCTGCTGCCAACCTTCCTTCTTCCTGTTGCTGCAGGGAGTATTCATCCACTGCCAGAAGCAGATGACTAATGACATAGCCCTGGCTCTACCTTCTGCAATGGAGATGAGAGAGAATGATGGGGCAGTTTCTGGTCACTCCCACATGGTTGCTTTCCCTTTTCCAGCTCTGTACTAGTATCTTTTATTTGAGTGCCCTCACAGGAAAGATGGAATTCACAGGGTTTGCAGATAAAGCCTGTAGGAGAGTGTACAACCCCTAATTTCAGTGGTCCCAGGGTTTCCCTGTGTCCCATCAGTCCATGAGTAACTATTTTTACTTGTGTGTCTATCTTACTCTATGTGAATAAGATAGACACACGAGTAAGAATAGTTCAGCTGGGAGAGCTCACTAATTGGAAGAGCTTCATCAATTAGTGAGCTCTCCCAGCTGAACTATTCTTACTCGTGTGTCTATCTCAGGTGAATGTATGTTCACATTTTCTCTCCCATAGGCACTTTCTCTCCTTAGACTATTCATGAGTTATTACCTTCACGACCTCAGCTCTCCAATGGTTCCAAAAGCAGTCATGCATTTGAAATAAGCCCAGTTCTTTTTCATTGCAAGGGTGGTAGCAATACTCCTTCGGCTCTCTACATCTTGGGGTGGAAGCTAGATTCAGTATGTTTTGAGAGCTAATTTTTATTTTAGTTCTTAAAGCTTAATTTGAATGAACTACAAATCCATTCTAACTGGAATGTCTTACTCCAATTCACACAAATCTTTAAGCTTTTTTAAGAATGTAAAAAACTCTCATTACATATCAACCTCCAAGAGTATTTTTTTAATCATCATACAAACATAATTATAGAATTTGGTAGGAGTATCACTATACCCAACAAACACAAACTTTGAACATTACTCTTCAGGTTCTTGAAGCAATTATAATGAGAATAATTTTAAGAAGGACAGAAGCTCCCTTTCTGGAATAATAAGAAGTAGCTGTTACTATGAGGAAGTGGAGAAGTCACTCTATTTTAATTTTATTTATTTATTTTGCCACATTAATACTCAAAGTGGTTTTATTTTTAGTTAACTTTTAATTAGTTGTGCAGAAGAAGAAAGTTGAGTCAGTTCCAGGCAGAGGAGAAAAAGAGTTCTTCTAGCCAACTGCATACTAATTAGAGTCGGGAAACTGGTGAATGGACATGAATTTGACTGATGACTAACTCTAAGATGGGGGCCTTGGTAAAGGTTCCCCAGGCGAATGCTGTGCCTTTAATGGTCAGTTTTAGAGAGGCAGCATGGAGAAAAGGGGCAGAATCACATAGTAAAAGGGCTCCAGGAAGACCTACAACTGGTCCAGTCAGCATGGTGAGGGGAGCAGCAAGACACCATGAGCCTGCTGAAGGGACTTCTGACTTCTAGGCCAGGCAGGCGGGGAGTTTACACTCTAGGTTTCTAAGCAGCAGAGATGCTTCCTAAAGATGAGTCTTTCGAGCAAGGTGGATTGAAGCAGGGAGCTTGAGTCAGGCAGTAGAACCTACAGAGTAAGTGATCGGGATCTTGCCTAACTTCCTGGCAACGGGGTTGAGATAGAGATTTGCAACACATCATGAAGGCAAAAGCAAATGAATTATTTTATTTTTATTTTTTTATTTTTTGAGACAGAGTTTCACTCTTGTTACCCAGGCTGGAGTGCAATGGGCGATCTCGGCTCACCGCAACCTCTGCCTCTTGGGTTCAGGCAATTCTCCTGCCTCAGCCTCCTGAGCACCTGGGATTACAAGCGCGCGCCACCATGCCCAGCTAATTTTTTTACTTTTTAGTAGAGACGGGGTTTCACCATGTTGACCAGGATGGTCTCGATCTCTTGACCTCGTGATCCACCCACCTCGGCCTCCCAAAGTGCTGGGATTACAGGTGTGAGCCACCATGCCCGGCCAATGAATTGTTTTATTGCCTGACTATAGTGAACAAGGGAGAAGGAGGCAAAGATGGCTCAGGTTCTATACCTCAGCCTTGCCTCTGCAAAGATGTGGTGCTGATGGAGAGGCCCGTTGGCTGAGGCAGACCAAGAGGCAGGTGAAGGCTGGGCTTATGCAGGTAAAGGCTGGGCCTATGCAGGTGAAGGCTGGGCCCCTGCAGATGAAGGCTGGGCCAAGCAGGTGAAGCGGCCTATACACCATAGAAGAGAATACCTGCTCTGCAAGCAAACAGACCTATGTTATGGTCCCATCCCTGCTAATTACTTGCTGTGTGACATTGGGCAGGTTACCTAACTTCTCTGCCTTAGGTTCCTCAACTATAAAATGGAGATATTGACCTGAAAGCATTTTGTGAAGTCTAAATTAGAAAACGTTCATCGTAGGCCGGGCACGATGGCTCAAGCCTGTAATCCTAGCACTTTGGGAGGCCGAGGCGGGTGGATCACGAGGTCAAGAGATCGAGACCATCCTGGTCAACATGATGAAACCCCATCTCTACTAAAAATACAAAAAATTAGCTGGGCACGGTGGCGCGTGCCTGTAATCCCAGCTACTCATGAGGCTGAGGCAGGAGAATTGCCTGAACCCAAGAGGCGGAGGTTGCGGTGAGCCGAGATTGCGTCATTGCACTCCAGCCTGGGTATCAAGAGCGAAACCCCGTCTCAAAAAAAAAAAAAAAAAAAAAAAGCAAAGAAAACATTCATCGGTTGCTTTGAATGGTGCCTGGCTCAGTACAGAGTCAATAACTGAGTCGTGATTCTTGAAGTTTGCATTCAGCAAATTGCTAGTGGAATCTTCTAGGCACCAAGTATTCCTGCCCAGCAGTGAGGAAACAGCAGGGAGAAAAGCAGACATTGTCCCTGCTGCTCTCCTGGAGGCTATAAAGCAGCAAGCTCTACTGATGGCAAGAGCCCTAGAGGCAGGGAAAGGAATGAGCAGCACATGGAGTAAAATGACCCTGCAGTGGGGACGGCAAGGCTGGGGAGGCAAAAAGGCAAAGCAGGCCCCGCGTATGGTCCACTTCCAGTCCATCCGTGCCGGTGCTCTCTCCCTACTTGTGAAGCCCCTTCTGCAGGCCACATACCCAGGCCCAGGTGGGAAACAGTAGCATCTTTTCTTTCGATCCACTTCAAGGAATGCCATGCCACCTTCTCCATGTGCCCAGCCCCCAGGCCTCCTCTCCAAGGACAGAAATGCTCAGCTGTCGCTTGCTTCCAGCCCCAGCAAGTGGGATGGCATCAGGCTATGCCTAGGAGGACATGTAGAGTGGTCCCCATGCTGGGAGGCAGTGGGCATTTGTCTCAACATCTGACAGCAGCCCCCGAAGGAGGCCCTGGATCTATAAGGCCCTCTTTCTGGCCCCCTGGGCTGGGAATTCAGCACCATTTCCGAAATAAAATGGCCTTGAGCTTCGTGTTTTAGATTCACTAGCCCATCTGCTGACATCCTGGGAGGAGGCTTATTTACAGCCCCTTAGAAGCCTCCACTGCCCAGCAAACCCCTCCTCTCCCTGTCAAGGGCTCAGAGGGGCCACATCAGGAGGCCTGGGGCCCCCCACGTGATGAGTCACTGAGCCTTGACCAAGCAGCGGGGCACTCTAGGCTGGGAGGATGCTGTATTCCTCCTCTCCTGGCACTGAGAACCACCTGGGCCTCAATCCCAAGTCAAGTGTGTACTCCTGTACTCCTGTTCCAGCCAAGGTCCGGCTGAAGGGCACAGGCTCAGTAAGCGAGGCCACCACTGAGTTGCTGCAATGCTGTCCTGACCTGGGACTGAGTTCTAGCAAGACAGCTACTTCCTTCTTGCTGAGACAATGCTCCCTGCAAGCAACTCCTTCAGTCGCGATTCCAGGCCCTGCATCCGTCTCTTCATTCAAGACATATCCCCGAGTCCTGCACTGACCAGGTACTGTCCTGCACATGTGGGCTCAGTCAAACAAGACACTGTCCCTGCCTCAACAAGATCACTGATCACTTGGACCACTTGGATCACTCAAACTGATCCAAGATGGCTGATCGCTAACAGCTTGGGATCGTAGCTCCCAGTGAAAGCCCAGAAAACGAGAGGAAGCCACACTTTCAGATGAATTTTCATCACTCATGGACCAGAAGATTTCCAGTGGAGGAGCCCCATGGGTCGCCAGTGCGAATCGTGTGGCCAGCGAAGCGGTTTTGCTGGCGCCTCGGCACGGCAGCTCTTCGTGCAGAGTAAACGGGATTGGTTCCCCTAGTGACCGGTGTTTGGAGCTCTGGGAAGGCAGAGCCGCTTGTTATGGACTCAAGAAGGAAGCCAGACCGAAGATTCCCAGGCAGAAGAGCACCATCAGTCTTATCGCTGTTGTTTTGGCCGGCGCAGTGGGTTGCTCAGATTCCAGCACTGGGAATCAATAAATTGGACATCGTCCACTCAGAAACCTAATTAGAAAGGCGGTAATTGTAAAGACAACAGATGGATAAATTCATAATAAAGGGAAGAAACCAGCCTAAAAAGGCCAATAATACTCAAAATCAGAACCCCTCTCCCTCCACAGGGGATTGCAATTCCTCCTCAGCAACGGAACAAACCCTAATGGAAAAGGACTGTGTTCCATTATCTGAAGTAGGCTTCAGAAGGTGAATGATAAGAAACTTTTGGGAGTTGAAAGAACTTGTTCTAACCCAATGTAAAGAAACTAAGAACTTTGAAAAAAGGTTTGACGAAATGCTAAAAAGAATGGACAATATAGAGAGAAATATAAATGAACTAACGGAGTTGAAAAATACAACACGAGAACTTAGTGAAATATGCACAAGTTTGAATAGCCGAATTGATCAAGCAGAAGAAAGAATATCAGAGGTCGAAGACCAACTTAATGAAATAAAACGAGAAGACAAGAATAGAGAAAAAAGGATAAAAAGGAATAAGCAAAGTCTCCAAGAAATATGGGACTATGTGAAAACACCTAATCTACGTTTGATAGGTGTACCTGAATGTGATGGAGAGAGTGAATCCAAGCTGGAAAATACTCTTCAGGATATTATCCAGGGGAATTTTCCCAATCTAGCAAAGCAGGACATTATTCAACCCCAGGTAATACAGAGAACACCACAAAGATATTCCTCAAGAAGAGCAACCCCAAGGCATATAATCGTTAGATTCACCAGGGTTGAAACGAAGGAGAAAATACTAAGGGCAGCCAGAGAGAAAGGTCAGGTTACCCACAAAGGGAAGCCTATTAGACTTACAGCAGATCTCTCAGCAGAAACCCTACAAGCCAGAAGAGAGTGGGGGCCGATATTCAACATCCTTAAAGAACAGAAATTTCAGCCCAGAATTTCATATCCTGACAAACTAAGCTTCACAATTGAAGGAAAAATAAAATCTTTTATGAACAAGCAAGTACTCAGAGATTTTATTACCACCAGGCCTGCTTTACAAAAACTTCTGAAAGAAGCATTACACACAGAAAGGAACAACCAGTATTAGCCTTTCTAAAAAATATACCAAAAAGTAAAGAGCATAAACATAAAGAAGAATTTACATCAACGAATGGATAAAATAGCCAGTTAACATCAAATGGCAGTAACCCTAAATTTAAATTGACTAAATCCCCCAATCAAAAGATAAAGCCAAAACCTAACACTATACTACATCCAGACCCATTTTATATCCAAAGATACACAAAGACTCAAAACAAAGGGTTGGAGAAAGATTTACCAACCAAATGGAGAGCAAAAATAAATAAATAAACAAAAATCAGGAGTTGCAATTCTCACATTTGATAAAACAGATTTCAAAGCAACAAAGATACAGTGGTAAAAGGATCAATGCAATAATAAGAGCTAAGGGTCCTAACACCTAGATACATAAGACCCATAAAGAGATTTAGACTCAACTAGACAGAAAATTAATAAGGATATCCAGAACTTGAATTCAGATCCAGAACAAGTAAACTTAATAAGTATTTATAGAGCTCTCCACTTTAAATACACAAAATATACATTCTCCACTTTAAATACACAAAATATTGATCGGCCATTATTAATACCTATTTTTAGAATAAAGCAATATTCCTGTTCTCTCTCCCTCTTTTTCTTCCTCTTTCTTCCTCACCTTCTCTCCTTTTTTTCTAAATAAATAAATAAATAAATAAAATAAACTGTCTCTTCTTACTATTTTTAATTTATTCTGATTTTGATGAAAATTTTATTCCCTTAAGAATGTAAATATCTTGTATATTTTGTAGGACTTTTGATGTTGACATTGGTTCTTGGTTTTCTCAGTGGCAAAGACTCTGTATGAATTCCTTGGTTAAAAAAAAAACAAAAACAAGATCACTGTCCAGGCCAGTCGCTGGGAGTGAGGCACTGTGTTCAGCATGTGGCAGAGAGAAGGGAACATGGGGGCACCCAAGAGAGGCTCCCAGCTCAGCCCAGAGCAGGGCCCAGGCCAAGAAGCAGTCATAAAGAAAGTAGAGCCTACACTGTCTCTCCAAGGAATAGCAGGAGTGACCAGGTGAAGAGGTGGAGAGAGGAGGCGATATTTAAGGAATTGTGAACTGCTCGTTGCCACTGAGGCCTTTTCCAAACTGGGGGCACTGCCTCATATGCCAGGTCGATACAGGACTCAAGGCCGCAGCTGCAACCCTGCCACCTGCGCCCCTGACTCCCTGAGCTCAGGTGGCACCTGTTCCCAGACTCCCTGTGCCAGGCTTTGGCCACCTGCAAGGCCACCACGTCTGGCTCCTGCCAGGCTTCCCATGCTTCGTCACCTGCTGTGCTGCCTCCTCTCATTTGTCATTGTTGTGTCCGGGGCCTTGCCTTCTGGGCCTGTGCCCACCTCCTGCAGCTTGGAGGTCCCTGCTGCTTGGTCAAGGCTCAGTGATTTGTTACCTGTGGGGCCCCAGGCCTCCCAATGTGGCCCCTCTGAGCTCTTGACAGGGAGAGGAGGGGTTTGCTGGGCAGTGGAAGCTTCTGAAGGGTTATAAACAACCCTCCTCCCAGGATGTCAGCTAGTGAATCTAAAACAGGAAGCTCAAGGCCATTTTCATTCGGAAATGGTGCTGAATTTTCAGCCCAGAGAGGCAGGGGAGCAGCCAAAAAGAGGGCCTGATAGATCCACGTGCTCCTTCAGGGCCTGCTGTCAGATGTCAGAGACAAGTGCCCACTGCCTCCCAGCACAGGGACCACAAGCCGGCCAGGCCCCTTGCCCTCAGCCACTCAGCCAGAGGAGCTTCCAGGGGGCCTTGTAAACAAGCCAGTGACAGGCCCGGCAGCCAGGCAGGAGTGTGGGGAGCAACAGAGGCAGACAAAAGCTGGAACACAGCTTTGTCCACGTGCGCATGTCCAGCCAGGACTCACCAGCTGCAGGTGTCTGCTCCTGGCCGCCCTCGGCCTTGCAACTAGGGACCTGGGGACCTGGGAGCCCCAAGACCTGGATTTTTGCCCAACTTTAATTTGAAAAAGATATGTGGCCTCAGACAAGTTCCCTTTCATCTCTGAACCTCAGTTGTGTCATCTGTGAGTGAATTAGAAATCTGGCTTTCTCTCACCACTCAGGGTCTCTATGACTTTAGTCCCATTTTAGCTCAGCAACCTCATTCTGAAGCCACCCCAGCACACCCAAAACAAAAAGAAAGTTCCCCTCCCATGCCCCACTACATGGTATATATTCTTTATAAAAAATTGTTCTTTCTTTCCTTTCTGAATTTTTTCTTTTTCTTTCCTTCTTTCTTCTTTCCTTTGTTTTCATTCACCAGACCCAATTTCTACTACAGGTCCACAATCCTTTATCCAAAACCCTTGAGACTTCAGAGTTAAATATTTTCCTAATTTTCAAAGGGAATGGAGTGCCTCTAACGTGTATCAAACCACACCCAGCAAGGTCTCAGGCGGCATCCCACCATCAAGCACAGTGATTCTGCTGCAAAGCATTTGAATATAACACATGAAATAGGATAAAGATGACTCAGTTCAGATAAAAACAAACAAGCAAAAAAACAGGATTGCTGTCAGGGGTTACAATGCCACAGCAGAGAGTGATGGTCTCAGCAGCATCTGAGGGGTCATGCTCCCCTCTGGAGCCCTAGAGCTGAGCTAGAGGCCAGCATGAATGAGGAGTTTGTGCAAATGCAGCAGATGGCATTGTGACAGGCTGACAGGACCCAGCCCAGGTGCCTGGAACCTGGGTTCCATCTGGGTTTCCACCTCTAATCTGCATGCTTGGGCAAGTTCTGTAATCTAAGCCTGAGTTCTTGTGTCTGTTGACAGAAATCATGATGCTTACCACAGAGTCATAGGGTGAAATGAGACCAGGTTGAAAGAAGGAGGGAGAGAATGATAGAAATGCAAGAAAAGGGGATTGGTGGTGCCTGCCCAGCCCCAGTTTTCCTCCACACAGCAGTGCCAAGAGTCTGCTTGTCTGAATTTTCTCCTATTCAGTAAGCTTCCCAGCGTATTCCTGATCCTTTTCTCTCCATTTTTCAGTACCTAGCAAAGAGTCTTGAAAATAATGGGGGTCTCAATAAATATATGTTGAATAAGTGAATCGGATAATGAATTATGCAGGATGCACTCAACAATTATTTGGTGGCTGAACAATGAAGACATCCCACGTCTGCCTGTCCCTGAGACAGTGGCCTCTTGTTCGACTGTCTGTTCTCCAAGCAGCCACCCCAGCCTGTCATAACCACTGTGAATAACAGCTGCAGAGCCAGTACACCTTAATCAGCGACCTGAACAGAATTGTATGCAGGGAGCTGGCCAGGTGGCATGTGTGTGGAATTTATAGCTACACTGGTACTTCATGAAGGTGCCAGAGAAGAGAACAAGGCAAGCTGCAGATGGCTGGCAGAAGCACAGGATTTTAAGGTGTACATACCTGTTTGTACATCCCAGCTTTGCCATTCACCAGCTCTGACCTTGGAGCAGGAGACCTAACCCTCCATGGGCCTCAGTCTCCATTTTTATATGAACATAATAATAAAATCTGCCTCCAAGACTTGTGGTACATATTAAAGTCAAGAATTAAGCAGTCAGAGGAAGCTGTTATTATTTTACATTGCAAACCATTGCTCTTTACAGCAAGACACAGAATGCCATCACCATAATTAGGTTAATGGCTTTAATATGTCTTGCAATCAAAGCACCTATATTTGTCTCAGGCATTTTATCACATATCATTTGATGCCATCCTGCCTGTCACTGTGGGACTTCTGTCAAGTCAGTGATTGACAGATGGGAGGAACCAATTAAGGAGCGACCCAGATTGTTCATGTCTTTCTTGCCTCTTGCTATAAATGTTCTTTCTCTACTCTCAGAATGTTCAAACCCTACCCATTTTTTTTCAAGAGCCAGTTAAAATGAGCTCTTCCCCGTGGAAACTTTCTTTTCCCCAGTTGCAAGTATTTTCTCTTCCTTCTATGCCCCCTGTAAAACCCTGATCACTTATTTTAGTGACAATGGACTTATCTCATCTCCCTTCTTGACTATGAGTATCTTGAGGGCAGAGGGCAGATTTTATTCATCTCTGTCTCTTTAGTGTTCAACACAGACAGTGACACTTAACCTAGCCCCAGCAACTAAGCAATCCCATGACATAACATTAGAAGAAAAGGAACGTTGCTTCATAGTGCATTGGAAAAAAGCAGGCAATGAATACAGGTCATGTGGCATCCCAACAGCAACTCTCTTTTCAGTGGGGCATTTTTGTACTAAGACCATATCCATGTACTTTCCTTGACTCTAGAGGTTTTCAAACTCAGGTGTGAAGCCTCCGGAAATACCAGGAGACTTTTCCAGGAATCTTCAAGCATAGAGAATGCTGATGGAATCAGTTCCCCACCTCACGGATTTCTGAATACTCTTTCCTCAATTTGTATCTAAGAACACCCCAAGGCATAGGCTGGCATGGTGACATGGTGGCTGTAATCTCCCACCTTCCCTTTCAGAGCCATACTTTCCCCACCCTATGAAAGAAAAGCATGCTCCTAACTCACCTCAAATCTTTCCATGTGGCTTTGGCTCTGGAGCATACAACAAGAAACAACACGTGTCCAGAGGCCTTGTCGACTCGTGACACTATAAAGCACCTAATCCAGCTAAGATTTCACTTCCAATGACATTTACTTTTTATATTTAGTTAATACGTATAAAAATTTGCAATATGTGTACTTTGCTCTGGTAAGTTGCATATTAAAAATAGTTGTAATAGCAATCAAATACAGAAAACAATGTTAACACTTCATAGCCTTAATAGATAAGGGAATTTTAAATTTTAAATTTCAAAATATGTGCATATTTTTGATGCAGGAATCCTCGAAGTATGATAAGGTGATTAATAAAAAGATTTCTAAGTGTAAAAATACATTAATTCAACATTCTGAAGGGGAAGAGAAGTCGAAATTCAAAGTACAGGAGAAAAAGGAAAAACATAAATTGGCAGCTGTCGGCCGGGCGCGGTGGCTCACACCTGTTATCCCAGCACTTTGGGAGGCAGAGGCGGCCGGATCACGAGGTCAAGAGATGGAGACCATGCTAGCCAACATGGTGAAACCCATCTCTACTAAAAATACAAAAATTAGCTGGGTGTGGTGGCACACACCTGTGGTCCCAGCTACTTGGGAGGCTGAGGCAGGAGAATCGCTTGAACCCAGGAGGCGGAGGCTGCAGTGAGCCAAGATCGCACCAGTGCACTCCAACCTGGTGACAGAGAGAATCCATCTCACAAAAAGAAAAAATTGCAACTGTTAAAAACAGTTTATTTATGTATTATATTTTTAAAGGATGGTGCATATAAAATAACTGTTATATTGCTTTATAGGCATTAAAAGAAGAGATGGATCATTTTTGTTATAAAATGTCAATAGTTTACAGTAAGCCAGAAATTATGTCATTTGCAGCTCTTTATAAGCATGATTCAAATGTTTACATATTAAAGAGGAAGGTACATTGATTTTTAATTTCAGAGGTATGCCGTGTTCCTTTTATCTGGACAACAAACAAATGATCTGATCAAATCTGAGACAGCAAAGGGAACAAGGAAAATACTAACCAAGGAACAGACAGTCCAAGAAATTAATATCTCATACATAGAGGGCAAGGCCAGAAGGGACTCAGGGGCCTCAGACTCTAGCCCTAGCTCTATCTACAAAAGTGTGACCTTGAACCAGTCTAACACTTGGTTCACCCACAAAATGAGGGAGGTGGACAGGAAGTTCTGTAGGGCTCTTCTTCATTGGTTCAAAATATTCCATTGCCTAATTTCAAGAAAGCAGCAATGATTCAGAGAATCATTTTAAAGTTTAACTTTGTCTGAGTTAAACTTCTCAGACAAAACCCTCTCCAGACCTGAGACTTCTGGAGAAAGGGAGATGAAAGAAGCCTGGTGTCTTTTCCCCCATAGACCCTGGGGGATCTCAGGGTCCAGTTATCCAGAAGAAGCCTAGGGCACATTGGGTGGCCTGTAAGCCTTCGCACACTGCACATTTGCCTCAAGACACACTAGAGAAGGAAGGAAGGGAGGAAGGGAGGAAAGGAGGAAGGGAGGGATGGAGGGAGGCAGACAGACAGACATCTCCTCTTTCTGAGTCACACTTCAAACCCAGGAAGCAACACATGAGGCAGCTTTACTTCCCTCCTCATTTAAAAAAAAAAAAAAAAAAAGAAGTGCAGGGGCTAGCCACTAGATTTTTGAGGCATTATGGTGGAGTGAGGGGGTGATATTCCCAAAACCAATCAGATATTTGCTTTGTCATGGAGGTCAAAAATGCCCTCCAAACAGGACTCTTCTGTTAAATGCATATGCACTTTAGAAGTGCTCCATGCTGTATTTGCTAATTTCTCAATATGCGATAGCCACTCTGTGCTAAGCTCTTTATACATTCTCTTTCCAACACTTCAGGAAACCTTGAGATAGGTATTATCACCCATTTCATAGGAAATCAGAAAGCTATGTGCAGAGAGGTTAGGTAAGAAGCCAAAGGCTAATCGGCTAGTATTACGGAGTCAGTGTTGAGGCCACATCTGCTGGTTTCTGAAACCTAAGAGGCAGTAGACTACGATTTAAGCAAAGTTCCACCACTATCTACTAGTGTGGCCTGGGAGGGCACTGAAGATGGAGAAGGTGATGACACCTGCCCACTTTATATAGCTTTCATTCTCACAGCCACCATTTTGTGTAGGATTTTTCTCATGCCTGCTTTCCAGCTGAGGAAACTGAGACTCTGTGCACGTACATAATTTGCATATGCAGAAAAAGCACTGTAACCTAAAGTTCAGTGTGGGATACTTTATGGGATACAATTCAAACCCCATAAAGTTATGGTTTATGTGCACTGTACCCAATTGAAGGGAACAGATGTTAAGAATGTTCACCATCAGCATCTCTGTATCTTTCAGACCAACACAGAAACACACTTGTACTCCTCCTTCTAAAGAACCTCCAGACTGGGCCAACTGATCAGATGTGTCACATGCTCTCCTCTTTGGAAGGCAGCCCATGATGAGGCCTCCTGGATATGTTTCTGGGGCATCTTTTAAGCATCGTTTCCAAGCAGCACTTTCCACCCTGTACTCCACCAAACACCAGTGTTTTTGCAAGATGTTAATAGAGAAAAATAGAGAAGCACTGTTTTATGGGCCAAATAAATTTGGACTGACATTATCACCCTCCTGAAGATTCAGAATGTCCATTAATATGTTAAAAGTCATCTTAAAGTCTTGTGCCAAAGAAAGTTGTTTAACTGTTTAACTGAGATTCAGCTTCCGAATTTGGGATATGTCGTCTACCATGTCTGGTATTGGATAAAAGACATTCATCCACAGCTCTCCATGTGATGTTGGACTAGAGGCATTCACTTGAAGCAATGATGTAGAATGAGAAGAGAAGGAGAGCAAGGGGAAATCACAAGCAAGCATCGATATTTTAGGGATGCGTAAAGGGAAATAACAGTAAAAAAACAAGGGAACAGAAGATTTCAAGAAAGAAGACATGATCAACTATGTTATCTGCTGCTGAAGGATCTGGAAGAGGAAGACTGAGGTAAGACCAGTGACTTCCCAGAGAGAGGACTTTGCCATACAGTGGATGAGGTGCAACCTGATTGCAAAGAAAAGCAATCATGATCTCTTCTTCTACCTTCTCCTGTTCATGTCTCTCTCTTCTTCCCTACTGGAATGATCCAGTCCTAAAACCATTGAATCAGGCTGACCAAGGTGGGCATCTTCTCCAGCTGAGGGATGGGGGCTGGAAGAGCTGCAGTGTCCATATGAGGAGTATAGGAGTGAGAGAACAGTGAGGAAAGCATCCACACAGACAGGACAGGCGAGGATGTCAAGGGATGGCCAAGCACAGGGAGTAAGAGCCTGAGCCTGGAGCAGCAGAGCAGCCCAGCATGGAGTGAGGCGATGTGTGCATAGTCTATGGCAAGGATGGGAGGCTGTTCACCCGTAGGGAGAGGAACAAGTTAGAAAATGCATCATGACAATGAGAGTTGGGTTTCTCCCTTTTAGAGAAGAGAGTCACAAACACGGAAAGGGAGAGAGCTAGACTAGACTTCTTTGTGTTGGATTAGAACTACATATATTGTGAAAATGTATGGATTTCAATATACAGCAGATCCCAAAATGCAGCTGTCATTTTAAGCTTTGATACCTTCATAGTATAAATGCTGCAAACTTGTACACTATTCGAAAGATGATTGACATTCCTTTTACTTGTATTTAATTTTGTAAATTTTGAACTACATAATTTTATATTTTCAGTCCCACTGAAGATGATAAACATTGGCTTAAAAATTAAAAATTGATTCGAATTTATATTTTTTAGAGTGTTCTGGAAGTCAAAAAAGGCTGAGAAACTGTTCCATGTGGAAAAAGTCTCAAGAAACACAACTGGTAGATGTACCATGTGACTCTGAACTGGGTCTATTTGCTCTAAAGGCTGTTGCTGGAACAACAGGCAAAACTTAAATGGGACAGAGGACTAGATGATAGGAAAGAATCAATGTTAACTTGACGATTTTGTGTGTATATTATGGTTATGTGGAAGATGGTCCTTGTCCATAGGAAATACACTCTAAAGTATGTGATAGGGTATCAGGACAACAAACTACTGTCAAATGCTTCAAGAAGGTTGTACTGCGTTTATAACCTTTCTAAAATTTGAGACTCATTTACAATTGTTTCTAGTTAAGGAGGAAATGTGGACTCATGTGAGACTCCATTTTCTCATCTGTCAAATGGGAGTGTTTGTGTCTGTGGAGGTCTATTAAGAAAATAATAATGTGCATTTTACCTGGAAAATTGCTTTGCACACATGAGGCGCTCATTACAGAACATCTGGAGAAACACTGAACTAGAGCTAAGCTATGGAAAAGGCTGGCTGTGTCAAAGGCAGGAAGGAACTCCTTGGCTCTAAGGAAGCATGAGCAGTGTTGAGTGAGGAATAAGTTTTATCTCCACTTGTTTCCTTGTGTATTTCAGGCAGGTTAGATATCATACTATTCAGAGGTGGGGACCAAAGACCCAGCCCTAATTTTCCTTTTCTAATGCTTGCCTACATTTTGCAAAGCCAGCCTAGAGCAGTGGCCTCAGCCTGGCTGTCAGGCCCCTCCAGCGGCCACCCAGAAATATCTCACCTCTTCATATGCAACGCCTCCGTGTTCTCAGCAATAACAAGTGTGGCTTCATTGCAAAAACCCAAAACACCAAATAGAGCAATTTAGGAAAAAAAAAATAGCTGAGTGGTTGGGCAGAAGAAAGACAGATTGTTCTTGGACCTTTAGTATCTTTTTTTCTAATTTCCAAGTTTATCCTAGGCAATTTCTTTAAACTTTATTTTTCCATAATATTGGAGTATAGGTGGTGTTTGGTTATGTAAGTAAGTTCTTTCATGGAGATCGGTGAGAACCTGGTGTCTCCATCACCCAAGCATTATACATGGCATGATATTTTATGTCTTTTATCCCTAGACCCCTCCCACTCTTCCCCTCAGGTCCCCAAAGTCGATTGTATCATTTTTATGCCTTTCTGTCTTCATGGCTTAGCTCCCACCTATCAGTGAGAACATACAATATTTGGTTTTCCATTCCTGAGTTACTTCACTTAGAATAATAGTCTCTAATTTTGTTCAGGTCATTGCAAATGCTGTTAATTCATTCCTTTTTATGGTTGAATAGTATTCCATATATATGGAATATATAAATATATGGAATATATATATGAAATATGAATATATATAGATATATATCTATATATATAGATATATATATGTGATCATATATATGTCAGAGTTTCTTTATCCACTTGTTGATTGATGGGCATTTGGGTTCATTTCACAATTTTGCTATTGTGAATTTCGCTGCTATAAACATGCATGTGGAAATATATTTTTACTTTTGTAAGAATGGCCATAACCAAAGAACCAAAAACCAGTTCCAAAAACCATAAATAGCTTTTATTACTTTGAGATATGTTCCATCAATACCAACTTTATTGAGGGTTTTTAGCATACAGGGCTGTTGAATTTTGTCAAATGCCTTCTCTGCGTCAGCCAAGATAATCATAGGTGTTGGTGTGGATGCAACAATCGGGGAATACTTCTACACTGCTGGTGGGAATATAAACTAGTACAGCCACTATGGAAAATGGTGTGGAGATTCCTTAAATAATAACTAAAAGTAGAACTACCATTTGATCCAGAAATCCCACTACTGGGTATCTTCCCAGAGCAAAGGAAGTCATTATTCTAAAAAGATATTTGCACATGGTTGCTGTCTTTTGAGTTTAAAATCATATGAACAGATCAGTGGTTCTCAATGCAGATCATGGAAAGAAATTCTGCCCCCTAGAGGACATTTGGCAACATCTGGGGACATTTTTGGCAGTCACAATCGGGGAGAGGATTGTTACCGGCACCTACTGGGTAGAGGCCAAGGATGCCGCTCAAGATTCTACAAGACTTTATATCCTGAGACTTTGCTGAAGTTGCTTATCAGTTTCAGGGGTTTTTGGGCTGAGACAAAGGGGTCTTCTAGGTTTACTATCATGTCGTCTGCAAATAGAGACAATTTGGCTTCCACCTTTCCTATTTGAATACCCTTTATTTCTTTTTCTTGCCTGATTGCTCTGGCTAGAACTTCCAGTACTATATTGAATAAGAGTGGTGAGAGAGGGCATCCTTGTCTAGTGCCGGATTTCAAAGAGAATGCTTACAGTTTTTGCCCATTAAGTATGATATTGGCTGTTGGTTTGTCATAAATAGCTTTTATTACTTTGAGATATGTTCCATCAATACCAACTTTATTGAGGGTTTTTAGCATACAGGGCTGTTGAATTTTGTCAAATGCCTTCTCTGCGTCAGCCAAGATAATCATGTGGTTTTTGTTTTTGCTTCTGTTTATGTGGTGAATTACGTTTATAGACTTGCGTATATTGAACCAGCCTTGTATCCCCGGAATGAATCCTACTTGATCATGATGGATAAGTTTTTTAATGTGCTGTTGCAATCGGTTTGCCATTATTTTATTGAAGATTTTTGCACCTATGTTCATCATGGATAAAATCAATGTGCAAAAATCACAAGCATTCCTATACACCAATAACAGACTTAAAGACAGCCACATCAAGAATGAACTGCCATTCACAATTGCTACAAAGAGAATAAAATACCTAGGAATACAACTTACAAGGAATGTAAGGGACCTCTTCAAGGAAAACTACAAACCACTGCTCAACGAAATAAAAGAGGACACAAACAGATGGAGAAATATCCCATGTTCATGGTTAGGAAGAATCAATATCGTGAAAATGGCCATACTGCCAAAAGTAATTTACAGAATCAACACTATCCCCATCAAGCTACCATTGAATTTCTTCACAGAACTGGAAAAAAACACCATGAACTTCATATGGAACCAAAAGAGAGCCCACATAGCCAAGTCAATTCTAAGCAAAAAGAACACAGCGGGAGGCATCACACTACCACACTTCAAACTATACTACAAGGCTACAGTAATCAAAACAGCATGGTACTGGTACCAAAACAGAGATATAGACCAATGGAACAGAACAGAGGCATCAGAGGCAACACAACATATCTACAACCATACAATCTTTGATAAACCTGACAAAAACAAGCAATAGGGAAAGGATTCCCTATTTAATAAGTGGTGTTGGGAAAACTGGCTAGCCTTGTGCAGAAAGCAGAAACTGGACCCCTTCCTGACACCTTACACTAAAATTAACACCAGATGGATTAAAGACTTAAACATAAGACCTGGCACCATAAAAACCCTAAAAGAAAATCTAGGCAAAACCATTCAGGACATAGGAGTAGGCAAGGACTTCATGACCAAAATACCAAAAGCATTGGCAACAAAAGCCAAAATAGACAAATGGGACCTAATCAACTCCACAGCTTCTTCACGGCAAAAGAAACATTCTCTAGGGTGAATCAGCTACCAACAGAATGGGAAAAAAATTTTTGCAGTCTACCCATCTGACAAAGGGATGATATCCAGAATTTACAAAGAACTCAAACAGATTTACAGAAAAATAACAAACAAGCCCATTCAAAAATGGGCAAAGGATATGAACAGACACTTTTCAAAAGAAGACATACATGAGGCCAACAAACATATGAAAAAAAATGCTCATCATCACTGGTCATTAGAGAGATGCAAATCAAAACTACATTGAGATACCATCTCACGCCAGTTAGAATGGTGATCATTAAAAAATCTGGAGACAACAGATGCTGGAGAGGATATGGAGAAATAGGAACACTCTTACACTGTTGGTGGGAGTGTAAATTAGTTCAACCATTGTGGAAGACAGTGTGGCGATTCCTCAGGGACCTAGAAATAGAAATTCCATTTGACCCAGCAATCCCATTACTGGGTATATATCCAAAGGACAATAAATCGTTCTACTATAAGGACACATGCACACGAATGTTCATTGCAGTACTGTTTACAATAGCAAAGACCTGGAACCAACCCAAATGCCCATCGATGATAGACTGGACTGGGAAAATGTGGCACATATACACCATGGAATATTATGCAGCAATCAAAAATGATGAGTTAGTGTCCTTTGTAAGGCCATGGATGAATCTGGAGAACAGCATTCTCAGCAAACTGACACAAGAACAGAAAATGAAATACCACATATTCTCACGCATAGGGGGGTGAGGAAAAATGAGAACACATGGACACAGGGAAGGGGGTACTACACACTGGGGTCTACTGGGGGGAATAGGGGAGGGACAGCATTGGGGGGAGCTGGGAGGGATAGCCTGGGGAGAAATGCCAAATGTGGGTGAAGGGGAGGAAGGCAGCAAAACACACTGCCATGTGTATACCTATGCAACTATCTTGCACATTCTGCACATGTACCCCAAAACCTAAAATGCAATTTAAAAAATAAATAAATAAATAATAAAAAAAATAAAAGATTCTACAAGACCCAAGACAGCCCCCACAACAAAGAACTGTCCAGTCCAGAGTATCAACAGTGAAACAGTTAAGAAACCCCATAACTTATTATCTAACAAAAATATCCACAAATAAAAGTTTGGCTGCTGCTTTGAATCAAAAGTATATTCCTACCACATGATTCAGCAGGAAGCTCTTGACATTTTAATGGGCTAAAATATGTGCACGACCTAGGGTGGAAGCTCCCAATTCTCAAGCCCAGTGTGACAATATATATTTAATACTCACCCAGCTTATTCCAAGCTGGGTTATTGCAGTTAGTGGGGGAAAGAAAATGTCCTTGAGGCAGAAGTGGCGAGGGGTGATAGAAAGCAGCTGGATTAGGGGGTCAGGAGGCTAGAATTTAATTTTGGTTCTATTGCTTATAACATTCACAACTGGCCAGGAATCTCTGTTTTTCCTCCTCTGTAATGTGGCAAACGTCCTCAAATTGTTATCTCTTCCACCCTTTAGCTGACTGTTTTTTGACCTGCATACCACACGGCAGGAGATAGATTAAAGCAGACCTTGAAGGCCAAATTCCTTAGGTTCCCTTCTGAGCTTCTTGCTCTTTAACATTTCCCTTCCCATAGGCCTTGCTGCAAACACTAGCTTCAGTATCTGCCTCTAGCCCATCTGTATGAGCAACATTCTGTCTTCTTCACTGGCCTTTGAAACTCCATGTCTCAAACGCTCTCTGTTTAGCCCCTGTTTTGAGATTCCCTCTATTTTTCTGATTCCTGGCCCTTGCAAAATCTGTCCCCAGACTGGGGTCAATGCATATTTCACTTCTATATCCTGCAGAGGAACGTGGATTCTAGTGAGATGATAGGTATAGAGACAATCTGTAAACGCCAGTGGGCTCCACAAATGTAGGGAAATTGTTTTTATAAGGACAACATCTTACTGTCTCCTAGCCTTATGGCCTGACACCAAACCTTGTACATAACTGATGTGCAGTAAATGTTCCTTGTTGATGAAGCAGCTCATTATCTGTGGATTTGTTTTTTAGATAATAAATTAAAGGTTTCTTAACCTTTGCATTGTTGACACTTGAAACTGGACAGAGCATAAAACACCATGCCCATTCTCACAGAGCCAACCTGTACTGGGGAAGATAAGCAGATGCCTCCGGAAGGCCCAGTGAGCCCTATCAGGAAATAAACCCACGCCTGAGTGATAGAGAGGACCCCTTCAGAGACCCCCTCAAGTTGGAGCCCTGGGAGCCCAACACAGCTGGCAGAGACCTCCCTCGGCACTAACCTGATTAGATCCCACCTGGGGAGTTGAACTTTCATTTTTCATAGCATGTACATCCAGAGAAAGTCAATCAGGACGGAGAGAGGCCTAGATTCTCTCTCCCATGAGAACAGGCTGAAGATATCAGAGACATTGGGACAAGAGAAGACCTGGGCTGAAAACTTACTCTGTAAAGCTTGGAGGGCCTGAATTAGAATGAAAGAGGAGATTTCAGCTCAGCATAAAGAAAACCTTTCTGGCAATTAGAGTCAGATGACAGCAAAAAGGCAAACCACAGGAAAGCATGTATTTGTAGTCACGAACTAATGATGTTAGGGAAGGATAGCAGTGCCACTAAAATAATAAACAAAAAACACTCCATGTAGGAGTGTTGTCATTTAACACAACAAGCAAATATGCCTCATCAAAAGTAAACTCACCTGGATCCCAGCTCTGCCACCAGCATGCTGAATGATGCTGAATGAGTCCCCTAATGTTGCCAGGCCTCTGCTCAGTCATCTACAAAAGGGGGATAATTGAACCCATAAGCATCAAAATGGAATAAGATATGTAAGTTCACTTTGAAAAAGCATAAAATGAGATATGGGTGTGAATTTGTGTCTCAAATCTCCATCCCCCTGCCATGTCCGGAGAGCACATTCCCAGCTTGGCCGCAGCTCCCCGCGACAGGTGTCCGCAGGCAACTGGAGTCTCAGGACCACCACCTGTGCATAAGTGAAGGTGTCTTTTAGTGGGAGCAGCATGGAGAGAGCTGTTGATTTAATGAACAAAGTGGACTGCATTAGACTGTCTGCAGGAAGATCATATTTTATTGAAACAAGGCAGAACACAAACACAGGGCCTGCTGAGCCCCTGTTTATTCCTCCCCTGATCCTGGTAGGCATGGGCAACAAGCTGGGCATGCACAGGCCAAGCTTCCTGCTCAGGACCCGGGCATGTACCAGGAGGCAGATGAGGGAGCACACACAGCCCTGCTGAGTAAGTGCAGAAAGAATGGGACTTCAAGTCAGGGAGGGGGAAGAAGGGGAAACTGGGGATCCCAGATCTGCTACTTTCTTATTGGTGATTTAAAACTAATATTGTAAGCTCTCTGAGTCTCAATGTTTTCAGCCATAAAATTGAGGATATTATCATAATCCTTTCCTCGGAGGTTACTAGGAGGATTAAATGAGATAATGATGGACATAGCCTTAATCACAAGAGAAATAAGGGAGAGCACATGCTTTACTCCCCCGACTTCCCAGTAAACAAAACTGGTGTAGCTGTCAGACATAACACAGGTGGCTCAAAAGTATAAGGAATCAGCCACATAATTTATGACCTGAAAACAAGCTTAGTTCTTCTGTAACACATGTAAAAAATATTATGATGTTTTCACTTATACAGAAAATAAAAACAAGGAAAAGCCATAAGTACTTGCTTCTGAGAGAGGCTGGAAAGGATCATTTGGGGCTCAGGATGAGATGATAAAACCGTGTCCCAGGGAATTTGGAACCAAAGACACAAAACACATGCTCCTGGTGTAGACGTAGTCTTTTCCATATATCCACGTGCTTACCTACATGTGTGCATACACATATATTTGGACTCAACTGGATCTAAGGTGTTGGCTGAGATGCAGCCTGGTATGGGGAAAAGAACAAGGCTCCAGAGTTAACCTGCATCTCAGACTTGGGGTTTTCTTATTAGCTTCAAGACTCTGAGCAAGCTGCATAATAACTAATTTTCAAAGCTATCATGAAGATTAAATTAAATCATGTATGTAAATTTTCTAATCTAATGCTTGGCACATAATAACTGATAAATGGTAGTTTTAAATTGTAGCTGTTATCTGTATGAATGCATGTGATTGCATTAAAATGCTCCTGTGTGTTGGTAGAAAGGAAGCCCATTTGAGCTGATGTCATCAAGGTCACTGGGCACATACGTGGTGATTGGCGTGCTAATCCACAGTTTCTGCATCCCAGCCCTGCCCCTTAGAGAAATTCATCAAGCAGGAGAAACATTGCAAACGACTGGCTTCACCCAGGACCCCAATCAGTGTACTCCGGAAGGCTGTTCTCTGGCTCCCTTCCCGCTCTGTGGGTGGTGACAATCCAGAAGGAAACAATGTCAGTGTGAGTTCATGGAAACCATTTGTTTGCCAAATTCCTTCTTGAGTACGTGGCTAAAACCCTTTGTTTATAATTCTTCACCTGTGGTTTCACAGGTGAAGATAAGCAAACCTTAAAGAAAAGCATTACATTATTGAAGCAGCAAGAATATGTACAGGTCGGGAGGGGAGGGAAGAGGAAGAAAGCCAGGGGTCCAGCATAAAGCAAGACTGAGGCACATCAGCCCCTCCAAAATGTGCAGCAGAGACCCCAGGAAGCACCTTCCAGATCATTAAAAGGAGAGCAGCCACAGCAAGTTGCGGTCTGCTGGAATCCAGTTGGGCCATCCCCAGTTCCAGGCAACATTGTGGTCATCCCACATTGATTAGGTATGTCCTTCTGGGATTCTCCTTTGAAAAAGAAAGGTGTGTTACTGCTGCCTCATTTCTGGCATCATGCAGCATTTCTCCAAGACTCAGGCTTTATAATCTCACCTGCCACAACTTTGGATTGGAAAGCATACGTTAGACATTGAGCTTGAAGGTTACTTCTCAGAGTACCATCTATTATCCTGTGTTATCACTAAACAGAAAATGTAGTCGGTCAAGCTGCACAGAGCGATAAGATGCATGCCTGAGCTGCCAATTGGGCTATTTATACTAGAGGAAGGATATTTTAAAATCCCATATCAGTATCTAACCCAGCATGATCCTTTTATGTGCAATTATCCCCCAGTTGGGCATGAAATCCAAATAAATGTTTAGAAATGCTCGAACCTCCAGATGAAAGCTGTAATTAATGTATCAGTGATTTTCTTCTAAAGGGCATGCAATCAAAAAGAGGAACCAGCATATTAGAGCAATTAATAGAAATTACAGAGAGTTGTGAGGACAATGGTTTTGCATTCTGGTTTCAAACGTTTTTAGGATTTAGACATCGTGAGGTCAAAATTTGTTGTGGCTGACACCTGATTAACATTCATAGTTTACGAAAGACATCACACATGTAGACTGAACTTTGCAAATAGTAAAATACAAAAGACAATAACCTGCCACATGAAACTTGAAATGTGAACAATATGTAAGCTAAATGGCAGAGGGAAACTAAGCGGTCATTTAAAACAAGGTGATCAGGAAAGGGACAGTAGTCTTAGGCAAAGAGGAGAGATTCAGGAATCCTGGGAATAGGCCCAAGATTATAAGCCCATGCAGTGCCCTCTCTATAGCCAACTCTGAGCCTGAGAGATGCATCTAGGTATCACTTGTTAGGGATTCAGCTGTTCCCCCACAAGCAACCTTAAATGGCTGGTCTATGCTGCAAACTTCCCTGTCTAATCCATCGTCAATCATTGACTCTAAAATCATCCTTCTCATGGAGTGTGGGCAACTCCAGTATAAATCCTTGTCTTTGTATTCTCCTTCTTCAGTTCAGTGCCTTGCAGAGAATAGATGCCCAGGAAATGCTTATACAATTATATGCAGTTAAAATGGGCTTCTTGGCCGGGCACAATGGCTCATGCCTATAACCCCAGCACTTTGGAAGGCTGAGGCAAGTGGATACCTGAGGTTGGGAGTTTGAGGCCAGCCTGACCAACATAGTAAAACCCCATCTCTACTAAAAATACAAAACTAGCCAGGCATAGTGGCACATTCCTGTAATCCCAGCTACTTGGGAGGCTGAGCAGGAGAATTGCTCAAACGTGGGAGGCAGAGGTTGCGGTGAGCTGAGATGGTGCCATTGCACTTCAGACTGGGCAACAAGAGTGAAACTCCATCTCAAAAAAAAAAAAAAAAAAAAAAGAATGGACTTCTTACATCTATTTAATTTTTAGGAGGGACCTCCTTTTGAATTTCTAGAAATGTGTGTGCATCTTTCAAGGCCCCCTGTTCTTTGGCTCATCCCAGAAGCCTTCCTTAAGCCTGTAGCTCACAGTGGTCTGACCTTCCTCTGAGCTTCAAAATCACAAACAGTCCCTCTCTTTCTTTAGTTATCTCCATCTACCCTGTAAGCTCCTAGAGGATGGAGAGAATGTCTTTTTGATCATCACATCTTTCAACTGATTTTTGAATATATAACATTTTATAGACTGAATTATTCCCCCTTTCCCAAAATTCATATGATGAAGCCCTAACCCTCAGTATACCTCAAAATGGGAGTGTATGTGTAGATAGGGGCTTTAAGGAGGTAAGTAAGGTTAAATGCAGTCTTAAAGGCGGGGGGGGCTCTCCAATATGAGTGGGTCATTATAAGAAAAGAAAGCCATCAAGAATGTACACACACAGGAAAAGGCCATGTGAGGATTTCTTGCAACATATGCAAGAAGGTGGCCATCTGCAAGCCAAGGACAGAGGCCTCAGAAGAAAACACATGAGCAGTAGCTTGGTCTCCAACTTCTACCCTCCAGAATTGTGAGAAAGTAAACTTCTGTTGCTTCAGCCACTCAGTCTATGATGTTTTGTTATGACAGCCCTAGGAAACTAATATATAAGATATAGGGTGTAAAACGATGTTTTATTTGTCCTATCTGCCATAAGCAGTAGAAGGGGAAGTTGGGACATAGAACAAAGAGGGCAGTAGAATGTTCAGTATATGTCTTGCTAGGCCCATTTATTTGGTCTAAAGTGTTGTGAAAATTTGATGTTTTCTTATTGATTATCTGTCTTTGTTGTCAAAAATGAAGTACTGAAGTCTCCTACAAACTAAACTCAAAGTTAGTAGAAGGAAGAAAATAATAAAGATTAGAACAGAAATAAATGAAGTAGAAAATAGCAAAACAACAGAAAAATTCAACGAAACTGAGTTGGCTTTCTGAAAAAATAAAATTGTCAAACCCTTAGCTAGACTAAGAAAAAAAAAAACAGAAAAGACTCAAATAAATAAAATAAGAAATGAAGGGGAGACATTATAACTAAAACAACTAAAATGAAGAGATCAGAGGACTCGTATGATCAATTAAACATCAACAAATTGGAACCTAAAAGAAAGGTATAAATTCATAGAAACATATAATCTACCAAGACTGAATTATAAAGAAATAAATCAACTAAAGTAGTTTAGCATGCAAAAATAAAGAAAGAAAGAAATAGAAAAATTTGGACAGAACAATAACAAATAAGAACACTTGATCGGTAATCAAAAACTGGTCTACAGAAAAAAGCCCAAGACCATATGGTTCCACTTAAGAATTCTGCCAAATATTTAAAGGGTAATTAACATGAATTCTTTTTAAATTCTTCCAAAATATCAAAGAAAAAGGAAAACTTCCTAAACTCATTTTATGAGGTCAGCATTACCTTGATATCAAAGCCAGACAAATCAAACTCAGCAGCACATTAACCCAAGTGGGATTTGTCCCTGGAATGCAAGGATGGCTCAACATGTGCAGATTAATTAATGTAGTAGAACCCACTTAGAGAATAAAGCATAAATATCACATAATCATCTCAATAGATGCAGAAAAAAGCATTTGACAAAATTCAACACCCTTCACAATAAAAACTCTCAACAAATAAGTATAGAAAAAAAATCTATCTCAACAAAAGTTATGTAACATATTTTAATTAGTTCAAATATGGTGAGTATTTCACAATATGTAAATATATCAAAAAATCAAGTTGTACATCTTAAACATATAAAATTTTATGTTAATGGTATCTCAATAAAATTGAGATATATCAACTTTATCTAAAAATTGATAAAGTTGAGATATATCAACCATATCAAACCGAAAATAAATAAATAAAAGTCACATGTGAAGATCCCAGAGTTAACATTATACTCACTAAAGAAAAACAAAACCCTTTTCTTTTTAAAGACCAGAAACAAAACAAGGGTGCTCTCTCTCAGTACTTCTATTCAACATAGTTCTAGAAGTACTAGACAGAGCAATTAGGCAAAAAAAGAAATAAAAGGTATCCAATTGATAAGGAAGAAGTAAGATTATCTGTTTGGAGATGACATGATCTTATATGTAGAAAACCATAAAAACTACACATGAAATATTGTTAGAACTAATAAATTCACTAAAGTTGCAGGATATAATATCATCATACAAAACCAGTTGTGTTTCTATACACTAACAACAAACTATCCAAAAAGGAAATTAGGAAAACAATCTCATTTATAGAAAAAACAAATAGAATAAAACACTTAGAAATAAACTTAACCAAGGAGGCAAAAGCCTCCTTATACAAGGAAAACTACAACATATGGTAAAAAGAAATTAAAGAATACAAGTAAATGGAAAGATGCCTCATGTTTATGGATTGGAAGACTTGTTACTGTTAAATTGCCTGTACTAAATAAAGCAATCTAAAGATTCAACACAATCTCTGTCAAAATCCCAATGACATTTTTTTACAGACATGGAAAATCCTAAAATTCACATGAAACCACAAAGTCCCTGAATAGCCAAAGCAATCAAAGAACAAAGTTGGAAGCCTCATACTTCCTGATTTCAAAATATATTACAAAGCTACAGTAATCAAAATTGTATGCTACTGACATGAAGACAGAAATAAAGACCAATGGAACAGAGTAGATAGCCCAGAAATAAATGCACACATATACAGTCAATTGATCTTTGACAAGGGTGCCAAGACTATACAATGAGGAAAGGATAGTCTTAACAAACAGTACTGGGAAAACTAGATACTGACATGCAAAAAAAAACATGAAATTGTTGCTTATCTTACACCATACATAAAAGTAAAGTCAAAATGGATTAATGATTTAGACTTAAGACCTGAAATTATTTTACTAGGAAAAACCTTCATGACATTGATCTCAGCAATTATTTCTTAGATTTGACACCAAATGCATAGTCAACAAAAACAAAATCAAGCAAGTGGGACTATATCAAACCAAAAAGGATTTACACAGCCAAAAAAAAAAAAAAAGAAAGAAAAACCATCACACAGTGAAAAGGCAACCTATGAAATGGGAGAAAATATTTGCAAACCATACATTTGGTAAGGGGTTAATATCCAAAACACAGAGAAATCATACCACTCAAGAACAAGAAAACAAATAATCCAATTAAAAATAGGTAAATGATTGGACATACATTTCTCCACAGAGGACATACATATGACCAATAAGAACATTAAAAAAAAAATTGACATCACGAATCATCAGGAAAATGCAAATTGAAACCACAGTAAGAATCTCACATCTATTAGGATGGCTATCATCAAAAAACAAGAGATAAGTGCTGGCAAATATGTGAAGAAAAGAGAACACTTGTATACCGTTAATTTTTGGTGAGAATGTAAAATGTTACAGCCACTGGGGAAAACAGTATGGAGCTTCTTCAAAAAATTAATAATAGAACTACCATATGATCCAGCAATCCCACTTCTGGGTATATAATCAAAAGAAATAAAATCAGTATCTTGAAGAAATATTAGCACTCCCATGTTCATTGCAGCACTATTCATAATAGCCAAGCTAAGGAATCAACCTAAGTGTCCATCAATAAATAAATCAATAAAGAAAATGTAACAATGCATACAATAGAATATTATTCAGCCTTAAAAAGAAAGAAATCCTGGATGTGCATGCAGGCTTGTGTCTGTAATTCCAACACTTTGGGAGGCCAAGGTGGGTGGATTACTTGAGTCAAGGAGTTTTAGATCTGAGCAACAGAGTGAGACCTCATCTCTGCAAGAAATCAAAAAGTTAGCCAGGTGTGGTGGTGCAAATATTTGGGAGGCTGAAGAGGGAGGATCACTCGAGCCTGGGAGGTAGAGGCTGCAGCAAGCTGTGATCATGCCACTGCACTCCAGCCTGGTGACAGAGTGAGACCCTGTCACAAGAAAATAAAAGGAAATAAAAGAAGAGAAGATAGAGGGGAGGGGAAAGAGAGAGAGAAAGAAAGGAATCCTACCACATGCAACAACATGGATGAGCCTGAAGGACATTATGTTAAGTGACATGTTAGTCACGGAAGAACAAACACTGCATGATTCCACTTATATGAGGTATCTAAAATGGTCAAACTCAGAAACAGAGAGTAGAATGGTAGCTTTTAGGAGCTGCGGTGGAGGGGGAAATGTGAAGTTGCTGTTCATGGGGTATAAAGTTACACAAGATGAGTAAGTTTAGAGATCTGCTGTTCAACACTGCACCTATAGTTAACAAACTGTGTTACACAATCACAAGTTTGTTAAGAGTTTACTTCATCTTAAGTGTTCTTACCATAATAAAAACATAAATATGTAAGCAAAATTAAAATGAATAAAAATAAAATATTCTGAGACCCAATTTGAAATTAATTGAGAACAATACATAACTAAAAGAGTTTGAAGAGTTTCCCTTGAAGGTCAAAGGAAAAAAAAAAAAGAAAAAGGAAAGTGGACTTATCCTCTAAGTGTTAGAGTTTAACAAACACATTGATAATTTCTACAATTACTCCTAGATTCCTAATTATGAATATTGATTTATAACAAAGAATGATCTAAGGTTGAGGAACTTTGGGATTAAGTGAAACCTGGACTTGATTTATAGCTCTGCCACGTACTGGCTGTATAGCCTCCAGCAGGTCCCCTAAATTCCCTGACTTTAGTTCCCTAACATATTTTCTCAAACTTGAAACATCTACTTACCTAGTCTTAGCCTAGTCTGTCGTGAGCATTAGTGAGTTTATGTGTGGGAAACATCTGTCATGATCCTTATATCCACAGATGCTGAATTCAATGGCAGCTACAATTAAGAAGGCATCCAAAGGAAGAAGGAGGATATAAATTCTGGAGACACTGAGGAAGATAAGTGCTGATACATGTTTTCTTGAAAGGTTCTGGGTATAAATCTCTACTGAGGACTTTATCTAGACCAGGATGAGAGGCAAAAGCAATGAACCCCAAACCCCACTCTGCCACCCACTCACTATGCAGACTTGAAGCTAGTCTTTTCCTGGACAGAGACAATGTAATCATCTTTTGAACCCTGGTGACTGTTACATGGGCAGTTTTAATAAATTATATCCATGTAGTACAACTAGTTAATAGGGGTAGTAGTAACATAGCCGTAGTGACTCTGATTCAATTTTCTAAGCAACATGCTGACTTACCCTGGCAGCCTCATCCAAAAACCACATCGGAAAAACAGTGCATTTGCCTGGCTTCTAAAAATTCTGGACACAATCTCTTTATCTACTTGTATTAATCTGTTTTCTGTTACTTATAACAGAATACCTGAAACTAGATAATTTATAAGAAAAGGAATTTATTCTTTACAGTTGCGGAGGCTGAAAAGACCAAGGTCAAGGGCTGCATCCAGTGAGAGCCTCCTGGTTGCTGGGAACTTTCTGAAGAGTCCCGAGGCAGCGCAGGACGTCACATGATGGGGGGCTTAGCTTGTTCCTCTGGTTCTCTTCCTCTCCTTTTAAAGCCACCAGTCCCACTCCCTTGACAACCCATTAGTCCACAAATGGATTAATGCATTCAGGAGAGCAGAGCTCTCATGACCTCATCATCTCTTAAATGCCCCACCTTTCTGTGCTATCACATTAAAAATCAAATTTCAATGTAACTTTTGGAGGGGACGGATATTCAAAGCATAGCACTGCCCAATGGGAAAAGAATGTGAGAACACACACACCGCGTCTCCTTATGTCTGACTTGTCAAAACCCTTACAGCAGAAGGTACCTAAAATAGCTCCTAATGATGAGCCCAGTGGTAAAGCAGCTTCAGAAATTGTCAAGTTGCCCAGCAAAGAGATTCCTTCAGTCATGACAAAAGCCCAGTGTTGTTCTCAATCCTTCGTCTTGAAATGATTACCTTCCAAGACTCCTGCGTCATGCTAATGAGTTCTTTTTCTGAACGATCTCCATTCTTCAGATCACTGAGCTCTGAAGTCAGGCTCACCCTGGGAACTGCGGATCTTATCATGGTTTCAGTCAGGCTCAGGAAAAAAATGGATCTGAAAAAGAGATAGCAAAAATGGCAGATGACACTATTAAAACTACTTTTCACATTTCAAGGGATGAAAAGCCAGGAGATTTTTCTCACCTCTACAGCTCTGTAAAATCTTCGGTTATATTAAAAAAAAAAAAACTTTTTAAGGATTTTTTTCACTGTGACAGCGTCTACATAGAACATTAATGACAGAAACTACTTAAAACCAAAAGCAAAGACAGACTCGTGTTTGGCTTTGTCTGTGAACATTTGTTAAAAAATGAGAGTAGATGAGGATTATAATGGAGAGGCAGGAAGGCAGACGCGGATTGAGAATTGGAGTTACCTGGTTCTTGACCCAGACAAACCTGAGACCATTTTATCGTGTTAGTGGCCCAAACTACTCTTGTCTCAGGTGAGCTAACTTTGGTCAAAACCCCTACCATGAGAACATCAGAACTGCCAAGTCCTGGCAGTATACTTTATTTTTTAAAATTGATTAATTTCTAAAAGCGGAGCTCAACTGACTCCTGACCTGCTGTCTGTCATGGCCTTACTCACAGTGTGGTACTAGCTGTCTCTGTATTCTCCCATTCTAGGGAAACCAAAGGGCCAGGTAGAGTGGCTCTACAGTGAGTCTCTCTGACCCCTCAAGTCCTGCCTCCAACAGGCACAGCTGTTTCTTCAGACGTCTAATGCTGATGCCCCTACTGTGGCCTTGAGGATAAACTACAGCTCTTTTTGTATACACAGGGTCCACCCTGGCCCCTCTGGTAACAAGAATAAAACTCAAATACACCCACATTGAGGCTGCAGGACTCCACAGCTCCTGCCCCTGCTGTTGGCTGCTTGCTGCTATTCCCCGTGAAAATCAAAGTAATTTAGGTATTGTTGGCCCCATGTCTGCTTCCATTTATCATGAGTGGCTCACCAACAAGAGAAGAACACTCCATGGCTCCTCTGTGCCTCTAAGTCCTATTCATTCGTCTTGGCCAGGCCAAAGGCAAGTTTCCCGCCCTGCAGCCAATGCTCTCCACTAGCAACACTAATTCCCTTCCATGAAAAACTCCATGCCCTTTCACACTAGGAGGCCTATTCCCTTCCATGGAAAATTCCATCTCTTCTCACATCACGGTGTGCACTTGTCCTCAGGGCTCCATACAACCATCACAGAACTGGCATCATTAGCATATATTGCAATGCATATACATGATCATGTTCTTACAAGATTTACTTGAAATACCAAAATATAAAACATAAAAGTACAGTTTATTTGGGAGAAGAAAGAGGGGTGTCCTCCTCTCTGAGTCCTTTATCTCACAGCGTCCCCTACATAGGCCATCACCCGCTTCTTAGAAACCACAGCTTGAGCTGAAATTCTTCATTTTGCAGATGAAGAAACTGAGAACTAGAGAGGAAAAGGACACCCAAGAATGCACAGTGGGTTAATGACAAGGCTGGTGAGGCAGATAGATAGCATCTTCCAAAGCTGGCCACTTCAATACAATCCCATCCCACATATTCTTCCTATAATGTGACATCAATACTCCTGCCCTAGAGGAAAGGCCTATGTTCCCAACCCAGGGAAACAAGAGACCAACTCTTGGTAAGATGAACTCTTGAAACCAGTGATTCTCAACAGGGAACAGTGATCCCCTTCCCTTAGGAGACTTTCAGAAATGTCTGGGGACATCTTGTCATCTACTGGCATGCAACTACATGGCCTGCAATGCCCAAGAAAGCCCCACAACAAAGAATTGCCCAGGCCCATATTAATGGCACCAAGGCTGAGAAGCCCTGCTTTATATGGTAGCAGAGGATGGGAGAAAACCTCAGGTAGAAACAGGAGAATTCAGGGAGGACATGGATTTCTCCTGGGTGGTCAAGGGGACTCATTTTTTTTTACCCAAGCAACAAATGAGCATGTCTCATCTTCTTGCTTCTGAAGGTGAGAACAATACTCTATATCTACACAGCAGCTTTTCCACTAGAGGTGGGAATTTAGAGCAACAAAGAGGTCATGAAAACATAATCAAGAAAAAGTGAAGTGTATTGATTATGTCTTTATCCCTAAAGATTTCGTGAAGTGAATAAACATGCAAACTTGGATGCATATTCACACAAATTAATATTTGAATTTTTCTGTCTACTTGCTCAGGATGGCTCTCTAAAAGGAATTACTGCTTTGAAGAATTATCTGTTTTAAGGCTCTGGAGATATTTTCTCATTACTTTCCAAAAGTTTTAGCAGATGAAACCCCTTCTAGCAGTCTGTGAGAGTACCTGCCTCATGGATCTTGCCAATATTTTTATATTACCTTTAATCTTTGCTTATTTACCAAGAAAAATACTCCCCTTGCTGTTTTAATTGACTTTAATAGGGTTAAGCTTGATTTGTTTGTTTATTGGCCATTTGTATTTATTCTTCAGTAAAATTCCTGTTCAGGTCTTTTGCTCATTTCTCATTACAGTTTTAATGTTTTCTTATTGATTGGTGTGAATATTTTTACATATTAAGTACATGACTCCTTTACTATATCACTATAAATATTTTCTAATTTCTCATTTGTCTTTTGAATTTTTTATGATGCTTCTATAGTACTGACAATTTTTAAAGATTTTTATCTAGTCAAATCCATTTAATTCTTTGAAATTTCTCCAATAGGGAGTTGCTCCTTAAGTTGTCAGGAATTTTTCTATTTTAATCTTGGTTTTGCATTTATAGTTTACAAAAATATAATCACAGAACTATTTAAACAGTCTCAATACAATGAGTTCAGGGAAATAATAAATATACTAGGAGTCATAGAGAATTGAAAATATTATTATAGTGACATTCCTTATCTGAGAAGAATCCCATTTTATGTTGATTTATCTTATGTACTTAGTAGACATTTTAAATTAAAAATAAACATCAACATCAAAGGTACACAAAAGAGTTTCAAGAATAACATACGCCAGGTGCAGAGGCTCATGCCTTCAACCCTAGCACTTTGAGATGGTTTGTGGGTCACTTCAAGCTCAGGAGTTTGAGACCAGCCTGGGCACATGCAGAAACGCCATCTCTACACAAATACAAAAATCAGCCAGGCGCTGGTGGCTCACACCTGTAGTTCAAGCTACTTGGGAGGCTGAAACAGGACAATTGCTTAAGCCCGTGAAAGTGGAGACTGCAGTGAGCTGAGGTCTCACTGCTGCACACTAGCCTGGGCAACACTGTGAAACCCTGACTCAAAAAAAAAAAAAAAGTGAGTAACACAGAAAATTATTTTGGATATTAGCTTTAAGAAGTAAAACAAGGATGGGTGTGGTGGCTCACGCCTGTAATCCCAACACTTTTAGAGGCCAAGGTGGGAAGATCACCTGAGGTCAGGAGTTGGAGACCAGCCTGGCCAACATGGTGCAACACCATCTCTACTAAAAATACAAAAATTAGCTGGGCATGGTGGCAGGCGCCTGTAATCCCAGCTACTGGGGAGTCTGAGGCAGGAGTATCACCTGAACCTGGGAGGCAGAGGTTGTAGTGAGCCAAGATCACATGACTGCACTCCAGCCTGGGCAACAAGAGTGAAACTCTGTCTCAAAACAATGAAAAAAAAAGAAGTAAAACAATACCCATACAGGGGAAGGCACCTGTGTCTACTTCTTGGCTATATTCCCCCATCCTACCAGGAGTAACTACAATGTTGGATTTGTGCTTATCATTTCCATATATCTTTTTCTTTTACTACTTAAATATATATTCCTAAGCAAAATATATTTTCTCATGTTATACACAGATATATACATACACATGCATATATATAGACACATACATATAACATTGTCTTCCTTTGTGATTTATATACATATATATATATATATATATATATATATATAGACACATACATATAACATTGTCTCCTCTGTGACTTATTCTTTTTTACCTAATATTATGTTTGTAGGAGTCATCCATTTTGATGCTGATCACGCCAATATATTTTTTCTCACTGATGTATTTTATGTGTTTTGATATATCATCTTGTTAATCAGCATTCAGCCTTTGTAGTTTTTACCTTTACACACAATGCTGCTGTTAATATTCTTTGGACCTATCTCTAAAATATTTTGCAAGTGTTAGTTAAAACGTCAAGAAGTTATGTTTAGAACTAGACTTCAATGATTTTATAGTTTGTTGTGGGAAAAAGACTTGGAAAAATTGGGAAAAAAAATCTTATGAATAATGGGGAAGACTAACACCAGATATTAATATACATTATAAAGTTATAATAATTAGAACTACCTGGTGTTGGGTCAGGATTAGACAGAGCAACAGGATAGCTCCAAAACCTCAAACATTAATTCATATGAAAATTTAAGCAATGTTAAAGTAAATATTTCAAACCAATGATAAAAAAGATACTGTAATCAACAGCATTGTGACAGTTGGCCAGCCATTTTATAAAACTAAACCGGATTACTACCTTATTCTTATATAAAAATTAATTAAAACTAAATTGAAGATAAAAACTCTTGGAAAGAAGAAAGGGAAGGAGAGGGAAGGGAAGGGAAGGGGAGGGGAGGGAAGGGGTGGGGAGGGGAGGGAAGGGGATGGGAGGGGAAGGGAGGGGAAGCCAAGAGAAGGGAAGGGAGAAAATATCAAGGAAAAAATAATGCATTTATAATCATATAATGAGAAAAAATTTTTAAGCAACCTATAAAAACAAGAAGTCACAAAGGAAAATAACAACAAATTAGATTTGGTAAAAATAAATAACTATAATATAGGAAAAATAATATATATTATATAATATGGGGAAATATATATAGTTTTATATATAATATAACTATAGTAGGGGAAAAACATAAACAAAACCAAAAAACAAATGAAGATTTGTGTGGGAAAAGATCTGCAAGTCACAACACAGACACAAGGATAATTTCCTTCATAGACAAAAAGCTCTTACGAATACGGAAAACCTTAAATCCACATGAGAAAGCCAAGTAACTGATCTTGAGCAACAGGCGCAGATATAATTAAATTTTCAATGGCCATATAAAGATGCTCAACTAAACTCAGAGTGAAAAAATCCCAAGAAATCCTTTTTCACTTGTCAGAATGACAAGGATTTCATGAACGATACCCAGTGTTGGTTGAGGGAATATCAGAAAGCTACCAGTGAATGTAATTTGATGGAAACTCTCTACATTAAAATGCACACACTCTTCAAAGCAGTAATTCTACTTTAAGCAATTTATTTTATTGGTGAACTGTACAACCACACAAAATTATTTCTTAAAAAATGTTCATAGTGCCTTTTTGGTAATAGCCAAAACCCTGAAATAACCTAAATGTTTTTTGGTAAGTGATGAGATGAACAGTACAACTGAATACTATGGAGTATTCTTTTAAATGACAATACCATGATCAGCTGTTAAAGGTAAAAAGCAAGAAAGCAAGCGCAGACCAATGCGTGTGCTGCAGGTCCACTCCACTCTGGTACCCTGCCCACCACCCTGCATCTTAGAGAAGGTCTGTACTGACCTACCCTCTGGCGTCCTGTTAGAATCAGCCCCTGGGACACCCCAGAAGCACATCAGAGAAAGTGAAGGAAAAAGATCCAAGTGTTTATTTCACTGGCTCCCTCACCACAAGGCTGTCTCATGATGGCTGTGTGTCCCCAGCCAAAAAGTAGCATTCTCATTCCTTCAGATTTTGGGCTACTAACAGCTCTGCTGCCACGAGCCCAAATTTTCTGCTCAATCTTTTGTGAGTCCTGAGTAGATCACCCATATCTTTGTAATAATCCCTTGTAACTAACTAAACTCTCCTTAAATTATCCTAATTCTAGCATGCCATTTGTTTCCTATTGGGATCCTGATATACCATGAGTAGTATGATGCCATTTATGTGAACCCCAAATTATTACACACACACACACACACACACACACACACACACACACACACACAGAAAATGCTCAGAAGAATACATAGAAAGCAATATCCTTACCTAGTCCTTACCTCTAGGAATGAAGTTGGTTGGTAAAAATTGTGTGATCTATGAGTGTTTTACATTTTACTTTGTATGAATTTGTGCTAATTGAAGCTTTTCAGACTAAATGAACATGTATTACTTTTAAAATACAGAGAGATATTTAAAGATAGAGAATTACAAATCTGCCACTCAACCTTTAGTTGCCAGTTATTTGAGGCAAAGTGACCTTGAACAGCTGTACCTTTGCATCATAGGCACCTCTATTTGAACAATACCTGCTCTAATAAAGACTTGTATTAGGCACACGAGCCCTTGAGCCTTATAGCCTGTTCCAGCTGCTCCCCTCCAGGCCACACAGAGAGCAGAAGTTGAAAAGATAGGAGTGTTTGCTTCGTCTTATCTGATAAAAGAAGTTTTGAGGTTTGGCATTGAATATCCAGAAGTTTGATCATAGAATATCTAACACATCCAGAACAACAAAGAAGTCTATTGAGCAGAATAGGACCTAGTGTTTCTCAGAATCAAATGCAAACCATGCAAACCAGTGTGCCCTTTCTCCTGATAACGTGCCCTTTCAGTCATGCTAATTCGAAGGAGGTTGAAATTTAAAGAACATAAGGGAGATCTGCTAACATAAAATTTTTGTGAAGATGTCTCTCCCAGAGTTTGACTTGGACTGGGACTTGGCAACAGAAATACAAGTTGTGATCCAATAACATCAGAGGCTGATTCTTGGCTGTCCAGTGAGCCCAAGTCCCATCTGAAGTCTGAAGCAATTTCCATGTCACTGCAGCACTGAGCCGTTAGCTACCTTCATCCTTGCTAATGGAGCACACAGTTGAGTGCCTGGAGGCCTTCCTTCAAAATGTCCCTCATCATAAAGTGGGCTGGCAGAACATCTCTGGCTTCCAGTCCAGTACGGATGTTCAAGGCCAATGACTGTACATGCAGCTGTCCATTTGAATGTCTCTCCTGTAACTTCATTTATTCTCAGTCTATTTCATGGAGGAACAGAGCAATATTTAGCAACAGCTCAGAGCTTTCAACCAGAGTGGCTACGATTGTCACATCATAATTCGGACAAGCAAGAATTACACTAAAGAATCATATTTATGGTATGTGATCAGATTATAAACTACACAGAGACACTGCTATATTTGTCCATCAAGATGTTCCTCTCTTCTGCATGTTGTTTCAAGGCTTACATCACTGGGATCCTGTATTAGTCCATTTTCACACTGCTATAAGGAACTACCTGAGATGGGGTCAGTTATAAAGAAAATAGGTTGAATTAACTCACAATTCCATATGGCTGGGAAGGCCTCAGGACTTACAATCATGGTAGAAGGTGAAGGGGAAGCAAGGCACATCTTACGTGGCAGCAGGAGAGAGAGGGAGCTAGTGGGGAAATGCCACACACTTTTAAACTATCAGATCTTGTGAGAATTCACTCACTATCACAAGAACAGCATCAGGGAAACTGTCCCCATAATCTAATCACCTTACACCAAGTCCCTTCCTTGACACATGGAGATTACAATTCAAGATGAGATTTTGGTGGGGACACAGAGCCAAACTATATCAGTTCCTGCTATTCCTCTCACATACAGTTCAATAGTGCAGTTCAATGAATTTCCTTGGCATGAATCCTCTGTGTCAGTCATTTTCTGGGCACTGAGAATAGAGCAACAAATGAGATAACATGCTTCCATCAAAGAGTTCATAGTTCAGTTGGGAACACAGAAAAGCAAGCAAGTAAATGCCACCCATTGTGTTTCGTGTAACAGAGGGAGATGTGAAGTACGGATGTAATCAAGAAGCATGGGATTCATTCACGATGGGAAGAAACCAGTTTCCCTATGGCGGTTGGTATGGGAATTGACTTAATGGGGGTATCAGTATTACTATTATAAATATAATGGGAATATCAATAAAGCTAGCACCACAGATGTCTCCCAAGTAGCTCCTTCTTTTACTGCTAGAAATAAATAACATCTTGTACTGCATCCATCCTTTCTTCTAGAGAGTTCAAAGAAACTTGTTGACTTTGTCACTTTAATCTTTTCCAACATCTCTGAGAAAGAGGGTGAGAAAGGTAGCACTTCCATTTGACACTCACAAAGACTTTTCAGCCCAGTGTGTGTGGATTAAGCAGAAAGAGGACTTTGATCTCCATCAGTTTCACCCACTCTCTTCTGGGGAAAAGGACCCTATCTCTGAACCTCCTGGATTGAGATAGGATTTGAAGATCTAGATCTGAGATGTAGACTGTCAGTCTGTAGGAAAACACTTCCACATAATGTGTGTTGAACTATAAAAAAAATTAGACTGTACAGAAGAAAATATAAAAACAGACACAAAAATCAGTAGTTGGTTCATAACACAGAGATGATGACTTTTATCATTTGGATGTATTTCTTTCTGGTCTTCTTGATCACATAACAAGATCAGGATCAAAGAGAATATACAATTTTATATACCAGTATATTTCAATCCTCCTGGAGGTGAAGTGAGACATGAGAAAACATGCATCACGTAAGGGGTAGAAAAAGCAGAATGGACTGTAATTTGATATGATGATCAAGCTCTGCAAAATAGAAAACTGAAGTGAAGGTCATCTCTACCATCACTTTTCTAATCTCCTCTCAAGTAGGAAAAGTGCAATGGGGCTTTCAGTTATTGTTGAACTGACTAGGTGACCTCAGAATCCTCTCCAAATCCTGGAAAATCTGACTATACAACTTTGTAAAATGATAAAGTACCAGATTAATCTCAGAGGTTTTAACTCTGACCAAGCTTGGTTCTTCTGAAAAGTAGGAATATGAAATTTTATTCCAGACTGGGATAAAATAAGAAACCTATCTCAGTCACTAACTAGTTGTGCGGCCTTCATCCAAATACGTAACTATTCTCAGCCTCAGTTTCCCCACCTACAAAGCAGGATATGACATTTCCTTCCTCATAAATGTTAGGGAATTGAAAAGAGATCATAAGTAAGAATGTCATCATCATCACTGTCATGTTCAGTTCCCTAAGAAGCCACCACCCCTTTCTGAGGTCTCTGCTGGGGTCTGCCAGGACTACCTTTCCTCCTCCTTTCCAATGACACAGACCTCATTGTACTCACTACTAACCCGAACTTCTTGCCATCACCCCTGCTGTCACTTCTGAAGTAGCAGAGCCCGGATTATGACACACTCAATTTCTGAAGCTCTTCTCTTTATGAAAGAGCTCTAGGTTCCATTTTATCTGATATGTCCAACCCATTCCCAAGAAGTTACTGGAATATGTTCCCTTTCCTTCCCTGGGTTTCTGCAGCCCCTGGATTGGTCCTCCTTGTAACACTCACCACCCTGTGTTGCAATTCTCTTACACATCTTAACCTTCTAGCAGGCAGTTAGCACTTTAAGGGCAGGACTGTGCCTCAGATGTCTCTGTGGAGTTAGTTTCTAGCTCTAGAGGCCAGGCACAGAGTACATAACAAATAAGTTCTTACAAATAAAATGATGTTTACAGTAACTCAAACTTGTTTGGCATGATTTTTAACAGCTATTATATTGACACATAAGCCTTGCTTTTCTTACTATTGCTTGATTTTGATATAGAATAAAGAATAGCAGACTTCAATCTGATGCTATACATTCATAAAATATGAGGAGGCAAAGGAGAAAAAGCCCTACCCTCATCCTATGAACCAGACCCTCTTCCTCAGAAGCAAGTCTCATTATACCATAAACACCACAGCCATGCCCCATCCAGGAAGAACAGGGATTCCTCCTTCAACGTTAGTAGAAGATTCATGGCTGAAAGAGGACAATCCTTTCTCCTCCAGAACTCCAGAATCATGATGGAAAATTGCATCCCCTTAAGCCCAAGAGCCCACGTGCACCTCGAGATAAAGTGTTAAATCTCAACCGATGAAGATAAGGTCTCAGTCCCCAGAGACTCAACATCAGAGCCACAGCCATCCCTAAATACTCTCACGTGACAGTCACACTCCTGCATCTCTCCAGAAGCATCGTCCTTATTTGACCAACACTTGAAGCTCTCCCCAATTTGGGCAAGAAAGAGCCCTGAGGGATGATTATTCTGACTGTTACTGAATAACAGATCACTCCAAAACTCAGTGGCTTTTTAAAAACAGCTATTTGATTATATCTCATAATCTCTGGGTCAAGATCTTGGGGTAAGGCTCAGTTCTCATCCAATAACAACTTGGATGCTCTGCTCCACAAGGCATCAACTGAAACCACTCAGTGAAATTCAGCTGGTAGGTGGTGGGTGGATTTGGAAGACCTCACGGCTTCACTCCCATGTGTGGCACCCTGGTGAGAGTGGCTAAAAGCTGGGGCTCAGCTGATCTATTGGACCAAGGAGTCCACCTGTGACCTTTCAGCATGACAGCTTCAGGACAGTCACACTTCCACATGGGGATTTGGAGCTCTCAGAAAGAAAATTCAGAGTCAGGAAGTACAAGCTTTCAATTTCTTAGGGGCTGTAATAGCATCCCTTCCAAACCATTCTGTTGGTCACAAAGCACACCCTGATCCAAATGGTTGAGAAAAAAACCCACCCATTGATGGACAGCTGCCAAGGAATTTACAGCCACTTTTTATCCTCTAGATAGAAAGGGGCTGCCATGAAGAGGCGGCTGACTCTTTCTTGTGAATTATTTCTGTCTCTTGGTGGTCTTCTCACACGTATGCCCAAGATCCCTCAATCAATAGTTACCTCTGGCTCAAGCCAAGCAAAAGCCTTTTCCCTTGTGACTCAAACAATCCCTGGTCTCACAGCCTGAAAGCTGCAATGGGGTCCTATTAACTTTAATTTAGGATTTTGACTTTCATGCTGTCCCTACTCATATCACTGTTAATTCCTCACTCTTCACTAGGTCTCCCTAAGCTACTTCTGGGATTTCCAAGAGGCAACTCCAAGGAGGAATCCCCCAGATGGTGTGTGCTCAGGAGAAACTAAGCTCAGGTCATTTATTGACCGCCTCACTCTTCATGAGATCCTCCACCTAGATATAAATACAGAGATGTCTCATGTATCATACTTATACATTTACTTCCTATGATTTTATAGGAACAGTCCAGTGTATCTAGCCCAAGCCTCCAATGCAACAGTCAAGTCCACTTGCTGTCCCAACACCCATGACCTCTTCATCCAAAGGCATTGCACAAAAAATACCATCATGGAAAGAGCAGCTCAAAGGCAGCCACAACCTTCTCCAGACTTTTTTCACTAGAGAGAGATGCCCCCCAGGTCCCAGGGACCTCTCCCTCTTCTCTATCCTTTGTAATCATGGTCAGGGGTCTTTCCCCCATGAAACCAGAGCGTGTTAGATGACTGCCCTTCGTTCCTGGTCAACCCAGGTATGACTCGGATCAGGTGAATAATGTGGCCCCCGTTGTTTGACACTTTGGCTGCTGCCTGGAAGGCTGGCCTTTTGGTCCACACAGAGAGGCTGCATATTTGGCAGACGTCATAACATTGGCTGGAGCCAGGAACATCTGGGTTTAGAATCACAAGTTTTTCACTCACTGAATATGTCACCCTCAGAAAGGTGTTTAATCTTTTGGCCTCAGTTTCCAAATCTGTGAAGTGAGATGAATGATACCTATCTAGCAGGGGAATTGCAATAATTAAATAAGGCAATATAACTTAATATGGACTCTGCTATATCCACAAAAATGTGCTCAAAAATAGTAGCCATTAATGAGATAAGGATGGTGATATTGGTGGTGGTGATATTCTCAGACCAATTTACCTGGTTATGTCCATAGGGACCCTGTCACACCCCAGGCCTTGTAACACCCATTACTCCACGTTACACAGCTCCTTCCTTATGCCCCTGTCAGTTGGCTCTCACAATGCTCCACGTCATTTGTTCATGAAGTCATGCATTCAACAGATGTTTATGGAGTCACTATAATGAGCTGAGCATTGTGCCAGGGGCGAGGGATGCAGCAGTGAAGAAGAGAGACGTGATCTCTACTCTAACAGCTCCTCTAACATCACTTGCTCATTTCACGTTCTGAGTCGTGTGACAGCAGACCATCTAGACTCACACATATCAGAGCTGGAAGGTCACTTCCACTCTCTCTGGGACCTTAATTCAGCTCCATGCTGGACCTAGTTCGGCTCCCGGCACTCCTCCTCGGTTATGCTCTTACATTCTCTCTCTTACTCCCTCCTCTACCAGATTCCCTGAGCAAACAGACCCACAGAATCATGCCCAGGGCCCCAAGGGTCCAGGGTTTGCATCAGCCTGCCCAGCCCGCACCCTAGAACCAACAGCTCACTTCCCCAAACTTAGAGAGCTATAAAAAACATATTTTTTTTTAGGTACCACCAAAGCACATGGCATGCATTGTCTCATTTACTCCTGGTGAGTATCTGTGTTGGGAGTCCTGGTCTTCACTTTACAGAAGAGGGAACTGAGACGTGGAGGAGTCACAGACATGCCCACAGTCAGCTGACAAGTAGTAGAGCCAGGGTTCAAACCTGGGTTTGTGTAAGCATTGAAGATGGGAGACTAGGCACAACTAAAGCTAAACAGAAAGTTAATGGACAATTCCCCCCACATTTTGGGGGTTATTCATCCTTTGGAATATTTTCTTTGCATGAGTCTCCCTGTAGTGGGCGTGGCAGTTAATTAAGAGGAAAGCAGCTATGTGCCGAATGGAGCAAAAGTGTGGGAAGCCATGGATCTCATCTTAGGTGGAAAGACTGCGACTTGCCCAGTACCCCTCTCCCACCCCTGGGTACCTGGTCAACTGTGCTTTCCTTTAATACCCCAGTATCCTGGAGCTCGGCTGAGTGGGTTTCCACTAGAGCAACAGTGCTTCTGAACTAAGTCATCCGCCCACGAGGCGGGGGCCTGCCTTCCTTCCCTCTCCATCTCCCCAGTGTCTAGCCCTGTGCTGGGCACAGTATGAGTGCCCAAACCTGTGACCAAGTACACAGCAGCAGCCTTTTAATGCTTTTAAAATAAAAGTTAGATTTTCATTCTTTTTCTCCCCAGGTTTGTTCAGAAGGAACAAACTGTCCTAGCCTATTCCACATGGAATAGGTACCTCCTTCAGCACCGTTTGCAAAAGTGTTCTAAAATAGAAAATTGTTGTGGGATGAAATTGACTGCCCTCTTCTGCATTTTTATTCTGTCTCAGAATAATGCTGTCATCCAGAAAGAACAGATGTTTGTTACAGGTAAAGCCTGCTTGTATAACATACAGAATCATCAAATCCTTTTCAACGATCACAACAAAATCACAGTTGTTCCAAGTTGGTATGGATACATCCGGAGGAGGAGAGGAGGGATTCCATTCAAAGGTCTTTGGGAATGACTGACCAGCCTGTAAAACAAGAGGCTTATTCTTGCAGTGTAGACAATCATGGAGGTAGCAGACCATAGGCTTTGGGGTCAGAAGACTAGCATGTCATTCTCAGCTCTTCACTTACCAGATCTGCAACCTGGAATAAGTAGCTCTTAATGTCTCTGAGTTTCCATTTTGCCATCTGTGAAATGGAGACAAAAATGCAGACTGCAGGTTTGTTTGCTGCTTATAGTGAATTTTAAAAAGTACATAAAACATTTAGCATAGTAAATAGTACTGTACTTGGGAAACACTGACTAATTGCTTTGTTTTTCTCAATTTATTTTATTTTTTGAGACAGGGTCTCACTCTATTGCCCAGGCTAGAGTGCAGTGGCATAATCAAGGCTAACTGCAGCCTTGACCTCCTGGGCTCAGTTAATCCTCCTGCCTCAGCTTCCAGAGTAGCTGGAACTACAGGTTTGCACCACTACGCCTGCCTAATTTTTTGTATTTTTTGTAGACAGGGTTTTGCCATGTTGCCCAGGCTGGTCTCAAACTCCTGGACCCAAGTGATCCACCTAACTCAGCCTTTCGAAGTGCTGGGATTACACATGTGAGCCACACCACCTGGCCCAGTTGCTTTTATTTTTATGATCACGGAAGCAATATTAAAATAAAGAAAGAAATGAAAATAAACAAAAAAGAATGGGTGTGGTGGCTCACACCTGTAATCCCAGCAGTTTGGGAGGCCGAGGTGGGTGGATCACAAGGTTAGGAGTTCAAGACCAGCCTGGCCAAGATGGTGAAACCCCTTCTCTACTAAAAATACAAAAAAAAAAAAAAAAAAAAGTAGCCAGGAGCACTGGCAGGTGCTTGTAATCCTGTAATCACAGCTCCTCGGGAGGCTGAGGCAGGAGAATCACCTGAATCCGACAGAGGCGAGATTGCAGTGAGCTGAGATTATGCTGCTGCACTCCAGCCTGGGTGACAGAGTGAGATTCTGTCTCAAAACAAACAAACAAACAAAAAAAAAACTGTAGCTATCATTAGGTAATCAATTCATTCAAGTGGTTTATTCCCAGCAAAATGAGTGTGAGAAATAGCTCAGAGTGCCTGGGATGAACTCCATCTTCCTACCTCTGAATTATCCACTGGGAGTCCCACTGTACTTCAGTTGTGGCTCCATGAGGTGAAATACTGATTCCAAAGGCTCTGCTTAAAGCAGCAAGGCTTCCATCTTCCAGTTCTGGAGGCAGGAAAAGCTGTGCTCACACTCGCACACACCGCATCAGGAGGGTTCCTTATGGAGGAATTCACACTTACCACTCCTCCTCGTCTCTCTTCCCTCCCCCTTTTCAAAGGTCCGAGAAGTTGACTCACTCATGGTGTAGATAAAACTTGAGAACAATTAGACAATGTGAAGCAAAACAAATTATCCTCGAGGACTTTAACCACTTGAAGAGTATTCATTATGTTAAAATCTCGTTTGGTTACTATGTCAACTTGATGAGGTCAAGGTGATGGCAGCAGTGGGCTGTCTGGCATGGCCACTGCCATCATGGTGGCCGATGCAGGTAGGGTGCGGGGAGGAGGCAGACAGTGCCCCACTTCTCCTCCGGAGCCCTCTGCCCTGGGGGCCACCCTGATGGGGCCAGGCCAGGTAGCCTGTCGGTGGGGAAGCAGTACCGCAGTGCAGCAGGCAGCCAGGCAGAGAGGGGCCCGAGGCAGAGCTGGGTCCGGGGTGGTGCCACACTTTTACACGGAGTGTGGGGGCCTGTCCAGGGCACAGAGCGGGGGCTGCACTTGGGGGCCCAGGGTACACATGGGATCGGCACCCACTTTGGGGACCTGACCAGTAGTGCAGCCACTGTGCCCACCCCACCAATGATGCTAGGTTCCTGAATGGGTGCGGTGGCTCACACCTGTAATCCCAGCAGTTTGGGGGGCCGAGGTGGGTGGATCACAAGGTTAGGAGTTCAAGACCAGCCTGGCCAAGATGGTGAAACCCCTTCTCTACTAAAAATAAAAAAAAATTTTAAAAAGTAGACAGGAGCGCTGGCAGGTGCTTGTAATCCTGTAATCACAGCTCCTCGGGAGGCTGAGGCAGGAGAATCACCTGAATCCGACAGAGGCGAAGAGGAAGAGGCTCTGCACAGGGCCACCTGGGGCTGCGTCCTGGGGTCTGCCTGGTGTCACAGTGCCCACAGAGCCTGGCATTCCCTACAGTCAGGCCTGGGGCCCAGTCTGCTTAGCTCAGGGCCATCCCTCAGCACTGGGGCAATGTGGGGAGCTCATGGCAATGTCACCCCTGCCCTGGATGCCGGCCCAGGTACAGCAAGGACCTGGAACCCCTACTCCAGGCTGTGAGGGGGCATGGCCAGGGCTGCATGCTCCTTGGAGCCAGGGGAAACTGGGAGCAGGCAGCAGCCCTGCCCTCCTGGACACAGCGGCAGCCACCCATGTCAGGGTAATGGATCCGGGCCTCTGTGTGCTCTCAGGGGCGTCAGAAGGCCCCTCATGCCCTTGCAGGCTCAGAGGTGCCTGCTCCCACTGCCTGGCTTCTCCACATTGCAGGCGCCAGCTCCGGCCTCAGAGAAATGTGGAGTAGGGGTGCACATTTCGGGGGCAGCACTGACATACCAGCCCCCTGCTGCCTCAGCCCCTGGACTTTGGGTACCCACAAGTGTGGGGGAGTGAGAGGGGTGAGTCTGAGGGGGTGCTTAGGGTAACTCAGTGCTAGCCTGCAGTTGCCCCATGGCATGGGCAGCCTGAGCATTATGGATGGAGTCAGAAGGCAGACAGGTTCCTGGGGGATGGGTCAGTCCCCAGTGAAGCCCCACCTTCAGGCTGGGGAGGCCCTGAAGCCTGGGAGCCAGGTTTCCAGTCCCATAGACCAGAGTAAAGACTTGTGGTGCCTTTTCTGAGCCTGCCCATGGATGCCCATGGACCAATCAGCATGCACTTCCTCCCCTCCAAGACCCATAAAAGCCCGAGGCTCAGCCAAAGCAGGGCAGACATCAGGAAGACCAGCTGCAGAGAGGAGCAACCTATCCCAGGTCTCCCCTCTGAGAGGAGCCTCCCACTCCAGGGAGGACACTGAACACTCGTTTGGACACCCTGTGGAAACATAGTGGGTAGCTGTGTGGAAAGGAGCTACCCCCTATGGGTCCCCCTCTGTCACTCAATAAAGCTCCTTTTTCTCTTGCTCACCCTCCATTTGTCTGCATACCTTATTTTTCCTGGTTGCAGGACAGGAACTCAGGACCCACCAAATGGAGAGGCTACAAGAGCTGTAATACAAACAGGGCTGAACTTGTACAAATTCCTGTAACACAAACAGGAATTTGAACTTGATACAAGACTTGAGACACGCCCCCTGCTCACCACAATGCAGGCAGAGAGAAGAGCTGTGGCCCCTTGGGGAGCCCAGACCTAAGCACTCCCCAAGCCAGGGATGCGACTCCCTCCTTGAGGCCCTGTGGTTCCTGGCATCTCCAAGCTTCTGGGTGCCACCATGTTCCCCAGTGCCAGCTGAGGAAACTGCTTGTGGCACTCCTGGTCCAGCTATAATCTTACAGAAAGCTGGCACCCATGCTGACACCTGGAACTGCCTGTCCCACTGCAGCAGCCGCACAGAGGTTTCCAGCCAGAAAAGTGACACCCCAAAGATCCTGTAACAAAGGGACACCTAGATATTTGGTCAAATATTATTCTGGTTGTTTCTAAAAGAGTGTTTTGAGATGAGAGCAGCATAATCAGTAGACAGAGTAAAGCACACTGCCCTTCCTAATGTGGATGGGCCTCATTCAATGAGTTGGAGACCTGAACAAAAAAAGAGTCTGACATTCCCCGACATACACACACCATACCCCTGGAGAAGACAACTCTTCCTGCCTGACAGCCTTCAAACTGGAACATCATTTTCCCCTGATTTCAGACTTGAACTGAAACACTGACTTTTCCTCATCTCAAGCCTGCCAGCCTTTGGACTAGAACCACACTGCCAGGTCTCCTAGGTCTGACCCTGCAGATCTTAGGACTAGCCAGCCTCCATATCATGTGGGCCAAGTCCTTATAATAAATCTTTTTATGCAAACACACACACACACCATATCGGTTCTGTTTCTCTGAAGAATTCTAATACAGTTATTACATATTGCTCTCATCCATTTATTAAAATAGGTAGCTGAGTAACTTTTAGGCAGTATCAGTCACATAGTAAGAAGTAGTTAGAGAATATAAACTGTGAGTTCCTTGAGCATGCTATGTATGGTCAGACTTTCTCCTTCCGTAGTCTGCCCTTCATCCCTAACTGGTTGGACTAATGACATTTGGCTGCAGTATCACAGATAAGGAAGATAAAGTGACCAGCCTTACGCTTTTCTCCAGGGCAGAAGAAGAAAAAGAGTAAATGTTCTCAGAGAACTCATCAGCTGGTCAATCTCTTAAGCACCAAGAAAAGACAACCGTGAAAATGAGATCCTTTTCAGCCTGGGAAGGATACTGGCCAGTGCTGTGTGCCTGTGTGCACTGAGGGCAAGATACAGGAAATGTCAGCTACTGAGAAACTGATGAAAGCAAGGAGAGAAGCTGTGCTATTTGAAAGGTGGTGTACCTTTCGCATGGACAGCATTTCTTCCCTTTAGCTTCATTCACTCACTCATGTTTCTTTTCCTTCATTCACTCATTTAAATAATCATTTATTCACTTAACAAATATTTACTGAGCCTTCACTGTATCTAAATTCTCTGTGGCAGGGACTCCAAACACAAACTCTGGGTGAAGCAGGTTGCATTACAGTTGCAGAGACAAAACCTGCAGAGAGTGGAAATCCTTAAGAACAGGCAGCATGGGCCAGCACAATGAATGAGCCAGTGCAAGGAAATTGAGAGGAGAAGGGAATGTGCTCAGAGAAGGTTCCTGTAGGATGAGCTGCACCATGTAAGTGAGGCCCTGGAGGTTCTCCTGGATCTGTACAGAGGGAAAGTCTGGATGGGCAGGTCGAGTAGGAATAGGGGGTGCTTGTTTGGGGAGGACATGAGCAGAGGGTCATGGTTTCTTTCACTAGTGAGTAGCAAAAGGCAGTCACGCTGGTTGTTTGGAGCCAAAGAAGAAAGAATCTATCAAGGAATTTTAACTTGATACAAGACTTCACGTGGATAAGGAGCTGTGTTTTAGAAAAATCAATCTGAAAAGAGACAATTTTTAATCTAATTTTTGTATTTTTCTGCTCTTCTTTTTAAATTGTTTCTTTCTGTTTCTCTGCAAAGGCTCAGATGTTGAACATGAATGACCCTTAAAAGTAGAGAAAAATGAGACAAATAGCATTTATTTCCTCTTCTATGATAGAGCCCTATGATAGAGTTCTCTCTTTCCCACTAGATGGAACGTTTCTTGGGGCTGGAGGACATGGCTTGTTGATTCTCCTTTGCTGGGTGTGTATATTGTCCTCAACACACTACAAGTGGTTTGCAGGAAGGGGACCCAGCAACATCCTCCATAGGCTTTCCCTCGGGGCTTCCTAGAGCACCATGGGATGAACCTCAGGAGCACTGGATGTTAGAGCTTGAAGAAATTTCCTCCATTCTCACAGAAGTGGAAAGTGACCATGCAGTAAAACCTTAACAGATCCCAGGCAAGAATCCGGAGCAGCCAGCTGCCGGCCTGGAGTTCTTCTCATGCTGGGAAACCGATTTGGATAGGAGAGAAGTTGTGAAGATTTAGGCCAACAGACGGGCCTGTAATTCAGACAGGGCTGTCTAGAGCGAGGCTGGATTTACACAGTAAGCACAAGGCACAAAGCAAAGGTGTCTCTCTGTTGATATCCCTGTCCCTGCAGCCTCCTGGGCTGCTTGAAAGGGAGAGACAAACCCACAGCAAAACCATGCCCTCAGTTCTCCCATGAATCCTCCAAACTAGAAGCCTTGGTCTTCCAATGAAAAAAATGAAAATGGCTTTGAAATGCTTCATGAATTTTATTTTTCAATTTTTTGTAGAGATGGGGTCTCACTATGTTGCCCAGGCTGTTCATGAACTCCTGACCTCAAGCAACCCTCCTGCTTCGGCCTCCAAATGCTAGGATTACAGCATGAGCCACTGTACCCAGCCCCCTTCATGAATTTTAGAATTCTTCAAGGTCAAAGAAGTGTAACTGCTTCTCAATATGTGCTTGAAATAAATTTATTTTATATTTATTTTAAAATTCATAATCACCCCAAAATCATGAAATCTGAGCATGGGGAGAGACTTGGGGCCCTACCTAATCCAATTCGTCATTTTACAAATGGAAAAACTGAGACCTAGGGAAGATTAAAACTTGCCCAGACTGGTGTTTACAACATTAGTTTAGAGCCAGGGCCACAGGCTCGGATACTCCCAGTCTAGGCAGGTAATGAAACCAGCGAAACGGGTGGAGGCCGTGAGGTTCACAGCACAGTGGCAGGGCTGGGAGGGTGGACAGAGAGCAGCTCCCACCCAGCTCCAGAAACCGAGACCATGGGGAAATGCTGGCCCAGTGTTTTCAGAAATTCTTTTTCAAAAGAAACTGAAATTCAAATTTGTAAGTGAAATCACTGCCTTTTAAAAGATTGACAATTGGGTCAAGGTTTTTAAACATTCTGCAGGCCAAAATGTAGACAGGACTCTGAACAGTGCCCAAAAGATGGACACTCAGCACGTCAAGTCCCTGCGTCTCCTCTAGCCTCTTCCATTTGCTGTGTGTATGTCTGTCTCCTTTAGCCTGTTCGAGGTGCAAATGGGATCAAAAAGATTATGAGTCCCTCATTTCAGCTCTCTCCATTGCACCCCACTCACCTAGAGACAAGTAACTCTGTCCTCTGTATGTGAATCACGTCAGCTCCAAGATTTCTCCAGCTCAGCTGTGGCTTTTATTTATGTAAACTATTAGATAACCTTGACCTAAGACATATGTATCTGGGTCACCCAGTGTTCATATTCTGGTGTCTGTATAGGGACCAGGTATTTTCAAGGCAACAGCTGCAGAACCGTCATCTAAGTTGAGCAAGCTATAAAAATCCAGAGAAATGGAGAGGACATCCCTTTACAGTTACCCCCAAACCTCACCCTTGAAAATTAACAACACATCTTTGAAATTATACTCCAAGTAGAAAAGTAATTAAAACAGGAAAACACGACCTGATCTTGTTACCTTTCCAGGCTCAGAGAGAATCCACCTGAGGCTGTAAAAATCCTTCTAGGTAGGTGGCCAACACCCAGATGCTTATTTATACTGACGTTTACACTGACAAAATCCCCATTCCTTATTTGGAAAAGCCACAGGAGGCAAGAGGTCTTTATTTGAAAGCTCTGCAGCACTGGATAAAAGCATTTGGAATGACTTTCACACACTAGCCTTATGTAGCCTACACCGCTCGACTTTCAGAAGTCCTAATTAGCAGTCTCATTGTGTAGAGAATGCTCAGACATGGGGTTCGGCTAAGTCCTAAGAGGCCCAGAACACTGAAAAGATTACTGTACCCACCCTCCCACCTTACCTACAACTATAATTCAAAACATACCCCAAACCCTAACACAACAAGACAAATTAGAATAAAGTCAAAATAGCCTTTTCCTAGACATCTCTGATTGAAAAATTCTAGATGAGTCCATGAAAGTAGCATTTTTTTCATTGTTTGTATTGTCTCAAATCCAGGTCCAAGCTGTCTGTCGGTTAATATGTTACTGGCCTTGCAGAAACAAGAACTCAATGGGAAAAATAAGTCCAGGCCACCTTATGACACAGGACACATGCCTTGGGCGCTCTCTCAGACACCATCAATTCAGTGACCATCTTCTACTTCACACAGTTGACCCTCGAACAACATGGGTTTGAACTGCATGGGTCCACAGGTACGTGGATTTCCTTCCGCCTCTGCCACCCCTGAGAGAGTAAGACCAACTGATCCACTTCCATCTAATGAATAGGAAATATATTTTTTTCTTCCTTGTGTTTTTTTTTTTTTTTTTGGTTTGCTTTGCTTTGGGTATTTTTTCTTTTTCCCTTTTTCTTTCTTTTATTTATTTATTTATTTTTGAGATGGAGTCTTGCTCTGTCACCCAGGCTGGAATGCAGTGGCACGATCTAGGCTCACTGTCACCTCCGCTTCCCGGGTTCAAGTGATTCTTGTGCCTCAGTCTCTGAGTAGCTGGGATTACAGCTGGATGCTACTATGCCTGGCTAATTTTTGTATTTTTAGGAGAGATGGGGCTTCACGATGTTGGCCAGGCTGGTCCCAAACTCCCGACCTCAAATGATCTACCCACCTCGGCCTCCCAAAGGGCTGGAATTACAGGTGTGAGCCACCACGCCCAGCCTCCTTGTGGTTTTTTAAAAATAGTATTATGTTTTCTCCAGCTTACTTTGTTGTAAGAATACAGTACATAATATAACATATGTTTTAATAGACTGCTTATGTAATCAGTAAAGCTTCTGGTCAACAGTAGGCTATTAAGTTTGGGGAAAGCCAAAAGTTATACATGAATTTTTGACTGCCAGGGGGTCAGTGCCCCAATTTCTGAGTTGTTCAAGGGTCAACTGTAAATGGGGAAACTGAGGCCCTGATCACAGTAGCACGCACAGTGTGAACTGGAGATGAGAAATTTGAAATGTACCACACTACTTCACCATTTCAATTGTCTGTTAGTAAAATGCCCTCCCACCCCTTGGTTTTAAAGATCCCAAGTAAAGAAAAGAAGGTACACTTTCAACGGTTCCCATAGGAGCACCCAGGTTCCACTGTTGAACTGCAGAGCTGGTGGTGAGTCAATTTGCATACATTTTAAAAAACCTACCTAAGATGGTTTCAGGAGCCCAGCATGATAAATTATGCACCCTTGGCAAAGTAAGGCAATGCATGTTCTAATTAATTAGGTATGCAAAACACAAGGAGTATTGGACCTGAAACAAAGGCAGGGACTCAGAGAGCTCAGAATAAAGATTCATAAATTAGCTCCGAAAGAAATGAATTAATTGCTTCTGAGTTTTGCACTCCGCCTCTCCATTCCTGACTCCACATTTTGTTCTGCAAATATGTTACAAGTTTTTGTTTTCCTTCTGGCTTTTCAGCTGTGTCTTTGAGTTCCCTAGTTCTTCAGTAACGTGCTTCCCTCGCCTGGCTCCATGCTCCCAACTATGGACCCAGCCAGAGCCGCCTCCAACAGGTCCAATTCACGGGTAATAAGTCTGAACTAAAAACGTAATCTGCTCAGGATAATTGACTCTATATGAAGTCAGCTTTAAAAAAAATGTCTACTTTGGGTTTCAGGGATTTGCATATGACATGATTATTGCTTAAGTCAAATTGAAATCATAGGAGGTCTAATCCCCTTTCAGAGCTGGTGGGTCACCTCTGATCCTTCTGATGGTGGAAGAAGAAGCAAGACAAATTCCATAAGCACAGCTCTGTGTTTTTACCCAAAGCACAAAATGTAAATGAAATTTTTCTAAAATGTTCCTCAGGGTTAAAGCTACTTAAACCCAGCAGGGTGTCCATCCCTGGCACTGGTGATTGTTCAAGGGCCTTCGTGAGCCTTCCCTGGCACCTCTGCAACTAAAGCAAAAAGACACTATTGGACCAGGCACAGTGGCTCACATCTGTTAGTCCAGCAGTTTGGGAGGAGGAGGTGGGCAGATCACTTGAGCTCAGGAGTTTGAGCCAAGCCTGGCCAACATGGCAAAACCCCATCTCTACTAAAAAACACAAAATTTAGCGGGGTGTGGTGGCATGCGCCTGTACTCAGGAGACTGAGGCAGGAGAATCACTTGAACCCAGGAGGCGGTGGTTGCAGTGAGTCGAGATCATGTCACTGCACTCCAGCCTGAGCAACAGAGCAATACTCCATCTCAAAATAAAAATTAATAAAGGCACTATTGTATTTCTGCCCCACAAATGTTGATAGCCATGTTCAACATATATTTTATGTGATTATATGTGAAGTATTTATTGGTGCAGACTCTGGAAAGCTAATTCGCAATATGTTTACACACTGACCCATAATTCTATTTCCAGAGTTGAGGCTAGGAAATTCGCCATCAATGTGGACAGAGATAGTCTATAAGGAACTTTATCAGTGTTATTTACACAAATGAAAAACTTGAAAAAAGTAAATGCTGTCCAACATTGATTAATGTTATAATCAAAGGTAAAATAATATGAAGTCATTTAAAATGGTATTTCTAACAATAATTCAAGAAATAGAGGAAATGTTCATAATAAAAATAGTCAAGCCTGGCTATCTTTTTTCAGCATAGAGAAAGACTCTATTTTTCTAGTTTATTACAATGAAAATATACTGCTTCTATAATACAAAATATGTTTAACGGGTGATTCTCATAATACTTGATAGATGTGAAGTGTTACCTCATTATAATGGATTTTTAAAAGTAAGCCTAGTTTCTTGTTACTAACGGACTCAGAAAGTGAGTTGTATTAATTGTTAGTAATAGTTTCAGAAAGACATACAACCTGTGGAACCTTCGTTTCTAGCCAAACTGAAGAATCGGCTTCACATTTGATGAATCTCATTTAAAATATACAAAAAGAAGCTGCTATAAAGTCAGGCCCATAAAAAAGTCATTTGCCTAGACCTCCCATTCAAGTCCAGTCCAGCCCTCACTGGCTATTAAGGTAACTGTTTGGAAAGAACATATTTCCCTCTCTGGTAATCAAAATGCGTCTTCTTCTCCATCTGCCTCATAATGAGAAGTCCTAATCTTCTTTTTATGACATCTCCATAAAAGACATCAATAGAACAAAAAAAAAATACATTGCTCCTGGTAATAATAGTGTTTGTTATGGAAATTGTAAAATGTTCCCATATAGGTGCAATCCACTTTAATTAAGCCTTGTCAAAGAATACATTTTCAAATAATCTAAATCAGATATTGTAAAGCCATGAACTTGCTATCGTGGGGGGAAAAAATGTACCTCCGGGATTAAGCCTGGGGCTGAATCAATTTTCTTATTAAGAGCCTGCATGGCTCAGGACATTTGTAATGGAAGCTAAGCCAAGCCTCTCCCTTTTAGTTCCAGCCCGGCAGTCAAAGACTGAAAGCTTTTTGTGCTGAGAACATGGAATCTGATGGGCTACAAGACTGAGCCCAGCTTCCCTCAGCTGTCCGAACCCTGCAGTGTCCAAGGTTCAAAAATGCTCCTGCCAGCCCTTTGCAGCCTGTCCTCCAGGATGGACCTGAACCAGAAGCAGAAAGATGCAGCAGGAAACTGTAGGGGTCTCAGCAGAGATTCCAGGTTCCAGAAAGGTCCCAGGCATAGGGAGATGAGGCAAGAGTGGACATGGCCAAATTCGAAAGAACAAACCACAACTTTCTTTTTATATTATACAACCCGTTTTGTTAAATTCCTTCTCAAAAATTCTAAAAGTAACGTGTATGTCCCATATTTGATTAAAAGCTAAGAAAATGTATAGTAAAACATAATCATCTCTACAACTTTTGCCATGTCTCTGCCTCTCAGGTAATCAATGGAGACAGCCTGGTGTGTGTCTTTCCAGCATAAAACACACATAGGAGGAGGCCCTGCTCATTTTTATTAAAGAACGGCCATTGCATACACATTACTCTGCAACTTGTTTTTCTCACATAACAGCCCGGCAGGCCTATAGCTACAGATGTAGTGTTTTAGTTCATTTTCATGCTGCTGATAAAGACATACCCAAGACTGGGTAACTTACAAAATAAAGAGATTGAATGGACTCACAGTTCCACGTGGCTGGGGAGGCCTTACAATCACCATGGAAGGTGAAAGGCGGCTTCTTACATCACAGCAGACAAGAGAGAGAATGAGAATCAAACCAAACAGGTTTCCCCTTATCAACCCATCAGATCTGGTGAGCCTTACTCACTACCACAAGAACAATATGGGAGAAATCGCCCCCATGATTCAATTGTCTCCCACCAGGTCCCTCCCACAGCACGTGGGAATTATGGGAGTACAATTCAAGATGAGATTTGGGTGGGGACACAGCCAAACGGTACCATGTAGGAAAACAGCCTTATCAACTATTCAGCTGTGATTTTCTGGGTGCTCTCTCTGCCCTCCCCCACAACATGGAGACATGAACCCAGGCTCCATGAACCTTCCCTCATAAGCATGAACACCCCTCTTACTCCCACGTTAAACATGTCCCATTGTCAAGTTGGCAGCGGTATAGTCACCTTCCCCCAGGCCCTGACACGGGAGCTCAAGCTTCTCCTGCAAGCTAGGCCTTAGTCCGTAGTCGGTGGTTGGTTCTTCGAGTCCAGCTGTTGTTCTCCATCGCACTGCCATCAGAGGAAGGAAAGAGCACACCATCTGACAATTTCCTGGAGACACTCCTGGGGCTGATCATGCCCTAAAGGAAGGGCAGTGAGTGACTGCCCAGCTTCCCTGCTGCCAGAGCCACCCCAGCCCAGGCACAAGCTCCCTTTGGGGACTTCTTATATCTGGGTTTGAAGCATAAGGCCAGGATGTTAAGAGGCCTATCAAGACCATGTTGTGGGTCCTATTCTTTAGAAATATCAGTTCTAGCAACCCAGCCTTTCCTGGGAGCCTTTGCTTAAAAAACAACAGCTCTGCTAAGACACAAGCCTGAACAGTTGCCCTTCACCTGAGGGCTTTCAAAGCCCCACATTGGTAACTTTTTCAAGGCCAGCTAGCTGGCCCTTTAAAACAAGAGGCAACATTGCTCCCCCATTTACCAATTGGTCAAACAGAGACAGAGACAAATTAGGTAATTAATTGCTCTTCCTTCTGTGAGTCAGGGCCACAGCTGACATCAAGACCCAGCCTCTCTGGGGCTGACAATGCCATCATTAGTGACCCTCAAGAAAGCCATTCTGTGAGCTGCAGAAAAGCTCTCTGTGCAAAATCCGTAAAAAATGAGAAAACACAGCAAGATCTTTGGTGTTTCTGGATGCTCGGAAAAGGTCCTTCACTAGGTGAGCCCTTCCTCCTAAGGCCCTTAGGGCACTTCCCAAATGCAACAACCCTCCTGATGCAGGGTTCAAAGGCCATTTTCCTGCCACCCACAGACAGGAAGGTTCCATGCCACCAAGCCTTGTGACACCCAGGAGCAGGCAAGTGAGCCAGAAGGTTCAGAGAAGGGGCTGCATCTGCCTCAGTGGGTCTGCGGCTTAAGCTGAGGGTTTGTTCCCTGAGTCTCTGTTCTAGTTCTTGAAAGTGCTCAGTCACTTCACCCATAATAAAAATATATTGGTTGTGACCTGCTAATGTCCCAGCACAGTGGAAAACAATGAAGTTACAGAGAGAGCAGGACAGGGAGAAAGATGATGCAAGAGAGGGAACAGGAGCTTACAGATGCAGGGACTGAAGGAAGGATGGGGGTGTGAGGAATTTGCTTGGGAGGGGAGCCCAGGAGACACCAAAAGGGGAATGCAGGAATGTGGAGGGGAGAAGAGAAAGAAGCAAGCTGCCAAGCCAGGCAAGGTTGAATCTCCTGGGTGACTCTGGGAGCCAGGATAGAGTTAGCCTGTCCGAGGCAGGGAAGGGAGCTGGGGTATTTATGCAGCACCTTCTGTCAGCCACTGATTGAGAACTGCCGAGGGGAGGGGTGACTTGTTCATTGTCTGACACTTCCCGCCAGCCCTGAGAATGCTCTCAGTCAGGACAGCTGCTGGAGGGGTCGGGGGGACAAGATGTCAAAGAAAGTTCTGTGTGCAAGACACTGATCAGAACCCTGAGGGGTAGGTCAGAGCACAGAACCCCAGGCCATAGTGGAGGCTGAGAGGCGGTTCTGCTCAGAAGTATAAACTCATGAGGAGTGAAGAATGATGATTTTACATAACAGGCAAACTTCTGTAAAGGGCCAGTGTCTTTGTTCATTTGTGCTGATGGCTTATACCGTAGGCTGAGAGGGTGATAAACCACAGAAATTTGTTCCTCACAGTTTTTGAGGCTGGAAATCTGAGACTGGGGAGCCAGCATGATGGGGTTCTGGTAAGGACCTTCTGGGTTGCATATGGAAAACTGTCTTCTCACTGTGTCCTCATGTGGTAGAAAAGAGAGCAGATGAGCTTTCTGGGGCCCCTTTTAGGAGGACACTAATCCCATTCAGGAAGGCTCCAGGCTCATGATCTAAGCACCCCCAAAGGCCCTTCCTCCTAACACCATCATCCCAGGGGCTAGAAGTTTGACAAATGAATTTGAGGGGGACACCAATGTTCAGTCCACTGCAGCCAAGCAATGAATATTTTAGGCTTTGTGGACCACAGGGCCTGTGTCACCACTATTTAACTGTTTTTTCTTTTTTATACAAGAGCAGCCACAGACAATATGTAAATGAATGAGTGATGCTAAATTTCAATAAAACTTTATTTACAAAAGCAAGAAAAAGGCTACATTTGCCCTATAGTTTGTTGACTCCTAATATTAATAACCATTTAATGGACACCTACCATGTGTTAGGTGCTTTATACATATTATCTGACTTAATCTCTAAGTATTCTTACTCTTATTTCCTGAAAGAGTAATCTGGGGTTCAGTGAGCCCTGGCAACTTGTCTGATGACATGCCACAGGTTAGTGGGAGAGCCAGGATTCACACCCAGGACAAGTTGAACCCAAAGTCCATGCTTGTTTCCTATGCTAGCAAAATATCTACAAAGTATTATCAAACTATTTACAGAGAGTCACTAAAAGTACAGGAACTTTTTGTTAAGCAAAAACCTGAGACATAATATTATATAAACAGTATCATCTTAACTATATGTTTTTGTTTTTGTTTTTGTTTTGTTTTGAGACAGAGTTTTGCTCTTGTTGCCCAGGCTGGAGTGCAATGGCATGATCTTGGCTCACCACAACATCCACCTCCTGGGTTTAAGCGATTCTTCTGCCTCAGCCTCCCCTGTAGCTTGGATTACCAAGTTAGAATGCGCCACCACGCCCGGCTAACTGTATTTTTAGTAGAGACGGGGTTTCTCCATGTTGGTCAGGCTGATCTAGAACTCCCAACCTCAGGTGATCTGCCCACCTCGGCTTCCCAAAGTGTTGGGATTATAGGCGTGAGCCACCATGCCCGGCCTTAACTATATGTTTTTTAAATGACCAAAAAAGAGTTTAGAGAAATATATACATATCAAGATTTTAGGCCAGGGACCGTGGTTCTCGCCTGTAATCCCAGCATTTTGGGAGGCCGAAGTGGGCAGATTACCTGAGATCAGGAGTTCGAGACGAGCCTGGCCAACATGGTGAAACCCCATCTCTACTAAAAATACAAAGATTAGCCAGGTGTGATAGTGTATGCCTGTGGTCCCGGCTACTCTGAAGGCTGAGGCAGGAGAATAGCTTGAATGCAGAGGCAGAGGTTGCAGCGAGCTGAGATAGTGGCACTGCACTCCAGCTTAGGCAACAGAGCAAGAATCTGTCTCCAAAAAAAGAAAAAAAAAAGATTTTAGGTGACCATTTCTGATGGGGTATGATTACAGATTATTTTTATATTTATATACTTCTCTCTGCCTTCCAAATATCCTACAATGGACACATATAGCTTTTATGAAAAGAAAATTATAACTGTATTTTTTTAGTGTATGAGCACAGAGGAAGAAGTTACTCAATTTCAGGAATTTCTGAGATGGGATATAGTCAATCCCATGATGCCAAGAGAGAAAAATACAAACTTCTATCCATATTTATTTACCTTAAAAAATAAGACAGAATTTACATTGTGCTGACTCAATACTCACAATGACCCTGCCATGCTCCCCTAATCCACATGTCATAGCCACGTGTCCAGAGCACGTGGGATCCTGTTGGGAAAGCAGGAGTCCTCACCAAGATGGCTTATCCACCGTGCCCATGTGTTGTTGCCAACTTCACTGCACGGTAGATTAATATTGCCACCTATCACCTCTTGTGTGTACACAGGTGAATTACAGAATATATTATCTAGTGTTTATTTTTTTTAAAAAAGGAAGGGTTTTAAAAGATGCCTGAAAAGAAACGTCCAGATGAAGATAGTGCTAATGCAGGCACAAGCAAACAAGAAATGGACACGCTGATACTTCTGAGTGTGAGTTTCTTTTCATCTACCTTGCAAGGTGGTATGATGGTTGTCTACCATGATGGCTTTCTAATTTCATTCCACAAAAAGTCAGCCAAAAAAAACCCATTTAGATGATAACAATAATATTTGAAATTTGAATTTATAGCCACTATTATAAAGAGAATCCATAGACCCTAAACAGACATACATTGGACTTTAAGAGTGCAAAGCATTCAGCATAAGGGATTTTTAACAATCTTCATTTTTCCTGCCACTGTAATATGGCTGAATTACACACAGCTGTAGTATGGCAATATTGTAATAAATCAAAATGCATTTTTGTCAGAAATACATTTAAAAGACACACAAAAATTTCAGTGGGGAAATCTAGGGGGAAAATGACTATTAGAACACATGTAGTGTCAATGTTTTGCCTGGCAGTTGGATTAAAGTGCAGATGTTTCCAGCATATTCCATGCTATGGATTTGAAGTATTTCATTCCAATGCCTCAGATAATTGTGCAATTTGAACATTATATTCTCCAAAGGCATTGTCCACGTTGTATTCTATGCAACATGTGCCCATGACATTCTACAGTGCACATTCTGGGGGTCATGATGTAGTGACCCCAAATGATAGTTGTAAAATCACTTTATGAGAGCCATGAAAAGAAAGTTCTCTTGAAGAAGATACAGTCTTAATATTCTGTAATAGTAACTGTTTTGCAGGTACACTGTAGAAACATAACCACCGGAACTTTAAAAAGATCCAAGAGTGTGGTAATAAAGATAGGTCACACATGAAATTCATTCACAGGGTCAGTTGCAGGCATAGGCTATCAGGGCAAAGAAACATAAGCTCGAGGTACACATAGTGTCACAGAATTCCATCAATGAGATTACACAGAAGAGGAAAAGGGAAATTTAAGTAGTAGAATTTTCACATGACTTCATAATGATAAGTGGTCTGATCATGAACTTCCTTGGGAACACACCATGTACCTGAATTAGTTGTTGAACTTGAAGGTGGGTTACACATTTTTCCTCTACAAAGAGACAGGGTGTCAAATTTAGTGAACTTTTCTAAAATGACAAGTAGTCCTCAGCATTGTGACACAAGTAGATATTTTTGTTAAAAATAAACACATTAAATCTGACCCTTCAAGGTAAAGAGTGAGAAAGTAACTGCTTTGCTAAAGAAATTCATGTGTTGAAGAGCATTTTAAAAAAATCATTCCCATCACTATGTGATATTCTTGCCTGCATAGTGTGTCAATGATGATGACACTCACACATGCACACTTAAACAGAATTCACTAGCAAGCTTAAAAATCTTCCAAATAAAGTTTCAATAGATTTCGGGTGCATTTGTTTAAAAAAGGAAAAATGAAATATCTTCCAATTAGTTTGCAAGAATAACAGCCTGACATCAGGAAGATAAAAATTTACTAGCCCTGTTTCAAGAAAAGCCTTTGCATAATTGGTGAATGGCATTGAAAAATGAGAATCCTAATTTAGGAAGCACAGCCACCAATGCCCTGTTCCATTTGGATTCACACCTCTTTGTGAGGAATTCTTTTCAGCTCTGACAGCCATTCAAACCAAACATTTTTTTTTTTAAGCTGAACTTAGAACTATGATATCTTTCTATATTGTCAAGTATTAAAATTTTAAAACTAATGAAGCCTATCCAATCTTAATGCTTACTTCAAAATATTATTAGTAATTCCAAGGGCAGTAAAAAAAAGTGGCAGCAAAGAAAGATATTATAATACAAGCAATTTAGAATATTATCTATGCCATTATTATCCCAAACCTTTAAATTTTCTATTTTTGTGTATACTATACAAGATAAAATATATATGAATTACATATACATTCATATTTGCATAAAATACAAATATAGATTATAATATCATAACATATACATGCATGTAAATTAATAAGCCATATATAGTAATATATATAAATTATAAATAAACAGAGTTTTAAAAAAAGAATTTTCATCTCATCTGACCTTTGGGGCAGAGGCAGGCGTGAGCTTATTGAAGTGGTAAAGGCAAGAGTGGCACCAACATAATGATTGCCTGGTGGATGAAGAAACTTGAATATCTTTATCTAATCTCAATATTCACTCAGAATCAGATGGGAGTGAGCTTAAAAGAAAGGGGAAGATATTGTCCTCATGACAACAGGCAGAATTCTTATAGAAACTCATGTCCCTGCATTATAGAGGGTGGACACAGAATTAGGTTTACGAAGAATGAACCTCAATCTTCAGTGACTAACCTAGGGATGCTGAGCCTTTCCCCACTTTTTGAAGATGGAGCTCATAAGGGCAGGTTCTCTGCACTCCCAGGGGATGCCTCTCCATGGCTTTGTGGGTCATTTCTCTTACTTTTACAAAGTGAAATGACCTCCTGCCTTCACGACCCAGCTCAAATGGCCCTTTCACGATGCTTTCTCTATACTGGAGGTGAGTTCCACTTTCCCTCAGCTTCTGTGACTAGTAGCACTTATATGTCCCAATTGCTAAGCTAGGGCAGTTCTGAGGGAGCAGCATCCTGTGTCCATCCACAGAGGTCATCACCCAAGGTGACCTGGGGTGAAAGGTCAATATCATGAGAGAAGACTCAAGGCTAAAGCTAGAAAGGCAATTCTGATCACCAAGTGCAAGCAGAGTTTGGAGGACAAGTAGTGAGTTGAATGGCTGGGACTATTACAAGAAGATGGTGAGGTGGGAGGAGCATCCTGCTGTCACAGCACATCCAGGAACTGCAGATGTGCTACACCTAGGCCAGCCCTGCCTCATCCCAATGTGGCAATGTTTGAGGAATGGGGAGCAAGTTATATTCATTTATTCATTTAACAAATACTTAATAAGTGCCAGGTACTGGGCTATGCTGGTTACTTTCTACCTGACAATGTAGTTACTTCTGCTCTTATCTAAAATCCTCTACCCAATAATGAGTTCCTATAAGGCAGACCTTTTATTCAGCTTTGCAACTCCATGATGTCTAAAATATAGAAATTCGCAGATTTGATTAAGACAAAGAGACTCTGTCAGCCCTTTATGAAGCCAAGGGACTTGAAATTTTCTTCCACTACTCTTACCTCAAGCTCTTTCTAACACCTGAGAATAAGTTGGCTTGCCTATGGGTTGTAACTACCCAAGGTTAGTTCTCCCTATGCTCTCACCTAGAAAATGAATTAGTGCCTTCATATCAGACTCAGACTAACTTGGAATAATACTTGGAGAGAGTAAAAGAATAATGCAGTGAAACCTTCCAATGTGCAGTCCTTGTCATCTGCTCCAGCCAAGTAACTGTGAAACTTATACCAAAATTTATACTGGTATACAGATATTGGAGGGCTACATGGGGGGCATTGAAGACAGGAAGGAAGGAAGGAAGGAAGGAAGGAAGGAAGGAAGGAAGGAAGGAAGGAAGGAAGGAAGGAAGGAAGGAAGGAAGAGAGGGAGGGAGGGAGGGAGGGAGAGAGGAGGGGAGGGAGGGAGGGAGGGAGGGAAGGAAGGAGGGAGGGAGGGATGGTTTGCCTAGCCAGCCAGTTAAGAAAATCACCATGTTTCTGAGGAAACAAATCAATCTCACATGTGACTGTTCCAACACAGCTATGCTTTTAAGTCTCCCTCTGCACCTTCAGTCCTGCTGTCCCTGGGTCTAGAATATCCTTCCTACACTTCTCCATATGTCAAGCTCCTTTTTTCCTTTGAGGAAAGCTCTGAAAATCTTTACTGATGTCTCACCTAAAAGTGAATGCCACATTCAACATCATGGTTATTACCTAGGGAACATATTAAAATCCAAATTTCCAGGCTCTCATCCCAGACCTACTGATTCTCTAGGAGGTGATCCTGAGATACATTAAAGTTACAGAAGTTTAATTCCGTTCATTCAAAAAGCATGCATTGATTCACTGTTTGTCCTACACTGTCCTAGGATTTTTCTAAATGCCTTCACTTTGGGTGATAGTTCTTTTGCCTCGCCCCACTATTATAGTGTAAGTTTTTTGGAAAGATGGACCATGTCTGAGGTTCCTCTGTATCACTGAGATGCTTGGCACAGGAAAGCTTTTCAATAAATGTTTTTAGATTAAATGAGAAATCAAACTAATATTTCTATATCCCCATAGAAGGTGCAGTTTTGCACCTAAGAGTTTTCATTCAAGAGTTTAATACAGAGAACCTGGCACATGTTCAAGGACTGAAGGCAGAGGAGCAGATAAGGTGTGATCAGAGAGGAACTGTCACTTCCATAGTCTGTAAATCTTACTTCTACCTCATGGCTAAAAGTTTACTTTTCTGAAACTACCTAAGTCTATTATTATTGAATTGACCATCCACTAAAGATCTTAAATATTTTTTTTTCCATGCTAAATCGTGTCTTTTCTACCTCTCCCATTGGATGCTTGTGAAAAACAGACTTTTGGACAAAGTATAGGTGATAAGGTTTGGCTGTGTTCCCACCCAAATCTCACCTTGAATTGTAATAATCCCCATGTGTCAAGGGCAGGACCAGCTGGAGATAACTGAATCATGGGGGCAGTTTACTCCATGCTGTTCTTGTGGTAGTGAATAAGGCTCATAAGATCTGATGGTTTTATAAAGGGGAGATCCTCTTTTTTATGTTTCCTGCTGCCATGTAAGATATATCTTTACTCCTCATTCACCTTCTGCCATGATTGTGAGGTCTCCCCAGCCGTGTGGAACTGTGAGTCAAATAAACCTCTTTCCTTTGTAAATTACCCAGTCTCAAGTATGTCTTCAGTAGCACTGTGCGAGCAGACTAATACAACAGGTCTGAAACTATGCCTTCATTCAAGAACCATCCATTGTCCATATAACTTGTACTCAGCACTCTTCTAGGCTCTTGGAGATACAGAAAGAAATGACAGTCTTTCACTTCCAGGAGAGAACAGTGTTACAGGATTATTTATCTGAAACTTTTTTTTTTTTTACTAAATTGTGAATCTCACAGCATAGAAAAGTATTTCTGATACTGATTCTGTCATCCAGTGTTTTTATGGTCCCTTCTAGCTTACAGAAGTTCTCTGCACTTCTCTACCCCTAGAAGTGCAGAGAACATTTTCTGTGGCTCCATCAGTCATTGTTTAACATTGTTAAACAGTTCAGGACAAAGGACAGAGCTCCTCGTGTGCCTGGAAACAAAAATACTTTTCCAGTTCAAGTGAAACATTTCCTAAGTGTCTACCTTGTGTAGAGGGATTAATTAGGCACAACCACGATTCTCTAAGAATGTCCCCAATATTGCTGTGACAAGGACACAGTGCAACATGGCAACGATTATCAAACATGTCAGTATCATATTTCTCCCATGGTCCTTCAAGATCTTTAAACATCATGTCCAAGTCACACATGCAGAGGAGCTAAGACTTGTTTGGAATATAGGATGGCAAACTATTTCAGAGATTACAATTCCCTTTCGCCTTGAGCTACATCTGTCCAAACTGAATTTACTCAAACAACAGGATAGCTATTACAGCAGCACTCTTTCAGCACTGTAATCTAATGAGATGGCTTTGGATACTATTAAAAGTTAAATCAGTCGATAAATGAAATATTAAAATCACCGGAGAATTGGCCCAATGTACAAAATATTAACACTGCAAGCTCTAAATCAAGTGCTGAACATGAATTTAGCCAAAGCTATTAAAACAAGAGTTTGGGTTCTGTTCTGATTTTTGGAGCTGTGCCTGAGGAGAGCTTTTCAAAACTCAGTTTTTCCTTTTATTAGTGCCTTGGGGTAAGGAAGCTTCACATTGAGGGCTCTCATAGGACACCAGACACTAGAAAGCCTGCTCTGGGAACCCGTAACACTCAGACGATGAGACATTAAATCACAGAGTAATGTGACAAGTGCTTTATCTATTAATCATCTAACTTCCCACTAAATTTTGAAGTCTTGGGTGTCTCTCTCTGCTTCTCTGTCTCTGTCTCTCAGCCTCTCTCCAGCCCCTTTTCTCTTTGGGTACCACAAGAGTTAGCTGTCAAAGTTGTATTCATCCTTCAAGGATGAAGTTCAAACCCCACCACTTCCAAAAACCTTCTGTGATGCCTTAATCAGAATCACCATCTCCTTTGCAAAGAATCTCTTTTCCCATGGCTTGATGTATGTACATTTATTGGACTCTCTTTTTTTTCAGTCTGCCTTGAATTACAGTTACCTGTGCCAACATGTGTTACTGTCTTACTTTAGATTCACCCAGAATCTCACCCTGAAACAAGGATTCAAGTGAAAATGGTGTATCTGACAGGTAGAGGGAGCATTAGGAGGGGTGGGCTAGTGATAGAGGGAGGTAATAGAGGGTGGGCTAGTGATAGAGGGAGTTGATCAAAAGTGTGATATTAATCTAGTTGCCCATAGGTGATGGATGCTTTATTTCAATGGAGAACCTTGAGAATTGGTATAAAACACATCCCTCATGATTATTTACCCAAGGGACAATAGAGCTGAGATATTTGCACCTTAATTTCCAAAAGTAGTTATTTGAGGGCTGCTTCCAGGGTCTGTTCCATAATTAAACCAAACTGCCACATGCAGCAGGGAAGCTTTCTCTAGTTCCAAAAGAAAAATATTCAGGCACAGAATATGCTATGGACTGAATTGTGTCCCTTAAATTTTGTATGTTGAAATTCTAATCCCCAGTGTGACTGTATTTGAAGATAGGGCTCATAGGAGATAATTAAGTGGCCTTAAAAAGAGGGAGAGAATTCTCTCTCTCTCTCTCTCTCTCTCTCTCTCTCTCTCTCTCTCTCTCTCTCTCTCCCCCCCCCTCCCCCCACAGGCTTGCATCAGGGAAAGGTCATGTGAGGACACAGTGAGAAGGTGGCTGTCTACAAGCCAAGAAGTAAGTCTTCATGAGAACCTGACCATGCTGGCTCCTTGATCATGGGCTTCCAGCTTCCAGACTGTGAGGAAGGAAATGGCTGTTGTTAAAGCTGCCCAGTCTGTGCCATTTTTGCTAGGCAGCCTGAGCTAACTAAGACAGGGTAGCAGATATTGAAAGCTGGAAGCTGGCTGGAGTATACTAAAAGGTAAAATGAACATGAGAGAGTCATTTAGAAAACTTGTTATTGCCTCATTCCCGAGACTGTGGCTCCAGGCCAGGAACCAAACAAATTGTCCTCCTTGGGCACCAACCAACAGAAGGAAGCAACATTCATTGACCACCTCCTATGTGTCAGGCACCAAGGCAGACTTATTTTAAAAAAATATTGTATTAAGCTATAATTCATATACAATAAAATGCACACATTTTAAGTACATAATTTTGTGAATGTTGACCAAGGTGTATTCTAATATAACTCCTACCACAACTCAAGATATAGAAAAAAAAAAACATTTCTATTACTCAGAGATTCTTTTGTGGCCCTTCCCAGTCAATCCCACCCCCACTCCTCTTTCTTTCACTGTCCAAGCAGATTTGTCATTCCTATCATTTCATAAGGAATCACATAGTATGTGGTCTTTTGTGTCTGGCTTCTTTCTCTCAGCATAATGTTTCTGAGGGTCATCCATGTTGATGCATGTATCAATAGTTCATTCTTTTTATTGCTAAGTAGAGTTCCATCATACAAACATACCAAATCTGTGTATTTATTCACCTGTTGATGCATTCTAGGATCACTTCTGGTTGGGGCTATCAGCAATTGAGGCTGGTATTAACATTTGCATATAAGCTTTTCTATGAACATATGTCTTCATTTCTCTAAGAAATGGAATTGCAAGATTATGTGATAAGTTCATGCTTAATCTTATATGAAACTGTGTCCTGGGCACTTTTAGTTTACCTATTTTAGTTGTGTTGACCACTCAACAATGGAGAATATCATTATTATTGCTTTTAAAATACATTGCTGCTCATAGAGGGTAAATGACTTACCTAAGATCAAAAAGCCTATAAGGATGGATACGGGATACAAACCCAAGTCTATCTCACCCCAAAACTTCTGCTCTTTTCACTATAGTATCTTCCTTTCCTTTATTGACTCAAGCAGGAAGACTTAATGTTGAACCCAGGAAAATAAGTAAAGAGTCACTTATATTCTTCAAATCTCTAAATGTATCTGGTCCAGGAAAGATTGTGACCAATTTGGAGTGAAGCAGCCTCAGAGAGGGAGGAAAGGCAGTTTCAGAGACTAAGCACCTGGCTGGGCTTACCTAGGCTAGATAACAAAGATATCACTACTTACCACAAAAGCTATGGAAAGGAGGACCTTATATCTGCCAGTGTGAAGTTCATAGTTTTGAAATCCGTAATTGATTGCCTATAGTCTGCCAGGCTGAAAAGGCAACCAATTAATAATAAGCATTAGGGAGATAGTCTTTTTTTTCAATGTCTGAGAAAGGGATTTTACATCTTATCATCCAGGCAGCCAAGTAATGCTAGGGTAGCATATAAGATCAACCCAATTGCTGACCAAGGCAATCCAATCAATTAAAACCTGCTAAATACCACTTCACACAGGCTTCAGAAACCACAGATGAGAGCATCAATCCACGGTAACAAGGAATAAGGGAACCAGCCAGGGTTAAGGTCAAATCTTTAGCACAATTCTTAAGGGAGGAATTGGTCTGTATGGCAAATCGGTTTCTACTAAAGATGCAAACTTTGGCTGATGTCCAGGAAGAGTGGTTATTAAAAATGCATTAGAAGGGTCATGTTTACATTTCTATAGTTGACTAAAAGTCTTTGCTCATAAAAAATAAGGTCCCAGCTGTATATTACAGTCTTTAGTGCCTGTCAATAAGAGATAATATGCTAGAATTTTAGAATTACAATTCTTGGAAAAGTAAAAAAAAATTGTTGAGTCCATGGTTAGTGCACAGGATTAAAGCAGCAACAACCGACAGTAATGTTTTGTTTCTAACTCAGTTTCACTGCTGTCTCATGCAACTACCCTCAGTCACAGCTCTGTCGCAAGTAATTGAGGATAGCAATCTCCCTGCTCCTTACCCCCTGGGACACTCAAATGAAGAATTATACCCTAAAGTGCTCTGGAAATATGAGGTATTTTTATAAATACTTAAATTGTCTAAATGTTGCCTTAGTCAGTTCTGATCGCTGTAACAGAATGCCATAGACTGGGAGATTTAAACAACAGAATTTATTTTCTCACAGTTCTGGAGGCTGGAGGTTAGATCAGGTGCTGGCAGTCTGGGTGATGAGGGCCCTCGACCAGGTTGCCGACTGCCAATTTTCCTTGTCTTCTCACGGAATAGAAAGAAGACAAGAGGGAGTTCTCCAAGGTCTCCTTATAAGGGCACTAATCCCATTCATGAGAGCTGCACCCTCATAACCTAGTCTTCTCTCAAAGACTCCAGTTCTTTGGAGGTCACATGAACTGTAGGTGGGGACACAAGCATTCTGTCCCTACTAAATGTTCAGTGGTTTTCTGTTGAGGTTAATTATTCAATGTTTGAATAATTGTTCAATGTTTGACAATTGTCCATTGTCAAAATATATTTCTGGAAAATGGAACCCGTATATTAATCCCTTTACCCCCTCAAAAAGTGATTAAAATGACAGTAAAATAATTTCTAAGTGTGATACATGCAGACAAGAGAATAGTAAAAGCTGCCAATGAAAATAATAGAGGTCAATTAATTTCTGAAGCTGGAGGAGTGGCCAAGGGAAGCTGCATTCCAAGGACTACAAAGATGAATACCTAAAGGAAGTCATCTGAGAGCTCAGGACATGCAAGCACCAGGTCCACTGAAGACAGGCATGAGACAAAGGCTGTGGAAAGGAAAGAAAGTGAAAGTCTACACCATAGGTAGTTGTGAGATGCCCAGGCAGCTGTCTCGCTCTAAGTAGCCTTCCCTTTCACAGGGATATATTCTGTGGACCAGATGCACAAATCCCAGGAAAGTGATGTGCAAGATAATTTATTGGAGTATGGGAAGAAAATATTTCAACTTCTATTTGTAATTGTTCTACTAACTTTTAATACACTGATTGGGAGTAGCATATGTAAAGTGTTCATACATAATGTACAAAGATGGACAGCAAGAAGAAAGAACATGTTAGTTCTAAAGAAATTAAACCAGAGAGGCTGCAGCCTGTTTTCCAGAGTGATGAAGAGAGGCTGAAAGAGGCATTATGTGAGTATCTACATACCAAAACGGTGGAACCCACAGACCCTTTCTCTGTCAGAGAATATCGTCCTCGTGCAGGTGATTGGATGATACTTCTCTGGGGAATGTGACCAACCTGAGAAAAAAAGACCTAATTATACTAACATTTGGGGTATCCCAAAGGAAAGGCGAGTCAGTGACAAATTCCCTTGTTGAAAAGTCCTCTCTCCAACACAAATGCAGAGAGAAAGCCCCATTCCACCTTTAAGTCTACTTCTAAATATGAACATAAATTTAGAGATAAACAAAAATCATGAAAATCCTCTAACACGAAAAACAGGAACTAAAATAAAGGGCTTGAAGAAACACAATACTAGAAGCCAGAGAAAAATATCAGAAACAATAATACACAATTAATAATGCCAGAATTACTTTGGGGGAGAGATATCTATAAGAAAAACAAATGTATTTGTTTCCATGGTACACAAAATAGTTAGAATAATAAATACTGACTTTGTGAAATAACTAAATTGGAAGAATAAAGGGAGAGAAAGCAGGTGAGTGGGCGCCAGCCTATAATAAAAGTAAATTCTTTTCTGCCACAATGAGAGAAGTTACTAAATAACGTCTTAAAAGGACAAACCACAAAAGGTAGTTTAAGATTTTGGGAAGATGGTCATGAGATAGGTGTGTCTTTTAATCTTTCCAAATCATCCCCCAGAAGCACAAAGAACTAAGAAAGTGCAAACTAAAACCCATGTAAAAACCTCTACAACAAAACTAGGGGACAAGATACCCCATGAATCCCACATTGTGAGTGGATGAGAACAAAGTATGACAGTTCAAGACCTGCATGTTTTAGCATCTGTGCAGAGGAAACGGGTGGAAGCAGCGGGCAACTGGTGGATCTAACAATCATGAAATAACCGACAAGTACTCACTCAAAAATTCAGGGTACCCATTTCTTGCAAATTTCTTGTGACTGAGGGGTTTCACACTCCAATAGCAAGTGAGTACATATTGCTTTTTATGTGCTCTCTATATAAAGCAGTTTGCACCCTGTGAATTCTCAGAATTCATCAGCCAAAGTTGCTTTCCAAGTAAAAGCCTCCTACTAAGGAAAAACTGCTGGGAATAGAACCCAGATTGAAAACAATAAGGACAATAAAGAAAAAGGGAAAAATAAGGCCTAGATAAAAATTGGGGAAGGAGCAAGAAATGCTTACAAGGTAGTAAGTCCATCTCTCATAAAAATAATAGAAGAGTGACTTTCTAGCCATGAAATTAGAAAAACTCTCCTAAACCAGGCCTCTTTTATCATATTTAATTATATTAATTAAATTAATTAAATATTATTAATTAATTAAATATTATCTTTAATTATATTAATTAAATATCATTATAGTAATTAAATATTAATGTGTTAATTATATTAACAGGTTTAATATTATTATTAAAGTTTAAGAAAACTAATTCACATTAAAAATGATCATTAGAATGGATCAAGGCCAAATGCTCTGCAAAGTTATTGAAAGGAAATAAAGAGTAGCACAGCATCCCTAAGGATAATAAAAGCACACCAGAAAGTCAAAGCTGCAAAATGGATAAAAATTATGACTTACTATCACAAAAGCTAAAATATATTAAAAAGGATATAAGAGATGAAATAATCATATAATTCAGAATAAGAGATGAAAGAATCATATAATTCAGAATTCAAAAAATAGGAAATGAGAAAATAAAACTCAGAAAAAAAGAGAGATTTAAAAATTGCTTTTAGAAATGAAGGCAAAGAAAGAAGCAATCTAAGAGTGAATAAACACAACAGATGATGCTTTCAGAGAAAAATAAGATTAAGTGTATGGGATTTTGAAAATGATTAATGAAAAGAATTGTAGATAAAGAAACAAATTTAGAAAACAGGCAGTGAAGATCTAACATACATTTAATGGGAGACATCAAAAACCAAAAGTTTAAATACATGAGGAAACAGAAGAAATACTAACAGTTACAATTCAAAATGTACCTGAAATTAAATATATACACACAAAAAACTGCATATTGAAAAAGCACAGCATTTACTTGAGAAAATCAGCTCAGAATGGCCATAACCAGGCATGCTTTGGTAATCCAAGAAAAACAAACACACATCAAGTTAATTATAAGGGTAAGAAAATAATACTGTCATCAAAAATTTTGACATAAACATTGAATTCCAAAAGTTAATGAAGAAACATATTTGTAATTCTCAAGGGAAAAACAATATTAAACCAAACATTTTGTATTCAAATTAAATTTCAAGTGTAGAGACTAAAGACAAACTTACTTTCACACACAATAACTCAAAGAATATCATTCTCTTGTGCTCTTCCTTACATATTTAAAAATTCATTCAAATGAGATTTGAGTAACTGAAATGGCCAGATACTGACATAAAGATTCATCATGAGCATTAAATATGTTTGCATGGAGAATAAGACTAAATGAGGGAATAAAAAAGAGAACATACCAAATTGTGGTGTTTGTTCTGACAACATAGACATAGCACAATGAAAAAAAGAGAATGAGAAGAGCATATGCAGTTTTTTAAAAAAAAAAACTGTTTTTAGTAATTACGTTGATGATGATGTTAACATCACTACTTTAAGAATGTTTTGGTGAATGTAGGATAGAGAAATAAGTAATCATGTGATATTCCAATTCTATTTATTCCTGGGTGGGCCGGCGGGGCACCTTGAGAACCAGAATTTTCTGTGTAGAAAAAGGAAATGCATATAGAGTATAGATATGGTTACATAAGCACTTTGTAGTTCTACATTTGAGTTAGGGGAGGAGACATTGGTATGAACACAAGTGTGTGCGTGTGTGTGTGTGTGTGTGTGTCCTAGCTCTATACAGTGAAGGGGCCTAGAAACCTATTGTTTCTTACTAAAAGCAAAAACAAACCAGGACATTGAGGGAAAATGGATGATTCCATATCTGCATAAGAAAAAGTTCAAGATAAGTCTGAAAACTTTTGGTAAGAGAAAAATTTTTCTCTACCAGATGATATCAAAGGATGTAGGAGCTAAGTAGAAGGTTCTCTCTGGCCAAACATTGGACAATTTGAGCACCAGTAAGAAAAATAAACACAGTAAAATGAGACATTCTTAAATCCATAAGTTTACCCTGATATCCTTCTCTCTCCAAAATTATCTATGGAGGATTCTTTAGAACCAACTCTTTAATTTGAAAATTACTAGAAAGTATTTGCTCTGCTCTTTTTTTTTAAACAAACTGCACCTCAGGAAACTAACTATATGAGACAAAAATTGTCTATGAGCATTTCAACAAATAAGAAAGACAAAATCAAAATATCACCATTTTATAAGCTCTAATATATAGGCATTGAGAATTAATGGCTGCTAACAGCACAAAAAGAGAGACAAGAGGACATTAGGTGCCTCTTGGTAAAAGAACACACCACTGGCAAAAGAGAGAAGATGGCTCTGTAGGACCAACTCAGGATTGCAGCTCCCAGCGAATCCACAAATGGTGAGTGGACACCACATTTCCAGATGGATCTTTATTACCCACAGACCAGGAGATTCCCAGGTGTAGGAGCTGCACAGGCCGCCAGCGCAGCTGTTTGGGCCAGGGCCGTAGCACAGCGGCTCCGTTAGAAAATACACTGGTTTGGTTGCCCTGTTAAACCAGCAATTGGAGATTTTGGAAGGCAGATTAGCACATTCATCTGATTAAATGGGACTTAAACAGAAAGCAAGGCCAGGAGATTCCTGGGCAGCAACGTGATTCCAGCCGACGCAGTGGGTCGCTGCACAGGAAATCACACAGATCCCGGCCCCCTTTCAGCAGGCGACTGGAACACCTGAGAAAGAGTCAACTGTTCAACTTAAAAAAAAGGCAGGGGCTCTGAGGCATGGAGCCAGGTGATCAGGCTTGGTGGGTCCCACCCCCACAAAAACAAACAAAACAGCAATTGGAAACACTCGGGGTTGAGAGTTTCATGGAACTCAGCAGAGCAGAACCCAGGATGGTGCAGCTCGGAGGGGGAGGGGCATCTGCCATTACCGAGGCACTCGACCCCTACGGAGCTACACTGCCATTGCTGACACAGCCTGCCATTGCTGAGGCAACCTGCCATAAGAGAGAGAGTCCGCCACTACAGAGGTGGGTCATCATCACCACGGCAGCTCTAATCACACCCATATAAACAGGACTACAGGGAATTACACATGGCAGCAGGGCGGAGCCCACAGCAACAGGGCAGAGTGCACAACAGTAGGGTGGAGCCCACAGCAGCAGGGCGGAGCCCACGGCAGCAGGGCAGAGCCCACAGCAGCAGGGCGGAGCCCACAGCAGCTCAGCATAGCCACTGCAGGCAAGCAGTGATCAGACTGTCTCCTTGCTGGGCAGGACAGTGAAACAGATACTCATAAATGGAGCCCTAACTCCTCAGGACAGAGCACCTGAGAAAAAAAAGGGGGCTTTATGAGTTCTGCTGCAGCAGACTTAAACGTACCTGCCTAGCAGCCCTGAATGAACAACAGAGCTCACAGCTCAGCACTTGAGCTCCTATAAAGTACAGACTGTCTCCTCAAGCAGCTCCCTGACCCCCATATATCCAAAGAGTCACCTCACAAAGGACTGATCAGACTGACATTTGGTGGGCATCATTCAGGGACAAAGATAGCAGAAGAATAATCTGGTAGCAACCCTCATGGTTCCTCAGCTGCTACAGGAGTTCCCCAGACAAGTAGGGACTGGAGTGGACCTCAGCAGTCCTACAGCAGTGGGGCCAGACTGTTAGAAGGAAAACTAAGAAACAGAAATACTTCATTATCAACAATCTGGATGTCCACTCAGAGACCCAATCGGAAAATCAGCAATCACTCAGACGACAGGTGAATAAATCCACAAAGATGGGAAGAACCCAGTGCAAAAAGGAGGAAAACACCCAAAACCAGAACACCTCGCCTCCTACAAAGGACCAAAACTCCTCACCAGCAAGGGAACAAAGCTGGATGGAGAATGAGTGTGATGAAATGATGGAATCAGACTTCAGAAGGTAGGTAATGAGAAACTTCTGTGAGCTAAAAGAACATGTTCTAAATCAATGCAAAGAAACTAAGAACCTTGAAAAAAGATTTGAGGAAATAATAACAAGAATACACAACTTAGAAAGGAATATGAGTGAATTGAAGGAGCTGAGAAACACAACACGAGAACTTCGCGAAGCATGCAAAGTTTCAACAGCTGAATTGACCAAGCAGAAGAAAGGATATCAGAAGTCGAAGATCAACTCAATGAAATAAAATGAGAAGCCAAGATTAGAGAAAAAAAGCACAAAAAGGAATGAACAAAGTCTCCAAGAAATGTGGGACTATGTGAAGAGACCTAATCTACGTTTAATAGGTGTACCTGAATATGATGAAGAGAATAAATCCAAGCTGGAAAATACTCTTCAGGATATCATCCAGGAAAATTTCCCCAACCTAGCAAGGCAGGCCAATATTCAAGTCCAGGAAATACAGAAAACACCACAAAGATATTCCACAAGAAGAGCAACCCTAAGGCACATAATCGTCAGATTCACCAGGGTTGAAATGAAGGAGAAAATGCTAAGGGCAGCCAGAGAGAAAGGTCAGGTCACCCACAAAGGGAAGCCCATTAGACTCACAGCAGATCTCTCAGCAGAAACTTTACAAGCCAGAAGAGACTGGGGGCCAATATTCAACATCCTTAAAAAAAAGAACTTTCAACCCAGAATTTCATATCCAGCCAAACTGAGCTTCATAAGTGAAGAAAAAATAAAATCCTTTGCAAACAAGCAAGTACTCAGAGATTTTGTCACCACAGGCCTGCTTTACAAGAGCTCCTGAAAGAGGCACTACACATAGAAAGAAACAACCAGTACCAGCTATTCCAAAAACATACCAAAGGCTAAAGAGCATCAACAAAATGAAGAATCTGCATCAACTAATTGGCAAAACAGTCAGCTAGTATGAAAATGGCAGTATCAAATTCACACATAACAATATTAACCCTAAATGTAAATGGGCTAAATGCACCAATCAAAAGACACAGACTGGCAAATTGGACAAAAAGCCAAAACCCATCGATATGCTGTATCCAGGAAACCCACCTCACATGCAAGGATACACAAAGGCTCAAAATAAAGGGATGGAGGAAGATTCACCAAGCAAATGGAGAGCAAAAAAAAGCAGAAGTTGCAATTCTCGTCGCCGATAAAATAGACTTTAAAGCAACAAAGATCAAAAGAGACAAAGAAGGACATTACGTAATGGTAAAAGGATCGATACAACAAGAAGAGCTAACGATTCTAAATATATATGGACCCAATATAGAAGCACCCAGATATATAAGGCAAGTTCTTAATGACTTACAAAGAGACTTAGACTCCCACACAATAATAGTGGGAGACTTTAACACTCCACTGTCAATATTAGACAGATCAACCAGACAGAAAATTAACAAGGATATCCAGGACTTGAACTCAGACCTGGAACAAGCAAACCTGATAGACATTTACAGAACTCTCCACCCCAAAACCACAGAATATACATTCTTCTCAGCACATCAAACCTACTCTAAAATTGACCACATAATTGGAAGTAAAGCACTCCTCAGCAAATGCAAAACAACTGAAATCATAACAAACAGTCTCTCAGACCATAGTGCAATCAAGTTAGAACTCAGAATTCAGAAACTAACTCAGAACTGCACAGCTTCATGGAAACTGAAAAACTGGCTCTTGAATGTTGATTGGATAAACAATGAAATGAAGGCAGAAATAAAGAAGTTCTTTGAAACCAATGAGAATGAAGACCCAACATACCAGAATCTCTGGGACACATTTAAAGCAGTCTCTAGAGGAAAATATATAGCAATAAGTGCCCACATGAGAAGAGTGGAGAAATCCAAAATTGACACCCTAACATCAAAATTGAAAGAGCTGGAGGAGCAAGATAAAAAAAAACTCAAAACCTAGCCAAAGACAAGAAATAACTAAGATCAGAGCATAACTGAAGGAGATAGAGACACGAAAAACCCTTCAAAAAAATCAATAAATGCAAGAGCTGGTTTTTTGAAAAGATCAACAAAATAGACAGACCACTAGCCAAATTGATAAAAAAGAAAAGAGAGAATAACCAAATAGATGCAATAAAAAACTATAAAGGGGAAATCACCACAGATTCCATAGAAATTCAAACCATAATCAGAGAATATTACAAACAACTCTATGGACATAAACTAGTAAATCTGGAAGAAATGGATAAATTCCTGGACACTTGTGTCCTCCCAAGCCTAAACCAGGAGGAAGCCAAAACTATGACTAGACCAATAACAAGGTCTGAAGTTGAGGCAGCAATTAAGAGCCTACCACACAAAAAAAGCCCAGGTCCAGATGGGTTCACAGCCGAATTCTACCAGACACACAAAGAGGAGCTGGTACCATTCCTTTTGAAACTATTCCAAGTAATCCAAAAAGAGGGAATCCTTCCCAGATCATTTTATGAGACCAACATCATCCTGATACCAAAACCTGGGAGAGACTAAACAAGAAAAGAAAACTTCAGGCCTATATTCATGATGAACATAGACACAAAAATCTTCAATAAATACTGGCAAGCCTATTGCAACAGCACATCAAAAAGCTTATCCACCACAATCAAGGAGGATTCATCCCGGGGATGCAAGGCTGATTCAACATACACAAGTCTATAAACGTCATTCACCACATAAACAGAACCAAAACCAAAAACCACATGATTATCTCAATTGATACAGAGAAGGCCTTTGACAAAATTCAACAGCCCTTAATGCTAAAAACCCTCAATAAACTCGGTATTGATGGAACGTATCTCAAAATAATAAAAGCTATTTATGACAAACCAACAGCCAATATCATACTGAATGGGCAAAAACTGGAAGCATTCCCTTTGAAATCTGGCACTAGACAAGGATGCCCTCTCTCACCACTTCTATTCAATATAGTACTGGAAGTTCCAGCCAGAGCAATCAGGCAAGAAAAAGAAATCAAGGGTATTCAAATAGGAAAGGAAGAAGCCAAATTGTCTCTATTTGCAGATGTCATGATTGTATATCTAGAAGACCCCATCATTTCAGCCCAAAAACTCCTGAAACTGATAAGCAACTTCAGCAAAGTCTCAGGATATAAAATCAATGTGCAAAAATCACAAGCATTCCTATACACCAATAACAGACTTAAAGAGAGCCAAATCAAGAATGAACTGCCATTCACAATTGCTACAAAGAGAATAAAATACCTAGGAATACAACTTACACGGAATGTAAGGGACCTCTTCAAGGAGAACTACAAATCACTGCTCAATGAAATAAGAGAGGACACAAACAGATGGAGAAACATTCCATGTTCATGGTTAGGAAGAATCAATATCGTGAAAATGGCCATACTGTCCAAAGTAATTTACAGACTCAATGCTATCCCCATCAAGCTACCATTGACTTTCTTCACAGAACTGGAAATAACCACCTTGAACTTCATATGGAACCAAAAGAGAGCCTACATAGCCAAGTCAATTCTAAGCAAAAAGAACACAGCAGGAGGCATCACACTACTGGACTTCAAACTATACTACAAGGCTACAGTAATCAAAACAGCATGGTACTGGTACCAAAACAGAGATATAGACCAATGGAACAGAACAGAGGCATCAGAGGCAACACAACATATCTACAACCATACAATCTTTGATAAACCTGACAAAAACAAGCAATGGGGAAAGGATTCCCTGTTTAATAAATGGTCTTGGGAAAACTGGCTAGCCTTGTGCAGAAAGCAGAAACTGGACCCCTTCCTGACACCTCACACTAAAATTAACTCCAGATGGATTAAAGACTTAAACATAAGACCTGGCACCATAAAAACCCTAGAAGAAAATCTAGGCAAAACCATTCAGGACATAGGAGTAGGCAAGGACTTCATGACCAAAACACCAAAAGCATTGGCAACAAAAGCCAAAATAGACAAATGGGACCTAATCAAACTCCACAGCTTCTGCACGGCAAAAGAAACAGTCACTAGAGTAAATTTGCAACCATCAGAATGGGAAAAAATTTTTGCAGTTTACCCATCTGACAAAGGGCTGATATCCAGAATTTACAAAGAACTCAAATTCAGATTTACAAGAAAAAAACAAACAAGCCAATTCAAAAATGGGCAAAGGATATGAACATACACTTTACAAAAGAAGACATACATGAGACCAACAAACATACGAAAAAATGCTCATCATCACTGGTCATCAGAGAAATGCAAATCAAAACTACCTTGAGATACCATCTCATGCCAGTTAGAATGGCGATCATTAAAAAATCTGGAGATAACAGATGCTGGAGAGGATGTGGAGAAATAGGAACACTTTTACACTGCTGGTGGGAGTGTAAATTAGTTCAACCATTGTGGAAGACAGTGTGGCAATTCCTTAAGGACCTAGAAATAGAAATTCCATTTGACCCAGCAAGCCCATTACTGGGTATATATCCAAAGGACTATAAATCATTCTACTATAAGGACACATGCACACGGATGTTCATTGCAGCACTGTTTACAATAGCAAAGACCTGGAACCAACCCAAATGCCCATCGATGATAGACTGGACTGGGAAAATGTGGCACATATACACCATGGAATATTATGCAGCAATCAAAAACGATGAGTTCGTGTCCTTTGTAGTGACATTGATGAATCTGGAGAACATCATTCTCAGCAAACTGACACAAGAACAGAAAATGAAATACCACATATTCTCACTCATAGGTGGGTGGTGAACAATGAAAACACATGGGCACAGGGAGGGGAGCACTACACACTGGGGTCTATTGGGGGGAACAGGGGAGGGACAGCAGTGGGGGGGGGAGCTGGGGAGGGATGGCATGGCGAGAAATGCCAGATGTGGGTGAGGGGGAGGAAGACAGCAAATCACACTGCCACATGTGTACCTATGCAACTATCTTGCATGTTCTGCACATGTACTCCAAAACCTAAAATGCAATAAAAAAAGAACACACCACTATCTATGAAATAGTTTTGCCTCCTCCCTCCCAAAATAAACAAACTTAAATGTGATTAAGTTCTATGTCCAAATATTAATTTACAGGAATCAATCAGCAAGAAACAGACTGTGAGAAATTCAATGTGACAAATAATCTAGACTCTTCCACAAATAAATTGAAGACAATCAAAAAGATGGAGAGTGGTGGTATGAGTCTACTCGGGCTGCCATCACCAAGTACCACAGGCTTGGTGGCTTACACAACAGAAATGTATTTCCTCACAGCTCTGAATGCTAGAAACTCAAGATCAAAAGGTCACCAAGGTTGCTTTCCCCAAAGTCCTCTCTCCCTGGCTCACAGATGGACCTCCTCTCCCTGGGTCCCCACATGGTCTTCCCTCTGTACAAGACTGTGTCCTAACCTCCCCTTCTTATGCCCCCAGTCATACTGGATTTTAGCCCACTTTAATAAGCTCATTTTAACTTAATTACATCTTTTAGGTCCCTGTTCAAATACAGTCATATTCTGAGGTATTCGAGGTTAGGGCTTCAACATATGAATTTAAGGTGGCACAGTTCAGCCCATAACAGGAGCCTATGGATTATAAGAGCCTTGAAAATATACCACCTTCACAAATAAACAGTTGGTGATAAAAAATATAAAGAAAAATGAGGGAGGGTCATAACAGGCTCATGGATAGTTTCGGGAGAAGTACATGGCTGTGATTCAGAGGTGATTATGGAAACCATCTGGGGTGACTTCAGCTTCTACCTCCTGCCCAGGGAGGAGTATACAAGGGTAATCCTTTTCTAGTTCATTATGCTGCATATTTGTTTTATGTAGTTTTCTGCATTTATGTGATACTTAACAAGAAAAATAAATACAAACAAATATAAAAATAAACATATTATTTAGAAATATGATGGTAAATACCAGAAGATAAAGCTAAAGGGGTTAGAAGTGGTTGCTGCTGGGAGCAATAGAGCCTGAAACTACTTAACATTTGTTTGTAATGCCTGTCACATAAGCACAGCAGCACCAACAGCTTTCTCTTTATCCTGTCTATTTCTACAAAAAGTAAAAATTGAACATAAAAAATGTATATTCCTACTGAGCCCTGTCTTCATGAATTCTCTACAGTCTTCGCGTCTAGCTCAGTGCCGGAAACAAAGCACATATACACAAGACGTGGGCCTCTGATGAATAGATGAGTAAATATGTAAATACTTGATTTCAGTCCAGAATCAGACCCGGTGTCTAAATACAATTTTGCCTCTTCATGCTTTCATAAAACTGTTTTAATCCCTGAGGGATAAAAGTGCCTATAACATGGAAACATTTAACTAGGAAGTTAGATGCTGACATATACAGTAATTGAGTGTAAAACTTAGATTTGATTATTTAGGTAAATCTACTTCATAAATGGCATTGCCAGAGAAGATCTAATTACCTTTAATTAGGTGAAATAGAATATGTAAAAGTATCTAGCGCTTCATCAGGCACACAGTAGATGTGCAAAAAATTTATAGTAACTTTTTCTTTGGAGACTGAGTCTCACTCTGTTGCCTCGGCTGAGTGTGATCATAGCCCACTGTAACCTCAAACTCCTGGCCTCAGGCAATCTTCCTGCTTTGGCCTCCTGAGTAGCTAGGACTACAAGTCCTACAGCTCTCTTCCAGCTCTCCTATTTTTTTTTTAAACTTTTTTGTATACAAAGTTTTTGTTTTGTCATCCAACCTGTTCTTGAATTCCTGGACTCACATGTTCCTTCTGCCTCAGCCTCCCAAAGTGCTGAGATTACAGGCATGAGCCACCATGCTCAATCATAGTAATTATTAACAGAACTATCAATCTAGGACCTCAGTGGATGACCCTAAAAATAACCATTGAGGGGATGTTGGCAAAAGCTGTTCTTTAGCTAAGTCACTATTCACACAAAGCTACCTAAGGGCTTACATCTATTCCTTCCTCATTTGTGGGGATGAAAATCAGATTACATAATGCCTTAGTTCTCACGATGTTCTCAATATCGTGCTCTCAATTTTGTGCATCTGTAGAAAACAAGGCAAGTGCCTGCAACCAGAGGCTGGGAGGATAATAGCCACAGAAAGTTGCAAGGAGGGGCTGGTGTGTAACCAACTCAATTCTGCTTGATATTTAAAACAGCAGCCAGCTTCCTCTGTGTTTTTTGGAGTCTACTGGAATGAAGGTTTGCTCTTCATTGATGGGGATATTGACCCCAGCAAGGGTTCAAAGGGAAATTTTCTTGTGAAAAGGTATCTTAGCTTAGATGCCATAAAAAAAATGAAAAAGACTGGGCAGCTTAAAAACCACAGAAATTTATTTCTCACAGTTCCCAAGGCTGGGAAGTCCAAGATCAAGGTGATTGGATTCAGTTTCTAGTGAGGTCTCTCTTCCTGGCCTGCAGACAGCCACCTTCTCACTGTATCCCCACATGGCAGAGAGAGAGAGACAGAAAAAAAATAATAGAACTCTGGTGTCTCTTCCTCTTCTTACAGAACATCAGCCCTATTGGATTAGGCACCCACCTTATGACCTCATTTGACCTTAAATACCTTTTTGAAGGTCCGATCTCCAAATATAGTCACACTGGGAGTCAGGGCCTCAACATGTGAAGGGATGGAGAGGTAGGGACAAAAACATTCATTCCATAACAAGAGCATCAGTAGCAAAAATAGAATAATAATATCTTACATGTGTGTAGCACTGTACAGTTTTCAAAGCATTTTAAAGTATTTCAAATTTTTATTTGAACTCTCAGCAAAAGGTAAGCAGTAAAAGTATTATTATATCACATTTGCAGATGGAAATATCTCAGAATATTTTAAAAGATGCAATTAAAACAGTGGGCTTTCTTCTTCATTTCAGGAACCTCTTTATATATATATATATATATATATATATATATATATATATATATATATATATAGGTTAGATTGTTTTATTAAGAAAAAATCACATTAAATATATATGCTAAACTCATTCTACCATTCTAGCAAGAGATTTGGAAAAGTCGAGTAATCATTTTCTCTTTCTCTCATTAATTCTCTCCTACTTCCTTTTTTTCTCTTCCCTATCTGATGCTAACAAGACCCAATTTCAATGCAATGCTTCATAAATTTGACGCAGTATAGGCAGTTGTGCCCTTTACAATACGTATCAGATCTTACATGGCAAACTGTGGGTCTGGCTGGCCTACCTGGCAGAGGATATAGTGGGGGTTATGCAAAGCTACTAGAAGCTTGGAAGTCAGGGAAAGAAACTCTCCATCCCCAGTCCTGTACTCACTGGGGGGCAACATAGCCTGCCCAAAATAACTGTGCACTTAAAGCTAGTATGAACACCGGGCAGATATGAAGGTCAGCCACAGGAGCTCCTGGTCAGTTTTTGTAATATGTCCTGGTTCTTCTTTCCCACTTTCACCACCCATCCATTCAGGCCTTGCTGCTAACTCATGGCTTAGCTCCTGTTCAGGTCCTGTTCAGAGCCCCGCTCTTCCCTTCTGGGTCTGATGACCACACTTGGTGTCCCTGGCTTTTCCTAAGAAAGCCTTTGCAAAGTGTGCTCCTCAGAATACTTGTCTTTAATCTTGTCCTAGAGAAGAAATGTAGGGCCTATTCTTAAGTTTGGAAGTACTTGTTTGAAGAGAGTTAGATATATTCCCTAGCTGCAGGCCTTCTCAGAGCCTTTGGTGGCATGCAGATAATCTGATACACTCTAAGAAAAGCATGAGGATATGTGCTTTTCCTAAGCTTATTGTTCATGGACTCCTTTCTCTGGAGGAGCACCTCTTCCCATCCCTTGGAGCTGGTGATACCAGGAACACAGTCTTAGAAATGCTGCACTGGGGACACAGACTGTGCCCAACCTCCTCCCACTCCTGCTTACAGGTCACACTCACCTGTCCCACATTTGCCCAAGACCCCTCCTCCTGCCACTCCTCTCAAAAAGACAGAGTACACAGGCTACGCAGGCCTTTCATTTGCTGAATCTCAATACTCTGCTGTGCATCCGGAAAGCTCTCTAAGCAGCTGGACCTGGGCTGTAATGAGGAAAAGCAGGACAGCAGAGCTCTGTTATCAGAGCATCCCCTGTGTTTATCAGGAACAGGCTTTATTAACAGAAAAAAAGAAACAATTTGTTATTGACTTGTCCTGGTAATTCACTGCCCTCCTGCTCTCCAGCTATCCAGAAAGCCTATCTTGACCCTGTCAAGCAGTCAGAGGAGGCTCTAACAGGGCTTGAATGGAATCAGAGACTATTGATCATCATGTCTTCGTGGCTGCTGGCTCTCGGCCTGTCATAGTCATTAATCAGGATTTCAGGGGCAGCTGGGGCTAGCATGAGTTTATCAATGAAGTTCGCTGAGGAAACTCTTGAGAAAGTTTTTGTGTGGGTTAGACATAGGCAAAGCAGCTTTGTTCTCAGCCACTGTCATCACCGAAGAAGACGGCAAGGCAGTGGCTGGCATCCAAAAGTGGCCTCCGTGAGCCACCATGCCCATATTCATGCCCTTGTTTAGACCTTTCCCCTTCCACCTTGTATCTGAGCTGCCCTGTGACTTGACTTCGCCAATAGAATGCAAGTGAACAGATGCTCCACCAGTTCCAGGCCTTAGTCTCAAGGAGACCTAACAGCTTCTACTCTTGTGATATGGGAGCCCTGAGCCTCTATGCATGAAGTCTGGCCACCTTGCAAGAGAGGCTATAAGGAGAGCCCATGTGGAGTGGCCACAGAAGATTACGCAGACACCGTGTCCTGGCTGAGCTCAGCCTGTCAGCCCTCTCAGCCCAGGTGCAGAAAAGTGAAGAAGCTGCCTGAGTTGTCCCAGTCCCAGGAGATGTCACATGGGACAGAGATGAGCCAGCTCCATCCACCCTGCCCTGATTCCTGACCCACAGAACCTTGAGAAATAACAGACACGCTTGTCTTCAGCCACTACATTCTGGAGTAGTTAAGCAGCAATAAACAACTAAACATAACACAGCTGTGAATTAAACAACACAAACTGAGAGGCAGTGGGTTACCTATGGTTTGGAGTCAAGAGTCCAGTAAAACAAACAGTTAAGAGATGAAGTGTGTTGGCCACAGAGGTCAGCATCAAACAGACAAGGGGAGGAAGGGCGAGAACCATCCCAGAAAGGAGATCTCCTCGGGGGGCGGGGGCGGGTGTTCAGTCTCAGTAAGAATTCCTCTGTGTCTCTGGCCAAGCCATGGCACTGAGCGAGTAGAGAGGGAAGGGAAGGGTCTCACATTTGTTTGGGATCTGCTATGTGCCAGGGTGTGGCCACGGTCTGACTGAGAGTGAGACCTGGTCTCTTAAAAGTAATAAAAACTAGCGATTTTTAGGAATCCATTTCTAATGGTTGGACACAGCTGTGGGTCTCTCTGAATACAAGTGGATTTGGCTGTGGGAAGGGCACGGCAGAAGGAGAGCCTGGTTCCATGTACACAGGGCCCTATAGAGGCCCTCGGAGAATTGCTAACAGCTGCAGAATTGAGTGCTGCTTCATCACCTTACGCCATTCGTCTGCAAAGTTTATCACCTTATACCACACCTCTGCAAAGTAGGAATTGCTGTCCCTTTTACAGATGAGGAAACTCTCACAAGGTCACCAGCAGGAAGTGGCCCAGCTGCAACAGGAACGCTGGGAGTCCCTGTCTCCCAAGCCCACTGCAGTCTCTGCCTCTACCAGTGATCCTTGCAGGTGGCAGGTGGAGGAGCACACCTGTTTCTAGTTCTGATGGCCAAAAATGTTCCAAACCAAATGTGAGACCCCTAGCAGCACAAGTTGAGGCTTAAAATAGGAAGCGTGGGAGGGTGGGCTGTCAGCAGGTGGATCTCTAATCTGTACCTCTTAAAACTTGTCTGGACCTAGTTATAGGAAAGCACGGCAGCTTAGCAGGTGCCTAAACAATAAACGCATTTCTTCTTTGATTTTTAACTCCTGAGTGCCTGTTCCCTGCCAGGGTATTGGTTGGCAAATTCTTTATGGCATTTAAACCCCACAACGAACCTACAACATAGAAATCATTATCCCCATTCTGCAGTCAAAGAAACTGATGTTCAGAGAGATTAAGTGATAAGCCCACTCCTGCCACACTTCAAAACCTGTGTCCTTTCCACTTCAGGTATGTCAGAAGGATAAGGACAGACAGGTTAATCCTCATATGACACTCTGGAGTAGATGGCTGCTTTATTCTTATCTTTTCAGGTAAAAAAAAAAAAAAAAAAGTGAGACTCAGCAGAGTTTATGGCTCATTTAAAGTCCCCAGATATGAAGTGAAGGATTTAAGATTTGAACCCCAATCATTTCCTTTCCATTACCCTCTTCGAGGGCAAGGCCCCAGCTTATCTCTTAGCATTCTGCCCATCAATGTGCCATAAGTGAAAAAGGGTGAAGTGAGAAGCTATGAGAGCCAGGAAGGGGAGAAAGGAAAATTGGGCAGAACATACATAAAAAGTAAAAAAATGTGTGGGTGAGCACACAGCCAGACCAACTGCTTCGTTTCTCTTTACCACGTGCGTGGGATTGCTACAGGCATCCTTGGAGATTTATTCTGTTTCCATATATGGTATCTCTGGGACTGCAGGGGTTTCTCTCTGCACATGACCTCTTCCCCTAATAAAATGCCTTTGTCACTCTCTGATGACCTATTCACAGCTTTTCTCCACCTTTTATGTTCTTTTTTGGCTTCAGGAACATCTATTTTTCACTCAGCCAAAAGTTTTGCTCAATATCTAATTCATCTCCTGTCTTGAAATAAAGCCAAATGGGGATGGGATACAATTATTTGTCGATTTCAAGCCAGCCCATATGTCTACCAGTATGACTGCTGAGTTTTCCTCATGGGTAATCTTCGTTTTTAGTGGAATTACATTCTAAGACGGTGGCCTGCTTTGACAACCTAAAGAACAAGCATACTACATCTTTTATCTCTCAGTACATTGTAGTCAAAATGCTTAACTCTTCTATAGCTACAGGCTGGGGCCAGGCACTGTTGCCAGGACCAAGAACACGATGGGTGAGATCTCAGAACAACCCTGCAATTTGCTCAGATAAGCCATGGTTCTGTGGTGCAGCAGGAAAGGGACCGGGCTCTCATGACGGATAGCAAAGGCGGGAAAAGCAGAGGAATGTTCGAGGTACACATCAAACACTAGGACAGACATTTTTACTAAGGGCCGGAGGATAGAATTCAGGCATTCCAGGAACATGAATGGGGAAAACAATTACATCTTTATTTTCACTCATTACTGACTGAAATTTAGCTTTTCCTTCAATTATAAAAGGAAGCAACAAACTGGAGTAGTATTCATAGTACTGGGTCTTTGCCACCACAGACGTGGATATTTTTATATCATGTTACAGTTGTTGTGGATATATAAACTTTTTTATGCTCATTACTACTTCAAACTTTATGCGAGTAACACTACCCACAATAAATGTTATGAAATTCATTAATAGAAACCACATGCATCCTAGGTCACAAATTGGGGTTTTGAAGTTTTTCATAATTCAATATAATAAAATGCTATTGAATTATGTTTTGCTTCTGTAATCCTATGTATTTTCTTTGTTAAGAAACGTTACTCTGAGAAAGGGTCCACAGGCTTCATCAGACCACCAGTGGGGCCCATGGCATTACAGTGGTTAAGATCTTTTGCTCTAAGAGAAGCCTGAGGCTCCTACACCCTCCTCCAAGCATGAGATGGAGAAAAACAAAGAAGGAAAGAGGAGGTGGAGGAGGATGGGGTATGAGGGATAGAGGAGTGTGTTCACCTGTTTTTCTTTTCCCCCTTTTTGCATTGTTTTAAAGAAATAACTTGAGACTGGATGACTTATAAGGAAAAGAGTTTAATTGGCTCATGATTCTGCAGGCTTCACAGAAAGCATAGTGTGGACATGTGTTCCCAGTGAGGCCTCAGGAAACTTCCACTCATGGTAGAAGGAGGACCCCATGCATCACACAGAGAGAGAGAGAGGGAGCAAGAAAGAGAAGGGGGATGTCCCAGACTCTTAAACACCTAGATCGCATGTAAATGAATTGAGCAAAAACTCACTCATCAACAAAGGGATGGTGCCTCATTCATGAGGGATCTGCCCCCATGATCCAATCCCTCTCACCAGGCTCCATCTCCAATATTGCAGGTGACATTTCAACATGAGATTTGGAGGGGACACACATCCAAACCATATCAAGGAAGAAAAGTACGAGGACTAGAAATGTTACCAAAGGAACCCAGAAGACAAAGAAAGAAAGAAAAAGCAGAGTTCTCCAAAATCGACCCAAGAACACACCCAATAATACTGAGAAAGTGAAGCAAAAGTTTAAAATAAGGACTCTGAAAACGAATTTTGAAACACTCTGCACTCAAATATCTATTGCAAGCTAAACTCTGAAATGCTTAAAGAACAGCCTCCCACTGGAGTGGCCCTGCTTCTGACCCAGAGGTTGGTTAGAAAAGCTTCTGCCTGAACCTGCTGAAGCTGAGGCTGAAGGAGGACTATTCTGGGGTTTGCACTAAATCCTAATGTGAGTGGTAGGGCCCAAATGCCCTCTCTAACAGAAAACAGCAGAGGATGTATTCTGGATGGTCAGAGCCTTGACACTGCACTCCAGCTCAGTACATGGCAGAGGTGATGACCACCAGTGACTTTCCCCAGGAACAGCTCAGAGCTGGTGCCCCCACTGAGGCAGCCTGGAAACAGCAGGCTTCTGTCCCAGCTCCCAGGACGCTGAGTCATCATGGCTGTTGAAAACAGTTCATACTCTTTCATTTTCTCCTTTGGATTCTTATGTCAGACTAGAACCAATCAGAACTTTCTCATGTCCCTTCCAACTCTGATTTTGCTGAGGTGGCTAGTGAGACCAATACTCCCATTTCCTGCTTTCTAGCATCTTCTCCATCCATTTCACTAAGGAAAGGAGAAGGGATGGGAGCTTGTCATAGGTTGGGCTCTCCTAGCAGCAGATCCTGAGACCAGGTGAAGGGAGCTGATAGAGTTTAGATGTTTATTCGCTCCAAATCTCATGTGGAGTGACCCCCAGAAGAGTATGAGGATGTGAAATGTTACCAGAGGAAGGTTTGTGGTTCCCAATGGTGGAGGTGGGGCCTACTTGGAAGTGTTTAAAACACAGGGGCAGATCCCTCATGAATGGCTTAACACCATCCCCTTGGTGATAAGTGAGTTCTCACTCAGTTCACAGGAGATCTGACTGTTTTAAAAGAGTATGGCACCTCCCTCTCTCTCTTGCTCCCACTCTCACCCTGTGATATGCTGGCTCCCTGTTGCCTTCTACCTTATTTGTAAGCTTCCTGAGGCCCTCGCCAGAAGCAGATGCCAGCACTATATTTCCTGTACACCTGCAGAACTGTGAGCCAATTAAATCTCTTTTCTTTATAAATTACCTAACCTTAAGTATTTCTTATAGCAACACAAAAACAGACTGATACAGAACACTGATATCAAAGAGTAGGGCATTGCTATAAAGATATCTAAAAATGTGAAAGCAGCTTTGGAACTGGGGAATGGAAAAGTTTGGAAGGCTTAGAGAAGACAGGAAGACAAGGGAAAGCTTGAAATTTCTTAGAGATCAGTTAAGTGATTGTGACCAAAATTCTGGTAGAGATATGGACAGTGAATTCCAGGCTGACAAGGTCTCAGATAGAAATGTGGAAGTCATTGGGAACTGGAGGGAAGCTTACCCTTGTTATGCCCTAGTGAAGAGCTTGGCTGCATTGTGTCCATGTCCTGTGGTTTTGTGGAAGTCTGAACTTGAGAGTGATGACTTGGGGTATGCAGTGGGAGCGATTTCTAGACAGCAATCTGTTCACCCACACGCTTACCACCATGTGGAAGCTGGCAAGGCTTACAGTTTGTGTCCTAAGTATTCAAGAAGTAGGATGGTTGCTTCTAACAGTCTACAATCAGACGAGGAAGCAAAATAATAACTTAAAGTTGGAACCTATGTTTAAAAGGGAAAGAGGGCATACAAGTTTAGAAAATTTGCAGCCTGGCCCTATGGTAAAGAAAGAATCCAACCTGGCTGTAGAGCAGCCACTTGCTAGAGAGATTAGCATGACTCAAAGGGAGCCAAGTGCTAATATCCAAGGCAATGGGAAAAAAGATCTCAAAGACATTTCAGAGATTTCTGACACAGCTCCTCCCATCACAGGCCCAGAGGCCTAGGAGGAAAGAATGGTTTCAGAGGTCAGGCCCAGGGCTGTTGTCCTGCTCAATCTCTGGACATTTCTTACTGTGTCCTGGCTACTCCAGCTCCAGCTGCAGCTCAAGGGGCCCCAGGTACAGCTTGGGCTACCACTCAAGAGGATGCCAGCTATAAGTCTTAGCAGCTTCCACATAGTGGTTAAGCTTACGGGTGCACGGAATGCAAAGCATGAGGGAGGCTTGGCGGCATCCACCAAGCTTTCAGAGGATGTATCAGAAAGCCTTCAGGCCAAGGTAGAAGTCTTCTGCAGGGGTGGAGCCCACACACAGATACGCTAATACAGCAGTGTGGGGGTTGGAACCCACACACAGAGTCCCCACTGGGGCACTGCCTAGTGGAGCTATCGGAAGGGAGCTGCCACCCTGCAGACCTAAGAATGGTAGATCTGCCAGCAGTTTACAACCTCAGCATGGAAAAGCTGCAGGCACTCAACTCCAACCTTTTAGAGCAGCCACATGGGCTATATTCTGCAAAGCCATGGGGTGGAGCTGCCCAGGGTATTGGGAGCCCACCTGTATTAGTCTATTCTTACAGTGCTAGAAATAAATACCTGAGCCTGGGTAATTTATAAAGAAAAGAAGTTTAATTGGCTCACAGTTCTGCAGGCTGTACAAGAAGCACAGTTCTGGCATCAGCTTCTGGGGGACCTCAAGAAGCTTACAATCATGGCAGAAGATGAAGCAGGAGCAGGCATGTCACATGGCAAGGAAGAGAGGGGAGAGTTGTCAGATACATTTAAATGACTAGATCTCACCAGAACTCACTCACTATCATGAGGACATTACCAAGAGGATAGTACTAAAGCATTCATGAGGGATTCACTCCCATGATCTCATCATCTTCCACCAGGCCTCTTCTAAGACTGGGGAATACAATTGAACATGAGATTTGGGCAGGGATAGAGAACCAAACCATATTGCCACCCCTTGCTCCTGTGTGCCCTGGATGTGGGAGGTGGAGTCAAAGGAGATTATTTTGGAGCTTTAAGATTTAATGACTGCCCTGCTAGGTTTCAGACTTCGGTTGGGCTTGTTACCTTTTTCTTTGGGCCATCTTTTCCCTTTTTAGAAGGGAAATGTTTACCCGATGCCTGTTCCACCATTGTATCTTTGAAGTAAGTAATTTGGTTTTGATTTTACAGGATCATAGGTGGAAGGAACTTATCTCCCGATGACATGCTGGTCTTTGGACTTGGAACTTGGAGCTCTTGACTGACTTGATGCTGAAACAAGAAAAGACTGGGAGACTACTGAGAAGGGATGATCAGATTTTGCCATGTGAGAAGGACATGAGATTTGGGGGGCTGGGGCAGAATGATATGGTTTGCATGTTTGTCTTCTCCAAATCTCACGTTGAAATGTAATCTTCATTTCAAGAAGAAAGGATATCAGAGGCTGAAGATCAACTTAATGAAATAAAATGAGAAGACAAGAATAGAGAAAAAAGGATAAAAAGAAATGAGCAAAGTCTCCAAGAAATATGGGACTATGTGAAAAGACCTAATCTGCGCTTGATAGGTGTACCTGAATGTGACGGAGAGAATGAATCCAAGCTGGAAAATACTCTTCAGGATATTATTCAGAAAAACTTTCCCAATCTAGCAAAGCAGGACAATATTCAACCCCTGGTAATACAGAGAACACCACAAAGATATTCCTCAAGAAGAACAACCCCAAGGCACATAATCGTCAGATTCACCAGGGTTGAAATGAAGGAGAAAATACTAAGGGCAGCCAGAGAGAAAGGTCAGGTTACCCACAAAGGGAAACCTATTAGACTTACAGCAGATCTCTCAATAGAAACCCTACAAGCCAGAATAGAGTGGGGGCCGATATTCAACATCCTTAAAGAACAGAACTTTCAGCCCAGAATTTCATATCCTGCCAAACTAAGCTTCACAATTGAAGGAAAAATAAAATCTAATATGAATGAGCAAGTACTCAGAGATTTTATTACCACCAGGCCTGCTTTGCAGAAGCTTCTGAAAGAAGCATTATACATAGAAAGGAACAACCAGTATTAGCCTTTCTAAAAATATACCAAAAAGTAAAGAGCTTCAACATAAAGAGAATTTATATAAATGAATGTATAAAATAGCCAGTTAACATCAAATGGCAGGAACCCTAAATTTAAGTCGACTAAATCCCCCAATCAAAAGATACAGCCAAAACCTAACGGTATGCTGCATCCAGATCCATTTCACATCCAAAGATACACAAAGACTCAAAACAAAGGGATGGAGAAAGACTTACCAACCAAATGGAGAGCAAAAATAAATAAATAAATAAATAAAAAGCAGGAGTTGCAATTCTCACATCTGATAAAATAGATTTCAAAGCAACAAAGATATAGTGGTAAAAGGATCAATGCAACAACAAGAGCTAACAATCCTAACACCCAGATACATAAGACCCATAAAGAAATTTAGACTCAACAAGACAGAAAATTGATGAGGATATCCAGGACTTGAACTCAGATCTGGAACAAGTAAACTTAATAAATATTTATAGAGCTCTCAATTTTAAATACACAAAATACACATTCTCCACTTTAAATACACAAAATATTGATCGGCCATTATTAATAACTATTTTTAGAATAATGCAATATTCCTGTTCTCTCTCCCTCTTTTTCTTCCTCTTTCTTCCTCTCCTTCACTCCTTTTTTCTTTTCTTCTTTCCTTTCCAAAAAAAAAACCTTCCTGAAAGGATCCCTATTCTAGATGCCATTCAGAACATTCATGATCCATGGGAGGAAGTCAAAATGTCAACATTAACAGGAGTTTGGAAGAAGTGGGTTAAAAAAAAAAAAGAAAAGAAATGTAATCTTCAGTGTTGGAGGTAGAGCCTGGCGGGAGGTGTTTTGGGTGACTTAGCACTATCCCCTTGGTGATGAATGAGTTCTCGCTCTGAGTTCATGTGAGATCTTGTATAAAAGAGTGTGGCACCTCCCCTCTCTCTGTTTCTCATTCCTGCTCTTGCCATGTGATATGCTGGCTCCCTGTGGCCTTTCACCATGATTGTAAGCTTCTTGGGTCCCTCACCCAAAGCAGTTGCCAGTGTCATGCTTGCTGTACAGCTTGCAGATCTGTGAGCCAATGAAAGTTCTTTTCTTTAGTAATTACCCAACCTCAGGTATTCCTTTATAGCAATGTGAAAACACACTGATACTGGAGCCCTTTAGGGGAATGGGAAAGATACAGGCAAGGGAAAGCGGCCACTGTGGAATGTGATATCCAGCCAGCTACCTCTCAGGGGGCATGAGGCTTAACACCACTGGGAAAACTCTGAGATCCCTGGTAAGACACATAGATCAGAGGTACCTCACCAAGAGGCAAGGGAGCTGGGGTACTGACATTCCACACTCCGTCAGCCAGTGGTTGAGGGATGACAAAGAAGAGTGGTGGTGATTAATTCTCTGTAAGCAGCAAGAGAAGAGCCATAAACCTAGCAATGCAGGTGCCAGCATTTGGAAGTCAGGTGGGAGGTGCTGAGGAGGGACAGGTGGTCATGGCAGGGCACCAGCAACACTGCTATGAAACACTAAGACTTACTGGGTTCTTACTAGATATCATATACTCTGCGAAGCAGCACGCTACAAACTTGATTTCATTCCATCTTTACAATACCACCATAGGACTGGTATTTTTAGCTCTGCTTCACAAAGGAGGAAATAGAGGTACCTTCCTCATCTACCAAAGGTCAAATAACCAGTAACAAGCAAAACCGAGAATCGACTGCAGGTTTGTCTAGCTCAGCATACAGCTCCTTGATTTTCTCACTGCATCGTGCTCTGTCTAAAGCCTCAGAATGCTGTGGGGGCAGGGCCAGCCTCACAGATACGTTGTCCCAGGAAGTCACGGAGGGCCTTGTGCTCACAGGACCCTGCACTTGCTTTAATGCTTTGCAATTTCACCATCTTGAAACTGAACTAATTCTGAAAGAGGGGCCTATCACTTTCATTTTGCATTGGACTGCAAATTATGTAGCAGGTCCTGACTCAGGGCCTTGCTCACCCAAGTTCTAATTTCCCTAAGAAGCACATCTCAAACTCTGCTTTAAAATCTCACTGACTTAGATTTAATTAAAAAATCCTTTCCATCTCTATAATAATTTTCCACCCCAAAGTTACACCAAGAACTAACAGGTGATAATGATTTAACAGCACACTCCCAGCAACAAAGACCAGACAGATTCTTTCTCAACAGCCCTAGCTCTTACTTTAATCTTCTGATTTCTTCCCTGTGTCGCAGCACAGCAGTTAATGACCTGCAATAAATCCAAGAAGCTGTGATTTGAAAGCTACTGAGGCCTGGCAAGGAAACAGATCTATATTTTCACTGAGAGGTGGTATCTAGGTAACCTGGGCCCGGCAAGGATTCCTCGATATTAAGGCTGTTCTTCTTTTAAGACCTAAATCGACATCTCTACTGTCTCACCCAGGGACTTGTATTTTTTCTTTTAATCACTCACGCCTACCCTTTTATCTAACCTTTCCAGACTGCTTGCACTTTAAAGTATAATGGCTGTATTATCAGACAAAGCTGATCATAAATGTGGTGAAGGGGAACGGCCTGAACAGCTTGAAGACGTGGCCCCCAAGACTGGGCTCAAATCATGTGCTAGGGCTGCGGCATTGCCCTGGCACCTGAGCCCCTGACCCCCACCCCAGATGGGCACGTGAGCAACGTAGGGTGACTCTATGGGGGATTTCCTGGGTCCACTAAGACTTTATATACACCTTTAAAATTGCAATTCCCCGTTCAGCTAAACTCTCTGTACTTATAGATAGATCTATTTGATGTAAGCTAAGTTTGAAGTACTCTGGAGTCTGCTGGGAAAGTGGATAAACAAGCTCTTTGTTCTCTCCAGCAGCATCCCTGGTGGAAACCCAAGGGAATTCCTAAGGGAATACAGGTCCACAATCCCTTATCAATTTCAAAATTAAAAAAGCACAACAAACTGAGTTTTTCTCAACTTATTTGGTCGACACCTGGTTTGAACTGAAGTAAGTACTGCCTTTAATTTTCCCTTTTAATGCTAATATCCTTACTTTCGCAGGTTTGTTAATGTGATTGACAGTGGGGGGCTACCCCAGGCCTACCTGGGCTGTTATGTGATATGGGATAGATGCACCATAATACCTTTTTAAGATCTGAAAAGTTCTCAGTTCCAAAGCACATCTGTTCTCCAGGGTTTTGGCTAAGGGATCAGGCCTCTTCCTTAAATACAGCAATCACAAGACATTCACAGTTCAGGGTGTGAAGCAGGTACAATCTTTTGCCAAAGCAGCTGGAAATCTGAAAAGAGATGAGACACACACATAAATGAATATCCTACAAAGTAGGACGGGATCATGTCTAGTTAGGGGACATCAGTGTGTACCATATGGAAAGAGGAACATTATCCAGAGCAGGCAATGGCACGGAGGCAGAATACAGCAGGGGAAACGTGGGATCAGGGAGCTTACTCATACAGGAGCAAAAGGCCTGAGGGAGAATGGGAAATAAAGTTGGAAAAGTCACTGGGGTCACATTGGAGAGGACTTTGAAGGCCAGACTGAGGGAAAGCTTGGCAGGGCAACTGGGGCTGTGTTCCAGGAAGTTAAATTCTTGCAAAGTTGAGGGAGCCACGTGAGTAACTGACCAGGAAACAATCGTAGGAAACCTACAGAAAGACAACGTCGTTGTGCACCAGGGAGTGGCCTTTGGAGTCAGGAGGGCAGCTTCAAAAGGAACTGTGGAGACAAAGGGAAAGAGCCCAGGAACTGTGTGGAGCGGTGGTTCTGTGGACACGGAGCCACTGGTTTAAGCAGGGGCTGGGCGGGACCTGAGTGCTGCTGGGCGGGCCCTGCCTCCTCTGCCTCCGCTCCCAGCTAGTGCACGCACCGCACCGCACTGCACCGCAGCTCTCGGGCTGCCACGGGTCAGGTCTTAGTGCCATCAGCAACACTCTTCTTCATTTGTATGTCTCCTCTAGCTTACCTAGCAAGGCTTAATTATTTAAATCTCAATTAATCCCCTTAAGGGTGCTTGCATGAGAAGTTTGTTTAATTACCTCCTTTAAACTCCCCTGTGGCACATGGCCTTGTTCGGTTTATTGATCACTCAACCACCAAGCTTCTCTCTCCGAGCTGACAGCCGAAGTAGCTCAGAGGAAATTCCTCAGGAGAAAATTCCAAGGCTCACTGTGCTCCACCTTTTACTCTCCAGGTTGCGCTACAATGGAGAATGGGACTCAGGACAGTCGCTGTTCGCTGGAAAGAATGGAGGCATCAGAGTCTTCCCCTCGATGCCTCCGACTCCCTTATCATCTGCCAGCATCCCTGCCCTGTGCCAAAGCTCCAGGCCAGGCGTTTCATACCCTCTCCTCTCAGCCAGACATCGGGCTCCTGTGCCTGTGTGCATGAGGTTTGACCCACTCTGTGCCCATTCAAATCCTTCCCTTCCTCCAGGGCCCGATTCAAGCCCTTCCTTTTCTAAAATGCCTTTTCTGCCCAAACTCTTTTTTACCACCTGGACATTCTGACAGCCTGGCTCAGTTCCCGGCCAGTTGGCTGGGTACATTTCACCAGGCAAAACTGACCTCTACCTCCTTGGAGTTCTCATCTCAGCAGCTCTTTGAATGAGGTTACTTTCAGCACTAATTGCTTCACTTATTGAGACCACACATTTCCTAGGAGCAAAGGCATGCATGTCCTCACAGCACCTCATACAGTAAGTGCTCAGACATTGCTTGTTACATGTGTGGTAAGATACACATAACGTAAAATTTGCCATTAGCAGCATTTTGTACATTCATGATGTTGTGCAGCCCTCACTAGCATCTGGCCTCAGATCATTTCCGTCATCCCAAAAGGAAACCCTCTACCCATTAAGTAGCCACTCTCCAACCACCTATCTGCCTTCATCAGCACGGATTTGCCTATTCTGGATATTTCCTATCAATTCAATTACAGAAGACCTGGCCTTTTGTGGGCTGGCTTCTTCTATGCAGCATAACGTTCTCGATGTTTATCCACGTTGAACTATGTATCGGTTCTTCTCTCATGTTATGGTTGGATAATATTCCATTGTAAGGATACCACAGTTTGCTTATTATTCATTCATATTTTCATTTTTCAGGACATTTGGGTCAAACATTGCCTTTTTATTATTAATATTTTTCTCTGGAGTATTCACTCTTGTCAATGAACATTTCCCCTCTACACAGCATATGGTACAGATGGCAGGTACCCGGGTACCAGGGGGCAGGCACCAAACACCTGAAAATAAGAAGACAGCCCTACACAGTCAATGGGGCACTTTGGCCAAGCCTGTCTCATGTCATCTTTACAACAAGTCTTTGAGGCAAGTCCTATTACTTCCAACGAACACAAGAGAATATGGGCCTTAAAGGGGAGTGACTTGGGCAGGGCCGTGGGGCCCCTAAACTGGAGAGCTGACCCTTATCCTCTGCTTCTCAACTCTTTCCACTATGCCATGCTGTCTTTCTCACCCTGGAATGTAGATGAGAGTCTTGTTAGTCTTCAATGTGGGGATCATCTCTTCTTGAAGTCTCCGCTAAGCCATTTCCTTGACCCTACTATCCTCAGGGGACCGCCTCTCTTCCCACACTGTGTCCTGTGCCAAATTCTGTGTCTTCTTAATTTCTAGATCAGTGGGCTCCACAGTGGGTACGTCTCTCCACGAGTCATCAGAGAGCAAGAAGAAAATACTAGAACCTTCATGTATATTTATTGGCTGTCTCATCTTTCTAAACTTGATAGTTTTTATTATGTTTGATAGTGAACACAATATATAATGCAGTATTCCATGCACATGAATAAATATATGTTATACGCAAACCCTTTTTGTACTAAAGGGCTTTCAAGCAAGGACTCCACTGCATTCCAATATGAGCTTCTTGAATTCAGACTCTAATTAATCTCTGTATTCACAACTCTGTGGCAAGCCTGACACATAATCTCCAAGCAGGTGTTCAGTATATATAAAAATTTTTTAAATTTTTAAATGAGTGGCTTTCAAAGACCTTTCCAGCCTCCTCATATGCAATTTCCTGATATCAAGCTGAAATCTAACTTCTTCCCTTTGAGTTTCTCCAGGAGGAGAACCAGACTATATTGGTTTTTGTTTTTTTTCCTTCTGTAACCTCTACTGCTATGAGGCAGCTTTGATGAAATGGTTCTTGGTGTATTTAGAACTGAATTTGAGTTGTGTCTCCACTTCGTCCTAGCTCTGGGACTCTGAGTTCATTACTTCACTCTCTGATTCTCCATTTCTCCATGTTGTACGCTTCACAATCTACAACGAAGTTCAAATAGGAGATATATGAATGTTTTTAGGAAATGTTATCTATGGTAAGCATCAATTATTTTCTTCTGTAACAGTTTATGAGGCAAATAAGGCTAACATCAGAAAGTCGGCAGCTCCTCTGTATTAAGCCATTCTTGCTTTGCTATGAAGAAAGACCTGAATCTGGCAATTTATAAAGAAAAGTGGTTTAACTGGCTCATGGTTCTGCAGGATGTACAAGCATGGCGCTGGCACATGCTCAGCTTCTGGGAACTTTTACTCATTGAGAAAAGTGAGGCAGAAGCAGGCATGCCACATGGGGAGAGAAGGAGCACGGGAGGGGGAGGTGCCACAGACTTTAAAGTACCAGATCCTGCAAGAACCCACTCACTATCAGCAGGACAGCAACAAGCCGTGAGGGATCTGCCCCCAAACACCTCCTCCTAGACCCCACCGTTAACATCGGGGATCATATTTCATCATGAGACTTGACCGAGATATATATTCAAACTATATCATCTTCCTTGGTATTTACCCAAATGAGCTGAAAACTTAGGTCCACACAAAAACCTGCACATGAGTGTTTATAGCAGCTTTATTCATAGTAGCCAAAATTTGGAAGCAAACAAGATGTCCTTCAGTAGTGAGTGGATAAATAAAATGTGGCACATCCAGACACTATTCAGTGCTAAATAGAAATGAACTATCAAGCCATGAAGACATGGAGGACATTTATGTACATACTACTAAGTGAAAGAAGCCAATCCAAGAGGCTACTTATCGTACAATTCCAACGATATGACATTCTGGGAAAAGCTACGGAGAAAGTAAAAGGATCAGTGGTTGCCAGCGGGGGAGCGGGAGGAAGAGATGAATAGAGATGAAGAGATGGATTTTTAAGGCCAGTGGATTTGCAGGGGGCAGTAAAACTACTCTGTGTGATATTATAACACTGAATACATGTCATACAGTTGCAGAAATCCATACGATATACATCAACAAGAATGGCCCCTAATATAAACTATGGACTTTGGGATATAATGATGTGTCAATGTAGGTTCTCGATGGAAACAAATGCACCGATTGCAGCAGATGTTGTGCAGGGTGTTGACAGCGGAGGAGTTTGGTGGGGTGTGGCAGGGGGTATGCAGGTACGATCTGTTCTGTCTTCTCAATTTTTCTGTGAACCTAAAACTGCTCTTTAAAAAAAATCTATTTTTAAAAGTCAGCAACTCAACAGAACTTTTAACGATTAGAGCTTCTTTTTGATAACTTTTTTAAAAGATAGGAAACTATATACATATATAAAAACAAAAAAAACCACTAGGAGAAAATTAATTGTTAGCTATGGTTGCCTCTGGATCGTGAGGTCACAAATTATTTTTAAATTATCCTTTATAGTTTTCTATATTTTCTAAATCATTTACAGTAAGAAAACGTTATTTGCAATAAGAAATAAGTTATCAAAAATAGTCAACCATCTTTTCTGAAGAAATATAACGCATCTTGTGTTTTGAAATTGAGATCCATTTGAATTCAAGTGTGTCTGCACCATCAGTTCAGTGGTTGTTAAGGCCTACTGCATGCACCAGTCCTTGTGCTGGTGCTTCTGTGCTTAAAGAAACAAACAAGAAGCACATCCTGTCCTGGGGAAGTTCACAGCCTCGCGGAGGAACCAGAAGAGGCAGAACCTTATTGGTCTGTTGACTCCCGGATGTACACGTGAGGCTTTCAAGAAGAGGGAAGAAGATCCATTTGGGAGGACATAGCAGGGTGGAGGCAGGGAAATGAAATGGAGAAAGGCTTCCTGCAGCAAGTAGCAGGTGACATGGTCTTAGAGATGAAACATATCTGAATATTTAGAGTTGGGAGGAGGCGATTTAGGTAGATAGAACAGCATGAGCAAAGGTATCAGGTTGGGAAACTGTCTCATGTCTAAGGAATGTAGCAATCTAATAACTTGGCAGAACCACTGCACATATGTCCAGTAGCTTTGGAAGATAAAATGGGAAAATTGAGTCTGACCTACCAATGAAGGTGATTGATGCTACAATGGGCTGTTGTGTTTGATTTCTTAGGCAATAGGGAACTACTGGAGGATTCGAAGAAAAAGGACACTCCAGCTGCATTTAGCAGGTATGAAATAATGTGGCTAGTAGGTTCCCGGTTTTTTTGGTAGAGATAATGTGCGTGTGTGTTTTTAATTATATGTGGACTAAATTTTAAAAAATGAGCATATATTACTTTCTCAATTGAGAATGAAACCATGGTTATTTCCGTTCCAGGAAGGAAAAGATCTTCCTGTTTGAGTGATTTCTCTTTAAGAATGTAGAGGATGAATTGGAAGGGATCAGCCTTTAGATTTTTCAAACAAGATCTGTCTGTGATTTCAGCAATCCATCAGGGATTGTGAGATATCCCCACCTCCATGCCCACCACCTGCTACGCCCTCTTTACTATGCACATATGTGAACATTTCTCTCTCTCTCTCTCTCTCTCCCCCTCCTCCCTCCCTCTCTCTCCCTCTCTCTCTTTCTCCCTCTCTCTCCCTCTCTCTCTTTCTCCCTCTCTCTCCCCCTCTCTCCCCCCTCCCTCTCTCTCCCCCCCCACTCCCTCTCTCTCTCTCTCTCCCTCTCTCATGAAATGGAAGTTTGCATCCCTCCCCAAATGCACATGTTGAAATTTAACCTCCAGTGTGATAGAATAAGGAGGTGGGGCCTTTGGGGGATAATTAGGTGATGAGGCTAAAGCATTCACTATAGGGTCAGGCTCTTACAAAAGAGACCCCAGAGAGATCCCTCACCTCCTTTCTGCCCTGTGAGGAAACAATGAAAACTCAGCAGTCTGCAACCTGGACGAAGGCTCTCACAGCACTCAGCCATGCTGGCAGCCTGAGACTTCAGACTTCCAGCTTCCAAAACCACCACAAACAAATTTCTATTGTTTTTAAGCCACCTAGTCTATGTTATTTGTGTTATAGCAGCCTAAACAAACTAAGGCGCTCTCTTGCTCTCTCTCTCTCTCTCTCTCTCTCTCACACACACACACATACATCACTCTAAAGTCGAAGAAGAGACCCTCCTAGAAGGCGAGTCAATATCCAGATGATCTCAGAAATAAAAGTGCGCTGACATCTTTGTACAACAGTCAGAGATACAACTTGTTACCTGTTGGATTCTATCTTAACATGGGGCTCAGAATTGAGGGGTGTTCACGCTTTCATTCAAGGTCTCCCTTGATGTAAGCTACTTAAATCATTTACTTCCTTATGGCTTGTATATCTACCCTTTTCTTAATAGTCTATTTAAAGCCGCAAGATGCACCTCATTTTTTTCCAAATGTAATTTGTGAGAATTTGCATGAAACACGCAGTAACAAGTGGCTCCTGAATTATGGATGATCCCCTCTAATGGATCGGAGCTTGTTTGGAAAGTGTGGTCTTATAAACTACCAGGTTTGCTTTCTATGGCAAATTGAATGCTATTCCCCCACTTGCTTTACATATTCTTCTAATTAGGGGAGATAAAATAGATTTTAGACCTGAAAAAAAGAAATTTCTTTCCAAGAGGCCACATTTGTATAGAGAATTAAGCTCATTCCAGTCAGCTGCACCCTCTAATTTAGAACTGTTGTCAGCACAAAGTATAATCATAACAGATTTCTCCATCAGGGGCTCTTATGCAATACAGTTCTTAAGGTGACTTTTTCAAGCTAACGGAGGGACTGTGAAGTTTGCTTCTTCAAGGTGGCCTGGGAGAGGCTGGGATGAGACTTGGGTTTCACCAAGGATGACTTAAAGTTGTTCTGCATTTTGCTTATCTATTGTTGGGGAAGCAGAGTGAGTTTGAAAGAATCATTGCTACCAGTTACTGAACTCTGACAACACCCAGGCAGATGAGCTGGGTACTCTGTGATGCAGTCTTGGCAGGAGGTGGCTCATTGGTGGCACTCAGTCATCCGGCAGTGAGCCAGCACCCATGCTTGGGGTGCAGGGGGAGCTCGAGGTACAGTAGCCAGCAAACAGGCCTTTCCTGCCCTGCTGCACGGTGCACAAAGGAGTGAGCAGTGGGGTGGGGTTAGGGTGGAGGCTGTGAGGAGGAGTGGCCGAGCATGGAGGGAAGCTTGGAGGGTTGCTTATAGTTATCCAGGAACCACTGAAGCGTCATGATTCTGGGTAGTGGAGTTGCTGCTTTCTGTTCTCACTCTAAGTGGGAAGAGGCTCTTCCTTCAAAGAGACTGTGACACCCCCTTCCCACTGCTGCAGGCCACTGGACTATACCATCTCTGTAGAGCAGGGGTGTCCTGCTCTACAGAGATGGTATATTTCTGGCTTCCCTGGGACACACTGGAAAAAGAAGAATTGTCTTGGGCCACACATAAAATACATGAACACTAATGATAGCTTATGAACTTAAAAAAAAAAGTCATAGTATTTTAAGAAAGTTGATGAATTTGTCTGGGTCACATTCGAAGCTGTCCTGGGCTGTGGGTTGGAGAAGCTTGCTGTGGAGCAAGGGCACACACAGATGCAAGACAGAAAGCACCAGCACAAAATACCCTTCTCGGGTCAAGGGGCAGCACTGCCATCCTTTTTGGGCTCCAGAACACAATCCTGAAGAAAGAGGCAGACAGTCCAAAAGCCATGTATTTAAGGGCCATAGAGAGAGCAGGAAGATTCCTTTCTCTCCCTATAGCCTATCTTTCCAGCCTCATTTCCAGCTCGGGCACATCCTCTTATTGGCTCGGCTGTTGATGAGAGAGTATTCTTTCAGGGTGACTCCCTTGCCACCCACAGACCATAACTCCCAATGGGACAGTCATATCAAAGCCTATATGGTCCTTATGAAATGGATGGCAAATTTCCCCTGGAAAGGACCAAATAGTAAATATGCTGTGGGCCACATGGTCTCTGTTGCAACTCTTCAAGTGTTCTGTTGTAGCCTGAAAATGGCCATAGACAATAGGTCAGTGGATGAATGTGGCTGGCCTCCAATAAAACTTTATTCATAAGAAGTTTGGCAGAGGGCTGGATTTGGTCCAAGCCATAACTTGTTAACCACTGGTGTTGTGGTGTGAATGTTTGTGTCCACTGCCAAATTGATATGTTGAATTTCTCACCCCTATGGTGATGGTATTAGGAGGTGGGCCCTTTGGCAGCTGATCAGGTCATGGAGTCATGGGTTTAGTGCCTGAATGGTTTGGCTCTGTGTCCTCACCCAAATCTCATCTTGAACCGTAATTCCCACGTGTCAAAGGAAGGACCTGGGGGAGGTAACTGGATCATGGGGTTGCCTCCCCCATGCTGTTCTCTTGATAGTGAGTGAGTTCTCACAGAATCTGATGGTTTAAAAGCATGTGGCAGTTCCGCCTTTACTCCCTCTCTCCCACGGCCATGTAAGCCATGCTTTGCTTCCGCTTTCCCCTTCTGCCATGATTGTAGGTTTCCTGACACATCCCCAGCCATATGAAACTGTGAGTCAATTAAACTTCTTTTCTTCATAAATTACCCCGTCTCACGTAGTTCTTGATAGCAGTGTGAGAATGGATTAATACAGTGCCCTTGCCAAAGAGGCCTGAGGGACACTCCTTGTCCCCTTCACCTTAGGAGAACAAAGCAAGAAGGCACCGTCCATGTATCAGAAAACGGATCCGCACCAGCTCACCAGGTATCAAGCCTGCCCTCACCTTGTACTTTCCCAGACTCAGAATTTGAGAAATAAATGTGTTTTTTATAAGCTACTCAGTTTACGGAATTTTCTGACACCAGCTCGGGTCTAGATAGCCCACATATGTCAGTGTTAAAATCATATTTAGTATATTAGTAATCTAGTCAAATTGTTTCCAGCCTCTTCTCTAGCAATAGATGGAGATAATTCCTACCTGTCTTAGTCTTGATTGTCTGCTGAAAACTGCTGTGAATAAGGACATTCACCTTCCCCAGGTCAAGCAATTGTCACCCTCAGTCCATTCTATAGTCAAACTGAGCCACAAACATTATGCCAGGTGAGAAAAATGCACCATCTTATTAGAGCATAATTCTGACTCTCCTGCAGTTTACAAGTCCAGGCAGAAAAGCTTTTCCAAGAAAACCTCTGCATTCAAGTTAATGGTACCTTCAGTTCCCTCCGTGCCCCCCAAAAAATGATGAGAGGAGGATCTTAACTTTGTATTTTTATAATGAAAGAGCCTCTCAAGAGAGTTCTCTTCAAAATAAAAGCATCATCTTTGCCCAGGGAAATTTTACTTCTCCTATCCCTGAGAAGTAAAGAGGTAGAAGTGTGCTCACAGCTTTGAAAAAGGGGGTTGGGGGTGTTTGTTTTTGTTTTTAGAAACAGGCTTTCACTGTCACCTAAGCTGGAGTGCAGTGGAGCAATCATAGCTCACTGCAGCCTCAAACTTTTGGACTCAAGCAATCCTCTTGTCTCAGCCCCCTAAGTAGCTGGGACTGCAGGCACGGGCCACCACGTCCAGCTAAAATGGCAGGCTTTTTGGCTTCTACTCATCAAGAGCCCGACATGAGTCTCAGGGCCCAGTTTCTTCCACCACCATCAACAGCACTCTCCATTTTCCAACACACAATACACAAGGATCATAGAATGGTCCGGCAAGGCCCTGTGGCAGCTCCTGGGTAGACAGACCTAACCTAGATCTGGGATTGGATAAAGTTTTCGTGGCAGAGGTAACCAGAGCTGAAAGCAGAGGACGGGAAAAAGTTGGGTGGAGGGCTAGCGAAAGTAAGAAAAATCCAGGGAAAACAGCACAGGCTGCTTCTCTCCCAGAGGAGAAGAAAAGCCCAGAAATTGCTAGAATTGGAGAGAGGTTTGGTGAGGCTGGAGCAGGGAGCACAAGAATGTCCTGGAAAGGTAAGCAGAGGCCAGGTGGTGCAGAGGCCAGGTGGTGCAGAGGCCAGGTGGTGCAGAGGCCAGGTGGTGCAGAGGCCAGGTGGTGCAGAGGCCAGGTGGTGCAGGGCGGGTTATGGTGTTTGGAAGGGGGCCCGTGAAGCATTTCAAGCAGAGAGGTGATGTCTTCAGATCAGCCTCATGGCAAAAATCACCATGGTTATGACTTACAGAGCATTTTATTCTGCACTCGGACCCGAGCTCTGTGCTGTCCACACACAACCCTTTTATCCTGAGGAGCAGCCTGGCTTGGAGACAAAGAGCCAGGACCTGGAGGCTACCTCCTGGGTCACCCACCTGTGAAGGAATGCCACTATCCTTGTTCTCCTCTAAATTCAAACCTCAGAATGTAGTCCACAGACCTTTGAGTCTTCAGACAAATGATTAAGTAACTGGGCAAAAAAAAAAAAGCAATAACCAATATTCAAGAGATGCTCATTTCACAGCTAATTTCTTCACACTCTGAATATATCACTTCTGTGCAGTGGCTGAACTGGACCCATTCAAATAAGAAAGATAATTTAGAGACTGTAAAGAATAAAGAGTGGGATAATTAAGACACGTTTGTGAGTTCAGTGTGAAACAAAGAAGTCAGCTCCAAAAGTCGCCTTTTTCTTGGTAGAAAAAGAGAAAGAGAGGGTAGTCTTTTGTTTTCTCTCGTTTGCCTTTGGGATGTCAAACACATTTTTACATCTTAAGTTTTCTGTTGATTTTTGTTTGTTCTTGGAGGGTAGGAGGTGGGCAGGGTTCTGCTCCAGTGCCCTAGCATGGATTTTGTAAAAGAGTCCAGAGGAGCTGCAAGATAATGAAGAATATTTTGCCTCTCACAGGGAGGCTTCACCCCTAGGCTGACAATGACCCCAAGTGTGCATCTCCAATTTACTTTTTTCCTTTGAAATGTCATAACACAGGCCACTATCATCCTTTTTTTTTTTTCTTTTCTTTTTTTTTTTTTTTTTTTTTGAGTAAGAAGCTTTTAAAAACTACCAGGAAAAAAGGAATGGTCTGCTGCCTTCGGTGCTTGAAGAAATCACTGAATCACTGGGAACAAAAAGACATTTAAGACCCCCTGATATTGCGAATAGTCTTGGCCCTTTTTGCCTTGTCTTCCAGGAAGCTCAGAGTTTAACCTGGTATTAAATGGTTGTTTAATTAAGATTTTAAGATAGTAAATGTGATCTTAATATGAGTTACTGCTTTTCACTTTCTGCTTCTATCTTCTGTGACTTTAGTGTACGGGGTGTGTGTGTGTGTGTGTGTGTGTGTGTGTATGTGTGTGTGTGTGTGTGTTTGCATGTATGTACACACTATATAAAAACCACCTCGAATCCTTTATGAGATTAAGAAGAATAAGATATTTTAGAAACCAGAAAATCCTGCTACCTGCTATAATCATCATTTATTGGCCTCATTCATGAAGCTAGAACATAAGACCATGCCCTTGCAAGCTGAACAAGGGTCCCTCACCACCCCTAGTAGTCCTTCATCTGAGAACAGAAGATATGAGAGAGGCACCAAGGCCATTGGCGATATTTTTTTTCTCCCAGAAAACCTCTCCTAAAGCAGTCCCCTGAAATCAACAAGGCAGGCCCGCTTCCTTCAGTAGAATGTACGATAGTTGGTAACAGGTTGTATTTTCAAATACAGCCACAGTAACACCTTTCATCCCATCTGCTCTTTAATGTGACTTTGACATTCTTCCCACAGAGAGGTGAAGTCTATTTCCCTCCTCACAAATGTGGGCAGGTTGGTGACTATGGTGGAAGTAAGGTTATATGACTTCCAAGGCTAGGTTTTAAAGGTGACACAACTTCTGCCTGCCTCATTTTAGAACACTTGCTCTTAGAACCCAGCCACCATGTTGTGAGGAAGCCCAAGTAGCCACATAGGAAGGCCACGTATAAGTGCCCTGACCAACAGTCCTCACTAAAGTTCCGGTGACTAGCTCACCTCAACATGAGACAAGTCAGATAATTCTAGCTTCCAGTTGTCAAATCACCCCAGCCTTTCAGTCCTCCCAGAAGAGGCTCCAGACAACATGGAACAAAAACAGTCACCACTGTGATGTTTCCAAATTCCTGACCCACAGGGTCTGTGAGCATATTATACAGGTTGTTAGTTGACAACCCTAAGTTTGGGGTGTTTGTAAGAAAAGGGGACAGCAAATAAGATAACTGTGGTTCAAATCCTAATGTTATCACTTGGTGACCTTAAACAAGTCATATAACTCCCATGGTTCTTATGCTTCTCATTTGCAAATGAGATTAATATTTACTTCACAGGGTTTTGTTCAGGGTTATATAAAATTTTGTATAGAGAAGCATTTGATAAATATAAAGAAATGCTATTCGAACAGAAGGGACTATTATTTTCTAACTGCAGAAGTGTCTGCAGCAATCCAAAGGTGAATTCAGCAGGAATCCTACATGACTCTGGGGCAATGGTAGATGTGGTCCTTAGGGCAGCTGCTTCTACCTTAACTTCTACCTTAGGGCAGTTGCTTCTACCTAAGGTTGATCGTGACCTAAAAAGGTAGTCATGAGTAACCCAGAGAGGAAGTGAAAAAGTATTTGAAATACATTTAATATTATACTTGTACTAAATAGGGTTGTTTTGAGCATTAAATAGTATAATACATTCATAGTAAGGTTGAACATCCATTTCTCAGAAATTCCGAGTCTTACTTGCAAGCCAGGCTTATCCCCACGCCATGTAGAAAATATGTAGGATATGGTATTTAGTAAGTGTTCAATAAATGTACACTATTATTTCTTGCATGATCTGAAGTAGTCTTATTTCTGTGCCAAGTATTTTCTTTGGAGAAAATCTCTTTCTTGGGATTTTTTTAGGAAATATCAGGTCTCTTTCTCTCTGTATATATCTATCACATTCCTTTTTCCCTTTTCCCCTCACTCTCTTCCTCCCTCCTTCCTTCTTTCCCTGCCACTCCCTCTGCCTCTGCAGGGCTCTATAATGTTGAATTGGCCTAGACCTCCATGGTGAGATTTCCTCTGTCCAAATCCAGCATGTGTTTATGGAGTGAATCGTATGACCTCAGTGATTTTACACACACTCACTAGTTCATCTAATCCTGGGGACTGCCCAGTGAGTTGGCAATCACAGCCCCCATTCTACAGATGGGAACAGTGAGGCTCAGGCAGATTCATAGTCTTATCCAGGATGTAGCATCAGCAAATGGCAGAGCTTGGACTGAGGAGACCCCTTTTCTCTTCATCTGTTTCTAACTTTTTATTCTAGAGGCCTGAGATGATGTCATTCTATTTTTAAAAATTACAATTAACCCCTAAACTGAAGCTGAGGAGAGTTAGCATGCTGGTTTATAAAGGCTAGACTCATTTTGATACAAAACCAAGATATTTGAAGCACAATGTTAACATATTGCTCATTTTCAGCAAAATCTTTTTTTTTTCCTTCTTTTTTACCATAGGGGCTACTTGTGCACTCAGGCAAAGTGGAGAGACTAGAACTCAAAACGTGTGCTTTCCTTAGTCGTTCATACCCACTCCCCCAATAAAAAGGGGCAGTGAATACTACAGAATACTTCAGATCCAACGTCACTGACGTCAGGTACCAAACAAGCCCAGCAGATGTTATTACATCTGTATGGGTTTTTTTTCCCCCTTCCTGGAAAGAGAAATAACGAGCTCTTGCAATTCAAATTCCCGTTGACTCTGAAGTCATAAACATATTTAAAAACGGTGCGAGTCTGTGACATTTACAATCACGAAATTCATGTCAGAGAATAAATCCGGCATCACCTACAATCACTGAATATGGAATACCCATTCATCTCCACCCATTTGTTGGGGACACACACTTCAGAATGATGATATTCAGAAAATGCCAAGGGGAGCGCATGCCAGAGGTAACCACCCTCAGCAACCAGCCTGTTGACATTTGCAAATGCACGAAAAATGAGGGGAACCCGAAGATACAGCAGCAGGAAGGAAATAGAGCAACTTAGAGCAGCCAGCCTTGCCATTTGTCAACCTCTGCTGGAAAAAGCGCATGTGGCTTTGCCGAAAGGCACAGGTGTGTGGGCTGAGCTCAGCAGATGAATGCCACCTCCGGGAGGAGGCATGTGCATTTCTCAGCTTGAAATGCTTCCCCATCAAAACCAAATAAGGCTCCTGCAGATGACGTCAGGAGGCTTAGCTGCTACTGCCACAAAGGGACAATTTATTGAAGAGCTAAAAATGGTCGCCTCCACAAGACTGACAGGCAAATATTTTAGGGAGCGCTCCCCTTGTTTCGAGGAGACATCTGCCAGCTCCCCTGATTGGCACCTTCCTGCGTTAGTCATCCCGCTGGGCCTTGCTAAAAACTCCAAATACAGGTTCTTCCATACTGCTGCCTGCCGTTCCTGGAGGGGCAATTTCCACAGTGCCGGCTTTAGAAAGACTTCCTGTCATGTTCCTCTCAAGCACTCCTGTCTATCTCTGAGAGGATGATGGAGAGGGGAGGTGAAGAACATTCCATGGATGGAAATACACATCTCCTCAAGAGACATCTTAAGAACACCTTTGCTTCACTTTTGAACCTACATCTAGCATATACACGAGGGCAAGAAAGATGTTGAAATGTTAAAAGAAACATCTTTCTGTTTGGCTAACAGTTTTTATAATTAAAGGTTGAGCAAAAGGTGCCCAAATATCCTGACCTCCTGCAACAAGTCATTTTGAACACTAGCTCTGCAAAAGAAACAAACTGATCTGTGCAGTATTCCCTAGACTAATTATTCGTCAGCCCATTGAAATATGAACATGGTTATTTTCTGCTTTCCATATGTCTTGTCACCCCAAATAGATCAGAACTCTGGAAGCCCACTGTTACCATTTACCCAAGTGTGCCTCCGACAGAGCTTGACCAGGTGCTCAGCCCCCTTCTACGATGCTTCATCTCACTTACGGTTCAGAAACAGCCCTGTGAAATCAATTATGATCCTTCTCTAACAAACAAGAATCAGAGGCTCACGGAGCCCGCGGTCCTGCAGCAAGTCAGCGTCTGCAGAGCTGAGTCTACCTGGAGTCTGCTGACTCTGAAGCCCATACCCTCAGCGCCTTCATGTTGCGGGGCCACTGCAAATACAACACTGGTTGATGGAGCAAAGTTTTGATCCTGAGGCCCTTGTGTTTTCATTGAAGAGTCAGTCGAACGTGGAACTCAGAGCAAACACAAACAACTTAGAAACAGGGGCATATCTGTGACGTGGGTCTCTGAATGGACTGGATGAACTCTCCACCCACAGGCCTCATCCTGCCCTTGGAGCCAAACAGAGCATGTGTGTCCCACTGCAGCCCTTTGGAGGTTTGCAGGTGGTGGTTACACAACCTCCAGTCACCCCCGTGTGAATCACAACATGCATTCCATGAATTGTATAGCATGCCTTGTGTGATGGTTAATACTGAGTGTCAACTTGGTTAGAATGAAGGATACAAAGTATTGATCCTGGGCACGTCTTTGAGGGGGCTGCCATAAGAGATTACCATTGGAGTCAGTGGGCTGGGAAAGGCAGACCCACCCTTAATCTGGGTGAGCACCATCTAGTCAGCTGCCAGCCTGGCTAGAATATAAGCAGGCAGAAAAACATGAAAAGACTAGACTGGCCTAGCCTCCCAGCCTACATCTCTCTCCCATGCTGGATGCTTCCTGCCCTCAAACATCAGACTCCAAGTTCTTCAGTTTTGGGACTCGCACTGGCTCTCCTTGCTCCTCAGGCTGCAGACGGCCTACTGTGGGACCTTGTGATCGTGCATGCATTCCACGAATTTTGTAGTGTGGCTGTGTCTCAGCTCCTATAGCCCGAATGTGGCTGCCTTGGCAAACCTTCCTGAACTATATGCACCAAGGTAATTTCCAGGCTTAACCCAGGAAAGCCTGGGTTAAGTGTCAAAGATGTTCTCCACCCCTGTCAACCTCCTAACCTATTAAAGAAAATATAACATTTGTTTCTTAAAAGAATGACTTTTATGTTTGGCTTGTGTTTATTACTATTGATTCAAATGCAATTCCATTCATCAAATGTGTTTTGAGCAACTTCTCTTCATGAGGTACTTTTTAGGTCCTTCAGGGAAGACAGGAGCTGCTACACAAACCTGAACCTCAAGCAGTTCCCATCCAAGGCAGGGGTACTTCTAAGCAGTGACATTGCTGGCTACTTTTTATCAAACATCACGACAGTGCATGTCCCCTGGCTTTGTTTTTGCATCTCTATCCTCTAAAAAAGGCAGCAGAATAGAGGAGAAAGCGCGTGGGCTTTGCAGTCAGCTCTGGGTTCAAAGCTGAGCTTTGCTGACTCAGAAACAGTCCCATCTGTTATGATACAGGAGGTTACATTGGTTCATGAGATTTGGTTTTAGCACATAAATTTTTTGAAGGAATGGGTGGGGGGCAACTTTCTCACAATTAAAGAAAAGGCCAGCTGGGTGTGGTGGCTCACGCCTGTAATCCCAGAACTTTGGGAGGCCAAGGCGGGTGGATCATGAGGTCAAGAGATCAAGACCATCCTGGTCAACATGGTGAAACCCGTCTCTACTAAAAATACAAAAAATTAGCTGGGCATGGTGGTGCATGCCTATAATCCCAGCTACTTGGGAGGTTGAGGGAGGAGAATTGCCAGAACCCAGGAGGCGGAGGTTGCGGTGAGCCGATATCGCACCATTGCACTCCAGCCTGGGCAACAAGAGCGAAACTCCGTCTCAAAAAAAAAAAAAAAAAAAAAAATGCCATAGCAGTATATAAAGGCCTTAAGATAAAAGTTGACAATTTGCAGAAATGTCTTTCTGTACTGCAAAGTGGTAGACTTAAAGGCTACTAGAACTACTAAGCCTTCCAGGAGGTTAGGCGACCTGGTGTAGCTGTGAGCAGAGACAGCTCCCTTGTAGTGAAACAGTAGGTAATGAAGAAGGCTACAGCCTCAATCCAATTTTTAATTTAGATAGAAAGCAGTCTCTACAACTGAATCTCAAAAGAGGAGGTGTGCATCCCACGGCTGAAAGTGGCGAAGAATAGACCGTGTTGCTGGTCCACAGGACATTCTGCATACTCTGCTGGTATTTTCATTATGCATTTTTTGTTGGTTTTTGTCAGCTTTGTAGTTACCAGACTTTGAGTGGCTTGCTTTAACCATTTTCCTTTAAGATCTGTGTTTTTTACACACAATCTTAAAGATCCCAAGGATGTTTAGGGCCACACATATGTTCTTACAGAAAAAATGCTCTGAGAGGTGTGTGTCTGTGTCTTCATGCCTAGTGTACTAGTGTATGTTAGGTGATTTGTAAAGAAAAGCTTTTACTATGGTTTAATCTTCACTCTGCACCTGGTGTTGTTCCAGTGGAGACCTGGCCATTGTTAAGATTCAGACCAGCATCAGCTGCTGGTCCTGAATGCTGCAGAAAAAGGAGCACCTGAGTCCCAGGACTGTCTGCCTGGAGTGGGCAGACCACTGGCCACTGGGTCACTGGCTCCTGCTCTTACCGCAGCCCCGACTCCTGCTGCAAAAGAATAATGGAATTTTACTCCAAACAGGAGCTTCTCAAAATGAGGTATGCCAACCAGTAGCCTCGGCAGCGCCTGGCAACTTTTAGGAATGTGACTTCTCAGGCTTGACCTACTGGATCAGAAATTCTGGGGTGGGGTGCCCAGAATGTGAGTTATAACAAGGCCTGTGAGGGATTCTGATGCAAGCTTGAAGTTGAGAACTACCTCTCTAAACATAGGGTGAAAGGTTTCTTTGAGACTCTCTGAGTTAAGAAAACACTCGTTCGTTCACTCACTTTTCCATTTCTCATCGGAAAAATATCTATTGAGTATCTAGAATGAACTTGATACTGTTCTAAGTGTTGACAATGAATAAAACAGAGAAACATCTCCGCCATCTTGGAACAATAGAAAGTAATGGTTAAGATCTCAAACTCAGGGGCTAGCTGGCCTGGTCTGAATCTCAACTGTGTCACTCACTAGCTGTGTGACTCAAGGCGAGTTATTTAAAAGCTTGTGCTTGAGTTTCCCCATCTCTGCAATGGAATAACAGTGTTCCCTATTTCATGGAGTTGTGGTAAGGATTAAATGGGCTATGGTGTTTAAACCCGTGTTTAATACATAGTAAGCACTCAAAATGTCAGTTAAACACGATACATACTCAAGGATGGTGATAGTAGTCATTTGAGTTAAATCGGATTTCAGAATAAAATGTGGTGCATATCTTCTATGAGGCTGGAAGAAACCTTTGTGATGATGGGCTGCAGAAGGCTGATAAAAACAACTTTAAAAGAAAACTAAATAAAATTCCACCATCCCCAGTCTGAAGCAGATGGGTAGAAGCAGTCTGGGAGCTGCTCACCATGAGGGGCTGAGAGGGGCTGTGGGATAAACAAAGGGGACAGATGAGCAAGACTGCCCTGTCCAGTGAGAATGACCTGCGTGAAGAACATCCCAGGCACTCACCAAGTGAACCAGAACCCAGAATTCAGTGAGTCTGGGACAGGGAGCAATAGGAAACACCTCTCAGAGCGCAGAGCAGATGGCAGAGCAGATAGATGGTACCAGTTAGGCCCCCTAACCTCGTGGCCCAGGCCCAGGAGGGAGCCTCACACGGCATGTGTCACTGGAACTATCAATGGACAACAGGGTGGGCAAGACCCACACATAACGGGTACAAGTGCAGAGTAGGTTGTGTGGCACCTGCAATGGGCAGGGGATGTGACTTTTGGACCCAAAGCCTACTTCCTGCTAACCAGTAGTTGAGCCGGTTACCTGCATGTGTCTCTTCAAGGACAGGGTTGGTCTGTCTGTCCCTTTGGAAGGACCCTGATAGAGGTTCTCAGTAATATCCCTTGTTATTGTGTGCACTTAGGAACTGTGAGCTGTCTTCAAGTATCTACAAACCAATTGCACGCATAAAAAACCAACGGTTCTGGGTAACCTGAGAGGGCAGACCTGAGACAGGTGGGGAAATGTCCCTGGGAGGTAGGAACGTATTCAAGAACAGAACATTTCTAGGAATGGGGACTGTGCAGCCAGCATCTTACACAGCTGTCCTAGGGCTCCGACCAGGCTATCACCCAGGAAACTTCTATTCAGAGAGGACTGATTAGAAGAGATGTTCCAGGCTCCTTCAACCCTAATCTGTAGCTAATTGATTCCTTGGACTAAATGTATTAAGGCAATTGCCCCCTTTCTGCTCAGCGAATGTGGCTCTATGGACCGCCTTTACTCATCACCTCTCATTTATGTAGCCTGAAAAATGCGTTGCTGGGAATGCTGAGAGGCATAATTATCACATCGGTTCATGAGTGAATTAGGAGTAAACAATTCATTTCCTGGGTCTCCTGTTGAGTTTAAGACAGCAGGCTCAGATCAAGAAAACTCGGCAGACTTCACCCCAGGGCCTGCACATAGGCTAAATGTGTTTGCAGACTGTAAACATTCAGCTGGAGAACTGAGAACCTCCTGGTGCCTTGCTCTCTGCCGGGGACAGAAAGGATGCACAGATCCCCAAACATGGTTCTTGCACCCCTGGGAACCAGGTTGGTAAGAGGGATACAGAGAACCCCCAGACACGCTCCCTGAGCCCCTGGCGATCAGACAGAAGAGAGGAGATGAACTACAAGACAGTCAGAAAGCAACTGAATCTTCACTTGCACACCCCAATCATAGGCACAACCCAAGATGACTGATTTGTTAGTAAACCCTTACTGCACCGTGTCATTCCCTGCACAAGGCTATGTGCTGGGGACCCCAAGGGTAGTCCCTGCCACCAAAGAGCCCACATCTAGTAGGGGAGAAAGACAGTTATCAGTAATCACTGTGGTCCTCTGCAACAAAAACTTGAGGGTAGGCAATGAGTGGGGCCTGAAACTCAGTCTGGGATGTCTAGAAAAGCTTCTGGGAGGAGGCAAGACATGACTCAAATTTTGGAGAAGAAGAGAAACAAAGAGGTAAGGGCGGGGCATTCCAGGCACAGGGTGGTACTCATGTGAAGTCTAGGCATGGGAACGTGCTCAGGGGAAGATTGGCCGCACTAACAAGACAAAACTGAATGGATAAGAATGTGATAGGAGGTTTACGGAAGATCACACTTGTGAAAGAAATCTCTTTTGTGTTTAAAGAAGCCAGCTAAAAATAGAAGGAAATTATTTATAAATTTTTCTAAAAATTGAGCATTAATATCAGAAGTACACTGATGCAAAACTAGAATTTGGTCCCCCGTGTCAAAACTATAAGGCTTTCTTGGAGCATCATTCTGCTCTTAATAGGAAATTATGAGAGGTTTCTCTTTACCTTTTAGGTAATTGGCCTAGGAAACAAAGATTCTGCATTTGCCAAAATACTTTCCTATGCGTCATGTTGCCTTTATTAGGCTTTTGACATTTAAGAAAACTGAGTCCTCTCTTATTAAGAGTTAAGGTTTTTAATAGTGTACTTTTAAAACACTTTTGGTATTTGCCTTTAAAGCCTTGTAATTACCACTCCAGTTAAATGAATGGCTATGGTTATGGTTTGAATGTGGGCCCCAAAGTTCGTATGTTAGAAACTTGTATCCTCAATGCAACAGTGTTGAGAGGCGGCACGCTTAAAAGGTGATTAGCTCATGAGGGCTTTGGCCTCATGCGTGATCAGTGCTGTTATCACAGGAGTGGGCTTCTGATAAAATGATGAGGTTGACCCTCTTCCCCTGACTCCATATGCTGTCTTGCCCTTCCACCTTCCACCATAAAATGACACAGCAAGAAGGCTCTCGCCAGATGTGGACCTCTGACATTGGATCTCCCAGCCTCCAGAACTATAAGAAACAAATCTCTGTTCTTTATAAATTACCTGATCTCAGGTATTCCGTTATAGCTGCACAGAACAGACTAAGACAGCTATTATTTCACAGTAACCTCTGATCCTACTATGGTTTTGGTTTAGCTTTTTTTGTTGTTGTTGTTTTCTTTTCTTGAGACAGGGTCCACTCTGACACTCAAGCTGGAGTATAGTGGCATGATCACAACCCACCACAGCCCCAACTTCCCAGGCTCAAAATAAAATGTGATGCATATCTTCGGGCTCAGGTATTCCTCCCATCTCAGCTTCTCGAGTAGCTGGGACTACAGGCATGTGCCACCATGTTGCTCAGGAAATCCTCCTACCTCAGCCTCCTAAAGTGCTATAATTACAGGTGTGAGCCACCACATCCAGTCTTGATCCTATTTTGATTAAGGATTTTAAACTCTTGATTTTTGATAAACTTCCTAAAATCAAATTCTAAATTAAATATTTTTCTTGATCCTGAATTAATTGTGGTTTTTTTGTAGATGGGCTCTTGGAACATCTCAAAAGACTCTCTCTTTATAAAAAGGGAGTATCTTTCCAGGTACAGTGGCTCACACCTGTAGTCCCAACACTTTGAGAGGCCAAGGTGGGAAGATTGCTTGAGCCCAAGAGTTCAAGATCAATCTGGGCAACATAAGGAAACCCCATCTCTACAAACAATAAAAAAAAAAAAAAACTTGGCCAGGCATGGTGGTCACACCTGTAATCCCAGCACTCTGGGAGGCTGAGGTGGGCAGATCACAAGGTCAAGAGATTGAGACCATCCTGGCCAACATGGTGAAACCCTGTCTCTACTAAAAATACAAAAATTAGCTGGGTGTGGTTGCATGTTCCTGTAGGCCCAACTACTCAGGAGGCTGAGGTGGGAGAATCACTTGAACCCAGGAGGCAGAGGCTGCAGTGAGCTGAGATCAGCCCCTGCACTCCAGCCTGGGTGACTGTCGAAAGAAATAAAGAAAAAAAAATGAAAAGAAAGAAAGAAAGGAAAGGAAGGAAGGGAAGGAAAGAAAGAAAGGAAAGAAAAGGAAGGAAGGAAGGAGGGAAGGAAGGAAGGAGGGAGGGAAGGAAGGAAGGAAGGAAGGAAGGAAGGAAGGAAGGAAGGAAGGAAGGAAGGAAGGAAGGAAGGAAAAATGAATTTGCCAGGCATGGCGGTGCCTGCCTGTAGTTCCAGCTACTCAAGAGGCTGAGGCGGGAAGAGTGCTTGGTCCCAGGAGGTCGAGGCTGCGGTGGGCCATGATAGTGCTACTGTGCTCCAGAGCCTAGGCAACAGAGTGAGACCCTGTCTCAAAAAAACAAAAATATATATATATATATATAAAAATTATTGGGCTTATTTAATATATTAAATTATATGGGAAACATTGTGAAATAATAAGTAATCCTAAACCTCCTTTAGGTTACATTTGTATGAATGTGTTAATATGTATTCTAGAAATTATATTAAATTCCTGGAAATATGATCATACCATTGGACTATGGAAAAATTCTCAGAATGCTAATTAAGAAATTGCTTGGCTCATAAAATTGCTAACCTAACATCAAGGAGAACAAGAAACTAATTAAATACCAAGGAAATGCTTTGGCGGATTTTCATGCTAAGTCATCCAGTACTGAAACTGTTAAGATATGCAACTTGAAAACTCCATAAGATGAATCCAAGTCAGATTACCTATGATAACCTATTTAATAAACCATGTTGTGCACCTGTGTTGGAGAAACAAACTTGGTATTTAAGAGTATGTAAAGCCGGTGTTAACTGTGGACTCACAGAGTTTCTGGACAGATGCCTGGCCCTTCCTGAGTCCTTAAAGCTTCCAGTATTATTATCCAGACTTATCTGTCATGAAAACTTTGTCCCTTTTGTTTTTTTTCTGTTTCTTTTCTATTTATACCTTAAATGATAATGAGATAATGAAGATTTCATAATCAGTAGTTTCCATGGGAAGCTTAAGTGAATATTGGATATGTCATGTCAAATTTAAATCCTTACATGATCTTAGAGTTTCTCTAAGGTCACTGTAAAGTTCACCTGGTGACAAATGTCACTGATACTCCAGCTGTGACTACTGTTCAAAGTGCACATCTGCTCCTTTAGGTTTGTGGAGTCTTACATTCAGATTTCTTATTTAAATTTAAGAGTAGGTAAAACCTGCAGTGAGGAAGTTCTGTAGTAAAATGAGACTAGAAATTGAGTAAGAAAACAAAAAAATAATTCAATAGTATGTAGACAAATTTATAACCCTAATTCTGTACTCATCAATATCCTCCAATCATGCAGTAATTCAATAATGGAGCCTTAGACAAATATTACTAGTGCTTCCCTATGGGTAGCCCCTAATGCGTAAGACATTCCACAGGGAGTTGTTTGTTGTGCCCTTCTAGGGTATATTTTTATCTGTGGAGGATTTAATGATCAGTCATGTGTGTGGGCAACTCCATGTCTCAATAAGTGAGAAATAATGAGCCATTTTGGATTAGAAATTCTAATCATGACACCATCTCTCCATAACCAACTGGAAAACAAACCTTGGTCTATGCCCCTTAATTTTCATTATAGAGTAAAGAAGAATTTGCAGGCAGGCACAAACCCCTCTAAATGGGCATCTTTTGGTAGAATGCTCCTTTTGTGGCTTGGCATCAATGCAAATGAAGTTATGATTAGAAATCTGCCCAAACATTAGCTACAACAGTTAACTCAATTGCAAAGGCTATCATTTCCCAGCAAACTTTTTTTTTTTTTGAGATGGAGTCTTGCTCTGTCACCAGGCTGCAGTGCAGTGGTGTGATCTCGGCTCACTACAACCTCTGCCTCCCAGGTTCCAGTGATTTTCTTGCCTCAGCCTCCCAGGCAGCTGGGATTACAAGTGCTCACTGCCATGCCCAGCTAATTTTTATATTTTTAGTAGAAACATCGTTTCACCATGTTGGCCAGGATGGTCTTGATCTCCTAACCTCATGATCTGCCCACTTCAGCCTCCCAAAGTGCTAGGATTACAGGCGTGAGCCACTGCGCCCAGCCCAGCAACCTTCTTTAAATTCTCTTACTAGAGTTGTTTGAGATCACATAACGGTTTTGGACTACTTGTTGGCCAACATATAGTTAGTAGACAGCTGAGGTTGTCACAAAGAATGGAGCATCATTCCCTTCACTTTCAGCTTCTCCTCCAATAAGAATAGTTTTTATAGAAGTAAAGGCAGATAAGAGAACAGATATTCAGGATTGAGATCCATGGTAAGGCAGGAGAGAGATTAGAGACACAGTTGGTGGAAGAACAGTTTCTAGGCTCACACAAGCTGTCCACCAAGTTGCTGAAGGAAATTGCCAAGGTTTTCAGAACCACTCCAAGTCAGAAAAATAGAGAATAATTTCCAAAGGTAGAGTCAGATAAAAATTCAGACACTTCATCCCAGTTAGCTCGATGTCAATTCGCAGCAAAAATCTACCGATGATGCTTAGCAGCATGGTAAAGTATGGTCAGTGATGCAGGCGTGACCCCGTTCATCTTAGAAATGCACGACAGGCAGATACAATGCTTCCTTCAGCAAGATGCGGGAGGATGAACCGCACAATGTGCTTTGAGGTGGACATTTTGAATGTGGTGCTGTCTCCTGAGAAGGCTATTTGCAGAAGAGTATAGATACTCTGCGGACTCCTGCGGAGAGAACCACGCCTCATGAGAGGGCATTGCATGGAGGCAGACTTTGTCTCCATTTTCAAACAATCAGAGCTGTTCAACAACACAATGAGATTCCCTGAGAGTGAGCTCCCCATCATTAGAAGTATTCAACTAACGTTAGCATTAGCATCTACCAACATTGCTCTAGGAGTGAACACAATATTGAGAAGTTGGACCAGTTCCTTCCAGTTTAAAAATTTTACACTGGGCTATTCCCATAAAAAGGTGTAGGCTCTAAAATCAGGCTTCGTGCTCTTGGTCATGGGACACATCATAGAAAGGTCTGGAGTCAGAATCTACTGGACCATTTATCATCTGCATGACCTTGGGAAATTCACTTATCACTCTAAATTTTGGCCTCCTTCTATGTAAAATGAAGGTAATTCTTTATAGGGAGGTTGTGAATTACAGGAACCTTGTAGGTAATAAATTAAATGAGATAATTTCCATAAAAGCATTTTATAAACTAAAAAGTGCTGTACTAATGTATGTTATCATTAAGCTTTTAGGAGCTTGGAAATAAAGGGCTCTTGAGGCTAGTAGCATTTTGTACAGATTGCATTATTTGATGCTGGCACTCTGAAGCCTGGATGGAAATAAAGTGCTGTGAAGCATATCATGCCAGCTCTGGCATGTAGGGCACAGATTATTACTCAAACTCCTCATTCAGTCATAATGATTATTTTAATGCATCAAGGCTGGGCTAGTGTATCCACTTGGAAGTTGGCATATTTTTATTTTGGTTTATTCTAAGTTTGAAAAATGATATATCGGGTACTCTCTAGGTCCAGAGACAGTCAATGAAATTCCCCACCTAATTAAAGAAGTTGACAGATGGAAATGAGTTTCATTAGATTCTATCCCCAACTCACTGCTGGACTTGGAGCAAGGTCACTGGGGCTCTTCCTAGGGGGCCTCTGTGGGGAGAACGATGCTGTAGCGGACAGGGTTATTTTCCTCTTGGCATCTCTCCGGGTGCCCAGACATTGGTGGTTTGTGGTCTGCTTCTTAGCTGTGACTTCCAGCTCCTTTGCCTCATTGTTGTGTAGAGAGCTCTGGCTGGAAAATGTTGTTTCTGGGTATCTGGGGACATGAATTCATTTCATTCACATTTACTGTGTACCTTCTACTTTCTTGCATGATTCAACTTAGCAAGAATTTGTTGAACAGCTACACTAGGCAGTAAGCCTTTCATCTCCACTGAGAATAAGAGGTGGGCCCAGCCCTGCTCTGATATAGGAGCTGTACATCCTTCCACCCGCAAAGCCACCAGAACCCTAGTCATCAAGCTGAGCCTGCACTGATTACTATCAGCCCCTCAGGCTCCAGCACGGCACCCCTGGACACTGTGAGAGTGAGGGGTTGAAGAGCAGTATCAGAGGCGGGGCTATAGGTGAATGTTCCAGTAAGCCAACCTCTCCCGTGGAGCAGCACCGTCACCCACGCAGAGGCTGCTTCCTCCAGCCTCAGGGCTCCCTACATGAATAGGCTGATTGAAGCCAGTGATTCTTAAGGACTTTTCCAGTGCTCTTAGAGTTTACAAATTTGTTGCTGATGAGTAATTAAACTTATAAAATACTACAGCACTTCCTAGCCAAAAAGTACCAGCTTTTGAGCTCTGTCACTTAACTAGCTGAATGTTAAGCTAGTTAAGAATGTTAAGCTGAAAGACAGCATCATTTGGCAATGCTTAGTATCTCTAAGGATAGAGCGAGTCCTTAGTATCTCCTGGCAACTCTTTGCTATTTCTGATCCATCTTCTTTCTATACATAAAAATAAAAATCTTTACCTCCTATAATGTATGTCAAGCCCCTAACAGCTTGACTGGCACAAAGTAGGGATTTGATAAATCTCTGCTAGCTCCCTTTCCCTACATTTCTGACAAAAGCATCTTCTTTTGTTTTTTATTTTTATTTTCCAGAGAGTGACGACTAATTTATCAGAAGACCCACCAAGCAATGTGCTGGGGAAGAGGAGAGTGCAAAGGACTTAAGCAAAGTGACAGCGATTCCATTTCCCATCCCAGCCAACTTGGTGGAAGTTGCTAAGACCACCACCCTTGCAGCTGAAGACCCCTCTCTTCCCCAGCTCTGCCTTACTTCCCTCCTGGGAGCTCAGGTCATCTCCCCAAGGCTTCCAGAGGATCAGGACACCCTTCTTTTGAATTCAGAAGATGGTGTCCTGCTGGGGCTCCAGAAAGCAGTACCACCCACTTCCAAGCTGGCTTGTGTTCCAGATGCTTCATTTTATGGCACAATATTCACAGGGCTCTGCACTTCTAGACATAGTAAATCTTCCTTCGTCTTCCTGCAGAAGTAATTGCCATACATGCATAAAACTGACTGTTGAAAACTTTCAGCCCGTTTCCTTGTTCCCTTTCCACTGTGTAAGCATTCCTGCAGAGCCTGGCTCCGTCGCCCAGATGGTCTATGACAAGAAATCAACAACAACTCATCACCGGTTGTTATTCGGTGCCAAGACACACAGAAGGTTTATGTTTCACAATGGAAAGGTAAGTATTTCGAACAAGGCAGAACCCAGAGCATAAAAGCTCCTTTTATTTCATACTCTCTTTCACAGTGGTGGGTTTTATTTGGAATCTCACTAGAGACTTGACAGGGATAAAAATCAACCATTTCCTGCCCCCAAAATGTTGCCTTCTGAATTTTTTTTTCATTGTTTCTTTGAACTCAGCTAGCCTAGGTAAGAGAAGGCTGTTCTGCACGGGAGGAAAATGATGCTGAGAAGGATGACATTGTTTGTGCTGCATCAGGAACAGTGGCTCTGTAAAAGCCATGGGCCCCGGAGTTCCCCAACCACGGCCTCTTCTGAGAAGCAGGTGGAGAGATGAGAGCATTCCTACAGAGCAGCGGGATAGGTTGTCAGGCATAGGAGTGTGTAGTTGGCTTCGCAAAGTTTGTTTCTGTTTTCGTCTGTCTGCGTAGAAAGCTGTCTTCATCTGTTCAGGCTGCTGTGACAAAATGCACGAGGCAGGTGTTATTGCTAACAGTTCTAGAAGCTGCGAAGTCCCAGATTAAGGTGCCAGCAGATTTGGTGTCTGGTGAGGGCCTGTTCCTCATAGATTGGTGGCTTCTTGCTGCATCCTCACATGGCCGGAGGGGTGAACACCCTCCTTCAAGCCTCTTTTATAAAGGCACTAATCCCATTCATGAAGGCCCCATTCACGTGACCTGACCACCTCCCAAAGACCCCACCTCTGAATACTGTCATCTTTGGAGTAAGATTTCAACACATATGAATTTTTAGGGGGAAGGGGACAAAATCTTCCAGACCACAGCAAAAGCTAGCCTGGACTGTGAGACTGCGTTCAAGTCCAGAGACGCTATAGCTATCTTTCCATGCACAGACTCTTTGCTAGGCACAAACTCTACTGAATATAATTTCTGCTGCCTCTATATGTTGAATCTAGCCACTTATATCACCCTCAAAAAGGTTCTTACTCAGTGTTTCTTAACCTTTCTGGATTTTGGGGAATCCAGAGAAAGCCATGGACATCCTCCCTCCTCCTGCCCCCTGCTCTCTCCCCTCCCCCTTTCTCTCTCTCACACACTTCATATACACTGAATAATTCTGCAATTTCATAAATTTCTTGGACTCTCTGAAACCCGTATATGCAACCCAGGAGGTCAATAGATCCCCTAGTTAAAAACTTTGCTCTAATTTGCATCCCACGTAGGAAATCCCTCTGAAGGTGTCTTTCCCGCCTGAGCGTCAGCTGTCTGATGGCAAGACTGCATTACGCTCACATCCATGTTCCTCTTAGCCATCACCCCATGACTGAGTGATCACAAGAGACAGATTCCAAGTCCAAGTTAGTGTGTTTCCTAGGACCCACCTGGTGACTTGCATAATTTATTAACTGTAGAAGATTCTGTTCATTGAATGAAGAGTGCAGAATTATCGTGCACCTTAAGGGGAAGGCTCCTTCTCACCCTCCAGACCAGAAGAATTCTCACAAATCCAGACCCAGTCATGGCACCACTTAGCTGGGAAACTTCTGCAGCTCCCATTGATTCCAATGACCTTGTTCCCTTAGGGCCATCTTTACAGCACGACCCCCTAACCTGGGCTCTGCTTCTTGAGCTGCTCCCCGCCACCCAGAAGTCCCCTTCCCTGGGTCTTAAGAAACTAATCAGGCACCAAGTTTAATTGGTTCCCTTTTTTCTATCAGATGCAAAATATTTTCACATTACATCACAAGCTACATCAAGCCTATTTTTGCCTAGAGAGAAGAGGTGGCTTTCAAGTGTCACTTGGATCAGCAAAAGTCCTGTCATGAGAACTGGGAGGAGGAGAACTGAGGAAGGTAATGGAAAGAGGAAGGGATCCGGACCGGAAATGCCTGCTTCTCATTCCCAGCAGAGGAAGGGATCCGGACCGGAAATGCCTGCTTCTCATTCCCAGCATTGCTGCTTCTGACTAGGTGACCCCGGGTGTGTCACTCAGCCTCCCTTGGCTCTGTGTCCTCCTCTGTAAAATGAACATAAGAGTATCACATTATTGTTTTGAGAATCCAAGGCCAAGCATGCACCTTGTAAACTATGTTTGCAAGAAGAATATGAATCATCCTGGTCCTAGTCTGGGGCCCTGGTCACTCTGTATGCTCTGGGAGAGTGGGAACAGTGCCCACAGGAACCAGGGGGACTCTCTGGACCTGATGGCTCCCCTGCCCTGCAAGGCCATCCTGTGTACTAATTCCAGTGACCTTGTTCCCTTAGGATGGACCAGGAGGCCTCCTCCTGGTTCCCTTAGGATGGACCAGGAGGCCTCCTCCAGGACCAGGAGTCCTGAACAAAACAGCAATTACCCTTTTCTCATAAACTCTCCGGCCTCTACAACTCCTAGCTCCATGGTGAACAGACAGCAGGAGAGCTGGCTGTGGGATCCCGTTGCCATGGCAACTCCTGCAGGTATTCCTGAAAGAAATGACAAGGCCACGGGGCTAGGGTTGCTTTTCTCTCTCTTTCGGCAAGCCTAGAAATGAGAAAGGTCACAGGGTGAGAGAGGCCTCCTAAGGCCAGCAGACACAAAGGCCCCTGCCTGGGCTTACAGAATCAGTAAAGGCCCTTGCCTGGGCTTACAGAGCCAGTAAATGGCAGATCTGAGGCTGCAATGGAATCTGCTCTTCCTCTCAGCAGCAGAACTGGAGAAGATGGTGACTTTGCTGCCCAATACTCCCATTCCTCCTTCGCTGGGTCTCCAGTTACCTGTTCTCTAAAGGGGATTCAATCAAGGCAGCTGCAAAGCCCCAGATCCCAGCTCCTCTCTCGCTCCTTCTGGTCTCAGAGCCTTCCTCCCTCAGGGCTGCAGACTAAGCCAGAGGCGGTGCCCAGGATTTGGCAGTGAAGGTGGGGCTCGACTTTCCTCACCTTTCCTCTTTCCTCTTTGGTGACTGAGTCATGAGGGTGTGGCCCCAGGGCTCCAGATGGCCATGTGCCCTGGCACATGGAGAAGGCCCATCTGTAGGGGCAGACTGAAACCAGCAGGCACAGAAATGGAGGCGGATGGTGAAGTGTCACAGAGTCTTGGGCAGACATCTCAGTCCCTAATCCAATGTTCCCAGTGGCCCCTGCACCCTGCAATCTGTGGCTGGTTATGAGTGTAAACAACTGCCCCTTCCAGAGTCCTCCCGTTGTTGTCCTCTATTGAGAGGACCCACATTTCTCTCCTCCCACGCCACCCAAGGTTTGATATAGGTGGCTGCCACTGCCCTTCCCTCAGGGAATCTTCCAACCCTTTGCTCTTGGGGCTTGAAAGCCTCTGCTCTTTGGAAGACACATAGAAGAGGCATCAGAAACAAGTAGGGAGGAATCTGGGCATGGCAGTGGGGACAGGGGGCCCTAGGTTTGCACTCCAAGGATCTCTATTGAAGGTGGGAACTCTGGCTACTCAGGCCCTGCAAGTTCTCTAGCTCAGAGATCTTTTGTAGATCTCATCACAGCTCAGGCCTATGCTGTCCAGAGCCCAGAATGTTACCCCTGGGAGAGCCTGTCATAGAAAAATCCTACATTTGGTATAGATGAAATTTATGAACAACGAGGTGTTATGATGCTGACTGCTGCTCAAAAACTGCAAGCCTAGTATATACATGCAATAGAATAGCGTTCAGCCTTAAAAAGGAGGGACCATCACATGTAACAATGTGGATGAACCTCGAGAACACCACTAAGTGAAATAAGCCCCAAATAAAAGGAGAAATACTATATGATTCCACTGGTTCTACATGTATGAGACACCTAGAGTAGTCCAATTCATAGAGAGAAAGTAGCATGGTGGCTGCTAGGGGCTGGGGGGAGGGGGAAGAATGGGGGAGTTGTTTAATGAGTGTAGAATTTCAGTTTTGCAAGATAAAGCACTGGAGACTGGATGCACAGCAATGTGAATATATTAATACTGAGTACTGAGCTGTACACTAAGAAAGGGTTAAGATAGCAAATTTTATGTTATGCATTTTTTACCAGACACACACACACACACACACACACACACAGACACACACACACACACACACACACACAGACACACACACACACACACACACACACACACACACACACACTGCTGCTTGGAACAGTGGAAACAGTAGGGATTTTAGTCTGAGAAACCATGGCTTCAAATCTCAGTTCTGCCACCTACTGGCTATGCGATTTGGGGATATTGTTTGATCTCTGTGAACCTCACAATGCTCTGTAAGATGCATTTTCAAAACTCTAGCAATAAGATTATTGTGAAGATTACCTATGTTGCATGTTATGTACAAAGCAGCCACCGATCCAGACAGGATGTAAAAGGCTTATCATGCTAAGGAGCTGAACCTGTGGATCACGGAGAGCTGTTCACCGGCCTTAAGTTGGGGATGACAAAGTTAGATACCTGCTTTAAAAAGATGGCTCTGGTGGTTGCAGGGAGGAGATCCTGGAGTGGAGAGACTGGAGGTAAGGAGACCAGGTAGGAAACGCTGGATTCAGGTGAAAACCGGGGCCTCAGGGACTCTTTCCATAGTAGTAGACAGGGCAGCTTCAGAAGGCGTTCCCGGAGAGAGGACTTGGCTGACATACTACATTTGGGGTAGCAGGCGATGAGAGAGGGGGGATCAAAGATGTTTGAGCAAGATCCCTACACATGGACACATCTGTGGGGTGCAGCAGGGAGGCTTAAGGGACACACCATGGCTGGGAGGAGACACATCTCAGCTCATAGAAGAAGAAGGTTTCACACAACTAAAGCTGCTGCCCCAGGAATAAGCTGCTTTGTGAGACAAGCTTCAGGCAGAGACAGGACCTGCCAGGCAAGTTTGCAAGGAGTCCCAGTGCGGGCATGGGCAGGAAGCTGGACCAGGTGACCCGGACCAGGGGCCTCAGGGCCCCTTCAATCCAAGTCATGGATTGCCTACACCCTCACAAGGGAATCCCCCATTGACCAATCTCTTCCCATTTTCTATCCAGGGAGAGTTCGCAAGGATTAAACTGTGGCACACAGATTGAGCTCAGATATTAAGTATGGGGGAAACTGGAATTTCTACCAACTGTGTGAGGTCACCTGGGATAATGAACTCTTTTTCTAAACAGGGATGTTTTTCTAAACATACTCATCCTTTGTCTGGATGAGGATGACAAAAGTTCTATTTTAATAAGAAGGTAACATGAAAGGGTTCAGAGAACTTTTTTGAAAAACAGATCCTGGCAGTGGATAATCCACACGTGGGTGGGTTATCCGTTCTATACAAGGAGATAGCTTGATGCTGAGTCTCTGGCTGTGGTCAATCCTTTATCCAAGTGCATGGTCATGAAGACTATTAGCATCATCTAAGAAAGTCTGAATTCTCAAGGAGTATGGAGTTGTGCAGAAGTTGGGTTTTGGAGTCAGAATGATAAGAGTTCAAATCCTGACTCTCACTCTTAGGGTGAGAGTCTCTCACTCTTAGGGTGAGAGTCTCTCACTCTTAGGGAGACCTTAAGCAAGTTCATTAACCCCTCTCAGTTGGTTTTCTCATATATAAATAGGGGCTGTTATCTGCTTCCCTTGCTGGATGGTTTGTGGCTAACTGCTAAAGTCTATGAGAGACTCTGTACACGTACAGGAGCTCAGTATAGTACACCTTATCTTATTGCTAGTACTAGCAAAGAGCAAAATGCTTTCTGGTTAAAGCAAAGGAGCTGTAAAAAAAAATGAGCTACAATCAAATTTACCAGATGTCAGAAGGATGCCTTTTCCTGTCTCCTGAGGGAAAGTAAGTTGTAAATAAGAGGACTAACTTGGGCAGAGAGATGAAGGAAGGAAGCAAGGCACGGAGAAAGCTAAATAATAAGGACTGTTGAGGAGAACTGCAAGTGTCCCGAAGAGAAAGGTCATCCTTTTTCTAAGGGAGAAGTGAGCTGAGTGTGTAGGGCACTTCTGCCCTGGCTACAGGGTGGCTTCCACACCTGCGCCTAGCCTGCAGCTCTGTGTCCCGATGGGGGAACTTGCAGTGGCCTGAGTTCCACTCAGCCAGGGCAGCTTTTCTCGGGCATTGGAAGATCCATCTAAGTCTCCTGCTTTGTAAACCAAGTAGCTGTTGTCCTCCCAGAAAGATAGAACTCTAAGGGTCCTGATCTCTTAAGCAGCTCAGGCATAGTAGGGAGTCCTTGAAAATTCAAGTGTCCAACGAAAGATAAACAGAGCACAAGAGGGAGACTAGGGATGTCGCCTTAGGATTTTAGAGTCTACTTCCTGACCATACCACGTGCAGATGGTCCATGCCTGCAGTCTACCTCCCCCTGCTGCAGTCTACCTTCCCCCTCCAGTATCCTCAGGTTCCCTTTCTCCCCTCCTGACACTGGAGGAAGCGCCTCCTACTGTTGCTTGAGCCTAACAACAGTAGAGAGAGTAGGCAGATGCAGAGAAAGCCAAATGAAGCTGCTTAAAGTCATACATTAGCCAGGCCAGTTCTCAAACCCAGATCCCCGACTCCAATCCAGTGTTTTCTTCCAAACAGCCCTGCCTCTGCAACAGATGCATTGTTTGTCAAGGCAACACAAATCCCATCTGCCTAAGAGTTAGCCATGGCAGAGTAGAAATTCCAGTCTTGCTCCTTCCCCCTTCACTAGTGAAGCATCAGGATACCCCCCAGCTTCAGAACATTCCAGGTCATCTGAACCACATATCCTAGCTCCCTCATCCCCTGGCCATTGCTGAAGGCTGGTGTTGGAAATCTTTGCTTTGTGCCTGGAGGCAACCTTCCAGAACTCTGACAGCCACTGGGGAGGAGAAACTCACACTGCAGTAGCCTAACACCAGCATCACTTATTTTTCATTTTCCTAGCAATAGTTTGATGTGGATGATTCCTGGCTCACAGCTGTGAGCAGGCTGCAACACCAAAGCTCCCCAGTTTGCAGTGGTAGTCTCAAGTCTAAGAACTCTGGATTCATTAGAGCAAAAGGAAACCAAGCCTTTCTTCTCGTATCTACTGCTGCTACCATAACCCACAGTATGGGTACTCAAACAAGAAGCCTCCTTTTCTTCCTTTCAACCCTGGAACACCCATTAGTCCATTTACCTATTTTCTCATTGTATCAGCCATCTTAAGTTTATAATGAGCTTCAAGTTACTAAGAAGAAATACTGAATTCCCAGCTGTTGGAGCTAAATTAGACTACCGAGCTGCTGCATTTGCAGCTAACTGGAGAAAAATGCAGTCTCTCTCCAAATAGGCCAAACTGCATTTGAATGCTCTCTTGCTACATTTATCATAATGAGTTTTTTTCCAAAAAGGTAAGACCCAGTTTTCAAGGTGAGGGGAAAACAATGTATCCCGTGCCACAGGGCTGCTGCTATTCAGACCCAGCGAGCTGCGCGGACTGGGAAGACGACAACTGCAGATCCAAATTTAGCTCCAGGTTAGGGAAGCAATGGGACTTCTCATTTCTTTTAAAAATTGGATCCCTTGTTTTTAAAGCCAGCTCCTGCACACTATCGTGTGTGAGAACAGGGCAAAGACAATTGGGAGTTGACAGATCTATCCCTTCCCAAGTCAAGTCCAGCATCCCCCTTTTCCCAGCAGGCCTTTCCAGAGTGGGTCTGGCAGGGAGAGTCCTTGAGACTAACCACTGCAAACTGGAGAGCTTTGGTGTTGCAAGTTGCTCGCAGCTGTGAGCCAGGAATCATCCTTTTCATTTTCCCTGTGTGCTTCTGAGTGAAAGGAAAGTGGGCAGAGACATGGCCAACAAGAGAGAAGAAACCAGACACAAACCCTGTTCTCCTCCCTGTTCAATAACTCTTGGAGACCACTCCTAGATATTCTGACTTACTTGGTCAGACTGCGAGTAGGAGTGAGGGACTCAGGGACTCGGGCTTCAATTTGGGTTAAATGTTCCTCAGGTGATTCTGATATGCAGTCATGACTGATAACCACGTGATTATCACCAAAGACTGTGATAACTACGGTCCAGATGGTCTTCAACATGAATATTAACACTTTGGAAGTCTTTGACTCAAACTTATTTTAGTAAGCTAAGTGATGCCACAATAATCATTGTCTATGGAGAATGTTAATAGTGGTTAAATCTGCATACACTTTTTGGAAAGTCTGGGATATGAGGGAAGGTTTGGATGAAGGGCCCTGTGTATTATTCTGTGAGAAAGAGGGGAGTTCATGCATTTCAGTATTACAACTTTTTTTTTTTTTTGAGACAAGAGTCTCACTCTGTTGTCCAGACTGGAGCGCAGTGGTGCGATCTCAGCTCACTGCAACCTCTGCCTCCCTGGTTCAAGTGACTCTTGTGCCTCAGCATCCCAAATAGCTGAGATGACAGGTGTGCGCCACCATGCCTGGCTAAGTTTTGTATTTTTAGGAGAAACAGGGTTTTGTCATGTTGGCCAGGCTGGTCTTGAACTCCGGGCCTCAAGTGATCTACCCTCCTTGGCCTCCCAAAGTGCTGGGAATAGAAGCGTGAGCCAGTGGCCCAGTATTAAAACTCTTGAACGAAGTGAAGATGGAGTGTGTTCCACCTTTGGGAAGGCAGGGACATCAGCTGCAATTAGAAAAAGTAACAGGACATTTCATGGTCTCCCTCTGCCATATTATCAGTCCCTGAACAAAAGAGGGAGACGGGACATAGAGAAGAGCGTGCCATTCAAATGCTCTCCAGGATGTCCACCAGGTTCCTCAGCAGAGGGACCTAGAAGTGCTCTGGTGACTTAAGTGAACACAGTATTGGGCCAAGGGTTACATACCCGGGTTTGCACTGTGGTTCCATCACTTACTAACTTTGTGACCTTGAGAAAATTACTTATTGATTAGTAACTTCAGCATTATTAGCCCTAGTGAGAAAACTAGGGTGAGAAAACTGAGGCTCAGAGAGAGGCATCACAGTTTTCACACCTCAGGGATCTGACCCCAGAGGCTCCCCCGCTGCACTGGCTCACCCTAGGGGCCATGCCCAGCAAGGTGTAGCTATAGAATCTGAGTGTGAGTGAGGGCCAGAGCAGTCCTTGCTTATTCTGATTTGTTCTTAAAGAGAAACGTCTGGGATAACAGAGAGGAACCTTTAACTCTAAGAAAGACAACATACCATTTTACTTCTTCAGCTAACATTTATGGTTAACTTTCTAAATACCAGCACAAAGAGGAACTGAGCATTTTAGAGTATTTTTCCAATTGGTGTAATTCTTGAGTGAATTCTTTATTTTTTGCTCCTTCTTTTTCTGTTCCCCCCACCTCCCCCCATAGAAACTACCGAAACATTTTAAATTTGGTTTCTAGTAAATAAGGACATGAGTCAAAGCCATGGAGTTTCCAGGAGGGAATCCCTTCCTCATAAGCATTGCGGGGGTGCAGGAGTAGAGAGTGGAGCCCCACAATCCTCTGTTGTCTTTTGCGCCAGTCACTCAGCCCTCTGAGCCTCAATCTACTCATCCATAAAGTCAGGGTGTCATACTAACTGACTTCTGAGGAGACCTGTAATACTGCAATTTGCAGAGAAAGGTCTCGGAAAGGATCTGTTAAAACACTGTTATCTCTGAATACTGCTCACTCGATGTTTTCATTCACCTGAAATGATGCAGGCTGGCTGCAAAGTTAGGGAAAACCCATTACTAGTAGGCATGCTTCCTCGGAGTGGCTTGACCAACACCACAGGACATAGGTGGTGCCATGAGAGTTCTAGGAGGCTTCTTTTTGGCCTCGTTGGTCTGTCTGGACGGGCATTACCTAATTTGGGAGAAATACAGCTTCCTCTTTCCTGTGAAGTATGTCAGAGGCTTGTGCAAGCCATTCCCAAATTCTAGGTGCTACTGAATTGGGCAAGAAACTCAATGGGAGGTCAGGGGAGTGAGCAATGACACAGTAAGTCTCCTCCAAAAATGACCAAAACTTTCATCGGGACTCTGCAGCTACACCTAGAGGAGTGGAAATGAGTGAAGCCGATGATGATGGTGATAATGAACTGTAACGTGAAGCAGTGTTATTCTTAAACAGATGGGGAACCCAACCAGCTGTGTGTAGGGCACTGGTGGGAGTGGGGTGGGCAGGGGGAGGTGTGAAGATGAGGCTGCCAATACACCATATGCTAAAGACCCCCTACAGAGTCCCGTTACATTCAGCCTGCTGGCTTTGACAGAACAATACAGAAATTAATCAGAGATGCTGGCTTTGACAGAGCAAGGCAGAAATTGATTACAGGTAGCCTTTTCACATGACTTAAACTTGTGCAAATTATTCCCTGTAACAATGATGTAATATCTCATCTGCCTAGACTAAACCTTCCTATTAATACACAGCCACTCTCCCTCTATCCAAATTATTTCTGTGGGGCAGAGGTAAAAGACCAGCATGGCTTAGTGTAGATAAATGCCTCCAACCACCCCCTAGTCACTGTGTAGGTGTGGATGCTCTCCCCGTGGCTGCACCTCAGCTGCTGCTGTGGCTTGGATCAGGTATGAGTCTCAGGGATGTGAAGTGTAGAGCCTCCACCATCAAGCACATACCTCTGTGGCGGCAGCAGATGCCAGCAAGCTATGCCCTAGGACCCTTATCGTCCATCACAGGGAATGCATGGGACGTTTTCCTAAGGGTGTTGCTATTCACACCCTTGCTATGATTGGCTGTATGCAAATCAGTGAACCCTAAGATGCCAATCCCACCTGTGTTAACTGTGCATGCTGGCTCTGTTACTCCACCCGCCTGCCTATGTAGGTTTACGGACATGAAATGTGTCAACCTGAACGTGCTGATGCTCATGAATTGTGATGGCCTCTAATCACACAGGAGCTATCATGTATTGGTCCTGATCATCTGGCTATGCCCTTAAGGTCATAATTCATCACTGTGACACCAGTGAGCAGAAGAGAGAGTTAGTATATCTTCAGCTCCTATGTGTGTCTGATAGAGCCTCACACACATAACCTCGCATAATACTCATCAACGTTATGAGACAAATAACACAACCCTTATTTTTATACGTAATAGACTGAGGTTCAAAGAGGTGGAAGAATTTGCCCGGGTTCATTTAACTAACCCGAGACTTGACTCCAGGTCCGTGCTCCCTCCACCCAAGGCGCCTGTCCCAGCACCAGTCACAGTCCTTCAGCACGCTCACTCCCTTTCTAATGCCATGCCATCCACCACCACATCCAACTGCTGAACCACAGCTGTGGACACATTATTAACTGAATTCTCTCCAGAAAAGGCAGGTCGAAATAAAAGGAGGGCGGGTTGGGAAGAGTTTCTCAGTCAATAAGGAAGTACGTTCACCAGTCAGTAGAAGAAAAAAAAAAAGTTTAAAAAAGCGGCAGCTTGCTAGTTTCCATACAGTTTTATTTGCAATTTGCTGGAACCATGGAGAACAATCGGCAGGTACACATGTTGCTTCTGGGAACAGCACTTAACTGTAGATGCTCTTCTGACCAAAGAAGGGCCACAGGCCGCCCTCACACCCAGTGCTGTGCTGCGCGGAGGGCTGTGCTGAAAGTTCTCAAGGCCCGGTGAGTCCCCCTCATGGCCAGAAGGAGCGACCCAGCTTCAGCTTCGTGGCCGGCCTCCCGCAGGTGTCTGCCCAGCTCCTCCGCATCCCAGCGCCCTTGCTGGAGGCCGGCCAAGAGGTGGTCAACAATACAGGGATAGAAGGGAGTGGAGACACACTTCACCAGTAGCTTGGCATCCAGGAGCAGGGAAAGAAGTTCTTGGTCACAGTTGGAATCATTCACCTTTAAGAAATAAGACAGGCACAGCATGAGGAGGTGTCTGCTTTGCCTGCCTCCCCACAGGACCCCTCACTCTCCACTGGGCTGCCTTCATCATCATTCATGCCCTGGCCTGTGTTTAAAAGCATGTAGGTCACAGACTAGGCTGACAGATGTGGGTTCCTCTTAACATAAGACACAACCCCGTGCCAAGAACCCCACTGGAATAATCGCTACCACTTCCAGATACTGGACAAGCATTACTTCACCGAGGCCTTCTGACTCAACCCCAGGACTGGCACTTTTACCTCCCAGTTGACAGATAAGGAAACTGAGGTGTGAGAACTTCGCTTAACATCACAGCCAGTGTTGTAGAGGCAGACTGTAAATCTGGGTCAGTCTTGAATTCAAAGCCTATGCTCTTAACAATCACATTTACTGTTTCATTTGTATTTTCACCGTGATCCACATTCTTTAACTCCGTATCTTTCTTTAATATAAATACATATGACAAAATTTTTTTTTCAGAACAAGAGAACCTGTTTTGTACTCCACTGAGAAAAGAGTATGTCCCTCAAGCCCACTGGTACAAATAAGATCACCAACGGTGTGGTTTTAAGCTGTTCTTGCTCAAGCCTCTAGGAAGCTCAGTACTAAGGTCACCTTTGAAAAAATGGATTCTCAGCTTCTTTCAGTTTGCATATTCACTATCCTTCTCCCTGGTCTTGTCTTCCAAATATATGTATTATTTTCAATATTTTTGTAAAGAATCAAGTCCACACTGATCATATTACCAAAATTCGGAGCTTCTCACTTACCTGACAGACTTTTCATAATGTTATTGTGTACTTTTAATTTTGGATTGAAGCACTCTCAGAAGTAATGTCAAAGCCAGTTAACTAATGTTTAGACCACCTATATTATGCAATTGTACACAATGTACTCTTCCTGCATGTTCTGTGACAAGGAAGAAAGGCTACTGAAGATGTGAAGGTCAACTGTGTCTACTGACTACAAGAACTAAAGCAAGAGAAGTACGGAGAATAAAAGCTCCTGTCCACTAGCAGACAGCATGAATCTTTCCTACCACCTACAGGGGTCATTCAAAACCCGATATGAATATCAGCTCCAATGCCATCTTCTTGCTGACATTTTCTTTAACTCTCTTGGACAATGCTTAGGAGTATAGCCAAGGATTCCTCCTTCCTCCAAACCCTCAACATCCCTGAGATCTGCCTCTTCATGTTGTATGACAGTAATTTTACTTATTTTTTGAGATGGAGTTTCACTCTTGTTGCTCAAGCTGGATTTATTTATTTATTTATTTAGACAAAGTTCCACTCTTGTTGCCCAGGCTAGAGTGCAGTGGTGCAATCTCAACTCACTGCAACCTCTGCCTCCCAGGTTCAAGCAGTTCTCCTGCCTCAGCCTCCCAAGTAGCTGGGATAACAGATGCATGCCACCATGCCTGGCTAATTTTTTGTATTTATTAGAGACAGGTGTTCACCATGTTGGTCAGGCTGGTCTCGAATTCCTGACCTCAGGTGATCCACCAGCCTCGGTCTCCCAAAATGCTGGGATTACAGACATGAGCCACTGTGCCCAGCCAGCATGATAGTAATTTGCATGTAATTTGTAGTAATTTGGGAAATTCTTGAGGGTACAGAAGTTTTATCATTTTTCTATTTCAGCACCCCATTTCATTAACATTTGTTAAATGGCTGAGTGAACCTACATTATTAAACTTTGTCACATTTTTGTAAACTGCACAAGTACACGATAAAGACCCTATCTCGCAGAGACTGAATAAAACCAGACTTTAGAACAGAAGCAGCTCTCTGCAAACCCTCAGTGTCTTTTTCTCTGGCCTCTCATTTCATGAACACTTACATAGCCCACCTTTGACCCAAAAGACACTTAGGCTGAAGTCCATTTATCTTTGTTTTTGTTTTTAGGAGCTAGATGACAGAAAAAGCCACTGGTTCAAAGGACTCGCTTTTGTGCTGGAAGGGGCATGGAACTCTGACTTCTCGATGGGGCTACCTATGAGTTCTGAATGTCTTCTTTTCATCCCTCTTCTCTCCCTGTCTCTTCATACCTAGCAAACAAGATCTCAACCCCAAAGAGCTCGTTCCTCAGCAGCATAGTCTCTTCGTGCCAGAACCCTGAGAGGCCCTTTAAGTTTTCAGACATCCCTTCAAGACAGCTCTCGCCTCCTCTGACAGAGGCAGGTTCAGTGAGGTCAGGTGTCACCCGGTTGCTACACGGCAGAGGGCCCGGACTAGCTGACTTGTTTGTGGTTTGTTCCCCTCCAGAACACGAGTTCCTATGAAGCTGAGATCTTGTCTCTTCTGTTCACCCCTGTAACGTCATGTCCAGAATGGGTGGCCACATGCTAGGAGCTGAGCCAGATTTGGAATGAATGAATACCCAAGTGAATGAATAACTCTAAAGCTCACATTCTTTTAGTCCATGTGGCTTCCTCCTCCCACATGCATGCACATGCTAATGCGTGCACACACACAGGGCATCTGAGTTACTGTATGTGTTATCTTGGTAAATCCTCCAAAACAAAGAATCCCCCGACCTAACCCTGCAGGAGAGAACAGAGTGTGTGCCAGGATGCTGCAGGCACATGTTTGATAAGATACACAGATAAAAGGCTCAGAATCTCAACACTGCAGGGCAATACATTCTTTGTTGCCCTGAATACGTTTTCTAGGCTAAGACACCTTTATTATTATTCCAGTTCACTCACTAACCCTCCCTCTGGGAGGCTGACACACTCCTAGAGAGGGAGTGATGGATTCTTCCAGCCTGAGGAAGAGACAGGTTCTGTTAACGCCTGCGGCCACTGCTCCTCTCATTCCCTTCATAGTTTGTGTTTCTATCCAGTGCAACCCAAATCCTTCCTGTGTTTATGGCTGGATATACTCAGCTTTTCAGAAGCTGCTCACATCCTGGCATGGAGGGTAAGAGGTGTGGAAGGGCAGGGCAGGCTGTCTTCTCTCCAAAAGCCTACTGCTTGCTGTCTTGGCGAGAACGCCTAAGGCTAAAGACACGGAAAAAAATGCGTGCTTCCCCTTGGCCCTGGCAGGCTCCGAGGCTCCCTAAAGAAAGATAAGGGTCTGGGTTTGCTGACCTGCACTAAGCTTGGGCAGTGAGTTGGGAAAGGCTGGGAGGAATTTTGGGTTTGGCTTCCAGTAAAATCCAGTGCTGGAAAAACAGGGTGAGTGACTTTATCTTATTTCCTTTCCCTGACACTCTACCTGGACCTGGCTCTTTGTAAGAAACACAGAATGGCCAGAGAACACTTCATACTTGTCAGCTGCAAGGAAAACACTGCATTGATAAGCTTTCTGTGCCTATTTGGCAACCAAATAGAGAACAAAAGAATAAAGAAAGAGACGGCCTTTGTAATGACCCATTCCAACAGGTACACTTTAAAGCAGAGTCCGAGGTTCAGAGAAGGAACGGGTCACAGACAGCCAAGATGTTCCTTGCCACATACCAGGTCCCAGCGTCAGGGTGCCAAGGCCAGACTGAATCACCCACCAGCACAGCCGAGTGTCCCAAAGCGCTCTCCGGCACTGTGACATTTGCACCACACTGCAGAGTGGCGGGGTGAGTTTGTTAAGCCTCAAGCTGCCTTTGTTTTTAACTAAAATTTGTACTGAACATACTAAAACTCTAGTACTATCAACTACAGAAGCCTGGAACTCTCTGACCATCCATTGTTCATTCTAACCTACGTTTCCTTTTAATAATTGGAAAAAAACCACGCCATCTTCTTGCTGACATTTTCTCTAACTCCCTTGGCCAAGCCGACTCCTCCTTCCTCCATGCTCCTAGGACACCTGAGGTCTGCCTCTTCAGGCTGTATGATGGTAATCTGTATGTCATCCATATCTGGACCACCACAAGAGAATTATTTCACCCTCCTTTCCTCTCAAGTACTGTCCATGTGCATAGATTTTTTTCCCACAGTTAATCATATGATATTTGTATTCTACTTTTCGCATTATATGCTAAGAATTTTGTAATTGTTTTTACATAGTTTTTAGTCTTAAAAATTTTAATGGCTGCAAAACAGTTGTTATAAGTTATTTGACTTCTATAAATATTTCAGCCATTTTAAATTATTTGATAGCTCTGAAACACTACCATGAATGATTTTATGCACACACTTTCTTCTTCATCAAAATGATCTGCATAGGACAAGTTACCAGGTGAGGTATTACTGGAGTGCTACGGACTGACCTGTGCCCCTGCACACATTCATATGTTGAAACCCTTACCCCCAGCACCTCACAATGTGACTGTATTTACAGAGAGGGACTTTAAAGAGGCAGTTAAGGTAAAATGAGGTCGTTAGGATGTACTCCAATATAACTGGGGTCCCCCTAAGAAGAGAAGACAGGACATGCACATGAAGCAGGGTCAACCATGTGAGGACAGAGTGACAAGGGGGCCATCAACATGCCAAGGAGAGAGGCCTCGGAAGAAACCAACCCTGTTCACTCCTTGACATCAGAATTCTGGTCTCCAAAATTGTGGGACTTCTCTTGTTTAAGTCACTTAGTCTGTGGCACTTTGGTAGGGTAATACGAGCAAATTAATATATCAGGCAGAGTATCTGAAACATTCTTTTAGCTCTAAATGTGAATGTAAGTACAACCACACAATGATGTCAACTGTGTCAGCTTACAGCGGTGACAGTGTAGGAAAGCATCAGTGTCATGTAATGAACTTCTCAGCTTTAGGTGTTAATATTTTGAAAAGAAAAAAATCATTGGCTAATTTAGGAGACAGGTAATGGTACCTGAAGGTTGCTTTAATTTGACTTTGTTTATTTGCAAGAATGAATTTATCCATAAATTTCCTATAATTTTTATTTTTTGTTTTGGGATCAATTATTCACTCCTTTTGGAGAGTTCTAACAGCTTTCCACTCTTTCACATGTGAAGGATTCTCTGTATAACTAAAATCTTAACCCTGATTTTCGTTATGATGAACATTCTAACCTATAATTTACAATTCTGTTTCGGTTATTTTTTGTTGTACAGAAGTTTTACACTTTTATATTGTCAGGAAAGGATCTACTCCTTTAAGAATTATTCTATTGCTTTAGCTCTCAGAGGTTACAATACCTCAAAGGAACTGATATATATTGTTTTTATATTTTCTGACTTTTAACAATATTTAAGTCTTAAATTAATCAGGAATTGACTTTGGTATATGATCATGGAAAATGACACAGTCCTGTCAGTGGGTTGACTGATGCTTAAAAGGCATTAGAAAGAAAATATATTCTGTCATTTTTGGATGCAGTTTGGATGTGAGAAATAAATATGAGATGAGTCCAGAGGATTAGTTGACTTAATTCCCCTGATCAAATAACTTTAAATTACAGTGAGAGACAGTCTGGTGCTATGAAAAGAAGACAGGCTTTTGGGTTAGAGACAAATTTCCAATGCTGGTTCTGTCACTGAACAGCTGTATGACCTTGTTAAGGACGATCTCTCTGAGCTCCAGTTTCCACATCAGAAATACAGACTGTCTGTGAGGGTTGGAAATAATACAAGCTTTCAAGTGCCCAGCACAGTGCCAGTGCAGAGTCCAGGTTCAGTAAATAGCTGATGTTAATACAGCCAAATGAATCATGAAAAAAGGATTTTCCAGAAAGGGAATGGCTTATATATATCAGAGGATGAGTAAAATGCTTGCTAACTCTGTCAGAGATTGTTTTGTGTGTATCAGCAATTAATTTTTGAGAATAAATGATACTTTACAGATCTTGGAAAAGAAATCTATTAAAGCACAAAGCACTGCTGTCTTCCAAGCCGTTAAAATGTTATCTGCTTAATTCCTCTTTCAACAATAGGTAATGAACCTCTTCTGATTTAAAATCTTTAATTTTATGGATCTATACCAAGCTAAGAATAATTACAATAATGAGGAAAGCTGAAATTCCAGAAGCATAATGCATGCAGGGCCTCATTTCATTTACTTTAAAGATGATTATTTAATATTATTTCACCGTTAACTTTAGGGAAACATATTTGTCCTGTTCTCATATATACTATTACTAATAAAATTATTAGAAATATCAACCACAAGAGTAGAAAAATAAAAGAACATAAGTATATACTTGGGAAAAATGCCTATAGATAATTTACATATTCTGTATTTAGTTGAATATGATATTCAGATTCCATCTGCTCAGCGTACCATCAGTTTAATAGAATATTAAACGGCATAGCACTTAATATTACTTCTGAAACCAAAACTATGACAAATCATCTGTTCATCATCTAACAACGAGAGGGAGAAAATCTTTGAAAATCCAATCTTGATCACCTCTGTTTCTTGGTTTTGTATAAATATGCCAATTTCACACATGCTTTTCTGAAAATCTTTACGGTTCTTTACCTCTGTGACCAAATCCAAGAGGGCTCTGAATCCGGCTAGTTCCACATGCCATACCTACCTCCTTGCCACCTTGGTTAACTCCTGTGTTATTATTTCACCTGTCAATCTCTCCATGAGGTAAGTCCTTTAAGCACAGTCACAGTAATATTTTATCTCATCTTTACAAACATCTTACCTATTCCTCACTTCACACACAGTGCCAGGCTGTGCACATGGGTGCTTGATATGTCTATTCATACCAAGTAAGTTAACTAACCACCCATGCTGTTTAGGAATCTAGGCTGACCCGGAGAGTGAGCTGCCTATCACTGGACTCATCCAGCTAAGACCTCTGGGAGATGCTGCTGCAGAGATTCCTTTATCAAGAAAACCAAGCACAGGCTAAGGATGACTGACAGGAGGTGCACATCAGATCTCAGTATGCTCAGGTTAAAATGATAGTTTGAAATAAGCAGACATACCCACAATTTTAAGAAAAAAGCCTGGCACTCAAAGACCCCAAAGAACAGTGATTGTTCAAAGAGGCCAATTCACCACCAACTGGTATCTGGAAGAGTAAAGGCAAGTCCTCGTTCGATTCCTTTAATCATTTGGCTCACATCAAACTAACTGGTTTGGATACACTTAGAGGAAAACCAACTGACATTAGTATTAACACCAAAGAAGCACTCTGAAGACACCAAACGAGGCTGTTAGGACCCCAATTCAACGTGCCTGCTATCATGGCCCGCAGAGGCAAGAGGGAAAGTGTGTAAACCCAAGCTAGGCAAGGAGAAGGCAATACTGAGGGAGCACTCCAGGTGGAAGAGACACTCACTAGGGAGGTTCTGGCTGGAAACCTGAATAGAGTTAAAAGGGAACAAAGACAGGAAGGTTTCCTGGTTTTGTATAAATATGCCGATTTCACACATGCTTTTCTGAAAATCTTTATGATTCTCTCCCCAGCCTGGACACTGGCCACTGTAAATAATGCTGAAAGATTCTGGTGCTTTCATGGCAAGATTACAGGGGACAAGAATCACATTTATCAAATATGTGAAGGGCTGTCATTGGAAGAAGGACTTTACTAATCTAAGAAAATCCCCAGGGCAGGACTAAGGTCAATGTGTTTAAGATAAAGGGGTGCAGGTTTCATTTAGGAGGTGCTCTCGTGTCAGGATCTCACCCAAAATGGCACGGAGCCCCCAGCAGTGCTTAGCTGGAGCCTGAGGGAGCGAGCGGGCTTCAAAAGGAAGTACAGTTAGGTGAGTTGCTGGACTAGGTCTGCTCTAGCCTTTTGTAGAGCTAAAATATTAGCTCTATGCCTCAAGCTGCTTTCAACAATTTCAGGCCTCTGTAGAAATAACGCTTTTCCAAGGTAATAAAGCCCTATACTTACACTGAAAGCAGAAGCATGGTTGAGTCTAGACTTTGAATGTTAGGTCTGGGGTTTACATTTTAGCTTCTTACTAACTGTGAAACCAAAATAATGTCTTCTGATAGGATCATTAAGACAATGAGAGAATGTGCCTTTTATAGTACTTGGCAAAGAGATGGGATTTGAAAGATAGTAATTATTGGCATCAAGGTGAAACCCTTAATTAGGTGCTAGAGGTCCTAAACACTTATAATCCCATGAATTATTGTTTTAACAAACAGCATAGTTCAGAACTATGCTGGGATGAGGGGTGCCCTAGAGGCACTGAGCAGTACCAAAGAGGAGGAAGCAGTGAAGAGCAAGAGCCATTACAAATAGGGAATGTTCAGTATACAAAACAGTTATCAATATGTATCTGCTCACTTTGATGAATAAGTCAAGAGGCTTCCATCCAAATAGATTATTCCAGAGATGAGAGTCAAACACATCAGTAGCATCACACTTCTTAGAATAAGGTTTTGAAAATGAGCTCTCAATCTTACTGAGAGTGATAGAGTAGGCAATCCAGAAGTCTATACCATGCAAGGTTTTAATTATTCATCATCAATACAATCTCAAAGTAGGACTTTCATTTCTGGCCCAGGAAAGAGGCTGTTGGCCATTTATAAAAGGTTACAAGCACCAGAGGTCTGCAATTTCAGAAAAGCTTGGAGAAAGAAATGAGTACTACTACTGGAGGAAAAGCCAGTACTATCTTTGGCATCAGCACTTAAGCATCATCCTTTTAACTGTAAACACCTATAAAGCTGTCAGTATGTTACAATGAAGAGCAAAATAATACATGCTAACAGCAAACAAGTGGGGGTGTTTTTCCACTTAGATCTGCACATGGTGCAGGAGAGACTGCTATCAGAGGAGTGCCTTTGCCAGGTATTTTTCTTTTAATGACAATAGAAACTACTGTCAACAACTAATAAGGGGGAAACTGAAGTTATTGATGAACCAAGCACCCTGCTAATGGACATGGTGAATAGCAAAATAAAAACAACAAAAGAAAGCAAAAGTTTTACAGTTTTCATCGCAATACCAAGGATGACTTGAAAATGGCTAAACATGAGTCCTGCCGAAGTGCCCACTCAAACTCTTCCCTTAGAAAAGTGTAAACGCAGCCCTTTAATGGTGTTGGAAGAGCAATGATGAATTACAGCGATTTCATACTTTATTTATGTAGCATTTTTAAATGATGCAATTATAGATATGGAGAACAGATTAGCAGTTGCCAGGGGTTGTTCAGGAGGTGGAGAGGAAGAAGGTGGCTGTGGCTATAAGGACAGCGTGAGAGATCCTTGTGTCCCATACCTTGACTGCAGTTAGTAGTCACACAAAGTTACAGGTGACAATGTCACATGGAGACAGACACACACACACACACACACACACACAGAGTGTCTGCCAAACTCATAAAATCTGTACAATGTTGACAGACTCTATCAATGTCAATAACCAGGTCATAATACTGCAGGCGAGTATCTCTTATCCAAACGCTTGAGATCAGAAGTGTCCGTTTGTTTTTCCAGATTTTGTAATATTTGCATTACATTTACTTGTTAAGTATTCCTAATCTGAAAATCTGAAGTCTGAAATCTGAAATGCTCTAAGGAGCATTTCCTTTGAATGTAATTTTGGTGTTCAACAAGTGTTGAATTTGGGGCATTTTGGATTTCTGGATTAGAGGTGTTCAACCTGTATACTATAGTTATGAAAGATGTCACCACTGAGGGAAACTGGGTGAAGAATACGAGACCGTGCTATATTATTTTTTACAACGGAACATGAATTTAAAATTATCTCAAAAAGCTAAAATATGATTTTTAAGTGGAAAACTCTGTAAAACCTTAGCTCTTTGGGGAATATAAAAAGTCCAAAGACACTTAGCATTTTTGTGGGGGACACATTTTTACGGCACAGATGGGCTAGCCTAATGTGAACATTCAACTTAGTGCAGAGAAGTTACAGTTGTCTCAATGCCGGGTGCGGTGGCTCATGCCTGTAATCCTAGCACTTTGGGAGGCCAAGGTGGGTGGATCACCTGAGGTCAAGAGTTCAAGACCAGCCTGGCCAAATGGAGAAACCCCATCTTTAAAAATATAAAAAAAAGAAAAACGAAACAAAAAGAAGTTACAGTTGTCTCATTACTGAATATCTAAAAGGAAGGATCTGAATGGTAGGCAAGTGACTCATCTTAGCAATTTATACCTGTGGCTTTGAATCTTGGATCTGAAGGGCACAAACGTTTTGTGCACTAACATCACAACCACAGGCAAACTACTCACAGTCCGCAGAGCAGTTTCAAAACCACAGGCTTAGCACCATGCAGCACATCTAACATGCAGATTGAAGTGTTAAAGAAGTAAATCAGTGCCATATTAAAGGGACTTGGGCATTGCAGTGTTACCATTTAGTTTCTTATTTTGATAGTCACTGCGTATGTATGTCTAGGGAGGTGCTGTTGTGTGGGTGGTAAGATTAGTTCGCAGTTAGGGATCCCCTGTTCTAGTTGCAGTTCTGACGGATGCACTTGAGATAAAGAATCTTTAAAATGAAAACTGATATACTTTGCCCATGGAATCCAGGAGTGAGTACATCAAGAGAGCTCCATGTATGATGAATGTGGAAAGGCAATGTATAATACATCACTGTTTTATTCTCAAAGAGGCCCATGGCAAATTTTTGTGAGAATGAGTAACACAGTAAATGAGGATGGGGAGGGAAAAAAATGCACTGAGAATTTGCAGAAGTTTTCTCTTCTTCCCAGTTTCTTGGATTTACAAGAAAGAACTGGCTAAGAAAAAAACTCATTGTAATTCTGTTTCATATAAATTCTCCAAGATATGCAACTTTCATTTTAACACCCAGAGGAGGGAGGGCTACCAAAAGACAAGTCCCCTTGATTCCCTACTTTGGTCAAGGTCTCAAAGAGGCCTCTGTTCCAATTAATTATTGGTGACCAGGTAGGGTACTCACAAAACCCTTGCAGGAGCTTTTACATTATTTTAAAAACATATCTAAATGAATAAACGCATTTGATTTTCTCATTTTCTTCATAATGGTTACTTCCAAATACAATTATATTCTGCTTTCTGTAATTATTTACCTAACTTTCTGTACCCTTTGTCACTAAGAAAACTTTGTATCAATGATATCTTTTCATCAACCTTTTTACTGTCTTGGGTAGCAAGCATGTATCTTCGCTTAGATTTTCCTTCCTTCTCTGGTCCCTAGAGGATATCCTGGCACATTTTTGTTTAAAAAATAGTGTGTGTGTGTGTGTGTGTGTGTATACACACAATATAAAATTATGTATGTGTTCATGTATGTGTATGTGTATAGTGTACATACTCAAACATACACTTCAAATGAGAGAATGATCTCCATACAAAAGGGCTTCAGTAAGGATCATACAACATGAGTGTTAAAACACAACCTAAGCTATCTAATCCTAAAGTGGAAAATTTTAAATGAGAAGAGAAAATTTCTTCCTAATCATAATAACAAGACAATGAGCCTTGAGGAAGAAATCTCAACATGACTCCAGTACATTGCTCTTCAAGACAAGAAGCTGCTGGGGTGGTTTAGGTTGCCAGAGGAAGTAGAGTTTGAGATTTCAGATGGTGCCAGTAAACACTACTTAAAACCACTGTCTTAACTTTAATTAGGGGATAACCAAACACATACATCCACAGATGGAAAATCTGTGTAATGATGCGAGTTCCCTAGACGCAAATTTCAAATAGCAAGAGGACTGCTAGTTCATGGCTGCCTTGCTCTTCCTAAGGACACTAATATCATGGTTCTCTAGAAAACTGTCTTCTTATTTGGATTTTGTATTCTGAGCACCAAACAACGAGTCTGGTTCATGGGAAGAGCTTAGTAAATATTTGTAAAATAAACCTACGCTGCTGGGACAAAACAGGAACGACAACTGTGGTCAGAGAATACTGTAGATAGAGTAGTCTTCAATTAACCATGGTGTTATTAAAGTGCCAGTTAGTTCCTTTGAGACACGAAAAAGAAAAAGAAAGTAAATTCAACTGGGCCTACCGTAGTGACAGTCGTGATGTGCTCCAGTGCCATGCCGTGCAGACGCTCATCTCTGCTCTCGAGAAGAAGTTTCAGAGATGGAAGCAGGAGGGACTGGTTAAGCAGCAGCAGACACAACTCCTTCACACCCTGAAACCACAGAGCAGGGGTGAGTGAGAACTCCAGGTCTCACCGGTACAGTTCTGGCTAGATCATTCCACCCTTTTCTATGGTAGCGCACGTGCGTGCGTATGTACGTGCGTGCGTACCTATGTGCATACGTGCGTGACTATGTGTGTGCATATGTGCGTGCATGTGTGTGCATGCATGCATACGTGCATGCGTGCATGCGTGCATGTGTAACGCCACACGAGACCACACTGAATATACTGAATATGGGGGTTGGAACCCATTTCACTTGGTTCACAATAAATTGTGTACAGATTTCCAAGTTGTCAGATATTCACCTACAACACTTTTTTAATGGTTTTGTAATACTCATTGTACAGATACAGTGGTATAATTCATTTTCCTGAACTCTCACAGCTCTAGTTTCCTCATAAGTAAAATATATGTATTTATAGCTCCTTTGTGGTTTTTGTTTTTGTGTGTGTGTGAGAGTTTGTATTGATGAATACAGCATACAATGTTCAGCATATAGTAGAGGGTTAATAATAATAAAAAGTATTATCAATTGTTAATATTGTTAACAACCTCTAGTTGTCATCCACTGAAACAAAGGAAATCAGCCAATAAAATATTTTAAAATGTGTCTATCATTCTTATGTCAAAATGAACTGACTCCCTAATATACTTAAGACAGTCTATCTTCATGAAAACTATGTTGCAGAAAAATGAAAATGTGTTTGGATCTCCACAGATGTATCTGAATTTTATTCTGAGCTCTTTATTTTACTAACTGAACCTGTCATCATGGAGCAGGCTTTCATATAGGGCAACAAATGATAATCCTTTACAACAACAAAAGCATAAAAGAATAAGAATAAGATTTGCAAGTTGTTTTGCCCTGCTGAGCTGTGTTGCCATTTGGGTCCTGACTTTAGCTGTAACATAAAGAAGAGAACACTTTGGTCCAAAAAACAGACAATGAATGACTTTATTAAAATAAAGTAAGGGTTACTCTAAAGAACTGACAATCACTGGAATCCATGGGACTGATTTTTCTCCTGTGCCATTCAGACAGCAGATCAGAAAAGAAAAACTCAAATTTACTATATTTTCAAAATTGCTTTATGCTATTATAGAGCATCAATAAAATAAGAGACACAAATAAGCTCCTATTTAAAGCTCAGGATAAAGTTCTCTTTGGAATTCTGCTCATTATAATTTTAGCTTTCACCCACCCATCTCTTCTTGAAATCAGCAAGGCCCTCACATTTCAGAGTAGAAGGTAGAGCTACACAAACCTGTGTGACAATGATCAGAAGCAGCAGGGTAGCAGTTTGTAAAATATATTCTTCAAACATTAAGAATTCTAATTTAAAAAGTACTAAGTGTGCCTTCAAGAACACATGACACGGCGCAGTCTCTGTGCCAAAGAGAAATGCAGACTTATCACCTGTGATGCCAAAACCTGCAGAAGATATTTGGGAACATGAAACAAGCTCCTGTGGATGACAGTCTGGCCTGGCTGGCCGAGTCCTGTGCTCTCCTCCTCCTCTCAGGTCACAGCACACTCCCCCGCTGTGTATCCCACACAGAGTGCTGTGTGGGGCCCCTTCTGACACAACCCACACATTCTGTATCTGCACTGCCCAATACCATAGCTACAAGGCACAAGCTACATTTGAGGTGGGGCTGGTGCAATCAAGGAACTGCATTTTTAATTTTGCTTAAAGGTTTTAATTTTAGTAAGCCACACGGGGCCAGTGGCTACCATATTAGGCAGTGTGGCTGCTGGGTGCTGGACTCTCTCACATCTCCAGGTGTTTGCACATAATGTAACCTTTGCTCTTTCTCTGATTAATCCCCTACTTGCTCTTTAAGTCTCAGTTTTTAAATGCACAGAAAAACTGTACTTCCTTTACAAAAGCACCTTTGAATGTCGCAGGTTAGCACTCTATGTTCTAACTGTACAGTATAAATATTTCCTTCCTTATCTTTTATCTTGTATTATGGTAGTCATTCATTGGTCTACCTGCCTTGCTTGTGGGCAGGAATATTGTTCCTTCTCTGTATTCTCAAATTGCTTGGTACATGCCATTCCTAAATCTCCTTGTATATAACTCCCCCTCTGAATACACACTCAATAAGTTACTAGTGATGAGTAAACAAGTATTTCTCAGTGATTTATGATATTTAGACTAAGTATAACACTTGGCTGACCTTGGCTTTCATGACAAATTGTATGGAATAACCTGTGTGCCCCTCTGAACAAGCATAACAGATAGATGGCACACAGCGAGGCAAGGACATCCAAGAATGGAGGAATCCACTTTAGGTGAGCTACTGACTACTTTTCCTCTCTTAGCACCCAGTTATTGGTCAAGTACTTACTCTGTCTTTAAGTGTTAAATCCTCTACTATGTTTGTTCGTTATTTTCCCCCTGTGTTGCAAGAGGGAGTTTATTAAGAGATTTACAAAGAGATTTGGGGAACTGCAAGAAAGGTCGAAGCAGCAGAGAAAACCACAAAATACCTCGTTTGACATGCCTTCGCAAGTTCAAAGCTGTCAGACCATCAGGACACAGAACAAGAGAGCCCTTGGATGGAGAGGATTAGGCGGGCCCAGGCTTAGAGTAGGACCACAGACCCAGGTGTTTGTTCTCCCTGTGGACTCGGATTTACGAAGATACACTTGGGAACTGTTCCCGTGGCCTGACAGTCATGAGAGAAGCAGGACCAGTTCACCAACACACCTTCTGTCCTTACGTAACTCTCCTACTGTCCCTGGAGCATCTAGCATCAAAAGGTGTTACAGGGCCTACAGCAGGAACTAGGGGTACAAGGTGTGTAGGGATTGGTGACGCAGAGACCGAGGGCCTTGCTACATGCCCTGGGTATTGCACAGGGGCTGCAAGGTAGCTTGCAGTCCTTAGCCTCCAGCAGGCCTAGAACAGGCTGAGCTCCCATTGCTGCTGCCTGGATGTCCAGAGCCCCTGGCACTGCTGGTCCTGCGGCCCCAAGTTGATCACGATCTTGGCCAGCTGGGCCTCCACACTGACCACCATGCACTGCACCTGGACCAACTGGGCACTGCAGCAGCTTCGGTTTTGGGTCCTCCAGAGCCTCTGAGGTTGTGCAGGGCCTGCTGCCCGACCTCCAGGGCTCTCACCACACCTCTTGTCTAAGATCTCTACCTAGCAAGGCAGCTGCTCCGAGCTGAACATCATGGATTTGCTACATGCTTTGTTTTAATGTGCATCATCTCATTTAATTTCTCCTCAAATCATTTGAGAAGGGTGTGATCTTAGCCCTACTAATCACATGGGGAAAGCAGAGGTAAAAAGGTTAAATAATTTGAGTGTTATTGCATAACTTGTCTGATTCTAACAATCAAGCTCTTGACATTATCAAAAGTGGCTCAACCCTGATAGAGAACAGTCATATTGAGATGTAGAAGCTGGAAATTATTAAGGCTCACTAACGAGCCAGGTGACTTAATTCCACACAATAGACCCAGAGCATCAGTGACTAATTCAAGCTGCGCCTCAGCGAAATCATGGACCTTCAGGGTCAGTCACAAATAGCTGAACCTTGGAACTTTAAACCTATAAATGCCAATAAACTGCTTTATGCCAGTTTCTTATTCTACCTACCCCAACTCTTGAGAATGGTTCATATACTGCCACAGATACAAGCTGAGAAGGATACATAACTTTTGAGATTGTGGGACACGGGATCTGTGATAAAGTCACTCATCCTGTTGATGATACTTTCAATCAGGAAAACCATCATGGCCGTAAGTAAGCATGTCCCAGGAGCAATAGCAGGCAGTCACAGAGGCATCCTAAGAAGTCATGATTTTTTTTAAAAGTGTGCAAGTATGAGCGTAGTGAAAAACAGGAAATGGAGATGAAAAAAGGTGAGCACTCAAGTACCCTGACATAAACAATCAGGCACACGCGTTTCCTAAATCACGGAGTAGGGCAACCAAAGGGTATTGAATTTAGGAATAAAACATTAAGTAACATCATTTTCCCACCACAGTGACACAAAACATTGTAGCCCTCTGAATGAAACTCAACTTCCAAATGTAGTAAAATAAACTTAACAAGATTCTGCCACTTTTTAATAGTAATGTTTCTTCTTCTGTAACACTTTTAATTCACATTTGAACACATTTAGCCATCAGTAAAAACAGTACATACCATTTGCAAATTGCCTCTAATCACAGCATCCTCAGGAAAAAAATCACCAATAAATGTGCCCCATTGAGAGACAGAAACTGAGGTGGTTTAAGGAAAATGAAGGAGAGTCACTGTGGCAACAGAACTCCTTAAATGATTATCTTTTGTTTCATCAAACTAAACAGAGACATGATAATGACCTACTTTGCAACAGGGTTTGACCCAGTACCTCCTCTCTCATCCTAAGAGAATTACAGATTTATGAAAGGGAGTGAATTATGTGCTATGATGCTATGGATGAGGCAATACACAGATAGCCTCAGCTCATTCTCCTTACAGAATAGACAGAACTAGTGTTCTCCCATCCAGTTTAACCTCTTCTTTCACAGACAAGAAAACAAAGATCCAGAGAGTTTGGTGATTTTCTCCTGTCCACATGGATATGGCCCAGTCTGGAAGAGCAACAGTACAGCTTCAAGCATTACTAGAGCTCTTTCTGTTCTATGTACGATGTTCCCTGCCCTTAAGGGGCTCCCAGGCCTAATGAAGTGGAGAGGCAGGAAATCCCTTTCCATGGTGTGATATGAAGAGTACTCTAATAGATGTGTGCTTTAGGTGCTGTGCTATCTTTTCTGATCTCTTAAAAACACTCAGCAACACCAACCAGATGATTCTGAGATCAAATGAGATCACTACGAATAAACTGAATCTATTACTCCATTCGTCAAAGTACCAACCCCTGGCTGTAGAAGCTTGTTAGGGAGCTGAATCATCACAGCTAAAACAGAACTTTTCACTCAACCATCAAGTCATTTTCTGATAGGAAACAGAAAGCACAGCTTCTTACACATTCATCAATAAAAAGAATGTGCTTTTCTTCTACGTATGTAAAATTTAAATGGAATGTTGATGAGAATACTACTGAATGTCTAGTACCTATTCCTAGGCAGCTGAAAGATAATACACAACAAGTGGACCCTGTAGGCCATTTTGGCACCAGGAACTGGTTTTGTGGAAGAAAATTTTTCCACAGACTTGGGATGGGGACAGTTTTGGTATGATTCAAGCACATGACATTTATTGTGCACTTTATTTCTGTTATTATTACACTGTAACACATAACAAAATAATTATACAACTCACCATAATATAGAATCAGTGGAAACCCTGAGCTTGTTTTCCTGCAACTAGATGGTCCCATGGAGGGGTGATGGGAGACAGTGACAGATCATCAGGCATTAGATTCTCACTAGGGGCGCACAACTTAATCCCTCACATGTGCAGTTCACAATAGAGTTTGTGCTCCTATGAGAGTCTAATGTCACCACTGATACGACAGTAGGTGGAGCTTAGATGGTAATGCAAGTGATGGGAGCAGCTGTAAATACAGATGAAGCTTCACTCATCACCAGCCACTCACCTCCTGCAGTCTGGTCTGGTACCTAATAGGCCATGAACTGATATCAGTTCTCGGCCTGGAGTTTTGGGATCCCCCAATATACATAACTGTTCCTGAGCCTTGATTAGCCAGCTGGTGAGATGATGTCAGGGTCAGGGATGCTGTGGGCATGTCATAGCTAATTTACATTCCTCATCTTGCAAAAGTTATGGTAAAACCAAACCAACAAGGATGTTTAAAGACCAAATAAACTTCTTTAGACAATGACAGAGATCCTAACAACCTTATGTCTTAATAAACACGGATCATCTAGATGCTAAATTCTATAGGCCATTCTTGAAGGAAGTATTGAAAACGAAAAACTGACAAGAACACTTATAGAAGTGCATAAGAGACATTCAATGTTCATATTTATCCCAAATGTCGTAGGAATGGCTCTTCTGGAAGGATTCCTTTTTCAAACTTTCAAGCACACAGAGTTGATCTGAAGATCAGATCCACCATTCACTGCCTGAGGAAGCGGGAGCAAGACCCTGACCTCAAACCCTCCAATCCATCAGCTGTCAAATGGAGATAAATGAATCTCCTTACAGGAGCTGGTGAAGGTTAAAAGAGGCACTATAAATGAAAGCCCAAGAGTGCCAGCAAATGTTAGTTATCACCATTACCACCCACGTTAGGTAGTAACAGGAGACCTTAAACAATGCTTTCTCAACCTAGATTCGACAGAACTGACAGTAAAACACTTCTGGTCTTCGGTCCTTATCTAACAATGTTTTATCTTAGCTTATATTCAAGCAAAGGTGAATCTCATGTTAATTACCTGTTGCTTACCTTGGTGGGGATAACGGAGTGCACTGAGTCCCCATACTAGGCAGTGGGCTGAATCCTGCCTTGGGTGACACAGACATGATACAGCCATGGTTTCTCCTCTCCAGGTGCCCACAATGTAGCAGAGCAGATCATGGGTTCGTAAGTAGCTGATATAAGCAGACCTTAGTGCATAGCCCAAATCACCCTCTACTAGAGTAAGGGGAGGTAATTTTTGGTGTTGGTACTTTATTTTGTAGAATAATTGTGCCATTCTGGTAATTGGAAGGCTTTTTTAAATGGATAAAATATTTTAAAATCCAATAAAAAAACACATCCAAGCCCTCATTCAGAAAACAATTCATTAAATGTGCATTCATGAGAATATTTTCCTTGAGTGATTACAATAAGGATTCAAAGGATCATATTTACAAATTTATTTTCAAGTTTATCTCCTATGTAGCAGGAATGCAAAATCAATCTAATGCCATTACCCAAATGCTTAAATTTAAGACATATAAATTACTCAATGTACTGCTGAGGTGGGATCCATAGCAGGGAGTTGAAATGAATATGTGCTTACTTTAGAATGTTCTCCCTCTTTCTCTAAACACACACACACACACACACACACACGCACACATGCACACATGCACACACACACACACTTGTGGGGGGGTGTATATATATACATGATAAATATCCCTGTGACAGTCAAACCATGTGATCAAATAGAGAACAAAGGTCAAAAAGGAGGTACCTGAGTTTTGACAATGCTTTGCAAAGAATAAATATTGTGATTATGTAATCTTATTCTAATGATGGCAAAAAGGATGCAAAATTCAGAGTGGCTGGTTACCTGCTGAGAAGTGTGCTGAAGTTTACTACTACTTTACCACCTGGCCTGGTTCAGACGCATAATGCATGAGCTACCACGGCCACTTGGAACATAAACTTGAGTTTGACAAAAAAGAACATCTAGAAGAAACTGAAAACTAGGTTATACTCTGGGACTTGTACAGTAAACACTGCTCCCGAGCGCCCACAAAAAGAAAGCAGCCTCAAAGCATTCTTTCAGCATTGCTTTTCTTCATCTGATCCATTAGAAATTACAGCCTTTACCAGTAATTACTTAAGCTAAACGTTCCCCAAGTCCAGTCACCGGGATTGCTTATAATAAAGAGTTCTGGGGCCCAAAGTGGCTCCGGCCGGATGTCGTGGCGCTTGCGAAGGCGAGGCCAAGAGTTCAAGGCCAACCAACCTCAGCAACCTTACAAGCTCTCAATGATTGGCAAAAAAAAAAAAACAAAACAAAACAAAAAAACAAAACAAAACAAAAACAAACAAAAAAAATAAATAAAAAATAAAGAGTTCTGATAAGGAAAGGGCTACTCCTCAGGAAAGCACTCAAAATATCCACTCACCTCTGCAGGCAGCATCTGCTTGGTGTTATACAGAGAACGACACATTTTCAAAACTTCATTCCCCAATCCTTCCTTGTTCTCCATTGTACATCTGGTTAGCATCACGGTAGCTAGTCTCACCCATGGATTATCGGTTATGCTAGTATTTATGGAGAAAAAAAACAAGGCATTGGAAATGACAAAAGCAATCATAATTGTGATAAATTTTAAAACAGAAGTGACATGCTTATGGTAAATTACAATCAGAATCTAGGTGATTGATGCTTCAAGTCAACCTTGTAGTAAAGAAAACACCTTAAGGAGAAAAAGCAGCTCCCTGTGGTATCAGCAAGCAGGCCAATAGCACAGAGGCAGTGAGTGGCACTGAAACAGCACAGGCTTTGGAGCCAGACACACTCGGGCTGAAACTGGGGTTACCTGGGTCCTCAGAGAAGTTAGTCAATACTTTTGACTAGTTGTATGGTTCTGGGGAAGTAACCCTTGTGGGCCTCAGTTTTTTCACTGTGCAAAGCTATTTAATGTCTTTTTTTTCTTCCTTGAATAGTTGCTTTAATGAATGATGTGTGTAACGGTGAAATTCAGTGTTCATAGCAAGCACACATTACTATTTACTACAAAAATACTGACTCTTGTTGATATTATTATTATTATTGTTATTGTAACGGGGTCAGGGCAGGACTAAGTTACAATCAGGGTCCTGCACAGCCGAGGTCAGCTGGGGAGCATAGCTTGAGGAAGCCACAGACAAGCAGTACATACTTTGGGCTTCATGCTGTTTCCTTGTATTAGAAACAAAAGCATATAAAAGTTTGCTTTCTTTCCTTCGTCTGACTTGCCACTACCCTGTGTTTCATAGAAACATCACAATTTACATTTCTATTGACAAGTTCGTGGTAAATTCATTTCATGGTCCCAGGAGCAGGGTATTGATTTTACTTACATTAAGAAAAAATTACTATTTATTAAGAGTCTCTTGGTTCATTAGCACAGCACTACATTCTAGACATTGAACAACCAGGGATGGTCTTGCCCTTGAAGGAATTTTATTCCTTGGGCCCTGAGAAGAATTTCAAGTGCAACAGTAACAAGGGATCAAGCCCTTGGCAAAGCCTTTGTGTCTCAGCTCAAACTGACAATCCGTGAGGACAAAGAACACTGCTTATTTCGAGGTACCCACAGTTCTGTGAGACTGCCTGATGTGCTGAGGAGTCTTCCTGCACTCAAGGACTTCCCCCGCTTTTCTCCTTTTGCAAAGTCTGACTTCAGCTCTCCTGGGTTTTTCTCTACAGTTTTTCTCACTGTAGGATAAATGCTGGTTCATCAGCATGGTGAACTATGGGGCAAGGAGGCTTGGGATAGCAAATTATCAAGATATGTTTTTCACAGGCCAGCTGTGATATGCTGGATGAAAACAATGAATTTTCCTTAAAAACATACCTAGTATATTTTCCATGCATTTTCCTACAAGGAACTAAAGCTAAAAAACCAAAGTTGGTACTCGAAAATTGTGGATAAGTTGTCACCTTTTTGTGTTGATGGGCAACATGCTGTCACTGTCACACTATCCTCCCTCTCCTCCACCCCATTTTTAGTGATTTATTTATTCAATTGGATTGTCTAAAAGAAAAAAAAAATTCAAAAGTACTTCTAAGAACCTGTTGTAAAGTATCCCATCATACATTCTCCAGAATATTTGACTTACTCTCTGCTTATCTCTTAGGTAGAAGAGACATGAATGACAGGAGGGGCAGGGGGTGAGCAGACTAGGAAATGATTTGTTCTGATTCTATTGATTTAATAAAGAGATTTATAAAGCTCAGGTTAGCAATTTACAAATTCCATTTCATATGTGGCTACAAAAGAATATAACTTTAAAAATGAAGACTTCTGGTCTACAAATGCAGTAAATGTTTTAAATGCCATAAATGTCTTAAGTAAAGCTGACTTGGGTTTTTGCGAATAAGTGAATGATTTTAAATGGTCAGTGTTCTAAAAGAGAAACTAGAAACTAATGTTAATCTACTAGAGGTGTCATATTTTGAACTGGGAAATGAGAGTATGAAGAAATCTATGATTCAACTCTACTAATTAATTTCTTTACAAACGTATGGCATTAGTGGCAATGTGATCGGTGGGCATCACCCAGGAATTTGTTCAGAAGCAGATTTCCAGGTCCCAGTATGGAGAGCTGGACTCCACAAGTTAAGCAAAGGACCCAGGACCCTGCTTTGAACAAGCACCCTGAGCTGTGGAGGCACCCAGACTATGATCGCTGGTACCAAACACAAGTGCACTGTGAACTAAAGGTGTTTATGATGTGAGAGCCTGTACTATGGCTTTCAAATAGTGAAGGTAAGAACCTGTTCTTAAACACAAGTCTGCATGCCCTCGCTGCCAGAGGGGTAGAGAGCTAAGAAACATTTCTTTTCTTTCTAAAAACACTTGGTTAAAAAAATACCACAAAGGCCGGGCATGGTGGTGCATGCCTGTAATCCCAGCACTTTGGGAGGCCGAGGAGGGTGGATCACCTGAGCTCAGGAGTTTAAGACAAGTCTGGCCAACATGGTGAAACCCTGTCTCTACTAAAAATACTAAAAATAAGCCAGGTATAGTGGCGGGCACCTGTAATCCCAGCTACTCAGGAGGCTGAGACAGGAGAATAGCTTGAACCTGGGAGGCAAAGGGGGTGTGGTGAGCTGAGATCACACCACTGCACTCCAGCCTGGGCAACAAGAGCAAAACTAAGTCTCGAATAAAAAAAAGAACCCACAAAATCAAAGCACCCCTCTCCTTGGTTTGCTTTGGAAATTCCTAACAGTCTCAGGGAAGCTTTTCCAGATATTTGTTAGCAGTCCTAACTGCTCACAGGATATAGGACTTTGTTTTCAGCAAAGCATACTTCTTCAACCTCAAATGTTCACTGGGCTGGGGTGGAGTATGTCAGCTGAGCATGGGGAGAGCAAGATCAGTCTGGGGCAAACAGCCACTTGCAGCAAGGGCACTGGTGCTCATATCATCTGCCAATGAGAAGCAATAGCTCAAGAGAGCCAGCCCATGTGCTCGGAGGAAATCTGGCCACTTCCTCCCGAGGAAAGGGGTATGTTATGTGGCTGATAGCACAAGGACTGGATAAGTACCCCATGCAGCTATGGGTGGCAGCTGCAAGCTCAGCGTGACAGAGGAAATAACACAGGCTGTGAAGGTGGCCAGCAGTTGGTTAGAATTCTGTCTCCTCCACTTATTAGCTGCATGAATCCTAAAGTTGTTTAACTTCTGAGCCTCAATTCCTTCACTAATAAAATCAGATAACATCACCTTCCCTTGTAGGTATGTTGTGTAAATGACTGATAATATATGTAAATTACACATGACATTGTGTTCTCAGTAAGTAGGAATTATTCATTTATTCCATTTGGATTCTCCACTTGGCACTGTACACTGTAGCAGTCAAGAAATTTCCTCGTGAAAATATTGAAACTACATTGTTTGCGTTGACATCATAAATCAGATATTATCATGCACTGTCTGATACTTTTGAATAAAATATTAGAGTTCAGAGTCAAGGAGAAACGGGAAGACTCTGCAATATTTCAAAAACAATTTAAAATTCCTCTAAAGGCAAACACTGATGACACACACATATAATTATACTTTCATTGGCTCTTTTGAAGGTGCTATGTTCTTAGGGCTAAAGTCCAAATAAAATAACTCTAATTAGGTTCACTTTATTTTAATACTTACACATATTCACTTTTCATAGGGGGCCAAGCTTGTAAAAGTAAAAGCAAGTGCTGAAATTCAACCTCATGGTGGCTAGATTCCAGGAGCTCCATGAATAGATGGTAGCGGTTCTCTTCATTCTCGATGTCAGCTACGTCAACCTGGAAGAAGAAACACATACTTTAAGCTTGTGGCAAGGGCTACTGAATTGGTTTATAAAATAATTCTACTTCGATTACGTTAATTAAACTTTTTTGGAAAGTTTTTACAATGTGTTAAGATTCAACAACATCAGAAAAGCAACCACCTCAAAAGCTCTATGCCTTACTCAATTTCAGATAATTATGTTAAAAATTGTTTAGAACTACAATCAGAGGAAGGTTCTAATTAGCTTTAACAAAATAAATTCAAACAAGTAGACATCCACAGAACTAGCTTGTTGGCATTTAATATATTTTAAGAGACTGAATTGTTTTATTTGAAATTATAATGTTTCACCATCCTCAACATTAGGTGTAGTTTTTACAGTTTAAATTATCCCAAATGAAATTCTAATTTTCATTAGAAAATTGCTAAACTTTTATGTTGCCTAGAAAATTTCTCTAATTTGAAATGAAAGATTTTGCTAAAGTATATCTGTCATAGGACTTCTTTTGCTATAAATCAAAACAGAATAAAATAGCCTTTATTTATACCTCCATTCTAATGCAAAAGTAGTCTCTGCCAAATACAAAACACCCATTTTTCCTGTCATTGAATAACTAAATGGTTTTTCTTTTACATTGAGGCAGTCCTAAAACAAATCACATCTCCAATGTCTCTGTGGATGAAAATGTATGCTATTTTAGGTCAAAAAACAGTTTAAGCATAAAAATAAGCCAAACTCTAGTTCTCTCATTTTCTAACCTCAGCATAGATTCTTTCTATTTAGGTACACAGACAGTCATGATGATGAGTTCATAATGATTTGGGTACACAGACATTTAGATGTTGAAATCTTGAAAGGATAATGAGAACGAATGGTTACCTGTATATATGCTAAACTGTCTGCACTAATGCATGTTTCCAAAACATTTACTTTAATGGTCACTCTGACTGATTCCAAGAAGCTATCTGAAAAGTCACACCATGAATTCCATATTTTACAAAAGCTGGTATGTGCTATGAAATTATTGCTAATTGCTATGAGAAGCCTTGCTCTTACAGTGACCCACCAGATCCTTCAAAACCTGCCTTAAAAGCACATGTCATTCTTCTATGAAATAATACCCCACAACCATTTTGTATTTTTTGGAAATAATTCCATAATACACTTAGTTAACCCTTACAGCAGTTTCGTGTGGAGAACAGCACAGGTATTAGCAATCTCGATTTACAGATGAGGAAACAGGCCAGCTACCCCTGTGGCAGGGCTAGCAAGTGACAGAGCCAACATATAGCTACAATCAGATCAGGGTGTTCTGAAACTAGAGGATTCAATAAGCTAGATAAGCTTTTAATATTAAGGTTGGACCTTGAGTTGGGAGTTTGGCAACGTTGCCTTGCCTATTTATAAAGAAACTTAAAAAGCAAAAAGAAAAACCCAAGACATCCATCCATCTGTAACTCTCTGACCTCACTACCTTCACCTTGTCTCTAGCCTCAGGGTCTCTTTGAGGTTCCTTTCATACGTAAATTCATGCACACTCCCATCTCAGGAACTCTGATCTGTTTTCTCTGCCAGATACATTCTTCCTCCAGATATCCTATTGACTCATTCCCTCCTCACTTTCAAGTTTCTCAAATGTCACCTACCAGTCAAGGCCCTGTTTAACTGCCTTACCTACAGGAGCACTGCTCCATGCCAGTCCATCTCCTTCAACCTGTTTCATTTTCCTTCTTAGCACTTACAACTACGTGACATGCTATATATTTACTTACTGCCTTTCTTCTTCCATAAGAAATGTTAGTTCCTTGAAAGAAGAGGCTATTTTTTTATTTTGTTCATTGGTCTATATCCACTCTTTAAAATAATACCTGCTATTAAGTATATGCCTTGAAAGCCCATGCCATTCTTCTATGGAATAATAGCCCACAACCATTTTGTGTTTTTTTTTAAATAATTTCATAATACAGTAAGTACTTACTGAGTGAATAAACTAATGAATGGACAGACATATGAATGAGTGAATGAATGATAATTTGTCACTTATAAAATAATTTCATATAAATTATATTAAATACAAATGGAGTTGCCATACATTTGTGGCTGGTTTCATTATTAGAGATTAATGTAAGATTTAAAAAGAAAATGATATGAAGAGAGAAGTTACTATTAAATGAAAAAACAGGATAAAAGATGGCAGGTTTGATAACATTACATCTACATAAATGATACTTTGTGACTGTTAAGTGATTTCACTCAAGTCTCTCTGTTTGGGCATCTGAAAAATGGGTTCCCAAAATGTTGACGTCTCTGAGTTTTAATGGTCACTCTGGCTCTGATTCCAAGAAGCTATCTGAAAAGTCACAGCATGAATTCCATATTTTACAAAAGCTGGTATGTGCTATGAAATTATTGCTAATTGCTATGAGAAGCCTTGCTGCAGCATAATCTCAGTGTCTACATGAGAGTTTATCTACAGGAAAGGTTTGTGCTTAAGAAGTATTTAAAATCCATTGTATGAAATGTTTCCGACGTTCCCAGCAGCGTCAATATTCCAACTACCATAAATACATTCAGTAAATGAAAAACAAGTGGTTTCTCCTTTTTATGAAATATACACTTTGTATGGGTTATCATCTGTATGTGATCCACTGTATGAAAAGGAAGAGATTAACGATAAAAGAATCATGCTTTCAATAGCATCGAAATTTACTCCTTTTCAGAAATTGTAATATACATTTTGAGGATATGAACTATATCATAAGGAAAGGAAAGAGAACAGAAACTGTAAATTAAATGTTTATATTTGTTTTTATAATAGTGTGGAAATAGTTTCCATGTATAAAATGCATTTGATAATAAATTCTTTATTGTAGAGCACCTTTCCCAAAGGTACACAGTCTTTTTAAGAGTATGTTTTTGTCAGGAAATGTTTTCTTCTAATGTCCACGAATCATTTCAACTTTCAGTAACTGATTTTTCAGAGCCTTGACTCCCATATTTAAACCATAAATGTGAGAAATACAGCAACTTACATAATTATCCATTTTGTGCATGAATGCTTGCATACTCTATCATCTCAAAAAGGGTTTCACGTCAAGGAATGCAGCTCTTAAGAAAGCAGTTTTAAATCTGCTACCACTCTAGCGGCAAGCTACCCTCTATGAGAGAAGAAATTTCGCCTACAAATGGACTTCAGCACATATTTTTAAAAAAGATGATAAAGAATATACTTGGTTAAATAATTGTTACCTACCTTGAAATATATATAACAAGTGTTAATCTAAGATAGTGTCCACATATTAAAATATCTAAAAAAAGGAACGTCAACATTATCTACTTTATTACATCCGTTAAGGGTTTTGCAATACATTCTGGTGAATTCTGAAGAAGAAAATGGGCCTAAAAATAGATTTAAGCATATATTTTTAAGAACATAATAAATAATATACTTAATTGGATAATCATTACATACTTTGATACATAACAAGTGCAAATCTAAGATTTGTGTCCACAAATTCAAAATTCAAAATGAAGTTTCATGAAAAGAAAAATAAAAGGTAAAGGGCTCCCAGTCTGAACAACATGGCTTATCCACTTCTCTCTGCTCCTCTGCAAACCACAATTATAAACTACAGGAGTAATAAAAGACAGTGAAAGGAAAATTCTGAAGAGTGGTAAAAAGAAAGGACACTAGCTTGAAGCTGTAAGCCTGAAGAACATGGTATTCAGATAACTTCTGTCTCTCCAGTCAAAAAAAAAAAAAAAAAACACGAAAGCCCACCCAGACCTAGTATTTCCCAACTCTGAACCTAGAAACAGAAAAGAGCTCAAGTCAGCTCATTTGCATTCAGAATCCCAGAAGAAAAGGAGAAAGGGTGGAGCTATATAAGACATATCTAAAAACTTCCAAAATTTGGTAGAAGACACAAACCTACAGATTCAAGAAGCTAAATTATTCCAAAACAGGACAAACCTGAAGAATTTTATGCCAAGTTATACCATAATTTGAAACTTGAAAAGTAGATACAAAAGGAAAAATTTTGAAAGCAGATAGAGAACAACGTTACCTATTGGGGAATATTAATGTGAATAATAATGGATTTATTATTCAAAACCATGGAGGCCAGAAGGAAGTATCACAGTTTTTCAAATGTTGAAAGAAAAGAACTGTTAATTACAAATTCTTTATCTGGTAAATACTATTCTTTAGGAACAAAAGAAAATCAAAACATTCTCAGACAGACAAATTAAAAGAACCTGCCAATAATAGCACTCATCTTAAATATTGGCTAAAGAAATTTCTTCAAATAGAGAGAAAATGATGAAAGAAAGAACTATGAAGTATCAGAAGGAAGAACAACTAGAACAAAAATACGGGTAAATACAATAGATTATTATTTTTCTGTATACATTTTCTAAATCATATTTGATGATCAGAACAAAAATCATACACCCTGTGATATTCAAGACAATATTTAAAAGTGGGGAAGGTAAAGGGACTGACCCTAATATGGAACTGAGATTTCCACACTACATGCCAAGGCCACAATATTCGCTTCTATCACTCCTGTTCAGCACCGTACTGAAAGATCTAGCCACTACAATAATGTAAGAAAAAGAAATAAAAGACACACAAATTGGAAAGAAAAAATAAAATTCTATCTGCAGATAAATTGTCTATATAGAAAATTCCAAGAAGTCACACACAATAAAAACCCTAAAACTAAAAAACAAGTCAAGAATGTCATAGGTTACAAGATCAACATACAAAAATCAATCACATTGTTATATACTAACAATAAATATGTGAAAACTAAAAATAAACATATCATTTATCATTGCTCCAAAGAAAATAAATTATTTACATGTATAGAATCTGCATCTGCTATGCTTTGAATGTCCCTTTCAAAATTCATGTTGAAATTTAATTGCCACTGTGATAGGATTACGTGGTGAGATATTTAAGTGGTGATCAGGTAATGAGTGTGGTGCTCTGAATAGATTAAGGCTCAACTAGGGACTGTACTAGTTTTTCTGGGAATGGGTTCCTGATTAAAAAAAAAAAAGAGTTCCACCCTGCCCTCTATTGCTGGGTGAACAAAGTCATTCACAAAAGGTTACATACATACTGTCTGATTCCATTTATGTAATGTTTTTGATATGATATTTTAGATATGAAGGAAAGATTAATAGTTGCCAGGGGTTAGGAATGCTGCATGTGATTATAAAAGGGATCTTTATGTTGTTGGAACTACACAGTATCTTTGTTAGAGTGGGTAGCTAGGCAGACATGAGAACAGTAGGAGAGGAAACAGACCCCACTCCCTTAACACCAAGAATGTCAGGTGACCATCAGGTGATGGTCAAGTGGTTGTTAAACAGTCTCTCCAAAATAGTAATTGGTTGCAGCCGATAAAGGCAGTCTTTAAGTAGATAGAAAACTCCTGAGGCTGGTGATCAGCAGCTTCCTGATTAGATCTCAGGAGTTGGTAGAGAGGGCTCAAGCATGCATACTATGAGGCAAAATGCTGGAGTTTAACTGATCTGCGACCATCTTCTAGGAACACTACACTAGTAAGAAAAGAATGCCTCAAGTGAGTATGCATACAACTCCAGTAAACACACTGTGCCCACAGCCCCTCCCAAGGGCTGGCAGGCCACGGAGCATGTGAACAGCTCGTGCCAAAGAAAAATCAAAGGAGAGACACAAAACCCCAGAAGCATGCTAATGTGTAAACCCCCAAGTCAAAGGTCAAACAGGGTACTTGAATCTCTTAAGTCGTCTGCTTCCCTTTCTTCCAAGTGTGCTGCACTTCCTTTCATTCTTGCTCTAAAACTTTTTAATAAGCTCTCACTCATGCTCAAAAATTTGCCTCCAGTCTCTCTCTGCCTTATGCCCTTTGGATGAGTTCTTTAAGAAGGCAAGAACTCTGAGTTGCTGTAAAGCCATATGGACTTGCCATTGCTAACATCTTGATTATGGTGCTGGATATATGAACCTATACAGGTATGAAATTGTATAGCACCAAATTCACACAAACAAACACAAATGAGTACAAGTAAAACTTAAAAATTCTGAATAAAATCAGAAAACTGTATCAATGTCAATATCCTGGTTGGATATTATACTGCAGTTTTGCAAAATATTACCATTGGGGAAACCAGGCAAAGTGCATAAGAGGTCTCTCTGTGTTACTTCTTACAACTGGATATGAATCTATAATTATCTCAATAAAAATCTAAATTTTGAAAAGGAGGATGAAAATAAATGCAATCAGAATAAACACAGAGGAAAATGCTTATTCAAACAAAAAGCAGAAAAACTAAATCATGAGGTTAAAAATAAAGATGAATATGAAGGATACAATTTGAGGGGGGAAAACCTGTACACAGTATGATATACTTTGTGTAAAGTATGCAGCAGAAAGATGGCTACATATATATTTAATAAATGTTTACATTTGGATGATAGATCTGTTGGTGATTATCACTCTTGTCTTCCTTTTTGTACTTTCCTTGGTTTAACATGCATTGTTTTCATAATTGGAGGTTTCTGTTTGTTTAAAGAAAGAAATATACACAAGAACCACAGGAAATTGGCATGCCTGTTTAACAGATGGGTCTGTATTTTGTGACTTATCCTTCCTTTATTAAACCACAAAATAGCTTTATAAATGATCAATTATGGCAAAAACAAAACTAAGATATAACACCAAACAAAATGAAATAAAAAATAGAGCTTTTCCAAATCTACTAACCACTAAGGATACATTCACTGACCCCAATTTAAAGATAAAAAGAAGAAGGCTTGCTGGTAACTTAGGGGTGGAGTAGAAAGCAAACTAAGTTTGAATTTTAGTCAACAGTGTTATAAACAGGTCTCAAGGCTGTATATAAGAACTCTCCCCCAAACCTATAATGCAATAAAAATTAAAAAAAAAAAAAAAAAAAAAACTCTCACAATTTAGTGGCTATTAGGTAGAACTGTACAGAAGCTTCCTCAATGACAAAGTATAAACATATATTTTCCATAGCAAAAGTCATACGATCCTAGTTTTTCATTCCAACCCTCATCTGCTTGCTCCCACTCGCCACTTATTATAATACCTATGTAACCTGGTGTAAACAGCCTAGCCTAGGTCTGAGTTTCTTTATCTGTAAGATGTGCTAATGACATCTACTTCCCAGGCTCATATTCATTCAATTACACAAATATTTACTGAGCATCTACTTTTTGTACTAGAGATACAATGATCAGACAGATGATCATTCACTTTGTGAGAATTAAGTAAGACAAAGCCTGATAAATTAGATATATATATGATTCTCAATTAATGATAAGGTTATGTCTTCCAGTCCTATGAGGAGTTCTCTGTCTCATGCCACACACCACTGACGGGAAATTCTAGCCCTCTCTTGTTACTCTCAGCTTCAGTTCTAAACATCTTGCCCCAAACTACTCCTTATAATGGTACTTCCTCCCACTACTATGTTCCTAACCTGTAACTTGTCCACTTGCCTATGTTGACCTACTCTGATATTAAGGACTTAATGTGTTCCTCTGACTACAACCATCTGCATTACCCCATCTCAAACATTCGTCTCAATTCAACTCAGCTTCTGGAATAAAAAAAGTCAAATGCTCTCCATGTTCCCTTTTAGTTTTGCTGAAACTGCAAACTGTTTTGCATATGATTATGCAAATGAAGATATGATTCAAAGGGAGGGTCCTTTTCCATGAGAAGTAGATTATGGACATTGGCAGTCTGGGCAAATCAGTTGTCTTCATATACAGTGAGACATATAAAAATGAACAAATACAAAGTAGACATTTCTGTTCTCTTCATTTAAGTCATATAAAACCACAGGAAGAAGGTGTTATTTTGCTCTGCAAGCATAGTTAACTTGGATATTTAAGAAAAGGCCTTAGCTCTAGAGTAAAGATTTGGTAAATGAATGCTCATTTATATAGTTTCACAGGAATGTTTAAGGTATGCATATATCATATTTTATCATTTCCATTTTAATACATGAGTACCTGACTCAGGTGGTAGTTAGAAGACTTATTGTAACACATTCCATTTGATAAAGGTCTTAAGAGACATATAGTTTATAGTGCTATAAGAAGAGAGAAGTTAACCTGAGATCAGGAAGTGGACAAGGTGGCACACGAGAAAGGATCTGAGGGAAGAGTAGCATTTGGACATGTAGAGGTGAGGGGAAAAAAAGAAGACTGGGTAGAGATGAGAGGAGTCAACAGAGGGATGCTGAGTAGCAGTTTGTGGCTCATGAAGGTGACCTGTGGTTGAAGCAGTAAATGAAGTGTGCTGGGGCCAGAACATGGGGATGACTGCACACTTGGGAACACTGTATATGTTCCAAATGCAGAAAATATTGATACCAGTTCCTCTGAGTTTTAGCTATAATTAAATCCTAGTGGTCAGCAGAGAACATGGAGCAAAAGAAATGATCCATATACATTTCCTGCAAAATAGTACAATACAAAGGATAATGTTATCTATTCACTTTCTCAAAGATAGCTTTGGCCCAATGTATGTGCAAACTACAGCTAATATTGCTCACTAAGAGGTAGAAAAATTAACCTTAGTTGAAGAAACAACTATGTCATAAATCTAACAAATTATCTGCAAAAAATTAGAGAAGGAATTATTGTCTTACAAAAAATGAAACAAATGGGTCTCGGAGGCTTCCTGAAGTTGTGAGAACATGTGATTAGTATGAATATCACAGAAATTTGAATTCTCTAAAATACTTGAAAATAAGGCACCTGGCTTAGCATGGATGTGGACCTAGAAAAGAATCAAATTCTCTCTCCTCTAGGAAGTAGTACAGTACCTATAACATATACATGTTCCAAGCATCTATATATATTTAATGAAAGTATGAAGAATACAGGGAACTCGCATAAGTCTCCAGGTAGTTACAATGGGAACTTACTAAAGAATATATTTTAACATGGAAATTACAGGTAGTTATCAAATGCTTCAACATACTTCACTACAGGAATTATAAATGATAAAAGGTAAATTTGATTAATAAAATAATACAGAAAAATGTTTATTTTAGAGACATTACTGACCTTTTTGAGGCTTGCTTTTTTTTCCCCCTCTTCCATAGGACAGAGATAACAAATACGTTTATGATGGTTGTGAATACTAAATGATGAGAATAAAGTAGCTGGCAAAGACTGACGCATAGTAGGCACACAATCAATGACAGGTATTACTTATATTATCATCCACATAATGTGCCAAACATTAAAATCAAAAAGCTGGATTTTTTTTTCAAGACAGGGTCTCACTCTTACCCAAGCTGGAGTGCTGTGGCATGAATCAGGGCTCACTGTAGCCTGAACCTCTTGGGCTCAAGTGACCCCTCCTCCTGCCTCAGCCTCCCAAGTAGTTGAGACCACAGGCACATGCCACCAGGCTGGGCTAATTGCTTTATTTTTTATTGTAGAGATGGAGTCTCCCTATGTTGCTCAGTCTGCTCTTGAACTCCTGGGCTCAAGTAATACTCCTGCCTTAGCCTCCCAGAGTGCTGGGATTACAAGCATGAACCACTGTGCCTGGCCAAAAGCTGAATACTTGCTATGTCCCTTCTACTAAGAATTACACCTGTAGACCAGACGGGACAGGAAAAGCAAACAGAGAAATATGTCGGTTTTAGAAAAACAAAATTGTAGGTTGACTTTCATCTCTTTTTAAAATCTCATTTACTTGTGCAGTAAGGATGGTATTTCAAATGACCCTTGAGCATGCCTTCCACAGATTAGTGAAAATAAACAAGATAAACTGCTATTTTTTTTTTACTACATTTTCTTTTACTTTGTCCTTTTCTTCAGTGAATAAGAAATTAACATACACCTTTTTTAAACATCTCTGCCCCTTCCACAGTAAGTGACAAAATCCTAGAGGTAAAAAATGTACAGTAGTTTACAGCCACTTACAAAAGTTAGTGATTATTTCACATTGATACCACCAACAAAATATCCTAGGATTTTAAACAGCAAAATTCAAATGTGACTCAAACATAAGAATATTTCTTCCCCTTCTGTCTCTGAAAGCACTGACTGTTTCTCTCCTCATTGAATTAGGTGACTTTAGCCCTTGTGTAAGTCAATTTGTCAAGTAGCTGCAGCCTTCTTATCAGACAGAGAGTCGCTGTCCTTGAAAGAGTGAACTAAGTCACCTATTATCAGTAGAAGGCAGTCTTAACCTTAAATTTCTCTGTGGCTCCTGAAAGCGAACACAAATATCTTAAATTGAAGTACTTCTCAAATACACATCTTCCTATAGGTATTGACAGTTGCTTATTTTATCTCTAGAAATTTACAAATATGATGTAGTTTTTAATACATTTAAAAGTAGTTTATAAATAGAAAAGAATTACAAACACAAAGAGGATTATAACTGGCAGTAGTGATAGTAGTAACCACCACATTCTTTCTTAAAAACGTTTTTTGCTACTATTTTATTACTCTGGGTAACTCACAGAACAGTAAACACCATACTTTTATCTTCCATAAGAATTGGTAAGCTGCTAGCCTGCTCCTAAGAGACTCATATAATGACACTTGATTTGAAGTTGCAAAATAACCTGTGGAATCCCTTTCATGAACACAATGAAGTCATACTGAGATGTCTTTGTATGCAGGGCTTCAGAAAACAAAACCCCCCAGCTTCAACAGATACACAGAAATAGCAAAAGGTGACAGAGTTAACCTCTAGCAACCAGACCTCTGCCTGTTAAAGCCACTCCTTTGATAAGGTTTCAGGTGGCCAATACTGCCTGTTGTGTCTACTGGATTGAACTATTCTCTGCCGAAGGCAATTTTGAGAAGACCAAAACCAGTCCTAAGCTGTTGACTACCAACATTCCCCACCAATCCAAGCAGTTCTTAGACCAGTGCCTGGCATACAGCAAGTATTTAATAAAGAATATTATGACTATTAGTTATTGTTTTTAATTATAGTCTGAATTATTACTGTAAGAAAATAGAAATAGAATATATTCTATTTTTGTCCATTTCTGGATGTTTGTAAATTTTATTAAATAGAAAATATCAAAGTATGGAAAATAACTAAACTTTAAACATTAAAAGTAAGGTGCTTTTTTCTGCTTATTCTCGCATTTCTATATAACCAAAAAATAGATGCAGCTATGGCGATAATTTTCTAAATGCTTAACCTCATATATGCTCACATAAAGCAAAATGTTCTGCTGAGACAGTCTGAAGGTCCAAATAATTTTCCCTAACTCATGCAAGGGTGAGAAGATCTCCTGTACGGAAAGGGTGTCCTGACCGGGAAGAAATAGATGAAAGTTTGAACTCTTTCCCACTTTTGGTTTTAGGTCTGGTGATCAGCAAAAACGTTTAGCTTCTGCTTCTCTTCAAAGGCAGAGTAGAAAAATGAGTGCCTATTTATAAACTGCTTAAGAATAAATGGTTTCAATTGCCATAAAAAGTCTCTCCTAGGGCACTGCAAACACACCCTTGGGATGGGGAGAAACCCCAATGAAAGAACAGGAATCTAGGCTCCCAAGGAGTTTCCACACATTTGTGGGCAGGCAAACATATCTAAACACAAAGAGGCTAACAACTGAACCATGCTTTACAGCGTCCTACTTATTTTATTATACCTCTAAACATAGAAATTACACAATAAAACATGCTGTAATCACTCCCCATAAGTGGTGCTGTCACTTCAGTATGTAATACGTACTTTTACATGACTAAATATAATATTTTATGAAACACTTTAAAAAACATAAGGGGAAATATTTTGTGTTAAAATAAGAAGAGGAAAGATTCTGCCTTCAATTTTTTTCTCTAGGACAAATAATCAATCATATAGTGCATGTGAGCCCTATAAATACATGTGTGTTTATTTTAAACAGCTGCTATTGAAGCTAATTTTAAAGGTCATACTTTGGCTTTAAGTTAAACTTGATGAGGTTTCAATCAAATAATTCATACAGCTGAAATTTTTTTCACTATATAGTCTAATTTGAATATACTCAGATTTGAATATTGGCCGTGAAACTTAATAGTTGTGAAATCACATAAAAATACCTCTCTGAGCCTCAGTGCTTTCATATGTAAAAATAAGGTAATAACGCCTAACCAGCAATTATCAGATTACTTTGAGAATAATACAGCATAGCATAACATATGACATAATATAATATGCCATACGTATACACACACAGCTTTATAGGTATCTAACACTGAGCCTCTATGGTACCTACCGGTGTGGACAGTTCAGTTATACATCACTCTGTCATATGTTAGCATTGAGATACTATACAAACTTTTAACCACTTTAGCCTATTTCCTTACGTGATGAATGGAGTGATAAGATCACCTATGTCACAGAGTTATTGTAATGTTTCTGTGAAATGATACACACACAAAGCCTAATGTTAAATGCACAGAATGCCCTCAAAGACATGGAACACGGAGCATCTTCACAGCTTAAGAAAAAAGAGATTTCTGTTGTCACTTCTAGAGTTTTAATTTTGACTCTAAGTTTTATTCTAGTTAGAAGTTATACAGGGAGACTTTAGCGTAGCAGAAGAAACAGGCAACCAATGAATTCTGTCAACCTACATACTCTCCAAACACAAAACAGAATAACAAGAACAAACAAAACTATGCAAAACCCACACATTCAGCACAATTATAGATCAGACATACCCAAACTTCAAAACACCATAAGGAAAACAGAAAAAGCACCAAATCCCAGAGAATGAGCTCACATTCCATGTTAATATTTCACATATTAAAAAAAAGAACACATAAAATCAATAAGAATAGGGCAAAACATATAAACAGAAAAAAATGAACCTAACTATAGTAATAAGTGAATAAGGTAATCATACTGAAGGTGGTATGTCTCTGTGTGTCTGTGAGAGAGGGGAATTAAGTGACTTTGAAAAACAGAAGCCAGATAAGCCAGGGGCAGTGGCTCATGTGTATAACACATCCAGAACTTTGGGAAGTTGGGGCAGAAGGATTGCTTGAACCCAGAAGTTTGAGTCCAGTCTGGGCAACAGAATGAGACCACATCTCTAAAAAAATATATACAATTAGCCAGGCATAGTGGTACATGCCTGTGGTCCTAGCGACCTGGAAGGCTGAAGAAGAAAGAGGATCACTGAGCCAGGAGGATGAGGCTGCAGTGAGCCACAATTGTGCAACTGCACTCCAGCCTGGGCAATACAGTAAGGCCCTTTCTAAAAAGAAAAAAGAAAAGGGAAAAGATACGAAAGAAAAGAAGAGAAGAGAATTTTTCGTACTATTACTTTACGTCTAAAGACAAAAAGAGCTCTACAAAAATACTGTATTCTACCCAGTAATTACAAAATTTATGTGTACTCAGGATTGAGCAAATATATAAATATATTATGGATAATGACACCCAGGTTTCTCATTCACAGAAGAACTTACACATTAGAAAAGAGAGAAGGCTAGAATAAACTCTGTGGCATTGGGTTGGCATTAGAAGTAGCAATATGAATTTACAGAACAGTAAGATATAAATAGAATAAAACAGTAAGTTTAAAAGCAGTGGAATAAAATTAAGCTGTACTTTTTATTCATTTTCATTTTGCTTGTTTCTTTGTTTATGCAAACAATGTTAACTTATTATAAGCTTAAAACAATAAGTTATAACAGTATTTGTAAGACTCATAACTTCAAATAAAAAAACATACAACATATACATAAAAATAAAATGCAAGAAATTAAATCATACAACAAAAGAAAATGACCTTCATTAAAAGGAAGACAGAAAAAGGAAGAGAAGGCAACAAAACAACCAGGAAAAAAAAAACTCGCAGGAGTAAGTCCACACTTATCAATAACCTTGAATGCAAATGTACTAAACTCTCTAATAAAAATACATACAGTTGTTAAATAAATTTAAAAACAAAAACAAAAAACAAGACCCAGTGATCTGTTGCCAGAAACACACTTCACCTATAAAGACAACATACACTGAAAATAAAGGGAAAAAAGATATTCCACGCCAATGGAAACCAGAAAAGAGCAGGAGTTGGATTAGCTCTGTGTCCCCACTCAAACTGCATCTCAAATTAGAATCTCCACGTTTTGGGGGAGTGGCCTGGTGGCAGGTGACTGAATCATGCGGGAGGACTTCCCCTTTGCAGTTCTTGTCATACAGTTTTCATGAAATCTGATTGTTTGATAAGTGTCTGGCACCTTCCACCCCCTCTCTCTCCTGCTGCCTTGTGAAGGTGCTTGCTGTTCCTTTACCTTCTGTCATGATTATAAGTTTCCTGAGGCCTCCCAGCCATGTGGAACTGTGAATCAATTAAACATCTTTTCTTTATTAATTACCTAGTAGTAAGACCTAGGTATGTCTTTATAGCAGTGTAAAAATGGACTAATACGAAAAATAAGTACCGAGATAGTGGGGCATTGATATAATGATACTTGAAAACGTGGAAGTGACTTTGGAACTGGGTAATGGGTAGAGGTTGGAACAGTTAGAGGGTTCGGAAGATGTGGGAAAGTACAAAACTTCCTCGAGACTTGAATGCTTTTGACCAAAATGCTGATAGTGATATGGACAATGAAATCCAGGCTGAGGTAGTCTCAGATGGAGATCAGGAAGTTACTGGGAACTGGAATAAAGGTCACTCTCGCTATGCTTTAGAGATTTGTAGAACTGTGAACTTGAAAGAGATAATTTGGGGAATCTGGCAGAAATGTATAAGCAGTAAGTATCCAAGATGTGACCTGGTTTTTTCTAAAAGTACACACTCATATGCACAAAGAAAGAGATGGTCTGATATTGGAACTTATGTTTAAAAGGGAAACAGAGCATAAAAGTTTGGAAAATTTGCAACCTGACCATGTGGTAGGAAAAAAGAAAAAAACTATCTGAGGAGAAATTCAAGCCAGCTGTAGAAACTTGCATAAATAAGAGAAGCAGCCAAATATTAATAGTCAAGACAATGGGGAAAATGTCTGCAGGGCATGTCAGAGATCTTCATGGCAGCCCTTCCAATCACAGACCCAGAGGCCCTAGGAGAGACAAACTGTCCATGGGCCAGGCCCAGGGCCCAGCTGCTCTGTGCAGCCTTGGACATGGTGCCCTGCATTCCAGCCACTCCAGCTCCAGCTGTGGCTAAAAGGGGTCAACATACAGATCAGGTCATTGCTTCAGACAGTGCAAGCCAAGCCCCAACCTTGGTGGCTTCTACATGGTGCTGGGCCTGCAGGTGTGCAGAAGACAAGAGTTGAGTTTTGGGAGCCTTTACCTAGATTTCAGAGGATGTATGGAAACATCTGGATATCCAGACAGAAGTTATGCAAGTTTCTGCAGCTGGCTTAAATTTCTCCTCAGAGAGTGTTTTGTTTTGTTTTTTTCCTACCTCATGGTAAGGTTGCAAATTTTCCAGGGGTGGGGCCCTCATGGAAAACCTCTACTAGGGCAATGCAGAGGGGAAATGTGGGGTTGGATTACCCACACAGAGTCCCCACTGGGGCACTGGCTCAAATGGAACTTTGAGAAGAGATCTACTATCCTCTAGACCTTAGAATGATAATTTATCTACAGCTTGCACTGTCAACCTGGAAAAGCCACAGGTAATCAATGCAGCCTGTGAAAGCAGTCATGGAGGCTGTACCCTGCAGAGCCACAAGAGGAGAGCTGCCCATGGCTTGGGAGCCCACATCTTGCATCACCGGGCCCTGGATATTTGACATGGAGTCAAAGGAGATTATGTTGGAGCTTTAAGATTTAATGACTGCCCTTCTGCAGTTTGAACTTGCATAGGGCCTGTAGCTCCTTTGCTTTGGTCAATTTCTCCCATATGGAATGAGAACATTTACCCAATGTCTGTACCCCCACTGTGTCTTTGAAGCAACTAATTTGTTCTTTTATTTTATAGGCTCGTAAGTGGAAAGGACTTGCCTTGTCTCAGATGAGACTCCGGGCCTGTGCTTTTCAGTTCAGGCTGGAATAAGTCAAGTCTTTGGGGAACCACTGGGAAGGCATATTGGTTTTGAAATGTGAAAGAAACATGAGATTTGGGGAGGGCTGAAATGGAATTATATGGTTTGGCTCTGTGTCCTCATCCAAATCATACCTTGATTTGTAATTCCCATGTAGTGGAGTGGCTTGGTGGGAGGTGAATGAGTCTTGGGGGTGAACTTCCCCCTTGCTGTTCTTGTGATAGAGTTTTCATGAGATCTGGTTATTTGATAAGTGTCTGGTGCTTCCCCACATCCCCCATCTCTCTCCTGCCACCTTGTGAAGAAAGTGCTTGTTTTTCATTTGCTTTCTGTCATGATTGTCAGTTTCCTGGGGTCTGCCCAGCCATGCAGAACTGTGAATTAATTAAACTGCTTTTCATCATACTGAATGGGCAAAAACTGGAAGCATTCCCTTTGAAATGTTGTACAAGGATGTAGACAAGGATGCCCTCTCTCACTACTCCTATTCAGTATAGTATTGGAAGTTCTAGCCAGAGCAATCAGGCAAGAAAAAGAAATAAAGGGTATTCAAATAGGAAAGGAGGAAGTCATATTGTCTCTATTTGCAGACGACATGATTGTATATCTAGAAGACCCCATCGTCTCGGTCCAAATCTCCTGAAACTGATAAGCAACTTCAGCAAAATCTCAGGATATAAAATCAATGTGAAGAAATCACAAGCATTCCTATACACCAATAACAGACTTAAAGAGAGCCACATCAAGAATGAACTGCCATTCACAATTGCTACAAAGAGAGTAAAATACCTGGAAATACAACTAACAAAGGATGTAAAGGACCTCTTCAAGGAGAACTACAAACCACTGCTCAACGAAATAAGAGAGTACACAAACAGATGGAGAAACATTCCATGTTCATGGTTAGGAAGAATCAATATTGTGAAAATGGCCATACTACCCAAAGTAATTTACAGATTCAATGCTATTCCCATCAAGCTACCAATGACCTTCTTCACAGAACTGGAAGAAACCACCTTAAACTTCATATGGAACCAAAAGAGAGCCTGCATAGCCAAGTCAATTCTAAGTAAAAAGAACACAGTGGGAGGCATCACACTACTGGACTTCAAACTATATTACAAGGCTACAGTAATCAAAACAGCATGGTACTGGTACCAAAACAGAGATATAGACCAATGGAACAGAACAGAGGCATCGGAGGCAACACATCTATAACCATCCGATCTTTGACAAACCTCACAAAAACAAGCAATGGGGAAAGGAGTCCCTGTTTAATAAATGGTGTTGGGAAAACTGGCTAGCCATGTGAAGAAAGCAGAAACTGGACCCCTTCCTGACACCTCACACTAAAATTAACTCCAGATGGATTAAAGACTTAAATATAAAACCTAACTCCATAAAAACCCTAGAAGAAAATCTAGGCAAAACCATTCAGGACACAGGCGTAGGCAAGGACTTCATGACCAAAACACCAAAAGCATTGGCAACAAAAGCCAAAATAGACAAATGGGACCTAATCAAACTCAACAGCTTCTGCACAGCAAAAGAAACAGTAATTAGAGTTAATCAGCAACCAACAGAATGGGAAAAATTTTTGCAATCTACCCATCTGACAAAGGGCTGATATCCAGAATCTGCAAAGAACTAAAACAGATTTACAAGAAAAAAACAAACAAACCCATTCAAAAGTGGGTAAAGGACATGAACAGACCAAAGTAATTTACAGATTCAATGTAAATTACAAAACACTTTACAAAAGAAGACATACATGAGCCAAAAAAAATATGAAAAAAATGCTCATTATCACTGGTCATTAGAGAAATGCAAATCAAAACTACACTGAGATACCACCTCACGCCAGTTAGAATGGCGATCATTAAAAAATCTGGAGACAACAGATGCTGGAGAGGATGTTGAGAAATAGGAGCACTTTTACGATGTTGGTGGGAGTATAAATTAGTTCAACCATTGTGGAAGACATTCTGGTGATTCCTCAAGGACCTAGAGAAAGAAATTCCATTTGACCCAAAAATCCCATTACTGGGTATATATCAAAGGATTATAAATCGTTCTACTATAAGGACATATGCACAGGAATATTCATCGCAGCACTGTTTACAATAGCTAAGACCTGGAACCAACCCAAATACCCATCGACGATAGACTGGACAGGGAAAATGTGGCAAATATACCTCATGGAATACTACGCAGCCATAAAAAACGATGAGTTTGTGTCCTTTGTAAGGACATGGATGAACCTGGAAACCATCGTTCTCAGCAAACTGACACAAGAACAGAAAGTCAAACACTGCATGTTCTCACTCATAGGTGGGTGTTGAACAATGAGAACACATGGACACAGGGAGGGGAGCATCACACACTGGGGTTTGTAGCAGGGAAATAGGGGAGGGACAGTGGGGGTGGGGAGTTGGGGAGAGATAGCATGGGGAGAAATGCCAGATATAGGTGATGAAGAGGAAGGCAGCACATCACACTGCCATGTGTGTACCTATGCAACAATTTTGCATGTTCTTCACATGTACCCCAAAACCTAAAATGCAATAAAAAAAATTAACCTTCTTTTCATTATAAAGTACTCAGTCTCAGGTAATTCTTTACATCAGTCTGAAAATGGACTAAACTAATATAGTCACTAAAACAAAATTGATTTCAAGACAAAAACTATAAGAATAAACAAAGAAAGTCACTATATAATGATAAAGGGGTTAATTCAGCAAAAGGATTTGACAGTTGTAAATATATATGCACCCAATGCTGGAGCACCCAGATATGTAAAGCAAATATTATTAGAGCTAAAGAAAGAGATAAGCCCTGTATTAGTCTGTTTTCACTCTGCTGATAAAGACATACCCATGACTGAATAACTTATAATGAAAAGAGGTTTAATTAATTCATACTTCCATGTGCCTGGGAAGGCCTCAGGATCATAATGGAAGATAAAAGCCATGTTTTACATGGTGGCAGGTAAGAGAGAAGGAAAACCAAGAGAAAGGGGAAAATCTTATTTAAAAAACAGATCTTGTATGATTTATTCACTACCACAAGAACAGTATGGGGGAAACTGCCCCCATGATTCAATTATGTCCCACTGAGTCCCTTCCATAACACATGGGAATTATGGGAACTATAATTCAAGATGAGATTTGGGTGGGGACACAGCCAAACCATATCAGGCCCCAATCCAATAATTGCTGGAGATTTCAACACCCAACTTTCAGCATTGGAGAGATTGCCAAGACATAAAATCAACAAAGAAACACTGGACTTAATCTGTGCTATAGATCAAATGGATGTAATAGGTATTTACAGCATATTTCCGCCAACAGCTGGAGAATATGCTTCTTTTCCTCAGCACAAGGATAATTCTGAAGGATAGACTATATGTTAGGTCACAAAACAGGTCTTAAAATAATCAAAAATTGAAATGTTATCAAGCAGTGGGCCAATGAAGAAATTAAGAAGAAAACTGAAAAATTTCTTGGAACAAATGATGATGGAAACATAGCATACCAAAACCTATAGGTTATTATAAAAGCAGGACTAAGAAGGAAGTTTATACCTATAAGTGGCTATATCATAAAAGAATAAAAAAACTTCAAATAAACAGCCTAACCACCTTGCATCTTAAAGAGCTAGAAAAGCAAGAGAAAATGAAACCATAAATTAGTAGGAAAAAAGACGTACTAGCCGGGCGCGGTGGCTCACGCCTGTAATCCCAGCACTTTGGGAGGCCAAGGCGGGTGGATCACGAGGTCAAGAGATCAAGACCATCCTGGTCAACACGGTGAAACCCCATCTCTACTAAAACTACAAAAAATTAGCTGGGCACGGTGGCACGTGCCTGCAATCCCAGCTACTCAGGAGGCTGAGGCAGGAGAATTCCCTGAACCCAGGAGGCGGAGGTTGCGGTGAGCCAAGATCACGCCATTGCACTCCAGCCTGGGTAACGAGAGCGAAACTCCGTCTCAAAAAAAAAAAACAAACAACAACAACAACAACAAAAAAAGACGTACTAAAGATCAGAGCAGAAATAAATGAATTGAAAATGAAGAAAAAAATATAAAATATCACTAAAACAAATCGTTGATTTGTTTTTCTAACAAAAGATAAAACTGACAAATCTTTATTAAATGAAACCCTAAATTAGTAGGAAAAAAGGCATAATAAAGATCAGAGCAGAAATAAATGAATTGAAAATGAAGATAACAATATAAAAGATCACTAAAACAAATCGTTGGTTTGTTTTTCTAACAAAAGATAAAACTGACAAATCTTTAGACAGATTAACTTAAAAACAAAAAGTGAGAGAATACCCAAATAAATAAAATCAGAGATGAAAAAGGAGACATTTCAACCAATACTGCAAAAACTCAAAGGATCATTAGTGGCTACTATGAGCAAATAAATGCCAGTAGGTTGGAAAATCTAGAGGAAATGGAGAAATTCCTAGACACATGCAACCTACCAAGAGTGAACCATGAAGAAATCTAAAACCTCAACAAACCAATAACAAGTAATGAGACAAAAGGCATAAGTCTCCTGGTAAAGAAAAACCTGGGACCAAATAGTTTCACTGCCAAATTCTACCAAACATTTAAAGAATAATAATACCAATGCTATTCCAACTATTTCAAACAGAGGAGGAGGAAATGATTTCAAACTAATTCTATGAGAGCCAGTATTACCCTGATACTAAAGCCAGACAAAGACACATCAAAAAAATAAAACTACTGGCCAATATCACTGATGAATAAATACTGTTAAAATGTTACTACTCAAGGCAATCTACGGATTTAATGCAATCCCTCTCAAAACACCAATGACATGCTTTACAGAAATAGAAAAAAATTCCTAAACTTTATATGGAATTACAAAGACCCAGAGAATGCCAAAGCTCTGATGAGCAAAAACAACAAAACTAGAGGAATCCTATCACCTGACTTTCTGTTATACTATGGAGCTACAGTAACCAAAAGATCAGGGTAGTAGCATCAAAAGACACAAACATCAATGGAACAGAACAGAGAACTGAGATAAATCCAAGCCTCTAAGGTAAACCCATTTTTGATAAAGGTGCCAAAAGAGTTAAAGACCTAATTGTAAGACCTCAAACTATGAAATCAGTAAAAGAAAATATTGGGGAAACTCTTGAGAACACTGGAACTGGGCAAAGATTTCTTGAGTAATACCCATAAGCACAGGTGACCAAAGCAGAAAATGGACAAATGGAATCACACCAAGTTAAAAGCCTCTGCACAGCAAAGGGACAATCAACAAAGTGAAGAGACAACTCACAGAATGGGAAAAAATATATACAAACTACCAGTTTGACAAGGGATTAATAACCAGAATATATAAGGAGTTCAAACAACTATAGAAAAAAATTAATTATCTGATTAAAAAATGGGAGAAAATCTGAATAGAAATTTCTCAAAGGAAGAAATATAAATGGCAAACGGGTACATGAAAAGGCACTCAACATCACTGATTAACAGAGAAATGCAAATCAAAACTGCAATGAGGTATCATCTCACCCCAGTTAAATGGCTTATATCCAAAAGACAGGCAATAACCAATGCTGACAAGAATATGATGAAAAAGGAACTATTGGTTGGAATATAAATTAGTACAAAACTATGGAGAACAGTTTGGAAGTTCCTCACAAAACTAAAAATAGAGCTACCATGTGATCCAGCAATCTCATTGTTTGGTATGTATCCCAAGAAAAGAAAATCAGTATATCAGAGCGATATCTGCCCTCCCATGTCTGTTGCAAAACTGTTCACAACAGCCAAATTTGGAAGCTATCTAAGTGTCCATTAGCAGATGAATGATAAAGCAAACGTGGTACATATACACGATAGAGTACTATTCAGTCAGAAAAAGAATGAGATCCTGAGATTCGCAACAACACAGATGGAACTGGAGGTCATCATGTTAAATGAAATAAGCCAGGCACAGAAAGACAAACTTCTCGCATTTTCACTTGTTTGTGGGAGCTAACTATTAAAATTATTGAACTCATGCAGGTAAAGAATAGACTGTACTGTAAAGTAATCAGAGGCTGGGAAGGGTGGTGAGGGGGTTGGGGGTAGTGAAGATGATTAATAGGTACAAAAATAGAAGGAGTAAATAAGAGCTAGTATTAGCATAACAAGATGACTACAGTAAAAAATAATTTAATTGTACATTTTAAAATAAAAGTATAACTTAGATTATAACACAAAGGATAAATGCTTGAGGTGATGCCCTGTTTATCTTAATGTGATTTTTATGCACTGCATGCCTGTATCAAAATATCTCATGTAACCCCAAAATATATACACCTACTATGTACCCACAAAAATTTAAAAAATAAAGAAATGCAATGTGCAACCTATATTAGATGTGGACCAGAAAAAAGACACTAGTGGGACAATGAACAAACAGTATTTGAATTACGGGTAGATGACAGTATTGAAACAATGTAGTTTTGTTATCTGAGATGTTAATAGTCAATGAATCTGAGTAAAAAGTATACAGAATACTTTGCATAATTTACACAACTTTTTATAAATCTCAAATTTCCAAATGAAAAGTTATCCCAATAAAAGTTATTCTATTTCCTCTACCAGTGCCCAACATGCACACACTTATTTTTCCTGACAACGTTTTTCCCTTTCCTTCAATGTTTTTCTTGCTTATTCGAAAGAGGACTGAAGAGAAGATATTGTTGTGCAACATGTTAACTAAAGAGCATCACTGCTGAGGTCATTATGCCTCTAAGCAGAAGGCACTTAGACATAATTAGCCCATTAAAATCCCAGTTTAATCTTAACCTGAACCTGGGAAAGGAGTATGCAGAGATGGCATTAGAGCAGACCTCATCCAGTGACATTTGCTAAACTCAAGTTTACTTCCTAGGAAGTGGTCACTGTTAACTAAGACACATTAAGGCTATGAAGAAAGGATGCCGGAGTGAAGGGGATAAACAGAGCCTCCCTATAGCTCCACTTCCACCTTCCAAAATGTGTTTTTCAGCAATAACACATACTAATGACTTCCCTGAAATCAGTGTCATTTGCCACAAAACTGGATTCTCCTCTTGTATATACTAACAAGTTGAGTAGCACCACTTCCTCCTGGTAACTTAAGCAAAAATCAGAGGCAAAATAAGCTCTTTTCCAAGCCCCCTATCTAAGCAGACAAATGCTTTAAACTTTCTTTTCTACCCTTTGTACCTTCACAGCTGGTACCAAGTTCAGGGCCAGTTCAGGCAGTAAGAACATTGTTTTTGTCTTCTATCTGGCATCCAACCAGCCAGACCTCTCCAGTCCATTGTTCATGCAGAGGTCAGAGGGCTTCTCCCTAAACACAGATGTGATCATGTCACTTCCCTGGCCATAACCTTCTGTGTTGCCTGAGCAGCACGAAGTCAAACCTGAGCATGACACTCACAGCTCCCCAGGATCTGGTCTGCTTCCTTCTACTTGGCGGCTGTTGTCTTTACACCATTCCCCAGCTGGGCTAAACCCAGTTTAAGTATCATCTCTTCAGAGCAACCTTCCCTCGCTGCTTCCAGAAGCAGTGGCTAAATGCCCTCCCTTGACCTCCATGTACTGTGCAGACTTTTATCAAAGTGCCTGATACAGTTTGGCTGTGTCCCCACCCACATCTCATCTTGAATTGTAGTTCCCATAATCTCCACATGTGGTAGGAAGGACCTGGTGGGAGGTAACTGAATCACAGGGGAAGGTTTCCCCCATGATGTTCATGTGATAGTAAGTTCTTACAAGATCTGATGCTTTTATAGGGGCTTTCCCCTTTGCTTGGTTCTCATTCTTCTCTTTCCTGCTGCCATGTGAAGAAGGACCTGTTTGCATCTCCTTCCACCATGATTATAAGTTTCCCGAGGTCTCCCTAGCCCTGTGGAATTGTGAGTCAATTAAATCTCTTTCCTTTATAAACTACCCAGTCTTAGTCAGTTCTTTATAGCAGCCTGAGAATGAACTAATACAATATCTAAACCCTTTAGGGTATCTACCTCTTTGTTGATAGATCTATGTTCTCAACTGATGTGGAGGTACATTTTACCTGGACCAAAATTATAGCTTTATTGGTATTAGCCTATTTAACTCTTATAACAATTGTATAATTATTTCCATTTTTTAGACAAGGAAATTGAGGTTATGAGAGATTTACTACCTTTTCCAAGCTCACAGAGCTAGTGACTGGTGGCAGAAAAGCCCAAACATTTTACTACTAATTGCCTTGTCTATTTTTCCGTCCCTAGAGTGTAGCACAGTGCATGTCAAACGATATATGCTTGAAGAATATTTGGTGAATACTCCACATAGATTGCCCTGTTCAAGTAACAGTTATTAGGCACAGCATTTTTCAATATTTTAATTAAGCAGCAGTTAACACATACAGTGCTATGTACAAACACAGTCACAAATGTAAAAGATAAAGCAATGCTTTCTATTCTATTTGAAAGAGTTCAAACCCCTGATTTCTTATCTCTAATCACATTTAATCCAGGTAAAGTCACCGTGCGAACAGGAAAAGACTATGCTTTATGTAGTCCAATGCTTCTCAAATATTAGTGCTACACATTTCCCTGGCAAATAGGAAGCAGTGTAGTACAGGGCCAAGAATATAGGTTTTAGGATCAGACAGAACTGGGTTTGAGTTCCATGCATCACATTAAATTGGTCATGTGACCTAATTCAAAACAGAGAGGATGGCAATCACTTTCCAAGACAGTTTTAAAGATTAGTGTGCACACAGTATGCATTCCAGGGCTCCCTCTTTTGCCCCCAGTGATGCTAACAGCGAGAGGGCAAATATTTAAAGGAAAGAACCAGTTGTTCATAAAGAGAAACTCTCGAAATCTCCACATGTTTGCAGGACCAATTAAAATAGATGCTCTCTCAACTTTAATTATCTTAGGAAAAAAGATACAAGAAGCTGTATCTCAACATTTCAAATCTCTTGCTCATATCGGGACAAACATGGGCAAACTAATAAAAAAAAATAAGCACTAGGCCACTCTGTAAGGAAACCTTCCCATTATTCCAAGCAAATCACTTTGCTTGCACAGGGGGAAGCGGCAAGGTCTAATCCTTCATCATTAATGGCAAGAACATCAGATGGAAAGTCAGGAGTCCCGGACCTGCCATCTTAAGGGTGACCTTGGACAAGTTTTTAAAGATTTGATATTCATTTATTCAACAAATACTTATTGAGTGTTTGTGAGATCCCTGTTCTCATGGAATTTATATTCTAATGGAAGAAGAAAGAGTTCATATAATAAATAGACAAACATAAGGATAGGCAGGAAGAAGTCAGCAAACGGTGGTGAGTAATTTGTAGAGAATTAAGACAGTAATAAAATAGTGACTGAGGTGGCTAATTTAGGCAGTGCAGTCATTTTAGAAAAGGAAATATTTAAGCTAAAATCTGAGGAAGGCATTTCTCCTTTCTGGACTTCTACATCCTTTTCTGTAAAATGACTGCTGAACTGGGATGCTTTTGAAAGTCTCATCTAGTTCTAGGAACTTGTGATTTCATGGCTATTGGGGATATATTCTATAGGTGTGTGCACACATATTTTTTAATTCAAATATTATCCTATATTTGGTTAGGTAAATCATGAACTTAGCTTTGAAGACATTTAAGGTAACAGTAAATTACATGTAAGGCTCTAAATATAGCTTGGCATACTGGACTTTTGTTACTGTTCTCAGAGCTCTGAGAGGCAAGGACATATTTTACTAATATTTTGGAAATATAGTCAAACTGCATTCTGAAAAGGGTTAACATGTCCCTGAAAGGAGGCAAAATACATGCATTTGCAATGAGGTTAGAAACTGTCTTAAACTAATTCTTTGGGTGATCACTTACAACCACAAATTCAGACATACTAAAATTTTAAAAGGTGAAACTATAAGCAGATGTTCTTTTTTACATAAAAAAGGGGAAAAAAGTTTAAGGTGATAAGGTATGGAATTTTTTAAAGGAAATAATCATATTTTGCCCCATATTTTTCATGCACCAGTTAGCTAGAAAATTACAAAAGCTGAAAAACTCAGATAAACCATACCACAAGGATTAACACATTTATCCACTCCCCCCTGCCCTCATGTCCCTCTCTTTCTCCCTCCCACCCCAAGCTGGGTCGTATTTCTGGAATGGAAATAAAAGCCTCTCAAACTGTTAAAAAATGAGGGACTCTGAATTTTTAATTCTGTTAACTAATCATTAGAAAACTAGAAATTACCGTCTCTCTGAGAACCAGTGAGGTAGCAAGAACCAGAGACTCTGTTTAATTTTGCAGGAGCTGGCTGGTTTCCCAGCAACACACTGATTTGTGGGGCCACTACTTTGGGCACCTAGAGGATAATTAAATATTAAGTCTCTCTCTGATGTATGCAAAGTCTGCCTAAGTGGGTTAGCCGTCGCAGTGAAGGTAGCAGTCCCACATTTTTTAGTAATTGAACATTGCAATTTCATTATCTATTCTTAGCCTTACTCTGTAAGAACTTGTCTCTGTCCTTAATATCACCCAAAGTACCTTTGAGAACAAAGGGAATAGAGAGAAAATGAAAAAAACAAGCCCTCGTACGGTCAACACTTGACCTAGGGATCTCCTAGGTGTGTGGGATATGGAGATGCAGAGTGCAGTTTAATGTGGGTGAGAGAAATGATGAGGGGGACACACCATCCTCTATCTCCTCTAGTTCAAGCTGCCATCGTACACACCAAGCAGCCAAGTACACTGATTAGGAATCTTCCTCCAAATTATAAAACCAGTGGTAGAGGGATGATGGACACACATACTGTCTGTCTACTAGAATGCTGATCTTTCTAATGCTCTCAAGAAAGGTAACACAATTTTTGAAAAACAATAATTTAAGAGACAATTTGAACTACGGGCATAGTTTTGTAACATTCCAGAAGTCGTTGGTGTTTCTGTTCTAAACAGAATTTTTTCTGCATTCATCCATCAAGTAACAAGAAGTTATTAATGATTATAAATCATATTCCTTCATCAAATGCACCTGTCCTTCAAAATGGATTTCAATCAATAATGCCAGATAGACATCTTTAATTTCTAAAGGAGGAGGGGGCACTCACTGATTTACTTCCGGAGAAGACTCTAGATAGGTGAGTGGCATCATTAAGCCATTATGGTGGCTTTCTTATTTGCACTACCACCTATTTAACAAATCCAGATCATTACGTACGAAGAACATGGAAAATGTGCTTACATAAGGGGAAAGCAAGAGGAGAGAAAATGAAAATGGTGAGGGGGATATGAGATGACTTGTACTAGAGTCATTCCGAGGCTCTTGGGAGAGATTTCCTAGAGGGCTTGAAAAGTTTCCACCACCACAGAAGAAATATTGGTGAAATGCCGTTACACATGGATTTGGCAAATGAGAGGAAATAGTTGGCATTTGTAACAATAAAGTCAAGTCAGTTTAGAAAGGTGCTCAAGAAGATAATCTTCATTACAAGCCACGTTGCCTTAAGTCTTGGTTCTGGAAAAAGTTAAGCTATCAAGGAACTAAAATCTCAAAAATATTCAGAAATCTTTGAACTCATATAAAAGTTACAACTTGTTCTTTGAGTAATTAAAACATTAAGAACAGCTTAAAAGAAGAAAGAGCAAAAATATTCATTTATAAAGAACGTGGGCTCAAATATCAAAGTGTCTGTTCTAGTCTTTCAATATGTCAGAAAATATGGACTTTTCCCCTTTTCCCAACTTCTACACTGTTTCCTAGTATCTTTAGATGAGGAATCTGACATAACATAAAGTGAAGCTGCAACCAGAGAAACCAGCTTCATCATCCTGGCAGGAAGTGGACACTGATTGAGGCTGAGAACTTGAAAAGTGAAGGCTGTGAGAGGAAAGTACATAACTGTAGTCACATTCATCTGCTTCAGGACCCGAGTCAGAACCTAAAGTTCCACCGAGCAAAAATAATGTGATCTAATTTAGGGTTTACCCCAGGGATGCCACATGAACCTTCACGTTTGCTGAAAACAAACACATCTCTAACTTCTATGCCCTGTACCTGGAATAGAGCTTACGGCCTATTGCCTTTGTGTTCCTAGCCTGCTCTTTAAAAAAATAAATTGCAAGTGGTTTCCTGAAGTAATTCAAGGCAAAATGTTGAGACTGAACATGTTAAGGTCACAGTGCTTCAGAGAGAGTAGGAGAGTATGATTCTGATATTCATGACTTTTTAACTACAATCCTCTTCAGCCATTTGACAAGACTAAAGAATCCTTGATAGGTCTATCTTTTTTGAATCTCAGTTTCTCTAACTCTGAGAGCAAACAATAGTACTGACCTCTCCATCTCACAGATGGAAATAAGACTGTATCTGATAATAATTATAAAGATATTCTGTGATGAGCCCCAAGGTACTCTTAAAATCTGATTCATTTTTTAAAATTTATTTTTCTTTATATATAGCAATAAGCATATAAATTATAAACTTGCTTTAAAATTAGAAGGTAGAATGAGTTGAAGTTAGACCTCTAGGAAACTCTTGCAATGGAGATTACCAGGGAAGTCCTGGTTTCTAACACTTTCTGACATGATGACCTAACCCTGTATGCTAAAGCACATGATTAAGATTCCAGACCCTATGTCCTTAGGATGCATCAATTTAAAATTTAAGCCAAACTTCAACAGCCATCATATTTCTTTGATTTAGGAATTAACATTCTTAGGTATTCAATCAGTAAAGATTTAAAATCTGAGTATGTGCACAGGATACTTAGAGTCAAAAGATGGTAAATACGGCCTCTAGGGCTTCAGTTTTCATGGTGATGGGAAAACAACTTTTAACAGTAATGAATAATAATAATAATTATAAATAATTAAGGCTCAAATATGTGGAATTCAAGGATCCATTAAGCTTGCAATGGTCAGAGAAGGTTCCAGAGACAAGATGGACTGAGTGAGCCTTGAAGTACCACATAGAGAAACTAAGATCTGTGTCTCTACTACATTGTGTCCACCTAAGTATAGGGAGAAGGGTTAGCATTTTAGAACCTGGGCAGAGCATGAAACAAATGAACTAGCTAAACTGTCCACTATATTTCCATTCAGATCTGCATTTTTCCTGGGAAAGAGTAGGCCACTATAATTAACTGATGCTGCGGACCACCCTATCTCCTATTAAGAGAAAAGCAATGTCCAAGTGTTCTGTGTGGAAGACATCATCTACCATGCATGTGCATGTTCAAGCATATGGAAAAATAAAAATAAACTTTGTTGCAAATATTCAACTACTAAATAGCTGATTGATAAATATATTGGAAAGTCTGTATTAAGACAAGATGATTAGCCAGTTGACAGTAGTTGAAAGAAATCAAAACTGACCTCTAATTATTGGGTTTTTTTTTTCCTTTTGAGATGGAGTCCCACTCTGTCGCCCAGGCTGGAGTGCAGTGGTGTAATCTCACCCACTGCAATCTATGCCTCCCGGGTTTAAGCGATTCTCCTGCCTCAGTCTCCTGAGTAGCTGGGACTACAGGTGAGTGCCACCACGCCCGGCTAATTTTTGTAGTTTTAGCAGAGATGGGGTTTCGCTATGTTGGCTAGGCTGGTCTCAAACTCCTGGCCTCAGGTGATCTGCCTGCCTCTGCCTCTGCCTCCCAAAATGCTGGGATTATAGGTGTGAGCCACCAACCTGGCCTAATTATTGTTAGTAAGAAAAATAATTATTCAGACACTCCCTTACCTGTCTCTGGGGCCAAGAGGCTTTGAGAATGGCTTCAGTTCTAAAGAACACGAGGAGCTTGCTGTCCTCCTCAGTCAGGTGAAATGATTGCCCCAAAATCTGCAGCACGTGAATGCGGGGCCGCACAGGCCAGGAGTCATCAGCACAGAAAGGCCGCAGCCACTCCAGCAGGTCCTCAGATGAAACCAGCTCCTCTCTGCAGGGCAAAATTCAGAGGTATGTGTAAACTCCTAAGTCTTATTTTCCCCCTTCCAGTAATCAAATGTGGTCACCGACCTAACCCTTGTTTGCTAGATGACTTCATCTTTTTCCTCTTGAAAGGAAAAATTTTGGTTTTTTAATGGCTTAAAGCAAACTGTATTAGATATTTAAAATCTATGTAAAATGAACATAATTTTTAAACAGCACCTTATTTAAATGAATTATATAAAGCAGACACATACCCTTGGCTAGTTTATTTCAAAATTTTATAACTAGAAAGACTTATTTCTGTTAATAATACCAATAGTACAAGATTCCATTGTAGTTATTTTATATACATGATTACTAGTTGACAGTAATTAAGCAAAGTAGGTATCACAAGTTACTTTTTCCAGCTGAACCAACAAACTTCAGGGAAGTGATATAATATGCCCACACAGATGTATAATAGTGTGGTATGACCCCAAAGCTCAAGTTCATTCTACCACTTTTCCCAGATGATTAGAATTTCAATATGTTGTAAGACTTATCAAATTTTATACTACAAAAGCAAAATATGAACACTTGGTTATCATAGGACTGTGGAGTTTAAAATGACTCAGGAAAGGGGACAGTGTGTACAATGCTCCATCTAGTACTGGAATCTCTTTTCCTGTAACCCCAAATGAATCTTATTTGATTATTTGATTATTATCTATTACTCTTAAGGGGTTATCCATAGAGAAGACTCACTTCCGCAGAGGCTCAGAGACCCACGCTAAAGCACTGAATTATACAGGTTTTGTTGTAACTAGATCCTTATGAGGCTTTTAGCTATAAATCATCTAGACTGAGTGCTGGTCTAACTTACCTTAAATCAAATCCCATGCTCTGATAAGATTACAAGACTTTTTCTTTAAACTTCTGAGAATAAAATTCTACAATGCCACTGAGCATGTCTCTCAGTATGTATTATTTAATATACTTGTCAAATGCTATCTTATGGCAATTTAAAAGACAGAATTATTTGTATTTAAGAGTAAAGGAAACTACAACACATTGTAGACACTGGTTTAAGAGTTTCCTAAATGTAGCAAGTCAGTTGTTAATTTTATCTTTAAGACTCCTTAATATTTATCAGAAATGGAAATAATTAGGGTGCAAAAATAGAATGCTACAAATATTTCTGGTGAACCTTTTGCAAGGTGAACAGACAGCACAATGCAATGGAAAGACCATTAAAAAAAAAATCTGATGGTCCTAACTGAATCCTGGCCACAGATTTTTCTAAGAACTCTAGATAAAAATCATGAATATTATCCTTCCCAGGTTATAGTGACACAGACAAAGGTCCCAAGAGTGTGTCCCCTGGAGTCTGTGAAACCAAGATAGCATTTACAAAGCACCTAGCAAATTATGTGGCACAGAGGAAGTACTTAATAAACAGTAACCATCATTGTCATAATAAGAATCATCACAATAATTATCAGCAGCATCAAAGCACTATAGTTTGTGCTTAATGATACAGAGATTTAAAAAATTACATGGTCTCTGCCCTCAAAGAACTAATAATACCATGGAACAGCAAGACTTTAAAAGTGTCTATTATCCAAATCACTAATATAAATGTGAACAACTATTTTGGAGGAAGAGTGAATAGAACCGCGAAAGGCGTCAGAGAGGACGAGGCATCTGAACAGGATCACAAAGGATAATTAGGATGTATAAAAATGGAAGTGTGGGAAAATATAACCCAGACATAGAACAGCGAGAAAAAAACAGCAAGAGTTCCAAGGACAAAGAATGTTCAGGGACCGATTAAATCACAGATGTGTGGGTGGTAAATTAGGTGAGGAAAAGCTAAGGAAGGATAGGCCTTCTCACCTAGGTAACCAAGAGACTGAATACAAGGCTGAAAAGGTGGTGCAGTTTAATTCTTTGAAAGCACAGGCTCTGGAGGTGTCGGGCCCAGACCCAGTGCTCACCTCTGCCACTTCCTGACAATGTTACTTTGACCAAGAAGTCACTCAATAGAACAGAGCCTCAGTTTCCTTATTTGTATACTGGAGATGGATGGCGACACTTTCCTCATGGGGTTGTTGAGAAATTAAACAGAAACATAAAATAAAATAAAAAAAAATGCAAGACATGTAATACAATGTCTGGCATACAACTAAGTGCTTCAATTAAAAGCAACCATTATTATTAAGGATATCTGATTTTTTTTTTTTGCATGAAATGGGAATTATAGAGGATTTCGGAGCAGTGAAACATCAAAATCATGTTAGTGATTAGAGAAATGTATGGGCTGGGGCAGACTAAAGCACTTTTGATGAAGGCGTGAAGCCGTCTAATTCAGGAAGAAAGCAATTTAAAGCCCACTTCTGACAATCAGTCCTAACCAGTTTCACATAAAATGAAGCTGACTTTTTTGGCCCTCCTACCCAAGTGCCAAGAAGAGATAAGTAGAAAAAGCTAGAATGTGAGGAAGCGGTTGTCATGAAGACATGTTGGAAGTCCCCAATATGGTGCACAAGAATGAAACAATATTAATAATAACTTCTGAAGGCTTACTATGCACCATGAATTACACTTCATCACGACTATCTTTTCCTTGTATGCTGTTATCGTCTCCAATTTGTTGATGAGGTAACAATCTTGGATTTAAGAATTTACCTATGGCATTGAGTTGGATGACGTTTATCTAAAATTTTTAAAAAGATAAAAATAAAAAGTTTGTCCAAGGTCACATAGTAAGTAGTGGCACCAATATCTGAACTTGAACTAACTGCCTGCCTTGTCAATTTCTACACAATGTTACTGAACCAAACAGGTATATTCCAGAACAGTGTGGCAGCAGATTAAAATTACTCAGCTATGATGAGATATCGATTATTACTATAACATTTTTCAAGTCATTAAATCAAATTAGTTCCTTTTACATTACAACTTACTGTGCAGTTAATAACATTTGACATTTTAGAGGAACATGCTCTTATTTTGTGTTGATAGTTCAAATACATAATAAAATTGTGAGAACCTCTTCCTAATATAGAAGCATTATGTTCTAGAAGCACCATGTCATAGATGCACTTCACTAACAGTGGTGCTCGATAAAACGACACAGAAATGAAAGGTTGCTCTTTATTAAAAGCTGTCAAGAACACGGACTAGACACTATCTCCTGAAGATTTTAGTTTCAAAATTGCTTACATTTTGATTTCAAATTGAGTTCTTAAAATTCAGTCACTCTTATGGTTCAGCAAATATACAAACAAATACACACAAACATACACACAGGGAAACAGAGAGCAAGAACCGTGATAAAATGTTGACTGACAAATCAAGGGGAAGAGTATATTGGTATTTTTTTTTTTAATCCTTGTCATTTTTATAGGAGTTTGAAGTTTTTCAAGATAAACAGGTAAAAAATAGCAATGATAACTTTTATGATGTAAAAAACTAGAATAGGAAGAAGGAAAGTGATTCCATTTCTCATCTTTTCTGAAAGCAAGGAGAGGACTTGATGAATTTAAAAATTAAAAAAGAATAGCATTATTTCAAAGCATACTTACTTCACTATAAGGGTAATACAATTGATTTTAAAAAGTCATAAAAATACATTTTGGGAGGCTGAGGCAGGTAGATCAAGAGGTCAGGAGATAGAGACCATTCTGGCCAACATGGTGAAACCCTGTCTCTACTAAAAATACAAAAATTAGCTGGACGTGGTGGCACATGCTTATGATCCCAGCTACTTGCAAGGCTCAGGCAGGAGAATCGCTTGAACCAGGGAGTCAGAGGTTGCAGTGAGCTGAGATAATTCCACTGTGCTCCAGCCTGGTAACAGAGACTCCATCTCAATTAAAAAAAAAGTCATGAAATAGAAGAGAAAATCTCTCATAATTTCACTATAAACACATAGAGAATTGCTTCCACCTTTTTCCCTATAAGGAGGATTGGGGAGGGGATATTATACTGCAAAGGATCATTTAGTACACTGTTTTTAAAAACTAGCTAATAAAGGAAACACACATGTAATCAGTTTTGATCCAAAAGATAAGAAGTCATGTAGAATACACGGATAGCTCTATTAACAGAAAAGAACAAGAGCAGCAACAATGACAACAAAAATATGTTCACCGAATGACTAATTTGAGGCTGTGTTACTCTGAAGCAGAATGACTATTCAGCTGGCTTGTCCCTACAATGTAATGTAGCCTGAAAGGACATTCCCAGAAGTACAAAACAATGGAAGGGAAATGTCAACCAAACAAAGGAAATTACTGAATCAAAGCAAGAAGACAGATTTTAAGAATATAAATAAGTGAATCCTCAGTAAGAGAATTTTTGGGTTCTGCACAGCATACACATACAAAGACAACCCAAACTTAAATTCAAATAGTTAAGGTCCATTAAAGGAGATGGTAAATATAAAAGCATTTTATAAATTATGATGCACTAATCAAAATAAAATGTTCTTATTTGAGAATGCAAGAAAGCAAGCCTACATTCAAGCAAGGAAAACACACACATTTGAGATTTCTTTTAAATGTAAATGCCATCGAATTTGAATGCCTGAAGGGACATTAGGTCTCTTTCATATTGAAAGAATCTGGCAACCAGATTTTGTGGCTGGCTTGCATAGCAGATGCCAATGCTTCAAAATTAAGGAATTTCACAGACATATACACAGAGTCAGGATGTTCCAGCTCCTGTTTAAAAACTGGATGACAGGAACACAGTGGCAAAAACAGGCTGCGGTCAAGGTAGCAGCTGCCTCCTTTAGACAAGGCCTGGCTGAGCCTTCTACTTCCCCCCAGGCTCTCCCACTGCCTACCTCCCCTGAAGCCCAGTGGAGTGGGGGAGGAGTACATACAAGTGAGCTAACAGTGAGGGACACCAACACTCATTCCACTTAGGTCCCATGCCTCCATTAATGAACTGACCCACATACTATGCACACTTTCCTCACGACATATGGAGCAGGTGGGGCAGATTATTTCCCAGGAGAATGTCTTCTATTTATTAGCTCCCATGAAGCAATCAGGGGCAATGGGCAAGGAATAAGAGACAACCGCAAACAAACCAATGCGTGAATGACACTGCAGCAATATAAAAAGGGTGACTTTAAGAAAATCATCATCAAGTTATATTAAAAGAAAAATTCCTGGGGATGAATGCCAAGTGTGGGTGAAGGGGAGGAAGGCAGCAAAACACACTGCCATGTGTGTACCTATGCAACTATCTTGCACGTTCTGCACATGTACCCCAAAACCTATAATGCAATAAAAATTTAAAAAAAAAAAAAAAGAAAATTTCTGGAAGAGTAAGGATTTTGGTATGTATACAATTCCAATCTCAGAGCTTGACTCCTGATAAGTACTAATAACTTCTTTGCGGCTGCTTTCAAATATATGCCAACCCAGAATATCTTCCTGGGTTCCTGGAGAACTGTAGGCATAATGAAAATAAGAAAATAAAAGAGTATCTTGCTGGGCTTCACTCGTCAATGAAAGCGTGGGCACACGTTGCTGTAACACGGCAGAGCTGATAGTAGTAAATATGGCCTGAAGTGATCTAAGAAATACTGCAGTAACAGAGTGGATCCACCATCCTTGGATGTGACCATGGCTTTCAGGAGGGCTCAACCCTACAGAAAATAAGGCCCCAGGCACTGCAGGTGCTCAGAGAACACTGGATGATTTACTTTGCCTCACAGAGCAGGAAGAGGAAAATAAAAATCAGATTCAATTTGCTCTAGGAAGGCCGTTCTTTCTTCTCTTTTATTTTTCTCTCTCTTTCTTTTCACTTTAAAAATATGTGAAATCCCTAGATAATAGCAAAGAGTTTAATAAAGTCTGAATTATGTGATACTGTTCAATATTTATATGAAACTTGAAGGCAGCTGAAGCTGACACCGTGGTGAAGTAGCAATTCAAACAATCAAAACCCCCCAAAACTCAATAGTTTTGAAGAAAATCTTTCTTCTTTTTTTGAATATTGCACACAGGAATTCTGCATTAATTACCTGTTATCTGAGTGAATTTAATTCTGCACATCCTTTTGAGAATCACGAATATACTAGCTCATGCTTGTGAGACATTCTTGTTACGAAGATTTTAAAGCTAGATGAAGGCAAGAAGTAGAAAGGGAAATAAGGCAAAGGCAAAGAGAAGCACGTCAAAGCCACAAGAAAGGTGGCAGAAGTTATGCCTAGGACCTTGCTACTCAAAGTTCTTCCACGGACTGGATATCACTTGGGAGCTGGTTAGAGATGGAGAATTTCAGGCCCCGCCCAGACCTACTCAATCAAAATCTGTATTTTAATAAGATCCCCAGGCAATTCCTATGCAGAATTAACTGTGAGAAGCACTGCTTTACTTTCCTGTGCTGGCTCTTTAATGTCAAATGGAGGTGATATGGTGAGAGAAATGCATACCTCTCTGAGCTTCATTTCCTAAACTATGAAATGAAGATGACAATTTCTGTATGATAAGGTTGTTCTGAGTTACTGAATAGCACCTTTCCAAAGTCTTGGCATAGAGGAAGTAGATGTTCATTAGGATTTTTTACTTGTTTGCTTGTTTTTAAAATATTTGATAGCAGTATTTTCTTAATTCCAGGTTTAACAGATACATTCTTTTAGAACATTCTTAGCTGTTGAATTTTTTTAAAAAAAGACTTATTTTTCTTAAGCAAACAAACTAATTCTTGACACAAACAGGAAACTGATATTATATTCTTTAAATTTATGTTACAAATATACATAAGATAGCATATACATGCAAAAAATAAATTTCATATGCACAAATAATTGATTCCTTTGTCCTACCTATAATTGTAGATGTTATGAAAGGTCTTTGGCTAATTTAAAATCCTTAAAATACTCAACTCTCGTGTCTAGAGTCAAGAATATGATTAAACTGAAAAGAAAGCCATCTGTACAGGTGGCCTGTCTAGGTGTTATAATTTTAAGTTACTTAATATAAGCACAGATAAAAGAAGAGGAAAAGAGAACTTTCTGGGTGAGGCAGAAGCTGCAGACAAAGAGTGAATGATTCTAACACATTTTTTTGTGGAGTCTTCAGGATTTTCTATATAGATGATCATGCTGTGTGCAAACGGACAATCTGACTTTCTCCTTTCCCATTTGGATGCCTTTTACTTCTTTCTCTTGTCTTACTGCTCTGAATAGAACTTCTAGTGCTATGTTGAACAAAAGTGGTGAAATGGGCATCCTCATCTTGTTCCAACCTGGGAGGAAAAACTTTCAGCTTTTCCTCATTAAGTATGATGTTAGCTCTGGGTTTGACACAGATGATCTTTACTGTGTTATGTTCCTTCCATATTCAGCTTCTTGAGTTTTATCATGAAGGGATGTTGAATTTTATGGAATGCTTTTTCAGCAAGTATTGTGAATTTAGTCAAGCTGCAGATACAAAATCAATATACAAAAATCAGCAGCATTTCTATATGACAATAGCAAACAATCTGAAGAAGAAATTAAGAAAGCAATGTCATTGATAAGACAGCTGTGAAAAAAATACTTAATAATAAACTTAACCGAGGAGGTAAAGGACCTCGACAATGATAACTATAAAACACTGATGAAAAAATGGAAGAAGACACAAATAAATGGAACAATATTCCACGTTCATGGATTTGAAGAATACTGTTAAAACATCCATGATACCCAAAGTGACTTACAGATTCAATGCAATCCCTATCACAATATCAATGGCATTCTTCATACAAACAGAAAAAAAATCTTAAAATTCATATGGAAAGGCAAAAGACCTTGGATACCTAAAACAAACACAGCTGGGGGCATCACACTGCTTGACTTCAAATATACAACAAAGCTATGGTAATCAAAACAGCATGGTAGTGACATTAAAAACAGATACACATACAAATGGAACACAATAGAGAACCAAGAAATTAATCCATGCACTTACAGCAACTGTTTTTTGACAAAGACTCCAAGAACATACACTGGAAAAAGGACAATCTCTTCAATAAATGGTGCTGGGAAAATTAGATAACCACATGAAAAAGAATGAAACTGGACGTCTCTCACCATATATTACAAATATCAACTCTAAATGAATTAAAGACTTAAATGTAAAACCCAAAAACATAAAACTACTAGAAGAAAACATAAGACAAACATTTTATAAAATTGGACTGAGCAAAGATATTTTGAATAAGACCTCAAGGGCACAGGCAACAAAAGCAAAAACAGATATTACTTTGAATTACATCAAACTATAAAGCTTTATATATCAAAGGAAACAATCAAGTGAAGAGACAACCTATATAATTGGACAAAGTATTTGTAAATTATACATCTGATAAGGCATTAATATTCATGATATACAGGGAACTCAAACAACTCAATATAAACAATATGACTTAAAAGAAGCAACAGAGCTGAAGAGCCATTTCTCAAAAAAAGACACACAAACACCCAATAAATATATGGGGAAAAAAATGCTCAACATCACTAATCATCAAGGAAATGTAATCAAAATGACAATGAGTTTTCACTTTCCCCCAGTTAAGACAAAAAATAACAAATGTTGGCCAGGATGCAGAGAAAAGGGGACCCTTATACACTGTTGACAGGAATGTAAATTAGTTGCTGTTATGGGAAACAGTATGGAGGTGTCCCTAAAATTGAAAACAGGACTACCATTTGATGTAGCAATCCTATTACTGAGTATATATCCAAAGGGAATGAAATCGGTATGCTGAAGAAACTTCTACACACCCATGTTTATTGCAGTGCTATTCACAACAGCCAAGATATGGAATCAACCTAAATGCCCATCTAATGTTCATGGATAAAGAAAATATCATATATACAAATACTATTCAGCCACAAAACAGTGGAATCCTGTCATTTGCAGTAACATGCATGAACCTGGAGGACATTATGTCAAGTGAAATGAGCCAGGCACAGAGGCAAATATCATATGATCTCACTCATATGTGGAATCTAAAAAAGTTGATTTCATGGAAGTGGGAGTAGAATGGTGGTTACCAGAAGCTGGGAGTGAAGTGTGGGGTACTGGGAGAAGATGTTCAATAGGCACAAAGTTACAGTTGGGCAGAAAGAGTAAGTTTTGGTGTCTTATTTATATAGCAGGATGAATTACAGCAAATACCAATGTATTGTATATTTCAAGATCACTAGAAGAGAAGAATTTGAATGTTGTCACCACAAAGAAATGATAAATGTTTAATGTGATGGATATGGTAATTATACCAATTTTATCATTATACTATGTATACATTCATTGAAATATTATGGACCAGATGTGGTGGCTCATGCCTATAATCACAGCACTTTGGGAGGCTGAGGTGGGCAGATCACGTGAGGTCAGGAGTTCAAGACCAGCCTGGCCAACATGGTAAAACCCTGTCTCTACTAAAACAAAAATTAGCTGGGCATGATGGCAGGCACTTGTAATCCTAGCTACTCAGGAGTCTGAGGCAGGAGAATCACTTGAACCCAGGAGGCGGAAGTCGCAGTGAGCCGAGATCGCACCATAGCACTCTAGCCTGGGCAACAATGCGAGACTCAGTCTCAAAAAAAAAAGAAGAAAAAGAAACATTACACTGTACCACATAAATGTGTACAATTATTATGTGTAAATTATATGATATAAAAAATTGAGTTAAAGCAAATAATATTTGCAGCAACATAAAAAAGACAAAAGGATATGTCGGCTGGGTGTGGTGGCTCATGCCTGTAATTTCAGCACTTTGGGAGGCTGAAGTGGGTGGATCACCTGAGGTAAGGTGTTCGAGACCAGCCTGCCCAACATGGCAAAACCCCACTCTACTAAAAGTACAAAAATCAGCCAGGCATGGTGGCAGGCACCTGTAATCCCAGCTACTTGGGAGGCTGAGGCCGGGACGTGGAGGTTGCAATGAGCCGAGATCGCGTCATTGTACTCCCTTGGGCAACAAGAGCGAAACTCCATCTCAGGAAAAAAAAAAAAAAGAGATGAAGAAGATACGTGAGTAATGCATAAAGTGCTTAAAAAGAAATTAGGTACATAATACTGCCAGGCACATTACTGGGAAGAGAAACCCAAACAAAGAGTGTCAGGTTAAACTGCAGATTCAAAAAGTACTTACCAAAATTAAAGTTATGGCTTTGTCTTTCTTCTATTTTTTAGGCAAAAGAAAGAAAAGTTCACTGAAGTTTTTTTGTTATTGTTGTTAAGAAGGCTTTGTTATTCTGTGTCTCTAGAATAAAAAGTAAGATCTTGTTCTGCTTCTCCACTCCCTAACATCTTCTTCGAACCTTAAAAAATAGTCTGTATTAGAGTGAGTCTCAAATTGGATTCTTCTGTATATGTGGCTAGAAATTCACTAAGAGAACACACTGCCTTTTAATATTCTTGAGATGTCCCAGTCAGACAAGACTAAGTAGCCCAATTTAAAGGGGCCTAAAACAGTACCTGTTGAGACTCTTTCATCTTGGGAGGCCAGGATCCAGAGTCAGCCTGGCCTGAGAAGCTGCGCTGCTGAAGGTAGCTCCCTGGGAGCTGATGGCTGAGAACTCACTGACAAGCTGGGAATGAGACAGCAGTGAGATGGGCCCTGGGAGGAGGGTGTTCCCCACGTGGCATCTCTGCCTGCTCTGCTACCTGCTGCATGTGCAGTTGCTCAGGCAGCTTCCTCAGCCTGGAATACCCTCATCTGCCTTCTCCAAACAGACTCTTCTTTCACTGACCTGCTCTGTGTCACCCCTGTGTATCCTGCCCCACTACTCCCTCCACTCTGCCTTCTGTACAGCACAGTGACAATGGCTACAGGCCAGCTCATCTCCCAGGCAGGACTGTGAACTCCTTTGGGTTAGAGGTTATTTCTTACCCATGTGACCCCTTTGTGGCTTAACATACAGAATGGCACACAGTAAACCCAATGAATCATTCATTTCTTTTTAAAATGTGGGGCCTAAATAAGCCACTGCTACAGGGACTTTGCAATATGAAGAACTATAAGCAAAGGGATTTAGAAACACTGCCAGGTAAAAGGCACAGGAAGCAGAGGTCCCTGCTTGCAGTGATTTTCCATCTTCACCTTCATAGCTCATTCTATAGTCTGTCACTCAAACCTTGTGCACAAAGCAACAAAGGGAAATAGACTATGAAGGCATCAGCATCTGAGTACTACATTATCATTTAGAGCCCAGGTGGAATCCTGGTTCTATTTCCCAGCTCTATGACTCTGGGCAAGTCAATTCCTCTCTCTCAGCTTTTAGGTCCTCTGAAAATGGCAACAACATATACAGCCGTTAGAAATAATCATCAAAGTAATCATTAAATCTACCAAGATCAATGGAAAGTGTTAAAATGGCAAGTAAATAAGACAGAATACAAAAGTTTAGACATTTAAATTGAAACAATATGAAAGGATATCTGTACCTGAACAATAACTGGTAGGTAACATGCAAATAAAAATAATTATATTACCAAATGGAACTATGGGGAGTTTTATCAAACCCATCTTCATTATACTCTATCATATTTTCAATTAAAAAAGGAAAATCAGGGAGAGGTCTTGTGTGGCTGACAGGGATATTAGGCATAGGAGAGACCTCTGTAAACTTCAAGGACATGCATAACTGTTCATCTGTGGTTGCTTTTTCTTATCAATACCACTGTACCTGAATGATAAATTCTTTCTAAAAGTCCTTTCTAAAAATAGCATCCTTCTAGGCTTATAAAGCCTGTATACTTTGAGGCCTAAAACAAGGCAGAGTTTTTTCTTTTTCTTTTTTAAGAATAATATATACACTCACTCTAGGAATTTCCATACTTAATCGATACAGTTAATGTGCTGGAGATGAGAATCCCTTATCTTGTAGGAAGCTCAGAGCAGTTTCTGCCCTGACAGAATGATTATTATTTCTAATGGCTATGAAGGAGGCAAGAGAAAACAATGCTCTCCATGGCAAGCAGGACCTGGAGCCAGTGGGGTCAGCACAGAGCTAAGAACACCACGTCTCTAGGTGCAGAGCCGCTCTTTTCCCATGTAGGTCCTCAGTTCTTCCTTCAGAAAACACCTAAAAACGTGGCTTAGTCTTGGAAGCCTCATACATAAGAGCAATTCTAAGACTCTGAGGAAAGCCATTTAATGAAGAAAGCCACTTAATAATACTATTCTAGTCTTACCCCTTGTCCACACTGGCGTGGACCGCTGCAACAACACCTTCCAGGACCTTCAGTGGGTCCCTTGGCCCACCAAGGTCAGCGCTGCCTCCACTGTGAAGAGAGAGAAACTGATTCAGAAAAGGATCACGCAAGTCTCAGAAATAAACTTAGTATTCACATATTCAAATGAACCTGGTTGGATTTTGGCATATTATACCGCCTGCCCATAGTCATTTGTGCTATGTGATTATTTACAAATGTACCAAGCCCTACACTAGGTACTAATGAAACATTCTCTGCCCTTAAGGAACTCAGTCTAATATATGCACCTTTTCCTATCAAGAGAATAACACAATCTACTTGCACTGTGTCATTCAAAAAATATTCGTTGAACTGAACATTAAATGTATGAGCTAGTTTAAGTATTAAATGTAACAATGATTTAAATCCTCCAGTTGAAGTTTTTTAAAAAAGCACTAATATTTACTTGCTACTAATAAGTACCAGGCATTGCTAAACAGTTCACATATATTCTGCCACATATTAAATGCAACACCCTATGAGACAAGTACTATTATTTTGCCCATTTTACAGATGTTATGTGTAGAACCTAGTGAATCCTGAAAATGCACTAAAGGAAAAAAATATTTTAGATAAGTTTTTCAAATAATTTAATGATATAAATCAACTATTAGATTCAGTTACTCTCACGTGCCTACTAAATTTTATTAACTTCCTAAAAGGTAAATGTTATGAATATTGTCAATAAAAAATTATTTTCCTTAGAAACAGACGCAGCCGAATTCCTTAAGTTCCCTTTTCCTTCCATTGCTGGAAGATTTAATTCACATTTATTGAATGTCTTCTGTGTGCCAAGTATACCATTTACTGCATCAGAACCAAATCTTTAGTGGTAGAATTGGATGCAGGGAAAGAGAAGTATAATTTATGTCAAAAATTTATAAATGTAAAACTATTTCATCATATTTTAATTATTCATGAAACTGGGCAATTTTTAAGAAATAAGCTAAATTCATCAAAAACTAATTTTCTAAAATGCATATTTTGGTGAGCTCCCTCGAAAACTTGGTTTAACAAATAACTGGGGTGAAGGATGCAGCAAACCACCATGGCACATGTATACCTGTGTAACAAAACTGCACATTCCACACATGTACCCCAGAACTTGAAGTATAATAAAGAAAAGGCCGGGCGCGGTGGCTCAAGCCTGTAATCCCAGCACTTTGGGAGGCTGAGGCGGGTGGATCACGAGGTCAAGAGATTGAGACCATCCTGGTCAACATGGTGAAACCCCGTCTCTACTAAAAATACAAAAAATTAGCTGGGCATGGTGGTGCGTGCCTGTAATCCCAGCTACTCAGGAGGCTGAGGCAGGAGAATTGGCTGAACCCAGGAAGCGGAGGTTGCAGTGAGCCAAGATCGCGCCATTGCACTCCAGCCTGGGTAACAAGAGCGAAACTCTGTCTCAAAAAAAAAAGAAAGAAAGAAAGAAAGAAAAAAAAATAATAAAAAGATAACGAGAATCCAAAAGGTACAAAATGTGGCCAAAACATATCTGTCACCATTTGAAAGAGGACACTGGTTCTTATAATGGACATCTAAAACTCATAATAAGCAAACAATAAAATAAAGCTTTATTAATTTGAAATTTGTTCTTTTAAAAATGTTATAAAATTGTATATATCTCCCTATATATAAAATTGATAGATACCTCAGAGCATTAAGGTAAAAACTGTATGAGGCTGGGATAATTAAACTGATAAAGGCTCATTTGATTTCAGTTCAGCTGCAGAAAACTGACATGCATTTAATCAAAAAGTTCCTCAAGAGCAATACAGAATTAAAAGGAATGCTTAAAAGGAGAATAAATTAAACATAACTAAATCTTTTAGCCTAATTGCATTATTCGCAGAAAGTACTTGATGCCTCATTATTTTCTTAGCTTCATTTTTCCCTCTTTTCCCTCTTGGATGCATTCCTACAAAGGTACCTGAATATTGACACAAAGCAAGAATTTCTCAGTTGTCAGTTCTGTGCCATTAATTGCAGGTAAATAATGTCTAAAGACACTTCACAGATGTCTAACTTCATCAGTATATGATTAACTTTGCCTTGTGTTTTTCAAAAGAACCTTCTGGGAACCACTTTCCCACTACTACTAAGAATGAGAATTAGAAATGGTAAGATCTGAAAAATCATATTGAAGCCACAGGACAGTCTGAAACTTACTTACCTGTGTCAAATGCCATTTTGGCTTTTCCCTTATTTCAAGAGAAGACTGTAAAAGGAGGTCCAACCAGAAATTACGTAGCTTCTTAAGATGTCATACACAATACCAACAATGAGACATTTCATGGTCTCCATTCCGAAGACATAAGACTACAAGAACTCTAAAAATAACCTCTCACTTTTGTAAAGTCCTTCAATATTTATAAAATGCTTTTACATACATGATGATAGTTTAGCAACCATTAGCAGGCACCATTACTGACAAAGTGTCACCTCAGGTTTTCCGCAATGACTACTTTCTAGCTTACCTCAATGCAGAAATTATTTTCATTATTGCACTCTGCACTATATCCTTGGGAGAGATATCAAGAGGACCAACTGCCACCTCTAGCAGCTGCTGAATCATTCCTAGAGGCTGACCATCTAAACAAATAGCCACGGCTTGATCACGAAGTTTCTCTTTTTCTGATCGGGACAGATCATAGAGGTAACTGTATTTTTGCAGGGTTTCCTGTAAAGACATGGTAATCAACTCTTAAGTAATAAACAGAAATTAAATGTATCTACATGCACAAAGTGAAACATAGTTAGATCCTAGAACCAAATACATGACAAGCAGCAATGCCATACCACAGAGCATGCATTAGTTAGTTACTAAGGGCTTAGCCTCCAGGATCACCCATGTTTGAGGGCAAATTCTGGCTTTACTATTCATTGGTTAGCAGGCCTTTGTGATCTCCAATTTCAACATCTATAAAATGAGGATGAGAAAAATAGGGTTGTGTGAATAGAGGATATTGCAAACATTAACTGAGATAACATAAAAGTTAGTACTTTAGCACTCCAGGAATAAAGTAATGCTCAAAAGTATGAGCTTTTCTATTATTATTATTATTACTAATGCACTACAATCACATAACATTCATAATCAATTGAGCTACAACTGTGTAATCCCAGGTATCATACATAAGTTATCTAAATTAATACTTGTAATAACCCTGCAAGAATTTTTAGTTTCATGTTATAAAAAAGGAAACTAAAGACCAAAGAGATTAAGTAACTTGACCAAAGTCACATGGTTACCAATTAGCAGAGCTTAGAACCCAAAAGTCTATTCCCCAGCCCTAGGCCTCACTGCCTGCCTCTCTTCGATAATTTCTGTAAAAACAAATGTTATAACAAATAATTTAGGAAACAAGAGGCAAGCTATTTTTTTTTGGCATACCAAATACAGTCACTTAATAACAATTTCCAGATTTTTCATAGTTTCCTTTGTCATCCTGCGTATACTGTTTTGTCTTTCAAACCAACCATGTGAGAAATCTGAATATTAATTGAATATCTGATATCAAAGGATGTCTGTTAATTTCTTTGCTAGTGATCATGTTCTAGTGGTTATTTTAAAGTATCTTTTAGAGACTGACAGGGAAGTATTTATGAATAAAATGAAAATATGATTGCGATTTGCTTCACAATCCACAAGAGCAAGGTAAAGGAAGGCAGTGGGATGCATGAAGATTGGGCACGTTTCGGTAACTGTTGAAGCTGGAAGTTGGGCACATAAAGTATCATGTTACTATTCTGCCCACTGTGAAAGTCTCTATTTCATAAAAATCCCTATGAGTTAAGCAGGGCAATTCCTAGTATCCTCACCTAAGAGAAGAGGGAACTGAGGCTCTATAGGATGAAGGCCTTTAACTTTTATTAAATTAACCTTCATGAGGATATAAGATTTTTTTAATGGGTATATAATTAAGGAAGCTAAAATGAAGGTCTGAACTATGAAAGGGAAAATGCATGGGATTGAAGGTTATTTTCAGCTTTTGCTATAAAAGTTGCCTTAATAAAATTAAATAATGTCTAATTTAAGAACCTCAAGAGTTTCCTATTATGGACCATCCAAAGTCTGACTGAGTAGTACTCACAAGTAGCTATATGGTACTTTATATCATATCTTAGATGAAACAAACATGTTTTTATCAATAATCTCCTTGAATCCCCATAAACTATTCTAGGCAATGGAAGATAATACTTGTGGCTAGGTCTGGTGGCTCACACCTGGAAGGCCAAGGTGGGTGCATAGCTTGAGCCCAGGACTTTGAGACCATTCTGGGCAACACGACAAAACTCTGTCTCTATAAAAAATACAAAAAATTAGTTAGGTGTGATGGCATATACCTGTAGTCCCAGCTACTCAGGAGACTGAGGTGGGAGTATTACTTGAGCCCAGGAGGTAGAGGCTGCAGTCAGTGAGCCAAGATCACATCACTGTACTCCAGCCTGGGCAACAAAGTGAGACCCTGCCTCAAAAAAAGAAGGAAAAGGGAAAGGGAAAGGAAAAGGGAAAGGAGGAGGGAAGTGGGGATGGAGGGAGGGAAGGAGGTAGAGAGGGGGTAGGGAGGGAAGGGAGGGAAGGACAGAAAGAAGGAAAGAAGGAAAGAGAAAGAGAGTGAGAAAGAAAGAAAGAAAAAAGAGAGAGAGAGAGAAAGAGAAGGAAGGGAGGGAGGAAGAGAGGGAAGGAGGGAGAGAAGGAAAGAAGGAAAGAGAAAAGAGAGAGAGAAAGAGAGAAGGAAGGAAGGGAGGGAGGGAGGAAGAGAGGGAAAGAGAGAAAGAAGGAAAGAAAAAAGAGAGAGAAAGAGGAAAAGAGAAAGAAGGAAAGAGAGAGAGAAAGAAAGAGAAAGAAAAACAGAGGGAGGAAGAAAGGAAGGGAGAGAGAGAGAAAGAAAGAGAGAGACAATACTTGTTTCAAAGAGTAATGACAAATTCTCTGGGTTTTAAAAAGTATATTAAAAATAATATGAATTTTAAAATAATTTTAAATGTGTTAATTTAAAAAATAAGTACTTAAAAATTTACACTAATAAGTATAAATCACTTTTCCTTGAAGATTCTAATTTTATACTAGTTCTCATAATTATGAACTGTAGTACTGTAAAAGTCAATAGGATAAAATCAAGATTGGTAAAGCCAATTTATTACCTGCAAAAGCTTGTACATTGTTCATACCATTATTTAACATTATTCATCAGACAGATAAATAGGCACTCCCAAACACAAAATGAAATAATATTTCTTTCAAACTTTTAAGTTCTTCTCATTATCTTTTCAATAAGGGCTTTGCATTTATGTCATGTACAAATTTTGAAGTCTCCCATTTGCTCATTATCTGAACCCTCCATTGACTGATCCTTCTAGTCATTCTACAAGGCAAGAATACAATTCAATAAATGTGTAAGGTTTAAGAAAAATGAAATAGGAGATTAATGGCACCTTATTAGGTTCAGTTACTATAGTATTAAAGGAAAAATGAAATATTATTCATGTATCTAAGCACTGTTTTCACTTATAAATACTAAGCACTGTTTCCAGTTATGGAAACTATTATCTCAGCTCCCACAATTGTTAGAATATAGAAAAAAGTCTCTCAGGGCCTCAGAGAGCTTCTGATTTCATCGGCCAGTCCTAACACCTGGGTCTTCAAACCTCATCAAGGGCAGGGGACCCTGAACTTTATGATGGTGTTTCTGAGACACCAAGGAACTAGAAACCAACTAGGAACAGTTTCAGTAGTCAAAAAATTCCTCTCAATAATGAAGTTATATTTTATTTTGGAAACATGCAACATAAAAACAGGATAAGGGTATACATTTAACAAAAAGCAGGGTAGACATAAAAGGCTATTTCTGATTTTTTCTGAAAATTAGGGGGAAAAACAAAACCAAAATTTTATTTTTTATTTATTTTTTCTACCAGCTAGAAGTAAAGCCTGAGAATGACCATCTTCTCATTTCTTAATTTTAGAGACCACTCCCCCAACTCCAGGCAGCTATACAGTGTTCAACTCCTGCTACCATCTCCACTTCTACCCTCTCACCTACTTCCTCCATCTCCCCACGTCAACTGTACCGAGTGGCTTAAAATCCTTGAAAGAAGTAGAAACTGAACAATCAGGTGATAAGAGGTTAACCAATACAGGCCTGAGAACCATTTTCAAGGATATCTGCAAGTCTGAAAACCCTATCAAAACTACTAACGTAACTGTAAAGGAAAAAAGAAAGAATATACTAACACAGAGTGAGCATCCAGAAGTTTCCATTTCTTTACCTGTTCACTATTCTTTAGAGAAACGATGAAGCTTTGGCTCAGGGTTTCCAGGTGAGCAAGTGATTGCTCCAGATGACTCAACGTATCTGCATAGGTAACTTTAGAATCCACAGCTTCTTGAGTTTCATCTTCTGAGTTTCTTTTCCGTGGCTTCTCAATAAAATGTTTGACTGTCTTAATAGCCTTTCTGGTTATCTCTTTACGGACTTCCACAGACAGCTTAAAAAAAGAATTAAATAATAGTGAGACAAAAGAACGCTGCATTATTACATATTGCACGTTCAGTGTTAATGAGTTACAACAAACGTGAAATTTTTGTATATATGATTTTAACCAATAAATAGCACTTTTATACTAGTTTTTCTTCTGTGAAGAAAACAAAATTAAACTACTAATTAAGATTTTTTTTTAAATGTTAATATCCAAAGCAGGTGAAGTGATGAAACTAGTATTCACACTGACTGCTACAAAAATGAGGAGTCATTTCTAGAACCGTATTTCCAGTTCTGTTCACTTATTACAAGGAAAAAATTCAAAAGAAGCAAAGAAATACAGGTATAAAGATTTTAACTGGAATAAGACTACCAATATAACCTCAAAAGTAATCTAATTGATAGAAGAAATGATAACTAGCTTATAATAAATGACTAGAATATTATATAGTCATTAAAATCAGAATTATAAAAACAGTAAAGCATTTTGGAATATGTTTGTCATAAAATGTTAAATCTTAGAAATCAGGACATAAAACTCTCTAGATAATGTTTACATTAAACTTTATATCTGCATATCCAATATATGTATTTTATATTTTTTCTATTTTATGTATATATACACACATACAACCTGTGTGTGTGTGTGTGTGTGTGTGTGTGTGTGTGTATCTGTGTATACACAGGTTGAGTATCCATTATCTGAAATGTCTGAAACCAGAAGTATTTTAGATTTCAGATTTCTTTTGAATTTTAGAATACTTGCTAATTTAGCATCCCTAATTCAAAAAACTGAAACCTGAAATGCTCCAATGAGCATTTCCTTTGAGTATCATGTTGGCACTCAGAAAGCTTCAGATGTTGGAGCATTACAGATTCCTGGATTCAGGATATCCAACCTGTACATGCACATAAAGTATATGTATGTATACAAATGTATTAAATGTGTATTTAGACATACACGTATATATTATTAAGGTGTTAGGATTATGAACTTTTTTTTTTCTTTTCTACTTTCCAAAGTTTCTATAACAACATTGTTTTCACCCATTTATTCAGTGACATGCATCGGACTCCCGTATACTGTGTAAGGTATATGGGAGTTATATTTTTCTAATTAATAAAATACTAAGCTCACTTATCCCCAAGAATATGTAGGAGTTATATTTTTCTAATATTAAAATATTAAGCTGTTACCCTCAAGAATACAAAACTACATCTAAACTTTGAGCTTTGCTGATGGAAGCGACAGTTACCTCTGAGAAATCCTGGCGCCTTCTCAGGCCTCACTGATTGGTGCTGCTTCAGATCCTGGATTACAGTCTCCTGCCAGCTTCTCAAATACATTTTTACTATATCCTCAAAAGAACATGTTGGGTTTTTTTGTTTTTGTTTTTTTAAATAAAAAGAGATAAAGACTCCTATGACAAAAGTCTCACTTTTTTTCTATTTCCTAAAGGCAGTCATTGTACATGTCTGGTCATTCTGAAAAGCAGGACTAGGCTGAAACACACAGCATGAGTGACCACACCAGGAGGTAAGCTGCCCCCCACCCTCTCTTTCCTACTAGCTCCCTCCAAGTCACTCAACACGGAGTTATGACGTTAAAATGCTAATAGGTGACATTTTCCTAATCCGATATAAACAGCGATAAGAGATCTTTAGGAAAGTACTATTTCCAGTGACATTGGAAATGCATTGCAAATGCAGCTTTCAAACAAGTTCTCTAGCCCCAACTTCTTACCAGATTTCTGGCTCTAAGCCTTTAAAAAAATCAGAAGCCACCCTTGACTGACAAGTGTTAGTTATGTTACTGTGTTTTCCCACAAATAAACTGTGAACTTCTCCCTGTGATTCAGAAATACAAGACACTAGATCTGTGTTTAGTCCAACAGACTGCCCCTCCTCTCATTATGTAGATGGAGAGTGTGGGCTCCAGGAGGCTAAGTGGTATGTTAGGGTTCATCCATCGTGTGAGTGAGAAGAGTAAAACCTGGAATCCAGATCACTTGGTTACAAGTCAGCGCTCCCTTCCACTTTACATCACACAACTTCCACTCAATCATTTCTGCATCCTCACAGGCTCTGAGTTTATCAGAGAGTGCATGCTGGCTGAATGCTAAATGACAAAATCAAGGCCGAATACGAGTTAAAATTTATAGTAGAGTGAATCTTATTTTTTCCATTCACATTTGTTTCCCCAAGAAATATAAGTTTGGGAAATTATTTGGCTATAACAGCCAGTCAAATGTATATACTCTTCGTAGCCTATCGTGTGATGTGGAAGAGTTTCAAAAACAGACTGGCTACAGAACAGGGATTGGCAGCTAATTCACATGTGCAGGAAGCAGGGTCCTGGAGGAAACAATGGGTTCCTATCCCCTTACATAGGTCCAGATGAGATCACTGTTGTCCACGGCTTGACTTGCCTTTGTCAATCAACCCTGGAATGAATATATGGTAAGCAGAAAGAACAATGCGTTCAGAAAACTTGTGCTTAATAATTACTATGGGTGCAACTTTAGGAAACTTGACGAAGTGCTTCAAGCCTGTTTCTTCATATACAAAAGGTAAAAACTGCCCCCTATTGCACACTTTTAAGAACTTAAATAAGACAATATGTAAAACAGCACAGTGCCTTGGCCATATTAAGTGCTCAGTAAAGAGATGCTGATATTTAATTTGACCAGTGGGTAAAACACACAGGCCATCCTCTCCCCTGTTGTTTTTTCATCTTCCTTACAAATTTGTCATACAATTCTCTTTTAGAAAAACTTTTTTTAAATAAGGCCCCCAAATTTCTTAGCATGGAACTCAAGAACTTTCACAAACTGGCCCTCAGCTAACCCTCTGACTTTATGGTATAATTGTACCCCAAACCCTAAGATACAGCCACACCGACTCTTTGTTATTACCTGGTGCTCTTCTTGCCATGTTGTCTCAACGAAATGCTCCCTTCCCTCTTCTTTGCAAGGCAAGTTCCTAGTCATGTTTCATTACGGAGACACTGGGAATCAGCCTAGACTCATCTGTTTCTCCAGCCTCTACAAGCATTCCACTTGCAAGTCCTCTGCTCTGACATCCAAGTGCATAACCCACCTACTCTGTAAGTATAAACTCTGTCTCCTCAGCATTACTGACTTCAGACATCACCCAAGTCTTTGTTTTCAGAAAACTTGCTGTAGGTTACGAGAGACAGGTGCAATTTTTCAAGAGATTTATTTGACTTCATCACTACAGTGTCATCAGAACAATTTTTTTTCTATTTAAAATAATCCTTCCAGAGAACTAAATATTCCAAAATAACTATATAACCTGACACTGAACAAGATAGTGTAAATAAATGCAATCCTAAGTTAATTTTCCTGAGCTAGCCAGAACCTCTAAGAAGCATAATTATATTATGACTAAAAATATGTAAGGGGTTTTATTTGACTAGGCATCTTACTTAATTCAAGCTTTTTATTATTATACTATCTAAAAACAGGTTCATTGCTGAAAGACTCCAGGGTATGATTAAAAACTAGATGTTTAACACTGATTTTACATCTAGTAGATTTATTTTCTTTAAACTGTTCTATAATGGAAGGAACAGAAGTAAAAGAAAGAAATGATTGAAAAAAATGTACCAGAGTAAAACAAAATGGCAGTTTCTTTACTGTATCTAGTGGCCCCATGGTACCATTATTCTTAATATTCTTTTCTGAAGCTCACAGCATTAACATGACATTCATATACATAATTACTATAATATCTAACCAAGATTATATTTTTCACTATTCCCTGCAGCAGTTAGTAATTGCTATTAAAAATAATAATGGATTTTGTGAAATAAAGATAAGTGGCTAAAATGTTTCATCACTTAATAAATAGGTACTAAACACCTATTTTCCAAACCCTATAAAAAAATGAGATAAAAACATGAACCAGGCTCACAAAGAAACCATGTATACAATGGGAGATAATACAGTGAGAAGAGGGCAGAGGGACTGAAGAATCATCAGTGACATCAGCAAATCTTATTGGATCTAGCTTCAAAATATTTCTAGGCTCTAATCACTTCCTGACACCTTCACTGCCACCACTCAGTTCCCAGCCACCATCAGCTCTCATAAAGAGCACTGCAATGGGTCTAACTTGCCTCCCAGTGTGACAGAGACAGTGGTGCTCACCAGACACAAGCATTCCATCTCTTCCACTGCATTTGTCAATTCCCTTGCAGTTAGGATGAGCTGTCTTTCAGCCAATGAAATCTGAGCAAAAGTGACATATACCATTTCTGAGCCAAGCAATAAAAAAACCCACATGGATCATTATCCAGTTTCCCTGTTTGAGCCATAATAATTGAGGAGAACATGGGGCCCAGATGGTGCCACTACAAAATGATGAGGCTTCCATCAGCCTGGATCCCGAAGTGACTGTGTGGTAGAGGCCTCTTTGTGGTCTTTTACTGGATTAGGTGCACAAGGGACTGTCTACCAAAAGCCACTACATACCTTAGCTTATTCTGACATACAGCAGGTACAAGAGTGCAGCAAAATGTGGCTTTGATTTTCAGATATCAGGCATTGCAAAAAAAAAAAAAAAAATTAGAAAAACACCATAATTTATGATATGCAATAAAAATACTTAATAAAACTATTATGTGTGGTAATTTGTGGGGGCAGATCATACCCCTAATGAACTCGGGGCTCTAAAGAGGCTGGGAAATGGAACACCAGAAGTGTGTTGGATGTTATACAATGCTGTGGGTATTTCAAGAAATACCATCCATATCGCAAGCAGGAGAAACAGAATAGAGAAACAGCCCAGAAATTCAGGGCCATGCTGGGTTAAAACAAAACAAAACAAAACAAAAATCAACTTAGGAATTCTAGACCCCATGAGTCAGACATAAGAAGGAGAAATCCTTATATAACAAATGCCAACTAAAACCTTTAGAAGATTAAAATGCTTCAGGGAAGAGATAAACCAAGGCTGTGACACTCTGTAAATTCTTTCACTTGGACAAAATGACTCAGGGCAGAGATCCAATTAATGATGCGGTCCTTAAACAGAAACCTGACAGCTTTAAGTGGAGAGAGATAATGTATGGGGGTGATACATCAAAGACATATATATAGGACAATATTTCAAAACAAACAAAAAGACCCTGTAGATGTGGCTATGGGCACATGGCACTAAGAGAAGTCATATAAATAAGAACCCTTTTAAATTTCTGAGATAGCAGTGCTGCCTAAGAAACCACAAACCTGGACTAAAAATGCCTGAGTATCTAAACCTTAATACTTGGGCCTTCAACCTTGAGGGTACAGGCCTCCAACATCCACTCCTCATGTGGCCCAGGAAGGAAGTGGAGAGGACTTCCCCGGAAGGAAGAAACTAGGGTCATGGAGGACAAAGGACAACAAGGTTGCCCCTACAAAGCAGAATTAAAGGCTAATTAAGGACCCTTACCTCCCCACAGTAGGGAAGCCCTCAGAACGTCCGTCCAGCAGGATTTTTAAGCTGTGTCACAGCAGTGTCTGCCAACTGTCTCTTATTGTCTCCTTTTCCAAGGTGAGTGCTTAATGCAATTATCTTGTCCCTGCTTCACCATGTAAGTTGTGTCTCGGGGTGGGTGTGGGGAAAGCAGGGCAGAGGATTTGTCCATTTAGTTCAGTTTAGATCACACAGCTGGACCTGAAGTGCAGCCTACTGTGAATTATGCAGACTTTGGGCGGCATGGAGTGAGTAGCACCCTGGGTTGTTTCCTCTAGTGGAGGAGCAGAGTGTTTTCTGTGGTGGAAAGAAGGCTTGGTGAATAAAAGGGTAGGCTGTAGCAGACAGGGGTTCCCACCACACATTCCATCTGCTTCTCTATGCTTCTCAACGCCCTTGTAGTTAGACAAGGTCACGTGACTAGGTGGGCCCATGAAAAGTGAGAGGTGTGTCATATATCACTATGTGGCTAAGGCAATCACACCTGATTTTCCAGTCCGACTCCTTTTCCTGACAAGGTGCTTGAGGAGACCCCGAGTGGGTATGGACCCTGAGAAGGCTTCTCTTGTGCTAGGTCATGGTGACACTGGGGTCACTTTGTTACTCCAGAATTCCCTAGCAGCACGGTGGTAGCTTAAAAACACACATCTGCTCCAGTCACACCTCTGCTAGAATCCATGTAATGACTTCTCAGTTCACTAAGAATAAAAGCCAGGCTTTCATGCCTTATCAGGTTCCGTGCGATCTGCTCTTCCCCTCACCCTGCCTCTCTCATCCTGTCCCCTCCCTGCCTTCACACTCAGAGGCCACTTCAAACACCCCAGCTCCCTTGCAGGCCCCTTCAGAGTCTTCACAATCGTCAGTCACTGGAATGTTCTCCCAGGCACCCTCATGACTTGCCCCACTACTTCTCTTGGGACTTGACCCAAATGTCACCTTATCAGAGAGACCTTCCCTGACCACTCCATGAAACCTGGCACTCTCTCCACCTCTTTCTCCTTGCCCTGCATTATTTTTTCCTCCTAACTGACACACTGGGTTTCTATTGCTTATTGCCTGTCACCGCTACATTCCCAAAGCCCAGAATTGTGGCTCATACATAATGCTTCTCTGTTGGATGGATGGATGGATGGATGGATGGATGGATGGATGGATGGATGGATGACACTGTTTAAAAAGACAGAACAGTAAAAGTGCTCTTGAGGAAGCACGTAAGTAGGAGGGCTCATGATGCATGTGTAACCACTAGATCACTTTAGTTTAGACACGGTGAGGCATAAGGGGCTAGACAGTAAATATGTTAAACTTCGCAGGCCACATATAGTCTCTGTTAGCTATTTTTTTGTTAGGTTGGTTGGCTGGTTTTTGCACCTTTAAAAAGATGTAAAGGCCAATCTTAGCTAAGCGTTGTACAAAAACAGGTAGAGGGCTAAATCTGACCCGTAGGCCATCATTTTCTGATCTCTGACTTATAATATTAAACAGTTCTGGTTGAAAAGATAAACTGAGAATAAGTTATCAGTGGCCTGGAATGCCAGGCTAGATAAAGAATCTGATTTGACAGCCACTGAGAGCCACTTGCATACTGAAGATAATTACATAGAAACGTCTCATTAGATTCCCATTTAAAAAGCACTGTAAGAAAACCTTATTTCAAATAAAAATTTAAAACTATAGTTATCTGAGAAAAAAAAAATCACTCTTTCTTAAGACTTTGCCTATCTTTCTGGAATCAGTGCAGTAGCTCCCTGCTCTGAGGAAACTTCCTGACCTATATCAAAGAATACTGCATTTAAATCATCTAATTACTTGTACATTCCACTGACTAGACAACGAGATGCTTTAGGATAGAACCTATGCTTTTAAAATCTCTGTATCCCTAACCTAACATAATGTCTAACATACTGCAGACAAACAGTAAATAGCTACTAAACTTACTGAACAATTCTGATCAACATACAGAGAAAACCAAGATTCTTTAAAAGTGCAATAGGCCAGGCATTGTGGCTCACACCTGCAATCCCAGCACTTTGGAAGGCTGAAGTAGGTAGATCATGAGGTCAAGAGTTCGAGACCAGCCTGGCCAGCATGGTGAAACCCTGTCTCTACTAAAAATACAAAAAAATTAGCTGGGCACAGTTGTGCGCACCTGTAATCACAGCTACTTTGGAGGCTGAGGCAGAATTGCTTGAATCTAAGAGACGTAGGTTGCAGTGACCTGAGATCACACCACTGCACTCCAGCCTGGGCAACAGAGAGAGACTCTGTCTCAAAAAAAGAGAAGTACGATAAAATTACATGTTCTCAATATGTTCCTGGAAACCTGTGGTCCAGAATGCTCCAAAATTACCCAGTCACTTTGCAGTAAGTAATTCCTGTAAGAAAGCCCTCCAAGACATCACAAAAGGATACTTTAAGGGACTTGAAACAAAGAAACAAAAAACTCCAGAACCTAAAGTACAATAAAAGTAGATAGATAGATAGTTAGATAGATAGATAGATAGATAGATAGATAGATAGATATTGATTGATTGATTGACAGATAGATATAGACAGAGATAGATATAGATAGATAGATACAGAGATAGATAGATAGTTAGAGATAGATAGATAGATAGATAGATAGATAGATATTGATTGATTGATTGACAGATAGATATAGACAGAGATAGATATAGATAGATAGATACAGAGATAGAGACAGAGATAGAGACAGAGATAGACAGATTGATAGAGATAGATAGATAGAGATAGACAGGGATAGACAGATTGATTGATTGATAGATAAATATAGACAGAGATAGAGATAGATAGATAGATAGATAGATAGAGATAGATTGATTGATTGATTGACAGATAGATAGATATAGATAGATAGATAGATAGATAGATAGAGACAGAGATAGATTGATAGAGATAGATAGATAGATAGATATAGACAGAGATAGACAGATTGATTGATTGACAGATAAATATAGACAGAGATAGAGATAGATAGATAGATAGATAGATAGATAGATAGATAGATAGATAGATACAAAAAATTGAGACCAAACGTTTGCCATCAGGACAATGCCACCCTGATCAGATGTCATGCAGGAAGGGGCACAACAACATCAGACTACTGATGGCTTTCTGTTTATTCATTCAGCAACATCCACTGAGTATACACTGCATCTGCGTTGGGCTGAGTGCTGGTGACAAAATTATATCAAGGCCCTGCCCTGGTCTGTCAAAGTCTAGTACTAAATACGGAGAGATAAAAGACATTACAGAGAGGCGTGGTCACCCTACAACGACAGCAGGGTAAACACAAGGCACCATGGAAGCTCTCAGAAGGGGCACTCTGCAGACTGGAAATGAGGGGCAGACAAGGTCAGGAAAGGGTTGCTGAAAGGGGACATCTCTAAGGAGAGTCCTCAAGAGTGAACAGAAACTAAGACAAGAAAGGAAGAATTGGAAGAGATCACTAGCCAAGGGGGCAAGTGGAGCACCTAGAAGTACATGGGCTGGGCTGAAATGCAGAATGAAAGTGATACGGGAAAGAGGTCCGATCCAGACCCCAAGAGAAGGTTTTTGGATCTCACTCAACAAAGAATTTAAGGCAAGTCCATAGAGTGGAAGAAAATTTATTAAGAAAGCAAAGGAATAAAGAATGGCTTCTCTATAGACAGGGTAGCCCCGAGGGCTGCTGGTGCCCATTTTTATGGTTATTTCTTGATAATATGCTAAACAAGGGTGGATTATTCATGTCTCCCCTTTTTAAACCATATAGGGTAACCTCCTGACATTGCCATGGCATTTGTAAACTGTCATGGCACCGGTGGGAGTGCAGCAATGAGGATGACCGGAGGGCGCTCTCGTCGCCATCTTGGTTTTGGTGGCTTTTTGCTTGCTTCTTTACTGCAAGCTCTTTTATCAGCAAGGTCTTTATGACCTGTATCTTGTGCTGACCTCCTATCTCATCCTATGACTTAGAACGCCTAACTGTCTAAGAATGCAGCCCAGTAGATTTCAGCCTTATTTCACCCAGCTCCTATTCAAGATGGAGTTGCTCTGGTTCAAACACATCTGACACAACTAAAGGCCTGTCAGAGAATGAGGAAGAATGAAGCAGAAATGACAAGATGAGGAGGAGCCCTGAGTGCTGCACTGATGACAGCGTCATCATCTTCACACCTTGGGAAGCATAAAAGTATCTTCAGCAGGAGAGCAACACAATCGCTCCAGACGTTTTAGCTAATGTCTTGATTCATAATTCACCAAGAAAACCTACATCATCTGCATATACTTTAAGGCTGTGAAATCTTGCTCAGCGGACTTTTGTTCTTTTAAAAATGAACATAGCATGACTTTGAACATAAGGCTAATATTTAGGAAATGGCAGGTGACTTAAGAAAAACCCAGGTGCTATCTACAGAGTTAGGTGGAAAAATCAGTTTACAAACTGTTTATTATTTCTTTAACTAATAAAAAAAATACACAGATGTCTTCTCTTTTTAGGTTTCTATTTACAAACTCACTCTATTTTTCATCCATCTCTCCCTCCTCCTTTTCATGTTCAAACTTTTACACTCACTATGTGCTAGACCTGGCCTTGACACAGAGGATATAAAGGTAAATTAAGACAGAATCACTATCCTGGAAGAATATACATCCTAATGGAAAAGTCAACACAGAAATAAAAATGTATAAAACATGACAGAAAAATAAAGTAAGTATGTGGGTATACCAAAAAAAAAAAAAAATCTGCTTTAGAAAGGCAAGAAAGTCTTTAAAAAGGAGGGGTGACATCTGAAGCAGGACTTAAAGCATCAGCAAGTGCTCGTGTGGAAGGAGGGGAGGGTGGATTGCAGGCAAAGAGAACAGAATGGGGAATTAAATAAGGGCTCTTATATAAGAAGAATGTTCTATGGCTGTAACTCTCAACCTTTTACTGTGCTCCAAAAACCCTACAGGATATAATATACTCTCACCAAAAACAGTAGCTCACGACTTCAAGGTGTCTCACGGGGTAGAGGAGTGGGTGCACAGCAGCAGCAGCTGCGGTATATTTGGTAAAGGAGGAGGAATCCTTTCTGAAAAAGATTAAACTCTCCCAGGAGTTTGATCCCCAAAGCTAGAAGTTGTTTCTCCTCTGGTCTCACTCCCAAGCTATACTTGGAAAAGCTCTTGGTGATGCAAATGTGTATGCGTGTGCTTAGGCAAGGGACTGTCCAGCAGGGGAAGAGACGCAAAGAGCACTGGGGCCACTGGGGGTGCCATGCTAGGAAACTTACACACTATCCTTAGGCCAGTGGTCTCCAAATTGAGGCATGTGAGCCACTAGCACACAAAGCCTTTCCAACAGGGACACAGACACAGGTAGTTTAAAGAGAACTGTTTCTAAATTAATTTCCACCTTTTCTGAGTATTCTTTCCTAAAACGGATCTTGAGGTCAAGGTGTGAAGCTTGTGCTCTTTCCCAACTCCGCTTTCATAATAGCCTTCCATGAACACAGGAAAGGCATGCTTCACACACTTCCTGAATCTGACTCTGATACATCATTCTGGTTTCTAAAAAGCTCCAGAACACCAAAGGGATAATTCAGAATGCTGGTATATAACAGATTCCAGTGGAGACCACCTTTGCAAAAATTTTAACAATGAGAAAATTGTGGCAGTGGAGATCTAATTTACCCAACCCCCATCTTGCCTTTAGCCTTCAAGCTATCAGACATTTAGTTTATAGTTTAAATGGTAACAGCCCTTGCCCCAAAACTCAACTGCCTTTGTAAGGCTAGTGAAAAACTACCAGGCTAAGAGGAGAGAGGAACCTCAATTCTGCTAAGATGTAGACATAAGCAATTGCCAGACATTACATTCTGGGGGTCACAAGATATGTAACTTCTCCAATTACTCCTGCAGATAACACCACTATTGTAGACTGGTCTTCTGAGATACCTGTTCATGTGTTTTGCATGTCTGACATCCACAGCTCCACCAAGACGCACCCAGAAGCAATTCAGCACCCAGGAGGCTCAGTTCCCACACCCCTACGGTTGTACCCCAACCAGTCAGCAGCAAGCACCCATTTCCTAGCCACCCACCCCCCTCCCCCAAACTGCCTTTAAAAAAACCCTAACCTAGGAGGCTTCAAGTGATAAAGTGATAATTCCATTTCTAGCATGGCACAGCCAGCCTAGAGTCAATTAAACTCTTTCTTTACTGCAAAGCTTGGGTCTCCGTGCAGTGGCAGAAAGAACCCATCATATGATTACACAATGACTGAATAACAAAATTCTTGCATATCACAAGGTTCCCAATACATTGCCTTCTTTTTTTTAATTTTTTTCTTTTTCTTCTAAGTTACTTTTAAAAAAACATTTCGATAGTTTTGGGGACACAGGTGGTGTTTGCTTGCAAGTTCTTTAGTGGTGATTTCTGATATTTTGGTGTACCCATCACTGGAGCAGTGTATACTATACCCAACGTGTAGTATTTTATTTTTCATTCCCCTCCAACCCTTCCCTACCAAGTCTCCAAAGTCCATTGTATCATTCTTATGCCTCTGAGTCCTCATAGCTTAGCTCCCACTTATAAGTGAGAGCATAAGATGTTTGGTTTTTCACTCCTGAGTTACTTAACTCAGAATAGCGGTCTCCAACTCCATCCAGGTTGCTGCAAATGTCATTATTTCATTTCTTTTTTATGGCTGAGTAGTGTTCCATGGGGCGAGCGATGTGTGAGTATCTGTGAGTATCTGTGTGTGTGTGTGTGTGTGTGTGTGTGTGTGTGTGTCTCACATCTTGTTTATCCATTTGTTGCTTGATGGGCATATTTTAGGTTGGTTCCATATTTTTGCAATTGCGAACGATGCTGCTATAAACGTATGTGCAAGTGTTTTTTTTCATATAATGACTTCTTTCCCTCTGGGTAAATACCCACATCAAATGGTAGAAGTACCATTTGATCCACTAGTGGGCTGCTGGATCAAATGGTACTTCTACTTTTAGTTCTTTAAGGAATTTCCATACTGTTTTCCATAATGGTTGTACTAGTTTACTTTCCTATTAGCAGTGTAAAAGTGTTCCCTTTTCACCATATCCACACCAACATCTAATATTTGTTTGACTTTTTAATTATGGCCACTCTTGCAGGACAGGAGTAAGGTGATGTCTCATTGTAGTTTTGATGTGCATTTCCCTGATAATTAGTGATATTGAACATTTTTTCCTGTGTTTTGGCCATTTGTACATTTCCTTTTGAGAAGTATCTATTAATGTCCTTTGCTTACTTTTTGATGGGATTGTTTGCTTGTTTCTTGCTGATTTGTTTGAGTTCCTTGTAGATTCTGGGTTAGTCTTCTGTCAGATGCTTGGTTTGTGAATATGGTCTCCCACCCTGTAGGTTGTCTATTTACTCAGCTGACTATTTCTTTTGCAGTGTAGATGCTTTTTAGTTTAATTAGGTCAATCTCTTTATCTTTGTTTTTGTTGGATTTGTTTTTGGGTTCTGGGTCATAAATTCTTTGCCTAAGCCAATGTCTAGAAGAGTTTTCCCAGCATTGTCCTCCAGAATTTTTATGTTTCAGGTCTTAGATTTAAGTCCTTGAACAATCTTGAGTTGATTTCATATTAGGGGAGAGATGAGGATTCAGTGGCATTCTTCTTTATGTGGCTTGCCATTAAGTATCCCAGCACCATTTGCTAAATAGCGTGTCCTTTCCCCACTTTGCTTTGTTTGCTTTGTCAAAGATCAGTTGGCTGCAAGTATCTAGCTTTATTTCTGGGTTCTCTATTCTGTTCCATTGGTGCATATTCTTATACCAGTACCATGCTGTTTTGATAACTATTAATATAGCCTTATAGCACAGTTTGAAGCTGGGCAATGTGATGCCTCCAGATTTGTTCTTTTTGCTTAGTCTTGCTTTGGATATGCAGATTGTTTCTGGTTTCCATATGATTTTTAGAACTGTTTTTTTCTATTTCTGTCAATAATGATGATGGTATTTTGTCAGAATTGTATTAAATCTGTAGACTGCTTTTGGCAGTATGGTCATTTTCAGAATATTGACTCTACCCATCCTTGAGTATGGGATGTGTTTCCATTTGTTTGTGTCATTTACAATTTCTTTCAGCAGTGTTTTCTAGTTTTCCATGTAGAGATCGTTTGCCTCCTTGGTTACATTCCTAAGTATTTTATTATTATTATTTTTTGCAGCTGTTGTAAAAAAGGTTGAGTTCTTGATTTGATTCTAAGCTTGGTCACTATTGTTGCATAGCAGTGCCACTGATTTGTGTACACTGATTTTGTATCTTGAGACTTTACTGAATTCATTTCTAAGACCTAGAAGTATTTTGGGTGAGTCTTCAGGGTTTTCAAGATATACAATCATATCCACTGGTGAATAGTGACTGTTTGACTTCCTCTTTACCAATCTGGATTCCCTTTATTTTCTTCTCTTGTCTGAATGCATGTCTTGACTTCCAGCATGATGTTGAATAGCAGTGGTGAAAGTAGGCATCCTTGTCTTATTACAGTTCTCGGAGAAAATGCTTTCAACCTTTTTCCAATTCAGTGTAATGTTGGCTGTGGGTCTGTCTAGAGATGGCTTTTATTACCTTAAGGTATGTCCCTTCTGTGCAAGTTTGTGGATTTTGTCAAACACTTTTTCTGCATCTATTGAGATAATCATATGATGTTTGTTTTTAATTATGTTTATGTGATATATCACATTTACTTGCAAATGTTAATTCATCTCTGCATCCCTGGTATAAAACCCACTTGATTATGCAGTATTATCTTTTTAATATGCTGTTGGACTTGGTTATCTTGTTGAGAGTTTTTGCATCTATGAGCCTCAGGGATACTGGTCCATAGCTTTCTATTATAAAGCTACGTGCACACGTATGTTTACTGCAGCACTGTTCACAATAGCAAAGACTTGGAACCAACCCAAGTGTCCATCAAGGATGGATAAAGAAAATGTGACACATATGCACCATGGAATACTATGCAGCAATAAAAAAGAATATGCTCATGTCCTTTGCAGGAACATGGATAAAGCTGGAAAGCAACATTCTCAGCAAACTGACACAAGAATAGAAAACCAAATACCGCATGTTGAACAATGACAGAACATGGACACAGGCAGGGGAACACCACCTATTAGGGAGTGGGGGGTAGGGGAGGGATAGGCAAGGAAAGGGGGTATAGGGGAGGGATAGCCTTAGGAGAAATACCTAATGTAGATGATGCGGTGATGGATGCAGCAAACCACCATGGCACATATATACCTATGTAACAAACATGCACATTCTGTACATGTACCCCAGAACTTAAAGTATGACAATAATAATAAAAGAAAGCTTTGAACTTTCTTTTTTTAGTAGAAGCTGTCAGTAAAATGTATCACCACCTGGTGATAGGCCAATAGGCTCCTCAACCCCTCTTTGGAGCAGTTACTTTAGAAAGCTTGTAATTATTATCCTTTCTCTGTCCCTTTGAGACGTAAATCTTCTATCACCTAGTGTATTTCCTCAAGGACCTGGGATCAGTCTCTCTAAAGCAGAAATACTCGAGGAACCAGCTCGCCGTGGGAGGGTAAGGGCCTCACTTCCATGGGCGCCTTGTTCCAACCTGCACAACTACCTGCTGTCATAAAGACATGAACAGTTGGTTTCTTCTCCAGATAAGTGCCAATTTGCAAACCCAGATGGTTCATTTACATGGACCAAACCCCTCTTAATGCCCCTTGTGCCTTTTCTTTCACACACCACAGTGCTGAAAAAGTCTTCTGTCTTTTTTTGCTTTAGCGAAGTTGAGCTTGGTTTGTGCTGGGCTCTCTTCGCTCTGCAGTAGTTAGTACTTAAGAAAATCTGTCTTTACTGCCTTTAAAAAGTGTCTGGCTTTATTTCTCTTTGACTAAAGAAACAGTAGAAATGGTCTGAGGAAAAGGAAAGATGCAATCTTTCTGACAGCTGCAGATGTGTTCCTGTACTTTTTAAGTGACAGCAGTAGTTATCAAATTGCCTATGCTGTATACAATAGAGCTACGTTACAGTTTTACTTTAAATGTCAATATTTCAAATGTGCTGAAAATTATGCCCTCCTTTGTAATCATTTAAAATTATAAAACTTTTAGATTCAAGTGTGTGAGAGGTAATCAGGTTATTTTAAGTTATCTCAGCTACATGAGTAACAAAGGTTCCAGCTAACGGCTTTGGAGCACTGTTTTCCTGAAGTGTGATTTTCATACCACCTGTACTGAAATTAACTAAGTGCAACCTCAAAAATGCAAATTCCTGGGCCCTCATCAGGCTTACTGACTCAATCTGTTGGGTTGGGAAAGACATCAGCATTAGCGGAAAGAAACCTGTATTTTGCGTGAGCATTTCCTGGTTAATTCTAATAGCAAAGAAAGTGTGTGACCCACTATTGCAGCTCTGGAGCCTTTAAGCTTCTGACTGACCCAACCAATTGGCCAATGTTGAGTTTAGGAGGTGGCTGGAGGTGGGTCTTGGGACTTGAAACAAAGGAACGGTGAGGTAGTCACTGCAAGAGTCCAGGCAGAGTGGATGGGGTTCAAGGAGACAAGCAGTTTGGGTTGTGAATGACATTATGTTAAAAGATTGAAAAACACTAATATGCTGTCTCATGCCAGCTCCTGGAGCAGCGACTCCTCTGATGTATGTCATCAGTTGCCAGTCAGCTGACACAGAAGCTTTCAAACTTTTTTGTTCAAGACTGACAGTAAGAAATATATTATGCATCCAAAGTCAATTATTACACATATATACACAGACATATCTGCATATATTAAAAGCAAACAAAAATGTCATGAAATGATATGACACCCTACTAAGGGAAGATACATTTTGATGTTTCCTATCCTAAGACACACTCCAGTGTTCTGTTTTGCTTATGTGTCTTTAATGCTAACCAAAGCGCTCAAACTAATTACAGGACCCACTAGTGGGTTATAACTCAGTTTTTAAAGCACCTGTAAATCTGCTCTGACGATAACAGAATGGTTTGCAGTGGCCAGCAAACACTGAAGCTATAAAAGAGACATCAAATTATCTCAGTTATATTTAACTAACTTTATTAAAAACAATGAATCACTTTATGTTTTGCTAAGAGCCTAACAATCATCTCTATGTGTGCTGGCACCAAATGCTGTGTGTGCTTTACTGTGTCCACGCTCCTCACCAGGCTGTGAACCCCTCTTAGTCATTCTTTTATTCACAGTGCTTAGTATAGCATGTTAAGTGCTGTTTATAAATCATAACTATAGAATATTCTGAAATGATCCTTTAAATATGTGAATGAAAGTGAAAGTTTTAACATTTTTGCTTTAATAAAGCTAATATTCAAACACAAAAATAACCATACCTGTCTTGTCACATTTACTTATATACTTAACATAGAATCACCATTATAATCATACTTTTTGCTTAACTATCAATCGCTCATATAGTAAGAGTAATGCAGGGCAGAGGCCACTTTATCTTTACCCTTTGCCTTGTACAGTAACCACAAAAACAGTATTATTCTTCAGCAAAGTGTAGCTGGCCCTCTCTTTTTTACTGCTCACTTTCAGCAATGATATAAGCTAATACATTCCTACGTTTTTCAACAGCTTGAAGGTCACCTTTGTCTTCATGGAGGGGGCACAAAAAACATTAGAAATGAGAGGAAATGTTACTGCAATCAGTAATAAATACTACTGTCTCTTGCTACTGACCACGTACAGGCTTTCACAAAATTTGAAAGCATTCATTCACATTTTCCATTAAGAAATCTTCTATTGCATGCATATATGTGATATATAATGCAAATTGTTATTATTAAGATCAGTGAAAGTAGGTCCACTGTATTTACAGCAAAATCAAATGTTGATATAAAAATCTAGGTCTTATCCCAACACTTAAAACTACTCAGGATCATGCGAAACCAAGAGTCGGATCATCCAGGGTCACCTCATCCCTCTCACCAGAGTGACAGGTAAACCAGACTGGTACTGATCAGCACCTGGCATACCAGGGGCCACAGGGTTGAATCAGGAGTGCTCTAACCAGCATAAAGCTTAGAACTTTCCGTTTGGTGTTTGTGGGAGGCTCTGACACTCCAACTGGCTGGATGTGAATTAGGAAGCAACAGAGCCCCAATTATTGCCAGGCATCATCCTGCAACTACTACAGCAAAGTGCTTTATTGTGAAACTAGCATGACAGCAGAGAAAAGAAATGGAAAGAAACTGGGTCCGTGACAATGCCGGCTGCTTGTGTAGACAGCCCTGAAATCAGCCCCACCTCTGGACCTTTGACTTACAGGAGCCAGTAAATTTTATGGTAAGTTAAGCCAACTTTAATTGTCTTTTTATTTATGTCTAAAAACATTCTAAAATTAATCCATATTTATAGAGTAGTGATTATATTTCCTCATTATACTAAGGCAAAAATATAGAGTAATTTTCCCAAGGTCAAAACTTGTTAGGAACTCAGGAAGGTCTGACTGTAAACCCATCTCTTTCTACATTACCATGCTACTATTAAAATAACTTACGATGCATCTAAGATCTATCAAGATTCAATTCAATTTAACACATTGAGCGCCTACAACATTCAGGTATAAAATTTCCCAGATTTTCTTGTATCCATGTTGATTCAAAATTGTTTTCTCTGTTCTCCCTGTGAGAACTTTTGATACCTGGTGATCAAATGGTGTCAATCCCTCATAGTCTTTTTACTCACAGGGTGGCATAAAAATCCCTCATCAGACAAGACATATGGGACAAAAACTGGTTCTATAATGATTAGAGAACTCTGCGAGGTGATTGAGTGAATAAAATGTTAAATAGCTGGTAGAATTTCCTCAAAGCACATTCAGGAAAACACAATATGAAAACAAATACAGGCAGCACACATGCCCGCACTGCAGTAATGAGCCCAAATCCAGGTGTTTGCTACTCAAGCCTCAGCTTGGCCCACCATCACCCCTCCCACACCAGGCTGCAAAAGCTTTCACAGTGAAAATTCTGCGGCCCTAGACTTCTGTTCCTTTCTCCAATCATCACAAAAAATAGTGATATATATAGATCTTTTTGGAGATAGGGTCTCACTCTGTTGCCCAGGATGGAGTGCAGTGGCATGATTTTGAGTCACTGCAACCTCCACTTCCTGGGCTCAAGAGAGCCTCCTGCCTCAGGCTTTTAAATAGCTGGGACTCCAGGGTTTTCACCATGTTGCCCAGACTGGTCTTGAACTTCTGGCCTCAAGCAATCTGCCCACCTCAGCCTTCCAAACTGTTGAGATTATGGGTGTGAGCCACTGCACCCAGCCGAAAAGTGATCTCTCTAAAACAAAAATCTGACAATGTCACCATCTGGTTGAAAACATATGTCTAACTGATCCATTCCCAAGATAAAACCTTTAGCCAGGTATACAAGAGTTTTCACTCCTAGGCCCCTTCCTATCTTTCTGGCTTCATCCTATACTCCCATTTATTCCATATTATTTAAACTTAACTGAAGGTACTAGGTTATTTCATGTTTTTATTAAAACTGCTAAATCAGTCTGAAATGTCTTCATCTTTCTAATCTGTCCTTCTGTGATGCTCATGACAAATACCCTCATCAGTTAAGACTGAACTCGAAATACCTTTTATACTATGCGCCTTTCCTGGCTATCTCCCTGGCTCCACTGACTCTATTATTAACCATTTCTACCTTTCTATCTCCACATCTTTCATTGAGTTATTTGTTTACCATCCTCATGTATGAAGAGATCTCCCTGGCTGTCAAGTCAGCATCCTGCGAAAGCTGCAATTTTACATCCTATGTGTGCCAATACTTGATGAAGCAGTAGGCACTAGCTGTGAGGAAAGGGCATGGCTGTCTATTATCAATTCCTTCACTGCACAGGCTAGAGAATGTATTTATGAAATAGCAATTAGGAGATAAATCTGTTTATAAGTTTGAAAGATACTTAAGCAAGAGGCGGGAGCTTATACGATGAACAAAGAATGGAGGAGCAAAGGGAGTCCAAGTCACTAAAGATTTACAGTTGAGTAATAAACAGCTGCAGAGCCATGAAGCCAGCCAGAAAGAGGAGAGCACTGTAGTCAGGAGGTTATTTTCAGACTCCTTTCCCTCACTGCTTTTATCATGTTAAAATATGCTTTGGTATTTGCTGCACATAATTCTGTTTATTTATTTCTCTGTCTTCCCCAAGATTTACGCCCCCTATGAATTAGAATCCACGTTTTGCAGGAAGGAGAGCATACTCCTTCTGGCTTATTAATGAGAGGCCTGCGAGGGCTGCAGAACACACCAACAGCTCACATCCCAGCAGAGTCCTCTCCAGGAGCGGAATGCATTATCATTTATGATTGTTCTGCGTACACGGTCCTTTGACCCATTTTCAATCTCTCCTACTAAATGATTACCTTTGCCAATGTGAAATAATTTTCCAAGCACAGAGAAGTAGTTCTCAGCTTGCCAATCAGTCCAGTAATCACTATCAGCCTAGATGGGTTTCTACAGCCAAAATTCTCAGGCAAGAAAGGTAGTGGAAAGCAAGACTTTAGGAGTGGGCCCATATGTGAATCCTGACTTTGTCAATTCTAGCTCATGAAACACAGGAGCAGTTATCTAACTTCCTTGGGAATTAAATTCTTTGTCTGTTAAAATAATGACAAATTTACATCATGGGGCTGGTGTGACGATTCGATGTTACAAGATTCTCTTCTTCCTCTTACATAATATTATATAATTCCTCTTACATAATAGTATCTGGTGGGAAGCCTGGATGTGACAAGGGAGATGGAGGAAATGGTTTATCTGCTCCACTATTCAGGTGCAGCCTGAGTGACTAGGATAGAGTTTTGGAGTAATTCATCCCTCTTGTTCTTATTATCTGGTGGCACTGACATCCCTAAATTGTCTTTTCTCCAATTCATGCCACTATTTACAATTATTCATTGGCTTCGTGTTTTCTTTCCACAGCACATGCAAACTTCTTTACTTGTCTTTTGGGGACTCTTCATAGTATATGGTCCATTTGGGCCAAACTAACTTTCCAACTTACTAAAGGTAAGAGTTTGTACGGGTTCATAGGCATGCAAAATACTTATGTCTTGGCTTTCCCTACATGGCTATATCAGACTACAATGACCCTTTTCTTTTCAGTTCCTAAAGCAGAAAAGTGTCATGCAATCTCATGCAATCAACATCAAATCTGGAATCAGGAGACGTGTGTTTGAAAAAGGAATTGGATATCTCCTGCTTGAACTCCGGCCAATCACTCTCTAGTTATCTGACCTTCAGACTGGAGATGATAATACTTGTTTAATAATCACCCTTACGAGATATGTGTGAATATCAAATGAGCTAGGGTATGGGAAAACAATAATCCTCAAATTCAGGACTCACTATCATGCTATCTTGTATTCTTTGCTTTGTTTTCATGAGTGTCTGCACTGTTTTCCTAGGTTGCAAGCCCACTAGAATTAGGGACCATATCTCAAACTTCCTTTGGATTCTCAATACAGGACTAGCATCGGGTTCAGCAACAACGAAAGTAGCAGCAAGGACAATATGAACTTTTTAAAGTAGCAAATATTTATTTGAATACTTACTACGGCCCAAGCACGGTTCAAATCGCCACTACTACTAGGTTATGTAGGTAAGGAAACCTCATGTTTGTACTTTACAGTATAGAACTGCCTGAACTGGAAAGGGAAGATGCCAAATGTTTTAATCAACATATAAATCTGCATAAAGATAAAAGCAAGCACCAGGAAGAGGAGAGCAAAACGAGAAAATATACAGCAGGGTAAAGTCCAAGAAAAGCCAATGCACTGGAGGGGAGGTAAGTTTGTCCGAACCATGAAAATTCTACAGACAGCAGATGATAGGGTTTGGTTCTGTGTTCCCACCCAAATCTCACCTTGAATTTTAATCATCCCTATGTGTCAAGAGCGGGACCAGGTGAAGATAACCGAATCATGGGGCAGTTTCCCCCATACTGTTCTTGTGATGGTGAGTGAGTTCTCACAAGATCTGATGGTTTTAGAAGGGGCTTCCCCCTTCACTCGGCACTCATTCTCTCTCCTGCCACCCTGTGAAAAGGTGTCTTCCTGTATGGCTGTAAGTTTCCTGAGGCTTCCCCAACCATGCAAAACTATGAGTCAATTAAAACTCTTTTCTTTATAAATCATCCAGTCTCAGGTATTTCTTCATAGTAACATGAGAACTGATGAATACAGCAGACATTGTTGATATTTTGAGAGCTCCAAGGTAGGGCTACAGTTAAAACCTGAAAGAGTCACTTATTATGATGCCCGAGGGGCCCCAGCAACCTTACTACCTTTTTCTTGTCTGTCTACTTTTCCAGGCTCCTAAAATGTTACTTTGCACCTTACCCTCTCTTCTCTCCTCAAATCTCCAACTGTACCACCTTTCTACTCACATTAAGCTGATTCCTTTCATTGCAATCAGAAGAGAATGTCCTTCACCTCTTGCCACCACATCTGCTCATCTACTTGCATCTATGCCCATCAGCTTCACATCTCTCCTGTCACTGGAGGAAACTGACAGGGATCCCACCCAAGGTGAACTGTTCCACATGGACTTCAGGTCTCATCCACTCTCACGCATTATGGCAGAAACTCTCCCCTCTCCTTCATATATCAGCTTCTATTTCATTTATTATTACATATTTTCCTTTAATAACTATTATATTTTTTTAATCTTAAAAGATTACTTGTCAGTGTGTGTTGTTTTCCCCTGATCCTCAATTCTTAATATCATAGTGTCCGGGGTTCCATCCTCTCTCCTCCCTTCTTCCCTACCTACTTATTTCCTTGAGAAGTTTACCAAGCCTCCTAGTTGAGACTCCTCTTTAGACACTGAGAATTCCTAAATGTATTTCTAGTCCCTGCTTCTCCAATACACTCTAAATTCACAGAGACAGCTGTCAACAGCTCAACTTGGATGGTCAAAAACCTTATCAATCTTTTTAAAAACTACTTTGAAACAATTATAGATGCACAAAAGTTGCAAAATAGTCAGAGAGGTCCCATGTAGCTATCTCTCAGCTTCCGCCACAATGACATCTTACAAAAGGCCTTATCAATTTTATTATAGCCCGACTCAAACTATCCCCAAAAGCTATTTCTTGACATTCCATATATATTTATTATCTCTTCTTTGTACACATGGCATTTATTAATACAATGAAATAGTACTTCTTATCTTATAGTTCATTCAGTATGCATGTATGAATGCACACATATGCCTCAATAAACGATGAGCTCCTCAAACACAAGGGCCATTGTAATCTTTTATTTGTCTTTAGCACACAGAATAGTGACTAAACGTTTCCTGAAAGTATTTGAAATAAATAAACCTTATTCAGGTCAGAATCAAAGGAATCAAACAACTAGACCAAAGCCAGAGATCAATGGGCAAAATACTTATTTAAAGATCAAATAAAATTTAAATCAACAGTTAGTGATCTTTAACCCTGAGAAAACATTATATAATACTTTATAGTTAAGTTCAGTATGATTAGAGATTAGCAACAACAATCACTATAAAATTTAGTGGGGGAGAAGGCTAAAAACATGAGTATATAACTTTCTATTTAGGAATAGAAGTTTCGCAAATGCAGTATCTTTAAGACAAATGCGCATTAGATATACATCTTTTCTATTTAAAAAACTGTGAAAAAGATCAAAAGATCTTCGTTCAAAGATGTAATATATATACTAAAAAATTATATAGATCAATGTAAATTAATATAAATATGTAAACCTCTGGACACTGGAAAAGCCAAATAATTACACATATATATATAATTTATTTGGCTTTAAAGTAAAGGTGTTTTATCTTGAATAAAGTAAAATCTATTTACTTATAAACAAACAAAAATATGTATGTGCATATGACAGTACACTTCACTTCCACAAAAATTTTTCAATATTTTCCCCATTTTTCCACTTTGGTCTTACTGATAGTCTTTTTATAAAGTCTTACTAAGCCTATAAAGTCTGTCAATATCTTATTATATGGGATATTTGGCTCCAAAAGATGTACTATTATAGTACATAAAATGTATAACGATTTCTGTAAAAGACAGATAACCTCTAAGGTTTTATAATTTCTTATTAGCTAGACATTCAGTTGGACATGTGTGGAAGGAACTATTTTCTCCATCTTTCTAGTTCCTACCTTGGCCTATAAAGCAGGAAGCTCCCCCGGGAGTCCCAAGATGTCAAGTACTCTTTATCCTCCCATTTCTGAGAAGAGGAGAAGTGGCATCTGGTATGTGAACTGGGGAGAAGCAATTGATTAAAGGTGGCAAGCTCTTTCCCCATCTTTTTCAAATCTTCCAGTCTTTAAGAAGAGTGTACACTATTCTGCTATTGTTGTCCTCCCGGTGGTAAACATTTGTGGGTCAGGTGCAGACTCTTGCTGCAGAGAAGCCTATCTGTCCAACACGTTCACGTGACTGTTGAGCCTCTGAGAGTGACTAGCCTGAATTGACATGTGCTTGAAAACATACTGTATTTCAAAGACTTAGTTTTTTTAAAATGCAAAGTATCTTGTCATTTTTGTATTGATCACATGATAAAATAGTAATACTTCGGACAATTTCACCTATTTTGTTTGATTTTTTAAAATGTGGCTATTAGGAAATTCAGCCTCCACCTGTGGCACACATGATTGTTCTCCTGGACAGCACTAATCTGGGGGCCACCTCTTTGGAACTCATGAATAGGAGGCAGCCCTTCTGAAAAAGCATGTACGCTCTGCAGAACTGACTGTCCACGGCAGGGTTGCCTGAAGACTGCATGCAGAGAGCAGCATGGGAGGATAAGAATAGCAGAAAACTGACATGGAAAACAAAGCCATAGTCTCCAGGCCAATTCTACCAACAATAAAGCTGATATTTTCATTTCTATGTACCTGATTCTATTATCTCCTAACTGATTCTAACTTGAGAATGGGAAATGGCAATTATTTTTTGCCTTTTCCTGATTAAAACCCAAATATATCATAGAAATATCTCTGCTCCCCTGGAAGCAGCACAAGCACAAAATTAAGTGATGAAGGCACGACAAAGAAAGTGGTCTTCTCTAGGTCCTTAGGGGTTTAAGTTTCAAAGTGTCTATAGGTTTCAGTGGAGAGTTCTGCCCTGGGTGGTTCTCAGCTGAAACAAAAGTGGCATACAAGTGGGAAGCCTGCCAGGGAAGCAGGCTTCTGAGACAAGTGAGATTCCTCAGCAAAACGACAGTGACAGCCACTGGGACACTTAACGGAGAGGAACACGGGGCTTAAGTGGGGAAATAGAAATCAGGAAGGTTAGAATGACTATGGGCAGGGATATGTGAAACAGATCAGTCTCTGCCAGAGGAGGCAGAATGGATGGATGGATATATCATCTTTCCTCAAGGCAGACGTATGCTACAGTCAACATCCTGATTGGAGACTTTTTGAAATTTTTAATTAATTAATTTTTTGAGACAGGGTTGCCTAGGCTTGAGTACAATGATGCAATCACAGCTTACTGCAGCCTTGACCTCCTGGGCTCAAGCAATCCTCCTATCTCAGCCTTCCCAGTAGCTGGGACAACATATGTATATATGTATATATATATATATATATATATATCACCTAATTTTTAAATTTTCTGAAGAGATGGGGTCTCACTATGTTGCCCAGGCTGGTCCCGATCTCCAAGCCTCGAGTGATTTTCCCACCTCAGCCTTCCAATGCTCTGGGATTACAGGCATGAGCCACTGCATCTGGCAAAAATTAATCTATTTTGAGAAACTGAAATTTTAAGACTGTCCCTTATGGACTTACAGAACACACCTTTATTATTCATATTATACTACAAACGTTTAAGAAGTTGAAATGATCTCTCATGTCAGCATCAAAGATGGCTGTGGTTTTGGAAACAATAACCTATGACACTGGTTCTCAAAGTGTGATCCACAAAGAGTCTAAGACTCTGTCAGAGAGTTCGTAAAGTCACAATTATTCTAATAATAATACTAAGATATTATTTACCTTATTCACTGTACTGACATTTGTACTGATGATGAAAAAGCAATAGTGAGTGAAGCTGTGGGGACTTAGTATAAATTAAACCATACTGAGTCACTGTATTCTTCATTTTCACTTAAGAATGTTCTAAGTAAAACAGAAAAAATTATTAATTTTTAAAAATCTCAACCACTAAGTGCATGTGTTTTTAATATTCTGTGAAGATATATGTACAAATAAATTTCTTCACTGCATACAGAGGTATGATAAGGCAAATACATTCTTGGAATTATTTGAAATGTGAGCTGAAGTTGCTGCTTTTTGCATGCAAGGCAACTTTTGCTTAAAAGAACCACGGATAGACAAACTACGTTATTCAGACTTAAGTATTTGGCAGACATTTTCTTCCAAAGGAACAAAGTGAGACCGTGACTTCAAGAAAAACAGTACACAGAATTTGTTGTCATGACAAAATTGGAACTTTCAAGCAAAAATCCAAATTTTGGAAAATTTGGATCCACCACTGTAAGGCTGACAGCTTCCCAATACAGACTTACTGGCTGAGAAAAGTGCTCATATTAATGAATGAGATTTTTAAAAAATATTCGCTGATGCAATCTATCAACATTTGCATGATCTGTTTAACTCAGTGAACTAATAGTTCTAAATGCCTTCATGCAATTATATTATAATATCATACCTGGAAAATTAATAAATTCAAGTGTAATCTAGACCAACAAGTTTTAATGAGGCAGGGTACAAAAAGTCCAATAATATCGCTTCGTATTTCACATTGAAATTAGTCTTAAGATAATACTACATGGTGAGTTTCAGTGTAATATCAAAGAATACTCCAAATAATAGGCTATTACAATACCTCTCCCTTTTCCAAACTCTTATCTGTGTAAGGCTGGATTTTCTTCCCCTGCTTCAACCAAAACAACAACAAACTGAATGCAGAAACTAACGTGAGAATCCCACTGTGTTCTATTCAGCCTGACATGTAAATGTAACATGGTGTTATTTTTTCATTATTTTTTATCTTAGAGATATAGTTGTTTTTCAGCAAATATGCTATTCATGTCAACCTATTATGACTCTATTATTAGTATTTTTAAATAAATGAATATGTTTAAAATTTTGTATTTAACTTCTAATATAATAAATATTACTAGATATAACCTACATAAACAAAAACTCTTTAGGATCCTCAATAATACTTAAGAATATTAAGGCATCCTGAGATCAAAAGTTTTGAGAATGAGCAATCTATGATAATTATTTAATCAACCACCTAAGTATAAAATACCTACTTTATATTGTGCTAGAACACAGGAAATAATAGATAAAAGGCACCATCCCTGTTCTCAAAAATTTCCAATTTCACGGGCAATGTACTTCTCAATTAACACAACTTAAAAATCATTTTACTGTATAATCTTTAAAAACCTTCATTTCACGTTTCTTGTAACCATGTCTTTTATAGCTTAATGTCTCCTATGGAAACTAATACTATATATGGCACATAGCAAATGCCTAAATACTTCATGATTCACTCTGAATCTGACATACGGTATCAGAGAAAGTCATAATATACATTAAATAAACATTTTTATGTAAGTTTCAGACACTGATTGCTCATCATGAAAGATGTACTGCCATCCTTAGTGAAAAGATAATATCAGTAATGTAGAGACCCTGAAGTTACAGTACAATGCAACCTTTTGATCATGACTTAAGCTTACACGATAAATTCCATTTTTAGGTCAAATTATATCTTATAAGATTAATGTATTCTACCAGATTTTTATGCCAAACAGTCTGAATAATAGGATAAGAGAGGAAACAATAGCTTATTTTGAGAATCTGAACAAGAATGATGCTCTTATGCTGCTTCCATCACTCTAGGAGGCAGAACCAAACAGTGGAGATTAAAATTAGCAAAAGATACCTTTTATTAAATAAATAAAGCAAGTAAGCAGGGATACTGGCTTAATTATCAATAGAATTATGTTTGATGGTTAGAAAATAGACTAGGTAAGTTCTCAATAATTTTTCTGCTCTAATCCAAAGGAGGCAACATGTTTCCCATTAGAAGCAGTGGTTTATGACAATTAATCACAAATGGTGGGAGGTGGAAAGCTGAGCAGGTGCAAGGTGAGTAGAAAGGGGAGTGGGCAAATGCCTATCCAATTCCAGGTTGAGAAACACCAGGGAAGGTAATAGAGGGCTTTTTAAATTGTATGATTACCTATGAGTTTTTAAAAAAGGATACTGGCAAACTTCTTGACAGCATTTCATAAGAGAGAGAAGCATTTTCATGCTTTTATCTATGGATGTTGCAGTACTAGCTATTAAAAGCAAATGAAAAGTAGAAAACACAAAGGCTAAGATTACATATATGTGCCCCCATGACTAACCACCTAATACCAAGCAAATAATGTTCTCACCTGCCTTTCAGCCTCTTTTACAACTGTTTTCCTGGATTTCTAAACCACTAACTTATTCTCTGTCTCTTCTATGAAAATGCTTGTAACAGCTGAATTGACAAGAAATAGAAGAGCAACTCTAATCTGATTCGACCAAAAATAAAAAAAAAAAACAATTTAGACTTGGTACAATGGCACTTTAAACATTTGCATCCTTTTTCCTTCTGCATATTAATTATCTCGAATGGCACACAAATTCACTCTCTGACTACATGACATAATACTATTTGTGAATATTTTCCCCAGAGTTTCTAAGTATTCTGCAAATGCACATGGCAATTACCAGGAAGGCAAAGAGCCATCTCCGGTATGTTTTACCAGTGGATAGGGTACTCAATTCAGGCCTTGGGAATACTCCTTTCTGAATTCTAGTGTCTGAACAATTGCTTATTGTTCTTGTTACACACTCAAGAATTAGCTTACCAGTTCTTTCTAAAAATTTCTTTCTAAATTAAATGTGGGTACACATTTGAAAACTGCACACTGTGTATGAACAGTACACACTTAGTTTACATTTTTAACATTATGTACAAGCTGTGGGAACATCTGGTGTTTTGAAAATTTGGGCAAATCCAGCTGCATTTCCTCTTCCAAATGTGTTCTCTGACATCTGCAGGTTGTGTTTCATTTTGATTTTTAAACTCTCTCTCTCTCTCTTTCTATCTACATAGGAAAGCACTGCATGCTTTCAAACATGCAATTTTTCCAAGTTTATACTTTTCCTCTTTGAGCAAAAAATTAAAAGCTTACCAATTAATAAAATGAGAAAAAATATTGTGGTTAGACTAAAGATATAAAGTTAATTTTTAAATGTATCTGTCTCATCTCTCTATAATTTACTTGAATCAGTAGAAAATCGCCTCTTCTTAAGAAATATCTATTCTTGGATTATGGCATCTGAGCTAAGAGAAAGCAATACAATAATTAACAGACTGCAGCTTTACTGGGTCAGATGCACCTCTACCCCAACAAAATATACACATGTGCACCAACAACTGTGCCACACATTTTCAGGGGTTGGCAGACTTCTTGAAAGAAGTATAAGGTTAAGAAACTAAAGCAATCAGAATGTGAATAATTTAAAATCTGTTAACTTAAAGCATCATAAATAACAGCTAAAACGCAAGTGGACTTTACATCCTACTCTTATCTTTAATCATAAATAAATGATTGCTGTTGCCAAGTCTAAAACTCTCTGTCCCTGCTGCATACACGCTCACAATTAGCATACAGCCCCGGCTGACCATGCTGGCTTCCCTTCCTGCCCTCACACAAAATATTTAAAACAACCTCCAGCCTGAAGGTGGAATAGAAAACTGCCTGGGAGCGAAGGTACCTCAATCCTCCTGGCTGACCTGCTGGCCTGTCAGCATCGAAGGCTAGTTCACAAGTCTCAACTCTAAGCTGGTTCCTTGGATTTTAAACTTACAACTTGGCTCAGTTCCTTCCCATACACAGCCAGGTTCCCGACTGGACTTTCTCATTTAGAATCAGCCCTGCTCTGGACACATCCAGGACATGCTGCTCCTGCTGGGCTAAAAGTGCTCAGAGCTCTCTAGTTCCACTGCTTTCCCACATTTTTCAAATGGTTTCAGGTCCCCTGACTCTAGTTGCTTGCTCTATGACTTCTTAGAGATAGCACAGTTCACTAGTTAAGAGAAAAGGCCATGGGTTAAATCTCCATGAGTTCAAATTGAGTTCTCTATTACCAACTTAACTTTGCTGAGCCTCAGTTTGCTCATCTATAAAATCGGAGTAATAATATTATCTACCTCACTGATTCTCAGCCATAACCTCTGTCCCAAGGAGTAGAAGTCTAAGAGATTCCTGAAGCTAAGCCACACAGCTAATAAGTGAGGGGCTTAGAGTTCAAAGTCAGGTTTATAGATCTCCAAACACATTCTTTTCAAATATATTATGCTCTTGTCTTTTAAAATCACCCTTATTTTTCTATTTAAAAACAACAAAAATGATTATTTCCTTTTTATAGCAGTGGTTGTAAAATTTAAAACCAAGATACATGATTTGGGTTGCAATAGTAAGAAAATAAAGAGGTATGAGGTTATCCACAACTACTAATCTAGTGATTTGGTTAAAACTGGCATTCTTCACAGAAGTTGGAATCTCTGCCTATGCCAATCTCCAGATGAATGATTCACAATTCTTAGTCTTTACACTCTATTTCCAGGATAATAGTAACTAAAATAAAAACCTTGGGGATAGGATACTGGGCAGCCTTGGTGACTTGCAGGGAAGGAGAAGGCAACAGCAAAGATGGCAAGAGATCAAACGGGAGCTCCTCCAAAGGTGACAGAGTTCAGTGGTTGAGGCCACAGGCTAAGATTTTCCAGGAGAGAGAATGCCCAGAGTCCAAGTAGTGAAAAATGGCCATTTGTTTAGCAGTGAGGCTGGCTGAGGGGACAGGAACGGGGAGGAGGAGAACCCACATTATCTACTCTGAGTGGGGCAACACATTGCTGAGGAATTGAGTGCAGGTATTAAGATCCAGTCAAAGGACTCAGAACCGAGCATGGAGGAGACATCAGAAAATGCAATATGCATTCTCTTTGATAATTCTATCACCAAGTTATATACTGCATGATACGCATAAGAACTTATTTATTTTTTTGAGACAGAATCTCATTCTGTTGCCAGGCTGGAGTGTAGTGGCATGCTCTTGGCTCACTGCGACCTCCGTCTCCTGGGTTCACACGATTCTCCTGCCTCACCCTCGTGAGTAGCACACCACCATGGCCAACTAATTTCTTTTTTTTTTTAATGTAGAGATGGGGTTTCGCCATGTTGGCTAGGCTGGTCTCAAACTCCTGACCTCAGGTAATCCATCCGCCTGAGCCTCCCAAACTGTGGGATTACAGGTGTGAGTCACTGAGCCTGGCCAATAACTTTTTTAAAGATTCTGTTTAACCCAAGCTAAGTTGTCAGCCTGGTTTCCGAATATAGGTAATCTAAGCTGGGCACGGGAGCTTCTTTACATTTGTCAACTGGAAAGAACAGAATGGCATATTTACTATAAAATGACAAGAGACTTGTATGTAACATGTACAAAGTATATGTGTAAATTAGAGCAGTCATCTCTATTTTAGCATATTTGTACATTTGTAACACAGAAAAACAATTTCCCAATTAAAACGTCTCATTGATAGCAAAAAAACGAAAACCTTTCTAAAAAGCTAACATGTAATTATTTTCCAATTCAAGAAAGGAAATAAAAATAAAATCTACAGAATGTAGAAGCGATTTTCATTTTTTCTAATGTGCACAAACCACTTTAAAATATATTTCTGTTTACCTTGGTCACAGCTTTAGGAGAAAATGTAATTGCATCTACCACCGTGATGAGGTCACCTGGGCGGAGACGATCAAAGTACTTGACGCAGACATCATAGGCATGCAGCCACTCTGGTGAAGAGCCTGGGACTTGTTTAATGAGATGAGGGTCTCCAGTCCAGAACAACTTCTGTAACCAGATGGTGTACAGAGAGCTCGGGGAAAGCATCTGTCCATCCTTTTCAGGGATTTTGGGAACAAGTTTGGAAATAGATAAGATATTTTGACTTGAAAGAACTGGCTCCAGTGCTTCAAGAGGACTCATGTTTTCATCTGTCAGCTTTTTGTAATTAAGACCTAGCAGAAAAAAAAGAAAGTAGGTAAGTGGTTCATTCGGATGCAAAAATACAGGCACTTTCACACACACACACAAACACACAACCCGCTGTATGTCTGAATACAAAGATCTATCAACGTAGCAATAGTAGCTGGTTTAGGTTTTCTATTAGATGGATCACTAAATCTGAGTTCCAGTCACAGCCTGAATCTTACCAGATAGGCCATTCATCTGCAGTGTGCCTTTATTTCCTTGTTTGTACACCAGAGATGATAATACCTCCATGACTTCTGCATCCCCCACAGCACCGGTTTTCTCCTATCAGTGCATTCACCAAACTGCACTATATTCATTTGTTATTTATCTGCCATTTCACTATTTACTTGAAGGTAAGGACTGAATATTATTCCCTCATCCTCTGTGTCTAGGCCAGTGTCTCATTTGATGACTCAGAAAACAACTGATAAACTGAAGGGAACTCTCACAATTATTATAAATATCAAATAAATACAGATTTGAATGTGCCTTGCAAATTATAAGGTATAAAAATTTAAGAGGTCTTAAGGTGTTTAATTTCTTAGTTATGAGAATAAAGACCATTCTAAAGATTTCCACAACTTATCAAAGATTGTAAGACTCTTACTTGAATGTTCCATGCATATTTTAAACATATAGGCTCCAGTGGAATGAAATTCTGCTGAACCGTCTATTATAAAGTGTCGTGGCCTTGCCATTTATATACATAAAATATAACCAATGAGAGTAGTGAAAAAATCCTGGGGCCGAACTCCAAAACTCTGGATTTTAGTATCAGGTCTGCCATAAGTCACCATGCGACTTTCAATAGGTTTCTTACTTTTTCTGGTATTTAATTCCCTCAACCACAAGTGAAGGAGTTGGAAAGATAATAACTAAAGTCTTTAGCTTCCAAATTCCGTGGTTTCAGAGCTCTGCCGACCATAATGCATGAACAGAATTACGCACAGAAAATTAATCCCCAGATTTATTTTAAAAGAATGAATTGAAGCAGGGAAAGAACCATCTTACCTGATGCAACAACCTTAAATTTCTTCAGCAGCCGAATGTGGGTTTCTGGTTTAACGGCATACTTCTCCAAGCCTGCACAGCCACAGTTTTCCAGAAGAGTGAAATAATACAGCAGCCTTTCGTGATCAAAGCCACCAATCGTGGGGTAAATATACTTGACCATGTGCTGGTGAAAGGCTTCTGGATCAGTCTTCAAAGTCTCAAAGAGATGAAGGTCTTGGGCTCTATTTTCAATTTCTAGTGTGGACAAACTGAAATTAAAAGCAAAGGAACCTTGTTAAGATTTCGTTCCTTTATTAATTTTTTTTTCTAACCCAGGAAGAAGCACTACTTCTTATAGCTTCCTTCTTCCTGCCTACTCAAAGAAAGTAAACCACCACCAGAACCCAGTCAGCCTGTAAAAAGGGAAACAAATGTGTTAGATGCCTACTAACATTTAACTGACTACACACTCATCATGTTATCTCATGGGGGTCCACAGCCACCCTGGGAAGCAGGCTTTACTTCAAGTTCTTACAGTTGGGAAAGTTGTCTGATGCTTCCCAGCTAGGAAATAAACCATCTGTCAGGGTCCACTCTAAATCATTAATTCATGTCATAAGAAGGGTTTAAAATCTGCTTCTTCACAGAAACATAAACAGGCTTATTATTTCAGGAATTTAGGAAATGATACAGAAAAGAAAAACCCTAACCCCTTTGGCTTACGATATACATCCAAGAGTCTTGCATTAATATTCAATAAACTCAAATTTTATGCTGTGTTCAAATAAAAGAAAAATGGAGAAAAAGTGATAATTAAACTTTCACCTGGGTTATCCGCAGAAATGCTACTCGCATAAAACACCTATCTTAATATTTTCATCCTAACTTAGATGTCTTTGTAATATAATTTTAAAAAGTCATTTAAGGTTAAACTCTTGGAAAAAGAAAAATTAAAGTATTTTTGCTTGGTTGATTGGTTTGTGCTTTTAGAAGGGGGAGGGAAGGGGTTAATTTTGGTATTATGCTTCTCCCTGGACAGAATCTGGACACATCCTCTGGTCTAGTGTAATCTCAACATCCCTTACAGGATGAGTTTCATACTCCCTAACTGTGCGAGTCCTTTGGGCAGCCCTCCACTCACAGAAGTGCCCAGGTTCTAGGGTTCTCCCACTGTGCTCACCACTGGTCCTCAGAAGCCGCAAGGGAAGCATCTAAGGGCAGTCAGTGAGACTTTGGGCAGCAACAAATTAGGCTTCACACAGTTCTAAAACAGCTCCTCTGAAAGATGATAATTTGCTTACTGAAAGTGCCAAAAGATATGCTTTTGGTTTACGTAGATACCATTAGTATAAATCATGTTTTAAAACTTTCAGGAGAATGTGACAACACTTGGGATAAAGAGGGTAAAGTCAAAGCATCAAGTAATTTTTAAAAACTGATCTTTTTACTTTTGCTTCAAGAAAAGCCTTATTTTTCCATTAAGACACAGTTCAAACATTTACAAGAATATCCCTATCTATAAATATGTCCCCAGTCACTGGTTCCTCTGAGCTACTGGCATGTGCTGAATATCCTTCTATTCTGTTATGCAAAACATGTTAACTATTTATCACCTTGTCTAGCTCCCTTACTAGATTGTGCTGCTTCATGGCATAGACCTTATTACATCATCTTAATCTTTAGTTTCTCAGTACCAAGGACCAGTGTGTGGCACAAAGGAAATCTTCAATATATGTCTTACGAATGCCAAATAGATGAGTGGATGAGCAAAAAATTAGGTGTCCTCTATGTACAAGGCACTCTGCTTAGCACTGGGGAGGATTTAAAGACTTACAGCATAGAGTTCTCATCTGAGTTTGAAAATCCAGTTGAATTATAAATACTTACAGTTAAATAATGATGCAAAACAATAGCATCAGCTGACAAAGAGCACACAATTATAGTCCAATTAAGAGTAGTATCACTAAAAGCTGTGACTGCAGAGGATGTAGAAATCAATGATAATGGAAGGCTTAGTGAAAGAAGTACTTGAATTTGGCATTGTAGAAAGAAATGAAGCAGAAATAATGTGAACAAAAGTATCAAGACAAGAAAGCAAAAGGTCTGTTAAAGGAACAGTGAATACAAATGGCTGGGTGGTCAGAAAATATTCTTGATACTATCACTATTCAAAGGATACCATCATCTCTGAAAGATACTATACACACAGTGGTATGGGACAGTAAATCACAGAATTTCTTATATTCCTTCATAATTTGCAAAATGAAGTTTGAAAACAATGTAGTAACGAAGTAAATAAGAAACTGTATAACTGCAATAAAATAAATCTTATTGACAAAGACTTGCAGGCAGAACAACATGTTGAATGGGGGAGAGAAAACAAATCTGTATTTATCACATTGATTACCTGCTCGCTAAGTTTAAGTCAGATAATTTCAATTTACAGATGAGAAACTGCCATTCAGAGAGGTTATTTTCTAAGACCAAGAGTCCAGATCTGTCTGAACTCAAAGTACACAACTGCTCATGGCATCACAAAGCAACTGTCAATGTCAAGCACCCATGTGAACAATCACATCAAATCCAGGATTCTTTCTGAAACGCAGATACGAGTTTTCTCTCCCAGCAGCAATAATCGAAAAGAGTTCTCCTGTCATACTTCATTTGCAACACCTTGATAAACAAAAGTATTCAAGACAGACTCATCCACAAAATGGACAAAGACTATATCATAACAGCTTTAATTCATCTGCGTTTGACTTGACTATGAATATAGTCTCTCTCAATCAACATTACTTTCCCCCTTGCCCACTCACTTACTCTTCTGTGCCTACAATTTAGTTTGCCTGCTGTGCAATTTTACCTAATTATCTTGTCAAGACAGACACTGGAATACCTTTACTGACACACGATAAATACCCAAACCTCCCCTTTTCAGTAAATTACAATGTGCTAAGATCTTTTATAGATGCTAGTAATCAATAACTCATTTTAATCGTTTCCATTGAAGGAAGCTGTTATCTTCCCTTTGGAACAAGAAAAGGGAAATCTTTCTTTGAAATCTTCGTTTAGAAAAAAAATTCCAAAGAACTCACATTCAAGAGAGTAGAAAGAAATACCATGAAACCACTGTGGACTTTTCACTAATCAAATTAATGATTACCCTTAAAACCTGTTTAAGTGCTTTTTCCTGAACGAAGTTTTAGTTATAAAGCAGCTTATAAACATAGCGCATATTTAACTTCCAGAGATTAAATAAAGGAAGAAGCTAGCATTAGTTGTACTCAATGCACAAGGAATAAATTATTAGGACTAATCTCATGATTAAGGTGTTCTGTAATGGCTTCTGGTTGTCAGTCACCCAAAAATATGATTCAAGAATATCATGTATTGAAAGGACTTTGATTTGTATAAGAAAAACAAATTATTTAAATACATTTTTCTTTACTGAGCTGTGATTGAGTGATAATACAAATCCATTAGCTCAGTGAAAGAAGTGCCTAGAAGGAAAGAGGAAGGAGGAGACGAGAAGGACGAAGGTGAATGGGAGAAGGAAGAAGGGAGTAAGCTACCGGAAAGAGGGGAGAACAAAGAGGATGTGGAAGGGCTGGAAGTGAAAATGTACAGATAACCTGCCAACACTTTGGCTTTTATTACCTCATTAACAATGTCTAATTATTCCTATTCTCTGAAGGAAGCTGAGGCTCAGACAAAAACACACAACTAGTAAGAGATAGGAGACTGATTCCAAGTTGGGTCTTTTAAGTTCGGCTTTCTGTTTCTACTCAGTAAAGCAATGAAGCTGATATTTTCATATGGAAATTTTATGTTAGGCACAGTTCAGCTGCAGTGGCTTGTAAGCACTTTCCCCAACAACTAAGCTTAAAAGCATGAATATCTATGAATCCACGTGAATGACCAACACTACTGGTGACTACTGAGCAACAAGACAATCTACTCTCCAAATCACAACTGCTCCCGCCTGAGGAAATCAATCTAAGACCTTAGCACATAAATGCCTCAGGATGATCTTGATGTAGCAGACTTGATCTACAATGCAGCCTGACAGCTGAATATGTGATTACTCAAGGAACATGTGGTGGAGATAATCATGGCATTTTTTAGTTTTGCCAACATTTTGGCCAAGTGTCTGCAAACTCTAGGGGAGGGACAGTGGGGGATAGGGAGGTTGGGGAGGGATAACATGGGGAGAAATGCCAGATATAGGTGATGGGAGGATGGAGGCAGCAAACCACAATGCAACAATCCTGCATGATCTGCACATGTATCCCAGTACCTAAAGTACAAAAAATAATAATAGCAGTTGTTGTTTAATGGGTATAGAGATTGAAATTTGCAAGACGAAAAGTTCTTGAGATCTTTTAACAACAATGTGAATATACTTAACACGTAAAAATGGTTAAATGAAAAAAAAATGGAATTTAACTAACTTTTCAAGAACACTCAGGGAGTAGACGAGAGAATCAATAGATTATTTTAGAGTCTTTCTCGTCATGCTGATATTCAGTGAGTTCCTTTATGGAATGTTTTATGATAGGAACAGAGTGGTAATGTGGAAGGCCGTATGAATAGGCTTTGTCTCTTCCATAAGGACAACCTGGTATCCCTAAAGCCTTTCAATTTCTCATAGAATACTAATTCTGACATATTTATACACTTCGTATTACTACCTTGCTAACAAAAAGTTTTAAGGAACACCATAGCATAGAAATAGTAATACCGTTTACTGAGCACTTCTTAGTGCTAAGCACTATGTCAAAGGATTTAATTCTCACAAAGCAACTATCTTATCATTGATACCCATCCTGACCTGAAAAATAATTGTTCAAAAATCAGATGTGCAATGTTAGGCTAACAGGGCCATGCAATGGGTCTGGCAAATCTAGCCTGTTTCCAGAATTAAAAATAATAGCTACTATTATTTTTTTAACACCTTCTACATATCAGGTATTCTGAACAAATCTCTTCAATCTCAGAGCAGTTCTGCAAAATGGGCTGGAAATAGTCATTGTGCAGAGGAGAAAACTTAGGCATAAAGAGATAAAACCACTTGTCCAACAATAATACTCTACAAGAAGGTCACAGAGCCAGAGCTTGAACCAGTTTCCATGATTTAAAGCCTGAGCACTTTCCACTGGCTATAAACACACCAAAATGCACTTTCCTGTTTATGTTTTGTGCCACTATCTGATGATTTTGGCTATTTGGGGAAAAACGGTGTTAAGGATCACAATATGAAAATGAAGGTTGAAGGTTACAGATATATGGAAGGAATTCCTTTCAATCTCACAATGGCAGTAATTAGTTTTCCTGTTTCTTAGGATTTCTAGATTTCTTCTTAGGCACAATGCAGATCACATCCTAATCAAGTAATCTTTTCCCTAGACCAAAAGAAAGAGAAAAACCAAATTTAGGGCTCAATTTTAACAACTGTGTAAGACCTATGACCTGAATATGAACATTCAACATTCCTACTCTAACAAATATTTTCACTGGTATTGTATTTTTGTTTTTATTTTCAATTTCATGACATACTTTTAATAAGCTAAGTTACCTTAAATTATAGGGGATTAATAACTAATACAGAGTTAGATCCTTCCTTCTCTCTATATTAACCACTCTCACATCAACTCTTCAACTGAGCCAGGGTTCTTCAAGAAAAGAAGAGATGGAAGAGAGGGCCAGAATTTAGAATTCTTTACTGTGTAACAACCTGGACACAAACCTATGTGAACAACAGTAACCTTTAGGCACAAATTCTATCTTCTGTTTCAGTTCGGAAAAAGGTAAGGACGATGCACTATAGTTTACTCATCTCTCCACAGGAAGACCTTGTTCTTACTCATTCTTGCATCTGGGATCAAAATAATCCTACTAGAGAATATGAAATCAGCTCTGGAAAACAGCACAGCACATTCAGAGTCCAAATGACCTAGGACCCTCCCCATGTGTCTGAAGGAGACAATACTAAACTAACCAACATTGAAGAAGGTGGTATCATGATCTCTGGCAACCAAGATAAATCACTTATATAACCACTTGAGTGGTGGTTATACAAGTAGATATTAGAGTGAAACCAATGCATAAGATGTTTGGCCTTCAAATCTGCTGTCTCAAGAAGAGAAAGTTACCAAATCTGGCAATATAAAGACATGTTCTGTCATCCATTTAGTTCTCCTTTGCTTACTCTGTCCCAGCCACAATGGTCTTCCTTTGGTTACTCAAAAACACCAAGAACTATCCTGCCTTTCTTTTCTCATGGCCTGAAATGCCCTTTCCTCCATTCCTCTTCACTAGTCAGCTCTTTCCTCTTCATATCCCAAGACAGGCCTTCCCCATCTACTACGTATGCATTTCCTTAATGATACTGACTACAATAAGCAACTTACTTTTCGGCAGCTGTTGTAGGAGTCAGGGTAACGGGGGAGGGTTTCCTATTAGAATATAAGCTCCATTAAGACAAGGGCATGTCTGTCTTGTTCAGCACTTAACACTATGCTTGGAATACAAAGATACTAAGTAATAACATTCGATGATTAAATGTAGTACTATTATATCAGCTAGAAGCATCCTCTGTACTTCAAAGTGATCCCATGTCCAAAACTGAAAGGTACTAAATAAAATCAGCAGAATTAACAAGAATAACACAAATAATCATAACAGTCTTGATATGGTTTGGTTGTGTCCCCACCCAAATCTCATCTTGAATTATAGTTCCCATAATCCCCATATGTTGTGGGAGGAACCCGGTGGGAGGTAACTGAATCATGGAGGTGGTTACCCCCATGCTGTTCTCATGATAGTGAATGAGTTCTCATGAAATCTTATAAGGTGCTTTTCTGCCTTTGCTTGGCACTTCTCCTTCCTGCCACCCTGTGAAGAAGGTGCTGTTTTTCCCCTTCGTCCTGCACCATCATTGTAAGTTTCCTGAGGCCTGCCCAGCTATGTGAAACTGAGTCAATTAAACCTCTTTTCTTTATAAATTACCCAGTCTCCAGTATTTCTTCATAGCAGTGTGAGAACAGACTAATACAAATCTAAAAGAGCCACGAGGTCATACACTTGATTTTCTCTAATCTTCACAATACTCTAAGTTGAGAATAATGATCCCTGTAACTGAGAAAACAGTGACTCTAGAGGATTAAGAAACATACTCAAGGCTACATGGTTGGTGGCTATGGGCAGTAGATTTGCATCTTGAAACTTGATCTGACTACAAAGCCTATGCTGTCACCAGTAGGCCACAGGTACTCTGGTAGTTACTATTAACTACAAAAATCTACCAACATGTCTAGAATAGCCCAGAGATGAAGATGGCTAAGTCTGGTGACAAATCAGCCTTGAGTTTGGGGGCTCAACATGTCCCAGTAGAACCAAGAGGCTGAGAGAGCCAGTGTCTGCTAGTTGGAAGTGACTCCAGGCATTCATGCCCACCCAAAGCCATCACTGATATTTAAAACTAGCAAGAAGTTAAAACAAGAACAACAAAAAGAAAGAAATGGAAAAAAAAAAAAAAAGTCCAGCAACTCAAAAACATGTATGTTTATGAGAATTATCTCTGACAAGAGTGAAATTCCAGGGAAAACTTCCATTAACGAAGCACTGATCATGTGTCAGGTACTACAGGTTATAATTTAATTTGTATTGTTCCTTGCTTAAAGTTGAGGAAAATGAGCTTCAGAGAAGTGAACTGTCTTGTCCATGAACACACACCTAGAAGTGACCCCAATAGGATTTGTTCGACCTAGCTATTTTGATTTTAAGCCTCATGATTCACCTGCTATATAATGCTATCTCACCCAACCCTCTCTGTGTACACTGAGCTGCAAACGTGCTGACGCAGGTGACACCTCCAAAATCAACCAGGATGAAGGGGAATGCACAATTACAGGAAAATGAACTTTACAAGGGAAGAAATTCCTTTTTAAAGGAATAGTAAAACAAAACCCTAAAAAAAAAACAAACATTATTTCTCTTGTAACTTCCCAGTGGCACTCACTCAATAAATAAATGTTGGACAATTTCTATAGTATTAACAAGGCCAATTTCTAATAACTTTATTACCAAGTTAGATTAAATAGTAAGGCAAACTGCTGCCTTTTAAGTAGAGAACAGGGAGCACCAAAGATCACTTACTAAATCACTATTAAGTGCTTTGCCACTCACAAGTAATGATGCCACGAGGTAATGATTTCCTGCTTTTGTAATTGCTGTGTATCTGCATAATCACAGTGCTAGCAGGTATAATGATATGCCAGGAACAGTCCTGCACATCTCTTGAGTGCCTGATAATTTATAACATGTTCAAAGACCGAAGAAGCATCCTGTTTGTACAGATACAACATCCTTTCATGTAACATTCAATGAAAGTAAAAAGATATTTAATAAAATGCCAGGATATTTTTAGATGCCAATGTGCATATCATTAAAATGAAGTCATTGTAATATTTATCATAGATAACACTACCACCCATGTAGCAATTTAATAAAACTTAAAAATGTTAAAATTTCTAAGTGAATAATAAAAATTAAAGGTGCTAAAAATAGCATTTCTTGACCATTCAGCAGGATTTGACCCCACTCAATACTCACTCCCCCTTTTAAAACTCTTCCTTACTGTGGCTTCCCTAAAATAAGATTCCTGCTTTCCCTCTTACCTCTCCTGCTGCTCTCTTTCTGACTCTTCTGTTAGCAGCTCTTCTTCTAGCATTAAATGGGAAAGACTTCAAGGATTCTGTCAAGTTTCTCCTTTCCTCATTCCCTGTTCCTTCTCCAAGCACATCCACAACAGAGCTTCTTTATCATCGATGTGCTTATGACTCCAAAGTTAGTATTTCTAGCTCCATTTGAACACCAGATCTGTAAGATCCAACTGGCCTTTTCTCTTCGCTGTTTCAGTATGTATAACTTCCTCATTTCCTATTCTTCTTTCTTTCTTTTTTTTTTTTCTGAGACAGAGTCTCAGTCTGTTACCCAGGTTGGAGTGCAAAGGCACGATCTCTGCTCACTGCAACCTCCACCTCCCGGGTTCTAGCAATTCTCCCAGCTCAGCCTCCCAAGTAGTTGGGATTACAGATCCCGCCATCATGCTCAGCTAATTTTTGTATTTTTAGTAGAGACAGGGTTCCTCCACGTTGGCCAGGCTGGTCTCGAACTCCTTACGTCAAGTGATCTACCCGTCACGGCTTCCCAAAGTGTTGGGATTAGAGGCGTGAACCACTATGCCGGCCTCCCTTGCCTTTTCCTCACACTCCCTTCAACATTCCTTGCCTCACTGGGTGCTTCCTATCTCACCGAGTGATGCCACCGTCTAGCAAGTGAACAAATAAGAACCTAGGGATGCTTTTGACACCTCCCCCTTTTACTCACCTTCACATCTTGTTTACCTTATCAACCAATATATTAAGTACTATCAATGTCACCTTTAAATATCTCTAAAACCCATGCTGGCCTCCTTTTCTGTACTTCAAATCCCTACTCCAAGCAATGGTCACCTGGCACGCCATCTGTTACCATAATAGCTCCCTAACTGGTCTACATGTCCACCCTAACTTTCCTAAAATCTTTCAACACAGTAGCCAAAGTGCTCTTATCGAAACACAAATCTGGTCATACCATGTTCTTGTTCACCAGAATCCTTAATTAGCCTTCTATTACCGTAGGCTTCATTTATTATTCTTAGGAAGAAGTCAAAAGCCCTTGCGAGGGCCTCTGCGATCTTGCTGTATGGCCTGGCTCCTATGCCTTGTCACAGTCTCATCTCACGTTATGCTCCACCAGAATCCATGGACCTCGCCAACACTGTCCATCTGTTCCTAATAAAAGGGCCTTTGCACTTACATGATGTCTACCTAGAAAATGGTTCCCTTCTACTTGTGTAGTTAATTCCAACCCAATATTTAAGTCCTGCTTAAGTGTTACCTCCTGTGAAAAGCCTTTGCTAACTATGCCAAACCCTCTAATAGAGCTCTATTACATAGTACTTATCAGAGTTCTAATTTCACATTTGCTTGTGCCATTATTCAATTATCACCTGTCTCCCACTGAAGGCTGTAAGTTCCAAGACAGCTAGGATGCCTGCTTTTGCTCATCGTTGTAACCCTAGTAACTAATACTTTGCTTAGCACACAAAAAAAATTTCAGTAAAAACCTTTGAATGAATACATCAATGAATGGTAAAGGTGTATCAAAGATGTATAAGGAAAGAACTTACCAAGACACAAGTCTAAGGTAGATGAAAGGAAAACTAAAATTGTACTTTAAAACTTCTTTAAGATTCTTCAAAAACAGACTCTAAAGAAAAACATGGAAATAAACGTACATATGAACTGTGTGCTTACCCACTGTCAGCAAACAGGAACTCCAAATGGGTCATAAAAACTTCCCAGCGGGAGACATTGTAACGCTGTGCCAGAGAAAGAGCAATGTTGTAGACGCTTTCCTCTAGGGTTCTTCAGAAATGTCCGTCAGGCCCAGGAAGGAAGAGAGGAGAAACACATGACTTCAATCAGCAACCAAAATGCTCATTAGGACTACTCTCCAGTGAGAGGGGTGCATGCAGTATGGTCCTTAATAAGAGAGTTCACAGGGATCCAGGAAAAGTGCTTCCAGGCAGTTGTAATGCTCTTTTCACTGTGGTGCATTATAGTTTACTAAGGTCTTGTCTAGACCAGTGGTTCTCAACTGTGGGTGTTTTTGTTCCCCAGGAGACATTCGACAATTTCTGGAAACATTTTGAGCATGAAAAGCGGGGCGAGGGGCAGATGGACTACTGGCATCTCATGGGTAGAGGCCAGGGGTGCTGCTGAGCATCCTGCGTAGGCAGTCCCACATAGGCATCCCTGGGCAGCCCGGCATGGGCATCCCCCAGTGGGCATCCCCCGGACCACCTATAGGCAGTCCCGCAGAGGCATCCTGAGCACCCCTCAAACATCCCCACATAGGCTTCCGAGCACCCCAGACAGGCATCCCAGGCATCGCCATGTAGGTATCCCCGCAGAGACATCCTGAGCACCCATGTAGGTAACCCTGTATAGACATTCTGAGCACCCCACGTAGATAGTGCGAGCACTGCACATGGGCAGGCATGCACAGGCATTCTAAGCACCCAACGTAGGCATCCCAAGCATCCTGCATAGGCAGCTCCCACAGCCAAGAACTGTCCAGTCCAGAAAAAATATGAACTAGACTGCAGAGCCTACACTCAAAAGATAGTGCACCCCTGCTCTAGGGATAGAGATTTGAGAAAACACAATTAGTCACTTAACAAACTTCTATATTTTCTACACTGTGCTAGGTATTGTGCTAGCTGCTTAGGATTTATAAACAAACAACCTTTTTTCTTGAGGAATTCACAGCCTAGTGGAAGACCGGAGATGTGAATCAGCAACTAAACACAGCGATGAAGATTATGAAACTCCACGAAAACAGACGGGGAAAGTGACCAATGTGAGCTGCAAGTAGGATGATACACACGCATCCAGCAGAGGGCGGGAGGGAGAAGAGCCTTCTGAGAGAATGGGGGCTTCTGAGAGATGAAAGAAAAAGGTGGGGGGGTCAAAGTGAGGGCTGTATAGGGTCCTCAGGCCTGATAAGAGACCTGCGTCTCATTCTCCAGGCAATGAACAGTCTGTGAAAAGTTTAAACCAGGAAATCACATCACCAGATTTCAGAATATCTAGGCATAGAAATAATTCCAAGAAAATAGTCCCGGGCACCCACATTAAGACCATTTTGGAAAGACTACTGCAGGACTCCTATTTTCCAGTAGAGAAACATAGGATGGACTTTCTGGTTGGAAGAAGTGGGTGGGTGAACGCAGAGAGGCAGAAAAGAAATCTGTATTTCCCCAAGCTAAGGAAATCATGGCATTTTTACGCTTGTATAGCCAGGGGCTGGCAAACGTTTTCTGGGAAAGGTAATCTAGTAAGTACTTCAGTCTCTCTGGCGTAGTCTTCTTTTTATGGCTTTTGTTTCTGAGTTTCTATAAAACCTTAAAAACATGCTAAAACCATACTTTGTTCATGGGCTATAAAAGAGACCAAGGTTGGATTAAGTTTGTCAACCCATGAATTAGGTCACTGTCAATTAGAAATTCTTTTTTTTTTGAGACAGGGTCTTTCTCTGCCTTCCAGGCAGGAGTGCAGTGCCACAATCAAGGTTCATTGTAGCCTCGACCTCCCAGGCTCAAGCGATCCAGCCACCTCAGCCTCCAGAGTAGCTGGGACTACAGGAACACACCACCATATCTAGCTTTTTTTTTTTTTTTTGGGATAGAGACAAGGTCTTGCTATGCTGCCAGGGCTGGTCTTGAACTCCTAGCCTCAAGCATTCCTCTCACCTTGGCCTTTCAAAATTCTGGGATTACAGATGACAGCCACCACACCCAGACTAGAAATGGTTTCCTGAAGTATTTATTTGAGTACCTACCTCCACATCATGGAATGAGAATTTCATGAGAACAGGGGGCCATTGCTAATTCATCCTTTCTATTATGGGGGTATGGCACATTGCCTGGCACAAGACATTTTCAATAAGGACTGATATCTTTATCTCTTGATAAAGGTGGGAAGGACCCAAACTATGTTATACCCTCTTCACAGATACGCTGCTTGACCCCTGAGAATGTATTCCCTAAGACATAATGATAGTAAAGGACAGGTACAATGCACTTACAGAAAACTAATGCCATGAAAATGGACATGCAATGAGAAAGACAAGGAAGAATGGTCATTCTGCGGACGAGTCAAGGTGATGCTGCAAATGGAAGGATGTGAGTCCTTCAAGAATTCTTTGTGCAAGACACAGATATCCTAGCTCCACAGTACAGAGGAAAGCAGCAAGCTGGTGGAAATTCTGAGACATCTTAAAGAAGCCATTCAAACACTGCTGTACATTTTTGTAAGTAACAGACTGTACAGAAGATTCTATTATATATTGATCAAAAGCATATATTTGTCCTCTAGGATATACTTCAAATAGCATATGCTAGTTGCATACTTAACAAAGAAAATAAAGGCCAAAAATTCTAGCAAAATGTAACTGATGATATAAGGCATGCCTTACCTTGTAAGTTTTTATTCTGCATGATAATCATCTTCTAAGAAACTGAACATGGCACTAAGGTTTACCAAATGTCCACAGGAAAAGCACATTGAACTTGGACTTAAGAAACCCAAGCTCAACTCCTGGCTGTCACACAGACTTTGAGCAACTCTTTAAAGCTCTCTAGTTTTGATTCCTTTTCTCAAAAGTGAGAAGGTTGGACTCTTGGGTCACATTCGAATTGGACACTAAATGACGTTATGAAATTATGAACCTCCAAAGGACAGAGGAGAAGAGAAAAGAAAATTCCATATTTCTCTTCTAATTGAGACCAGCTATAGGTTGTTCCTGCTATTTTTCTTTTGATCTCTCTTTGCCATGCCTTATTCTAAAGATAATTCTGCGTGTCCTCTAGTAAGAAAGAAGTCCAGGCTAATATAAAATTATTACAGAGAATCAAGATGAATTTGCCACCTTCTCAAGGATTTAAATGATAATGATTAAAAATAACATACTCCACTACCACAATCAAGATTACCTTTGCTATTTTAAAGTAATTTGTCAGAAAAGAAAAAAACCATTAAATGTAGGCACAGTTTAACCTTAGCTTCAAAGGCTGGAAGCCTAAAGGGTAAATCACATGCCACTGCTTCCTTGAGAATGCCGTGGGTTGTAGGGGAAGGCATATGGTGGTGTGGTGATGAGACGGTGGTGTGGTGATGAGACCGTGGTGTGGTGATGATGTGAGGCTTTGCGATGCATCCACGTTAAAATCACAGCTGTGATTCTCACCATCTATAGAAACTTGGGCAATTACTTAACATTCCTATGCTTCATTTTTCTGAACTATAAACAAGAAATAACAACATTTTACCTCACAGCGTAATCTTTGAGAATTAAGACATTTATACAAAGTTTATGGAGCACAGTGTCTTGCCCATGTTAAGCACTCAATAAATTGAGGTGTTAAAAACAAAACATCTCTACTTAATAAGTGTTGTGGGTGGACACACTTTCCCAATATCTGACATGTAAATACTTCTCATTTGACCTGAACAACTAAAACAAAAAACTAACACCAGGATGAAAACCAAAGGGAATTCCACATTGAGAGGGCAACTTCTCCGACAGGGCCTTCAACTGAGCTGCCACCTCACAACAGGGCCTGCTCTTCTCTTGACGGGGTAAGGGACTAAAGGAAAAACAGTTGGCTTCTCTTTCTCTAGAAGACTAGGACAGATAAAGGTACTCTGAACACATCAATTGTATCTAGTTTTTATCATACTGAAGAAATTAAACTGCCATGTACTTTGAAAAGTGAGCTTTCTAGCCAGACACAAAAGACAAGCTTATTTTTAAATTTCCACCCTGAGTTCCTACTTTTTGTCCCTGACCACATACTGTTACTTCTAACATGGTCATAATCTTAGAACTGGGCTATCAAAACTATAGGAAATTTTTTAAAAAAAGTAACTTAAAAAATAAGCTTAAAAAAAATCATTATTTTATATTTTTGAGACAGAGTCTCGCTCTGTCGTCCAAGCTGGAGTGAAGTACAGTGGCGTGATCTCAGCTCACCGGTCTCCACTTCCAAGTTCAAGTGACTCTCGTGCCTCAGCATCCCAAGTAGCTGGGAATACAGGTATATGTCACCATGCCTGGCTAATTTTTGTGTTTTTAGTAGAGATGGGGTTTTGTCCTGTTGGCCACGCTGGTCTCAAACTCCTGGCCTCAACGGATCTTGGGCCGCCTCGGCCTCCCAAAGTGTTGGAATTACAGGTGTGAGCCACTACGCCCAGCCAAAAATCGTTATTTTAACAAATGATTTAAATATTGTGGGACACCTTTTTAGCTGGAAGTGCTGTCTGCATCTACTGATTGGTTTGAAAAAGGCACACATCCCACATAAGACTAGAAGCTGGGGAAAGCCCTATTCATAGCAACCATGAATGTAAATCTTCAAAGGACTGAAATTAATAGTCCTGGTAACTGAACTTGTTCTTTTGCAATTTAAATCCATTCTCTTAGAGGACAAAGGGTATCACTTACTCTGCCAGACCAAGGATAGTTTCCCTTTTATACTGGTCATCTGCAGTAAACCGCTGCACGTCCACACCCTTCCGAAGGCCCTGCAAGACCTGCGCCTGAGTGAAATCCAGGAGACGCTCATTGTAGTAGTGTAACTGCTTGGTCAGTGAAACAAGATCTTCAGGCCAGGCTTCCTGTCCATGTCGAGTCACATGCCTCGTGACCATCTTGATTAGTTCTTTGGGATCAGCCTGTGAAAGACATGGAAAGAAGATTCTTTACAAACATCATACGAAGATGAGCAAATAAGTTAAAAAAAAAAAAAAAGAAGAAGAAGAAGAAGAAGACCACGTCTGCAAGGCACTATCTGGCCCTGTAAACTACTGCCATTAAATAAGGCTCACAACTGCCCCAAAAAGTCAATTGCAAAAGTGATACTTTACCCACTTAGCAGACCACAAAGATAGGACACAACTATGCCTAAAAACAGCTTTTTGAACTCTTGTTCTGTTCTTCAACCTTAAAACCTCCTTACACTTATGAAATAATATATTCTTGCTCTTTCAACTACTATAATCCTCCATCAGATTTGTCCACCAACCATCTGATCACTCACGGTAACCCACTCTGGAAGTAATTTTCATCACCATTGCCTCTGGAGAAATTTGCTGTGGACTACAGTAAGTGTTGTCAATAACAACACTGCAGTTGAATAACCTCACTATAAACGGCTAGACAGCTGAGGAGAAAAGTATTTTCTCCAGGGATAAGTTAGGGATAAAACTCCACCCTGTTTCTGAAATCATAAATAGTGCAAGTTTCATAAAAAAAAGCATCCAACCAATTTTTAGTCTTCTAATTTGGGGTTCAACAGGATATCATTCTATGATTCTTAGCAGCTTCTCTAATAACCAGAAAATCATTCAACTAGAACACAACCTAGAATCCAAGAGCTGACAGGAAAGGAGAATAAATGATTAACTGGCCACATTTATTTATATTAAAGTTGGTCTGGGTGTTAATGAAGTTACAGAGCTGAGTCATGATTCTGGAATTACTTGACAGGGCGCATAATACTTGAACAGCATTAACTCAATCAATCCCAATTCCTGGGAAGACATGTTACATATTTAATATAAGCAAATTAGAAAAAAAAACACAAGAATCTACCTTTGGTTCTCAGAAACACAAAGCTAATTATAGCAAGCTGTCAGCATTTCTAATGTGTAAGCCATTGTTCTGAGCTGCATAGGAGACTTGTCAATGTCGAGCCTATATTACCAAACTTACCCTGACATTCTCTTGATCCTACTAAGGAACAATCTGGGAGTGCTGATAAAAAACAATTAAAGAAATCTTCTTAGATTCTGGCAGGTGGATTTGAGTAAAAGTCAATCTTACTATATTTAATTTTTTTCCCTACTGCTAGGCATACACTCAGTCCTGCTCTCAAAACCACAAATATGTGTCTCAAGTTAAAAGACCTGGGTTTGAATACGAACCATTCCATAGTAAGCTACAAGGCTATCTTTCATTCATTCAATAAATACTTTTTGTGCACCCATTATGTAACAAGTCATCTACTAAGAGGATATGGCCCTTCCCTACAGGAGTACAGTCTATTAGGACAGACAGTCATGCAAAGAACTGTAAAATGGTGTGACACAAATAAACCTAGGGTGCTATGGGAATACACAGGAGTGGGCAGGTGTCACTGAAATCTTCTTCAAGAAGTTAATGTCTAGGTTAAATACTCAGGTACCAAACCAGTAATAACAAGGCCAGCAAAAAATATGGAGACAAATTCCTATAAAAGGTAGAGAACACGGTAACTCCTATATGGCTAAGGCTTGAAGGAAAAATGAAGTGTATAAGCTGAATCTAACTAGAATTAGAAAGTGATTTGGGAACCAGCTGCCTATGAACAGTATTCCTGACAATGGATTTAGGGAAAGGGGATGCCATGCCTCAGCTCTCAGCGCATCTATGGCTGACATTTAACTAAATCTTCTTTCTATCTAAACCACTCAGGGCAGCACCCTGAGCCTCCATCATGTGCACAGCCACCTCTGCAGTTGTCTGATGCAGGGATGCTGCTCATGGGCCAGCCAGCCCATCTTCACCTGCTCGGCACTCTGGTGTGTGCTGCCATGGCCTGCTGCTCTTATGACTCATCTGGTGTGCACTTTTCTTCACAGTTGTAAAGACAGCAAGACCACTGGATAATGATCAGGGTTTTAGAGTGGCAGAAGAGCTCTTTTTAATTGTTCCTTGAAGTAGTTCCTAGTGCCTCAGATTTACAAGCAACAACCAAATCTGTGTTCACCAAAACAATGAAGAAGGCTTTTCTTCATGTATATTCTCACCTGGTGAGACTAAAGCTCTCAGCCTGAACTTGTTGAATATACCTTGAAGGAAAGGCTGTAACAATCTAATTTATCTCTGTGTATAACTCCATGCCCCTTTCTCTACCAGGCTATTGTTTCTATCCCCTACTCATAGAACCAACTATCCTAGATCTCCCAATGGCTTTTCAGAGATTTTGTTCCACATTCATTTTTGGCTTTTTATTTTCTGGTATCTTCAAGATGTAATCCATGTACTGGGAGAGTGGCCTGAACTTTTCATTAGCCTCAATGGTAGCATCTCTGCTCGTTTCTATTCTTTGTGTTCCAAAATAGTCTATGAAACAAATCCCAAGGCCAGGTGAAGAGCAAAGCTCCAAAATATTAGTGCACAGGAATAAGCATAATTATTACTATAAACATTTACACAGGTACTTATGTAACCTGCAGAAAGTCTTGAGTCTCTACATACAACCTTCATATGTGACACAAGAACAGTATTGTCTCCTTTTGCCAATGAATAAAATGACATGGCACAATGAAGTAAGCACAGACACAGAGCTTACTAGCTGAATGATCTTGTGCAGATTACTTAACTATGAACTTCACTGTCACATCTATAAAATGGCAGTAATAATATACAGCGTTCATGGTTGTGAGAAGCCTAAGAGACAACATATATAAAATATACAAATCAAAACCTGGCAGAAAGGAAGTGCTCCGAAAATAAAAGGAATTATGGAACTTGCTAAAAGGCATCCAAAACTCATAGTTACAGTGCACCTCTACTGTATAATTCATTTTGCATTGCCTTCTCTTAAATTATAACTTCTGGAAGGCAGAGACCATGTGTACTTCATGAATTTGCAGAGCACAGCACAGTCTCTTGCACAAATCAGTACATGGCCAAAGGGGAAGCTGATTGAACTGGCTTTGAAGTCAGTAGTACAGGTTGATATTGCAGCTTCCCCACTCAGTAGACACGCAGTCTGGAACAAGTTACTTCCTGTTTCCTCACCTATAAAAGAATGTCAATAGCACATCCTCCTCACAGTTTGTTACGAGGCACAATCAAGAAGGTATGTTAAAGCTCTCTTTTCTCCATTATTATATGAAAACAAATTGGACACAGAGCTTACTCTGAAAGAATTAAAAACTAGTGATTGACAAGGAGGTACGCATAAACAATTCACAGAAGGTATCTGAATATACGCAGCCTTATGGAATCATAAGCCAAGAGTGCTAGGAACTCCATGGAGAGAGCAGTTGACTCCCTCTCTTGATTCCACTGGGCCTCAGTTTCTTCAGATGTGAAACAAAGGAGCATCACCAGGTGATCACCTTTCTAAGACTGAAATCCTATAAATGTATAAGAATTTTATCATTAAGAGGCCAGGCAGGGTGGCTCATGCCTATAATCCCAGCACTTTGGGAGGCCAAGATGGGTGGATCATGAGGTCAACAGATCGAGACCATCCTGGTCAACATGGTGAAACCCCATCTCTACTAAAAATACAAAAATTAGCTGGGCATGGTGGCGTGTGCCTATAATCCCAGCTACTCAGGAGGCTGAGGCAGAAGAACTGCCTGAACCCAGGAGGCGGAGGTTGCAGTGAGCCAAGATCATGCCATTGCACTCCAGCCTGGGTAACAAGAGTGAAACTCCGTCTCTACATAAATAAATAAATAAAAATAAAAATAAAATTAAAAAATTAAAAAAAGAATTCTACCATCAAAAAAATAAAACTTTGCAAATCCCTTCAGGTAGAGAAAGAAGGATGTTCTACATCTCATTTATTCTTCCACCAAATATTATGAATAGATTTATTTGTTAAAAAGTAGAATTTTAGGCTGGTGTGATGGCTCACACTGATAATCCCAGCACTTTGGGAAGCCTAAGGAGGAGGCTCAATTGAGGCCAGGGGTTTAAGACCAGTCTGGGCAATACAGTGAGATGCTATCTCCACACAACAATTAAGAAAATGAAAATCAGCCTGGTATAATGGTGCATGTCTGTAGTGCTACCTACTACGGAGGCTGCAGCACAAGGATCACTTGAGCTCAGAAATTCGAAGGTGCAGTGAGCTATGATCACACCACTGTACTCCAGCCTGTGGGACAGAGTGAGATCTTGATTTCAAAAAAAAAAAAAAAAAATTAGAATTTCAGGTCACAGTTTATACAACTTTAACCTCTTCTCACTTACTAAATACAAATTATCTAGTCTTCTATCAAATATTTTTATTTCATATTCTTGGTACAAGAAACTTAATCACTTTTCCCAAGAAATATTAAAGAATAAAAATCTAGTATTTTAGTCTTCAGGATGGAACATGCCTAGTGCTAGAACATGTAATGAGTCTTATTTTGCACTAACAACCCTGTAGGACAGGTATCTCTTACTGTCATTTCTGTTTTACTGCTGAGTAAAGAATGAACTTTTCTGAGGCCTTTAAGCTGGTAAGTGGCAATACAGTGCTATGACTACCATGCAGAATGCTTCCTAAGAACCATCCTTTTACATTTGGTATGTAGGGAGGGGCATCTCTTAAAAATACAATGCTCTTGATTGGGCCAATGTAGACACTGCTCCACTACATGCAAGTAAGACTTGATGTTATAATTTGGCTCCGTGTCCCCACCCAAATCTCATCTCAAATTGTAATCCCCACATACTGAAGGAGGCCCTGGTAGGAGGTGATTGGACCATGGGGGCAGACTTCCCCCTTGCTATTCTCGTGATGAGGTTCTCAAGAGATCTGGTTGTTTAAAAGTATAGGGACATGGATGGATCTGGAAACCATCATTCTCAGCAAACTGACACATGAACAGAAAATCAAACACCACATGTCCTCACTCATAGACGGGTGTTGAACAGTTTGAATACATGGACACAGGGAGGTGAGCATCACACACTGGGGTCTGTTGCAGGGTGGGGGGCTAGGGGAGGAAAGTCGGGGATGGGGAAGTTGAGGAGGGATAACATAGGGAGAAATGCCAGATATAGGTGATGGGGGGATGGAGGCAGCAAACCATCTTGCCATGTATGTACCTATACAACAATCCTGCATGATCTGCACATGTACCCCAGAACCTAAAGTACAATTAAAAAAAGTCAGTGGCATTTCCCCCTTTGCTTGCTCTCTCTCCTGCTTCACTATGGTGACATGTGCTGGCTTTCCTTTCACCTTCTGCCATGATTATAAGTTTCCTGAGGCCTCCCAGCCATGCTTCCTGTTAAGCCTGTGGAACTATGAGTCAATTAAACCTCTTTTCTTCATAATTTGTCCAGTCTCAGGTAGTTCTTTATAGTAGTGTGAGAATGAACTAATACCCTCGCCATTAGAGTCCTTTTACAAATGAAAGATTTTCAGTGATTTAATGCTGTCACTCTATTGTTCCAGGTAGACTTTTTTCCACATATACATTCAGTTTCTCATCCCATATATATATGTGCTTGTGTGTGTGTAAATATAAATCCCCATTAGGTGTTCAATTAGATATTCAATTTGAGCTGCATTTCCAAGCCTCTTGCTTTTTCTTCTCTAATGATAACACAGTGTTTTAGAATCATAAGCAACAATACCATTTTCTGGTAAACTCCCTGATATAAATATACCTCCTTCTAAAATTCTATCTTGATGCTTGTGCCTGTAATCCCATCACTTTGGGAGGCCAAGGTGGGAGGACTGCTCGAGCCCAAGAGTTCGAGACCAGCCTGAGTGACATGGTGAGAAACCATTTCTATAAAATATAAATAATAAGGTGATGATTAGGGACATTCTATTAATTTCTGGATAGCAGGTTTATTAGTATATACAAGAATATAGCTCATCAAATATTTGTTGTATATAAAAAGATTTTCAGTACTTTAATTTATTGTATAAAACATAATACTGAGAAGAACTCATAAACATGAGAAGAGTCAACTTCTTACTAAAGCTTCCAAAAACAAAATTAGTTATGGGAAAAAAACAAAGGAATTGGCATCAGTGACCCAGATTACTAGGTTTTCCTTCCTGAGCTTTAAATTTTCCATTTCTAAAATTGAAGCGATTTCTTCTGAATCCCCATAAGCGCTAGCTCCCTATGCAAATTATTTTGTGATCATTGCCACTGCTACTTTCTATCTCTTTCTCAGGAAACTTTACTAGTTATGATTACTTCCAATATTGAAATTAAATTTGAGTAAATATTCTTCCCCTGAGTTTATCACTACTTTCCCCCAAATATTCCAAAACACCTCCTATTTATCCCAACACTGTATTTCATACATTTATTTTTTGTTTCACTCAAGTGCATAACATTTAAAGTTTCAAAAGTGTTTTCACATGATTTTCATTTGACCTCCTATCAAGCTGGGGATGTGCAGGGGAAACACTCTTTCTTTCTTTCTTTCTTTTTTTTTTTTTTTTTTTTTTTTTTTAGATGGAGTCTCCTTCGGTTGCCAGGCTGGAGTACAGTGGCGCAATCTTGGTTCACTGCAACCGCCACCTCCCGGGTTCAAATGATTCTCCTGCCTCAGCCTCCCGAGCAGCTGGGACTACAGGTATGTGCCACCACGCCCAGCTAATTTTTGCATTTTTAGTAGAGATGGGGTTTCACCATATTGGCCAGGATGATCTCAATCTCTTGACCTCGTGATCCACCTGCCTTGGCCTCTCAAAATAATGGGATTATAGGCATGAGCCATCGTGCCTGGCCTGTTTCTTGTTGTACAGATACTACCATGTGTAGTTGAAGCATCGAGAGCTGCAGTCTTGCAGCTGGAAAGTGAATCAAGCCACCTGGCTTCCCACCCACCTGCCCCATACTGCTGAACAAGTCTCCATGAGTTGTTCTACATCCAACTTCACACCTAAAATCACTCAGAGGTTTTTTGTTATTCAGAGTACATTTAAACTTCTCTCCCTCATTTCCCAACATCTAACTTCACTGACATGACGCATGCATATACACCATGGAATATTATGCAGCAATCAAAAATGATGAGTTTGTATCCTTTGTAAGGACATGGATGAATCTGGAGAACATCATTCTCAGAAAACTGACACAAGAACAGAAAAAGAAATACTGCATACACTCACTCATAGGTGGGTGAGAAAAATGAGAACACATGGACACAGAGAGGAGGTCTACTATACACTGGGGACTGTTGGGGGAATAGCCTGGGGATGAATACCAAGTGTGGGTAAAGGGGAGGAAGGCAGCAAAACACACTGCCATGTGTGTACCTATGCAACTATCTTGCACGTGCTGCACATGTACCCCAAAACCTATAATGCAATAAAAATTAAAAAAAAAAAAAAAAAAAAGAAAGCTTTTAGCCTTTAAGAAGCTTACGAAGAGCTTTTTGGGATGGTTCAAAATCTTCCATATTCAGTATTCAAAGTAATACGGCAAAATATCATAGGCTGCAAAAACTGACAGCATAAAAAAGCCATTCATAATTTAAAAAGGAAATTATGAAGTTAAATGACTTCATTTTCCCCCTATAACTTGACAATGTAGTTCTTCAGTGAGGTATGATTTCTTTAAAGAATATGGTCAACTCCCTGTAAAAGCAAAATATGAATAAATATTCATGACAACAAAATGCTCAGTGACTTAATCTACTGCTTACTAGTAGAGGTAATAAATCCACTCTGGTTTAATAGTCTCTACATTTCTTGTTAATATTATTTGGAAAGTTTTAAACAGGTGGTGTGTTTCCCCTTTAGGGTTGTTATTTTGCTTGAGATAATTTTCTACTTAGTATTTTCAATTAGTAGCTTAAAAAAACTCATTTTAGAAATAGTCTACCATAACGTTCTGAATTTCATCCCCTGCTGAGTTTGCTTCCCTAGTCTATAAAACTAAAGGACATGTTTACATTTTTAAATTGATTTTATCTTCTGAACACTTTTTTAAAAGAATGCTGCAAAGATCACACTTCAAAATACATTTACAATAATTACAAAGGTAAGATATGAGGCAAAAAAAATCAAAGTACGGAATAATGTGCACATCCTATTCAACATCTGTCTAAAAAAACCAGTTATGTAAGTATGTACAGCCATCAGGTATCTCTGGATGGATACAAATGGGAAACTCTGACTTTTTGTTATATACTATTTCAACCACTTGAGTTTTTGGTTCATGTGTGTATTCTTTGTTAAATATAAAAATGAGTTAATTATAACAAGTACTAGAAGAGAAAACTCTCTCGGACTGACCATTTGCCAACCATCAATATATAAAATTAAAAGAAAAATGCAGGTGAGGGAGGTGGCTCCATGGATCATCTGAGAGCTGCTGGGCTCCAGGGGCCTCTGCTGGCTTAGGATGGTGCTGCCCTTCAGGATGCACAGGCTGTGCATGAGAAATAAGCACACGAATTCTATCAATACTTTTATTCAAGGCTAGTAATCCACCTAAGTTAGCATTCCTGCAGCACGAAACTCCAGGGGGTGGAAAGAGAAAATGTGAAAAGACTGTGGAATTAGAAACAAGCTGAACTGACAACTGAGTGAAAGCTAAGCTTCACAGGGTGTGATTATGCGTAGGCAACAAATTGAAACCACTTTGATTTCAATTTCCAAGATGATTCATCTGGAGTTTGTCATATTTAATTCCAAACTCAGCAGTGCTGTTTTATGCAGAGGAATATGCTGAAAACACTCAAATAATAAGCCATTAGGCAGTCAATGAAAACCTCCTGTATACTTAAAACATCCAACATCCAGCTATCATGTCTATCGGAGTTTCCTTCAAATCCAAGAGGGTCAGAACTTACCACTGCAAACCTGAAGCCTCAAGCTGTCCTGACACGCAGCACATGGCATGACTCCTGATCTCATCTCCATGCCAATCAATGTTCACTGAATAACTACAATGGGCTAGGTCTGGGGATACAGGGAGCAACAGAATTCCTCTCTTCAAATAATGCTGCCACACCGAGAGGAGAAAGATGTGTCATCAACTGTAAAGAATTGCTTCCATGGGTGTACACACAAGGAACAGAGAGAGAGGGAAGGAGACCAAGCAAGGCTTCAGAGGAGGAGCCTCTGAGCTCAGACTTGCCTGCTCACAGGGGGAGAAGGAAGTACTTCAGATGAAGAACTGGATCTGCATGTGCAGAGGCACAACAAAGGATGTTAAATTCAGAGAAATCTAAGTTCTGAGCAGCCGAAATATAAACTTCAAAAGAAGTAGTGTCAGGAAACACGGCTGGAGGGACAAGGAAGAGCCCGCCAGTTCACTGAAGGTCTTATCTGTCATTTCCAGGATGTTACCTGGTAGACATGGAGCGGCACACGAAAATATCCTGCTAGGAATTACCCCTGAGGTTTGCGTGCTGCAAATATCACTCACATCTGAAAGAGTGACACTGCTTCTTTGGAAACAAAGCTTGAGTGGCCACCGTCCAAGTTAAAAGCAGGTAAAGCCTGGAATCGGGCTTTAAATGACAGGATGTCACTTTCCACCACTTTCTACCAGAGTAACCTTGAGCAAGTAACCACATTTCTGAGTCATATCATCTACAAAGAAGATGGCTTTTCTGCAAAATGAGGTTGCTCAAACGATCAAACAGCAGAATGAACACGAAAGGTGCTTTAACACAGCTGTTTGGAAAAACCCACACCGTATTTCCCTCTGCTCCCACTCCACAACAATCATCATCAACACAGAAGATGTCTGTGACCAAGAGTCCAGGAGAGTTTCTCCCCACCAACTGAGCAATCAGTTAGGGAGCAGACAGGAACGGGGTATCCTCCAATTCAATTCCTGGAGACAGTGTCAGATCTGATGTTTAAGAACAGAAAACATCTAGCACAGGAGACAAGCAAGGCAGCTTATCCCACCCTCTTCCAGTAAGATGAAAAATATTTAAGCTCAAAACAATAGAATGTACATGCTTTGACAGAGGTAAGTACATGGGAATACAAACGCACATTGGGAGGACCTGACCCAGCTTGGGAGGACTGAAGAAAGGTTCCTGAGTGAGGTGACACCTGAACCAAGTAGCTAAGCAAAGAAATGGTGGCAAAAAGCATTAAAGGGAGAGTTTTTGGTATGGCTGCAGCACAGAAAGATGAAGTTGGAAGAACAGAGGATCATGGGGATGTGCAGAACATGCTTGGGCAATGGGAGGCTCCTTAAGGATTTTGGGCAGAGAGAAGGATGTCTACAACTGCATTTTAGAATGACTACTCTGGCAGTTGTTTGGGGGAAAATATAAAAGTAAAAAAATGAAGACAAGGTAACGTTCACCAGGCTATCCGGGAGTTTAGGTAAAGAACTATGGAGGACTGAAGTAAGGTGAGGACACGGGGTGAAGAGATGGAAACAGATGGAGAGGTGGTAACTCTCCCCCACTCACTCATGACATAGCTGTCTGTCCAGTAGATTCAGAATACATTTGCATCTTGATGGGGAAAAACACCCCAGTGTCTAATTCTTCATTTCTCCTTTCAGACCAACAATCGGACACTTTCCACGGGTTGCCAAGAAGCCCCTGGAGAACTAGCTGGCTCATGACCTGCCCATGTGCTGTCTCAGGCTACCAGAGGGCACCTCTTTCTTTCTGGAGCAGCTGAAAGGTTAGATATCATGTGTTCAGGCATCATCACCGGGCCCCACGGACTTTACTGGCTTCTCTTCCCACAGAATTAATGCTGCTTCCTCAAGCCATGACTCTGAACAGCAGCCACCCTATAGTTTGTGCCCAGAAAGGGAATGGTGGTGGGTGGCGGGAACTATGCCACAGGGTGGGTGGGTAGTATGGCAACCAGGAATTTGAGGCCAAGAGCTAGCACGAGGGTAGGAGAGCTCCAAGGGACACTTTCAAAGGAATTAATATGAAGGTCAACTTAACTGGACTGAAGGATGCAAAGTATTGTTTCTGGATGTGTCTGTGAGAGTGTTGCCAAAGGAGATGAACACTTGAGTCAGTGGACTGGGAGAGGCGGACCCACGCTCAATGTGGGTGAGCACCACCTAATCAGCTGCCAGCGCAGCTAGAATAAAGCAGGCAGAAGAAGGTGGGAGAAGATGACTGGCTAAGTCTTCCAGCCTTCATCTTTCCCCCATGCTGGATGCCTCCTGCCCTCAAATATCAGACTCTAAGTTCTTCAGCTTTTGGACTCTTAGACTTATACCAATGGTTTACTAGTAGATCTTGGGCTTTCAGCCACAGATTAAAGACTGCACTGTCGGCTCCCCTTCTTTGGAGGTTTTGGGACTCGGACTAGCTTCCTTGCTCCTTGGCTTGCAGATGGCCTTTCGTGGGACTTCATCATTGTGGGTGGTGTGAGTCAATATTGATTAATAAACTCACCTTCATATATACATATATCCTATTCCTTTTGTCCCTCTAGAGAACCCTAATACAATAGAAACACAGTGATAGATATAAGAATGAGAATTAATGGGCAGAGATGGTGGGTTGATAGAAAATGAATGGAAGAAACAGAAATTGGGTACGAGGTAGAAAAAAGTAAAAATCCAGACTTATTCTTTATACTACAATGTCAAGCTCTATGTCCTTTAGAGTAGGTACTCTAATGCTGAATAGATAAAAGGGTATACAAAATGTAAGACCTGTAAATAAAATACACTTTTCACCAAGTGGAAAGAACTGTAGGAACAAGAAGTAGAAACCAAGATAAACACACCTTCACTTTGAACCCTTATCCTTCAGTATTTGCTTTATTTCTTGGCAAGCTTCAGCTGTGGACATCCCAAATAGGGTTTCCTGTAGAGTGACTGCAGTATGTAAATTTGGAAAGAGTGTTGGCCAGATACAAAATGGGGAATGGAATGTAACTGATTTATCCTAACTTAGCCGAGTCACAAACACTACATGCATTAGTACAATTTTTATTGTGGTTCAAAGTAATTTACTATCAGGGAAACAGGAAAAATGTAAGTTGTACTATGATTTTCCTCCGAGAGAACTACTTTAATTAAAGAAATGAAACTGAAGATGATAGGCCAGAACGTGGCTGTGCAGTCAGCTTTCCGGCTTTTTTAAAAGCTGTAACTTTGTCTGTCCCACATCCATCTTTAGTTCTCCGTTTTACTGCCAGTCTAACCCACATGTACTTAACTGCCTCATACGAATTTAGAGCACGTGGCAAGGTCACTGAGGTCCAGTGCCATGCCATAGTCATCTCCCGACCCCAAGGCTCTGGAGCAGGGTGTGGCACATGAGGGATGCTTAATGACTGACAGCTGATTGATGGAGTGGCTGATATGGTTAGGCTCTGTGTGTCTATCTGAATCTCATCTTGAATTATAATTCTGATAATCCCCATGTGTCAACAGAAAGACCAGGTGGAGGTAACTGAATCAGGAGGGCAGTTTCCCCTACACTGTTCTCCTGATAGTGAGTGAGTTCTCACAAGATCAGATGATTTTATAAAGGGCTTTTCCTGCTTTGTTCAGCACTTCTCTTTCCTGCTGCCTTGTGAAGAAGGTGCCTTGCTTCCCCTTTGCCTTCCATCATGATTGAAAGTTTCCTGAGGCCTTCCCGTCATGCTGAACCGTGAGTCAATTAAGCGTCTGTCCTTTATAAATTACCCAGTCTCAGGTAATTCTTTATAGCAGTATAAAAACAGATTACAACAGCTGAAGGAATTAGGAGTCAGACGCAGTGAAAAAGGAAAAAGAAACAGAATAAAATGATAAATTAATGCTGCAGAAAGTGTGGTGCTGCTATAAAGCTACCCGAAAATGTGAAAGTAACTCTGGAACTGAGCAACAGGCAGAGGTTGGAACAGTTTGGAGGGCTCAGAAGAGGACAGAAAGATGTGCGAGAGTTTAGAACTTCCTAGAGACTTGTTGAATGACTTTGACCAAAATGCTGACAGAAGTATGGACAAGGAAGTCCAGGCTGAGGTAGTCTCAGATGGAGATGAGAAACTTGTTGGGGACAAAGGTGACTCTTGCTATTCTTTAGCAAAGAGACTGGTGGCATTTTGCCCCTGCCCTAAAGACCTGTAGAGCTTTGCTTCAGAGAGATGATTTAGGATATCTGGTAGAATAAATTTCTAAGAAGCAAATCATTCAACAGGTGACTTGAGTGCTGTTAAAAGCAATCAGTTTTATGCATTCACAAAGAGATTGTTTGGAATTAGAACTCATGATTAAAAGGGAAGCAGAGCAAAGTCACTTATAGGAAGGAACTAATTTGCTTTTGATTTTATAGGCTCATAGGCAGAAGGGTCTTGCCTTGTCTCAGATAAGACTTTGGACGTGGACTTCTGGGATAATGCTGGAATGAATTAAGACTTTGGCAAACTGTTGGGAAGGCATGCCTGGTTTTGAAATGTGAAAGGGACACGAGATTTGGGAGGTGCCAGAGGCAGAAAGATATGGTTAATTTTTGTGTCCCCACCCAAATATCATCTTGAATTATAATCCCCATTGTCTCCACATATCAAGGGAGAGACCAGGTGGAGGTAACTGGATCATGGGGGTGGTTTCCCCCATGCTGTTCTCATGAGATCTGATGGTTTTATAAGGAGCTCGACCCCTTTGCTTGCCATTTCTCTTTCCTGCCATTTTGTGAAGAAGGTGCCTTGGTACCCCCTCACCTTCCTCCATGAGTATAAGTTTCCTGAGGCCTCCCCAGTCATGCTGAACTGTGAATCAATTAAATCTCTTTCCTTTATAAATTACTCAGTCTTGGGCAGTTCTTTTTCTTTTTCTTTTGAGATAGAGTTTCACTCTTGTTGCCCAGGATGAAGTGCGATGGCACCATCTTGGCTCACTGCAATGTCCACCTTCCATATTCAAGCAATTCTCCTGCCTCAGCCTCCCCAGTAGTTGGGATTACAAGTGCCCACCACCATACCCAGATAATTTTTGTATTTTTAGTAAAGATGGGGTTTCACCATGTTGGCCAGTCTGGTCTCCAACTCCTGACCTCAGGTGATCCACCTGCCTCAGCCTCTCAAAGTGCTGGGACTGCAGGCATGAGCCTCTGCACCTGGCCTGGGAAGCTGTTTACAGCAGTATGAAAATGGACAAATAGAGTGGTCTTCCAATCTTATGTATTCTGGAAAGGTACAGCAAGGGGTAGGCACACAGTAGGGCCTGAATTCAGATGACATAATTGGAATGGAAGAGTGAGATCTAATTTCAGCACTGGCATCCTATGTCAATGACATTTACTTAGAGACCACAGTCAAATATATTTTGAGAATTCAACTGACTTTTAGGGGAAAAAAATTCAAGTTTACAATAAGGTACTATGCATTTGGTCAAAGTAAAGCTTCATTGTGTTTCAACATACTTAGAGTTTTAGAGAAAATTATTTGTACACACAGCACTAATGAAAAGATAAGAGTAAAATAAACTCTCCATATTTCCACTTAATCACTTCAGTCCCTTAATTTATAACATATGTTAATGCATGTTTGTTATTTCACATAAAACCATACCTGAGATATTAAAAAAACCCAAATTACAAGAGTATAATTTTATATAAAATAAGTATCTGCACAAAGCAGTAGTTACCAGAAAACAAAACACAAAATTCCCAAAATAAAGTAATACCTTAGGTGAAATGGTTAAAAGAATAAAGCATTCCTGTTTCTTATCCAGATGATATGAGAATAAAACTATGCCTCAAACCAGTACACATTTAACCGTGATGTGTCCTGGGAGAGTCACCTGTTATGGATGGTCCTCCCATGTGTCTTACTGAAAATAAACACAGATGGATGAAAACCTGAAAGCCTCTCTATCACCACAAATGGAATGTTTTCACATCCTTTTAGGTTCTTAGATGTGGTTTGGAAGGTTGATGCAGCTAGAACTTTGATAGACACATAAAATTATTTCTTTACACAAAATGTAAGACCTGGAAAAAATACGCTTCCTACCATGTGAAAGAACTGTAAGAACATAGAAAAAAAAAAACAAGATAAATGCACCTTTACTTTTAACCCTTATCTTTCAGTATTATGCTTTATTTCTTTGCCAGTTTTAATTGTGGAATTTTTTTGTTTTTGAGTTTTGCTCTTGTTGCCCAGACTAGAGTGCAATCAGTGTGACCTCAGCTCACTGCAACCTCTGCCTCCCGGGTTCAAGCAATTTTCCTGTCTCAGCCTCCCAACTGGCTGGGCTTACAGCCATGCACCACTATGCCTGGCTAATTTTGAATTTATAATAGAGACAGGGTTTCTACATGTTGGTCAGGTTGGTCTTGAACTTGTGACCTCAGGTGATTCGAACACCTCAGCCTCCCAAAGTGCTGTGATTACAGGTGTTAGCCTCCACACCCTGCCTTAATTGTGGAAATCTTAAACAGGCTTTCTTATAGAGTGACTGCAATATCTGAGTTTGGAAAGAGTGATGGTGAGATACAAAAGGTGAGATAGAATTTAACGATTTTCTCCTAATTTAACCCAGTCACAAATAGTACATGCTTTAGGACTTTTCATTTTGGTATAAAGTAATTTACTACAGGGAAAACAGGAAAAATGTAAGTTGTATTAGAATTTGTTTGGGGTTGAGGAATGAGAAATCTTGCCTCAATAAAATCTGGACCTTGGATTTATACATATAGTGGATTTTAAAGTCTATATATCTACTCTTAAAATGATCCAATACAAAAATCAGATAATTTCCCAGTGCTGATAATTAAAACTGGTATGTCTATACAAGTACTTGGAGGGGTTTTCCCTCCAAGTATTTTAAGAATTTTAAAAATTAAAATACTTTTTAATTAATTAAAAAGTATTCCAGTGGCATCTGCAATACTTTTGAGTCCACAAAAGAAGGCACATGTAACCTGAGGCCATGTTTAACCTGCTTTCACTTGGAAATTAACAATAGTTACATAAAAGCTGTCCGAGGCTTGTGACAAGTAGGAACAATATAGTTCAACATTCATCTGTACAACTGACCACTTCATATCTCTGGCTTAAAAAAAAAAAGTGCAGTTATTTTTCCGAGGATTACCTTGTCTACTTTCCCAAATTAGGCACAGCCATCTTTCTTTTAGAAAGTAAATTTAAAAACCAATTCTTCGTTTTGCCTTTCCTACTACTTAGCTATTCCTAACTAAGAACTTAGTAAAATAAAGTAAATGAAGGAAAAGTCAGAGGGAGGAATCAGCATTCACAATAAATATTAAACTCTACTTACTGATACTGGCAAAGCAGCTTCGTTGAATACAGAAAAGCCAACGGCCATCTGCCACTTGGAATACATTCTGGATAAAAACGCAATCAGTTCCTCCAAAAATTAAACACGTGTTTTGAGTATTTCAGAAAAGGCTTAACTCTGCTCATTAATAAGGTGGAAATCATGAAGACTCACCCTGTAAAGAGGATGGCATTTGTCCCTGAAACATGGGGCCAGCCGGGCATAGATCTGTAGGCTATAGTAATAGGCTGCCAGCTGGAGAGATATCGCAGAGTGGGACTGCTTTTCAAAGCACCGGTTAGCATCTAACACCTAGGAGGGGACATATGAGAATTAACTCAGCTGAAAGGAAATTAAGATCATTATAAACCATTACATTTCTAGTCATTCCTGCAGATTTTTCATACAAAGTTTCCATTATATCAACTCAAGCTCAAGCTCAAGATCAACTTAATAATGACTAAGTTAAAAATCACAAGGCCCTATAAAGCATGTCCTATGTACATAGAAGTGGATGTAAAGATCAGCATTGAAGCTAACTGCAGAAGTGACTCTCTAGATACTGACCAAGGTCTATTTAGCACCTAAGAACTAAGAGGAGAAAATGACGTGCAATAAACAATTTTACCGATGGAAATTCACAGTATATACTTTTCATTTAGTCATTTTTAGGTTCTTCTTCATTGGTAAGGGCAAACTTACCTGTGGTAAGGCAAGAAGATAAGCAACAGCCAAGGTCATGTCATTTGGCAAGGCTTCACTTGCTAGCTGCAAGAGAACTGAATACAGAAAAGAAACGTTATTTTGCTGAGGTTGCATGTGAAATGTATTACCAAGTGCCGTGTTTTTAGCCCTATAGGATTTCAACAAATAATTACCAAGTGCCGTGTTTTTAGCCCTACAGGATTTCAACAAATAATTATTGGCAGGGACCTTTTATAAAAGTCTATTCGGTATCATCTAAACACAGATCATATGGAATTGTGTTGAATAATAATGTTACCTTAACTCAGAAAAAGGATAATGTTGGTAACGTACACATGAGGAAATTCTCTCAGGGCAGCTGCAAAGGCTAAGTGCAAACATATTAGGGAGGCTTCGTTTCCTAGAGCTACATCTTTCTGTTTTAATGATGCAGACAGTGCTACAAAGTGATGTGCATCAATGTTAGCTAATATGGAGGCTGAAAATATGATCAGAGCAATAAAATAGCTTTATGAGTGCAAATTTGGGGTAAATCCTTTGATTACTGCAATAACTTGATTTTGTTCTTTCCGATAACACCCCTCTTCATCACAATCCCCAAAAAGAAAATGTCTTTTGTTTTGCTTGTATGTCTTAAAATATTCCAACCTTAAAAACTTTTCCTTCTCATGTAAATTTTTACACAAGCCACAACCTGCCAATGTCATAGCTTTAGCATAAAAGCCTGCGTTGCCAATACACTCTATGTTTGTACACAGTTTGTTTCAGTAAGAATGTAGCCTATTCATTTAGGGTCTCAGTAGCAAATACTTGGTAGTCATATGTAATCACAATATGAACCCAATATTTAAAAAAAATTCAGACTCTCATGATCAGCACTAATAAAGGAGGGGGGGGAGGGGGGAGGGGAGGGGGGAGGGGAGGGGGAGAGGAGGGGGAGGGGGGAGGGGAGGAGGGAGGGGGAAGGGGATGGGGGAGGGGGAAGGGAGGGGAGGGGAGGGGGAGGAGAGGGGAGGGGAGAGGGGAGGGGGGGAGGGGGAGGGGAGGGGGAGGGGAGGGGGGAGGGGAGGGGGAGGGGAAAGGGGAGGGGGAGGGGGGAGGGGGGGGGGAGGGGGAGGGGAGGGGGAGGGGAGGGGGAGGGGAGGGGGAGGGGAGGGGGGAGGGGAGGGGGAGGGGAAAGGGGAGGGGGGAGGGGAGGGGGGAGGGGAGGGGGGAGGGGGAGGGGAGGGGAGGGGGGAGGGGAGGGGAGGGGGGAGGGGAGGGGGAGGGGAGGGGGGAGGGGAGGGGGAGGGGAAGAAAGAAAAAAAGAGAAAGAAAAGACAGAAAAAGAAAGAAAGAGGGAGGGAGGAGGAGGGGAGGGGGAGGGAGGCAGTAGAAGGAGGGGGAGGAAAAGGAGAAAGAGGAGGAGGAGGAGGAGGAAAGAAGGAAAAGAAAGAAGGAGAAGGAGAAGAAAGAAGAGAAGAAGGAGAAGAGAAAAGAGGCAGAGGAGGAGGGGAAGGGACGGGGGAGAGGGAGGGGGAAGGGGGGAAGGGGAGGAAGAAAATTGGTGAATATACTCTAGAAGACTATTAACAAGTGAAGAATGAAGGTGTTAAGCTATAAATTTTTGATACCAGAAAAAGAAAAAGAAAGCATGTAGAAATGGCTGAAAATTCTGCACCATTTGAGAGGATTTACTTAGATCCTAGAAATAACATAGTATACATTTAAATACACAACACACACACACACACACACATACGCACACAACACACATGGCTGCCACCTTGACTTAAGGCTACCTTATATATTCCACATTTGATACCTCCCTAACTGACCTTCAGAATCCTTATTTTGAGAGAAAAGTAAATCTGTTATATATACTACTAATAATTCTTCTCTGTTAATTTTATTTCTTATAGTCATTTACAAGGCGAACTTCAACTGCAACCTCACCCATTTTTTTCCCCCAACCCATTTTAATTTTCTTCAGATACTCCCTTCTTTATACACAAAAAAGGCCAATTTTCCAATAAGCACATCTGAACCCACTCATCAAACTCTGCACTGCCTCTTCTCAGGGGCCCTCAGGCCCTTATTTCAGGGAGTGTTTGTTTCTCCAGCTGGGAGACCTTTCTTGGAGTTGTGGTTGGGACCGACCTCAGGCCCACCCAGAAAATGAAGTCCTATTACTGTCTTCCAGTCACATCTAAGTTTTTATCATTTCCTTGTCCGCATGTCTCACCAGTACCCAAATAAAACGAAAATCCCAGGCATGTTTTAGAACAATTGCCACAACATCCACCCAATCTTTTCCTTCACTTAATATACATTTGCCCATTTCTGAAAAACAACGTGCCCTCAGGGATAAAAATATGAGACCACTGAAAATGTTCCAAAGAATATGCTACAGTCTCGAGGAAAATCCCAAAACAAAAACACCCAACAAAAAGCAGCAACGATGATATCACTGGAATAAATGCAGAGCCCCAGGAAATGTTGAGAGAATTTTCACCTAGATACTTAAGTTCTAGTAAGTTTATTTTTTAAATAGTTATAGACAAAACTCACAAAATGATCACTAACATTTTTTGAACATATATAATTAAATACAAGGCTTACAGGAAGCAAAAAAGAAAACACATAGTTAATTTTCATGAGTTCAAAGTAATGACAAAAATCACCCTCATAAAGTTGGCTAAAGGGTCATCACTGTTATTTTTACTAAGTGGTGAAAATCATCATCCTGAAATACAGAGGTTTGTTCCAATGATATCTACATGGACTTTACTTCAAAAATACAACTATATGAATCATGTTTATTTTTTCTTTTTTACACGGCTTTGACATGGTGGAGGCCTTGCTAATCCTCCAGAGACTTCTCCCAGATCTCGCTAATACCTAGAGAGCGAAACAACTTGCCTGTGAGCGCACATCTGACATGCCAATCAACCAACCCACTGCCCATACTTTGAAACACCTCCCCTATCTTGGCTTTTCTACCCCAAGAGGCAATAATTCTCTATTTTAATTACTCCGCAGCAAGGTAACTAAACAATCAGAGACCATCCCTACATCCCAGAGCCTACCCAAATTATCCATACTATCTAATCATCAATTTGCCCAACCTTGCCTACCTTGCCTCGTCCATTACTTCCCATAAAACCTGGGCCTCTGCCCAGCTTTCCTCTGCCTCATTCTGCCTCTAAACCATCAGATGCTTCTCCACATGGGTGCGGCCTGTCTTCCATTTTTAGGGGAAAATAACTTCTTCCTTCATGACAATCATTTCCACATCTGCGAGTTTTACTAATACCCAAATGAAACCAAAATCCCAGGCAGGTTTTAGAACAACTATAACAAAATCTACAAATATATAATGAAACTCTTGCCTACAAAATCAAGCAGAATGCTACAGCAGGAAAGAAACCATTGTCAGAACCAGAAGGTCCTCGGATCAAAGCTCAGGGGCCCAACTGATTGACCACATAATTTTGAGTTTCAGAATTCAGACCGTTTTGGACTTTAGGAGGTTGTGCTATATATGCATCATATATTACATGACACTCTATGTATGGTATGGGAACAACCAATATTCAAAGACATTAATATCCCTGTTGCAAAAGATTTGAATACTCATGTTAAGTGAGATAAGCAGACTATAAAGTAGACTCGTGTCAGTTTAGTTCAGGTTTCGACGCCAAACAAATTACAAAATTCTTTCTGGTTTTCAAAGGATTTTAGATTTGGGATCTGGAACATTATTTGCCTCCTATGTAAATGAGGATTAAGTGAAGTAAAATATGCAAAGTGCAGAGCATCACTCTAGCTACAGAAAGTACGCAGTAGGTTCCCTCCCTCCCTCTATAAACCACAGGTTTGAGGAAGCAAATTCTTTTCTTCAGTTATAACATGTTTCCATTTCCCCCTTAAAAAAAATCATTGATGAAAGGTTCTTCCAATAACAACCACAGTGCAACAGAGACAATTATTTCCATTTTATACAAATCATAATTATTAATAAATTAATGACTGCATTTAAGCATAAAGACTAATTTCACCAAGAAGCAAGAGCAGACTTAAACAGTCACACCTGATGAGCTGATACATGTCTGTCACCATATTTCCTGTGGCTTAGCTGCTTCTCACTGAGCACTCAGCAATCATTTCAATTAGTTCCTCCTCACAACTTCTCTATGGAAAAAGTCAGATGTTTTCCTCAACTTACAAAAGAGGGTTTTGAATCACAGTAACGTTTTTATTTGCCCGGTGCCAATACACAAGCAAATCACCTCAGAGTTAGAAAAGAATTCTCCCCTTGAAAACTCTCCACTCTGTCAAGCTCCAGAGTCCCTTTCTTTTCACTGGAACTTTACTAGTGAGTGGTCTGCCCCACTGCACCCACTACCTTAACAGTCACTCTTTCCTCAACTCCCTCTATCCCTGGGTCCCAACTAATATGACCTCCAAAGGTCACCAAACCCATGGTCTGTTCTCTCTCCTTTCTTTCTTAAATATCACTGTGGCACCAGGCACTGCCAGACAGGCTCTCTTTGGCTTCAAGGACACCGAGTTCTCCCAATTCTGTTCCTCAGATGGTCTTCCTCTGTGTGCCTCACCAATCTTCATCCTTGATTCTTCAATGTGTGTATTCAGTTAGGTCAGTTCATCACTATCTCTTAATTCCAACTTACGTGCCCACCTAGAGAATTCAACTACATTTTTTTTCTTTCCTTTTTAAAGAGATAGGGTCTTGGTCTATTGCCCAGGGTATAGTGCAATGGCACAATCTTAGCTCACTGCAGCCTCAAAATCTGGGCTCAAGTGAACACCTCCTGCCTCAGCCTCCCATATAGTATAGAATGACAGGCAGGTGCCACCACACCTGGCTATTTCCTTAACATTTTTTTTTTGTAGAGACAAGGTATTCTCATGTTGCCCAAGCTGGTCTTTAATTGATGACCTCAAATGATCCTCCTGCCTTGAATTCCCAAAGTGCTGGAATTACAGACCTGAGCTACTGTGCCTGACCTCAGTTCTGTTCTTAAATTCAACTGGTACCCTGGTCTATTTTCCCACTGTTTAGGTTTGAACGATCTCACAAGACTTGCCTTACCAACTCCTTGTTGGACACTGCCACTCAAATGCTACCCCAAATTAATCATTCTTTACCCAATACCTTTCATAGTTCTAAAATAGTACCTTATCTTCCCAATAAACTAAACTTAACATCACAGAGTCATCTCGGACTTCATTCCTCTCCTCTGCTGCCAGCACTTGGTTCATCATCAAATCCTACTGAATAATTTCCAAAGAACTCTTTCATACATTCTGTTTTCACTGCCACAAACTCAAAGCTTCAATTGTTGAAAAATTAGACCCTTTCAACAGCCCCCCAGTGCTGCTCTACCTGATGCCTTCAATCTTTCTCCTTCCAGCACTTTCTTAAAATAGCAGTTTCATATTAATTTTACTCCAGCACTGGGTAATTTTATCATCCTCTAGCTTAGAGAAAGAAAAGAAGCTTCATTAGTTTCCCATTCCCTAAAAAAATAAAAGTTAACATTTCCTATTGAGCATTTAAAGTCTCCATAAATATGGGCCAACCTTAATTTGTGGTTTTAATGTGCCATTAAACCTACCCTGTAAGTCAACCCAATCAGTCTGATATCCAAACTCCCTGTCTGTGCTCATGTCATTGCCTTGTATAACACAAATAATAAAATTAATCTAAAACAAAAATAACTATAATTTAAAAAATACATGCTCTGAGAAGCCAAACATGAAATAGGTGTTTTACATCAATTAGCTCTGTGTCTTAAAAGTCCTGCAAGGAGATAGTTTTATCTTGTTTGTACACAGGCTTGGAAGCGTACGTAAATCTGCCAGACTCAGAAAGGCAGTTCATCCATGAAGACAGAAAACAAGATCCAAAATAAGATCGACATCTTTCTTGATCAGTCCCTATCAGGCTATTGACAACTTTTCGCTATGACAAACAACATTTTAAGAACGTGAAAGAAGAGATTCTTAGGATAAGTTCCTAGAAGTAGAATTCCTGGGTCGAACAATACATGCAACTGCATTCACTGGTACTGCCATGTGCTTTTTAAATTCTCACTTTGAGCATCTCCTCCAGAAATGCTATTGAGCTTGTGCAGTTCACCCACCTGAACATCCATGTGGTCTAATTCCCTAGGGACTTCCTGACATCTGTTTCAACCACCCAAGCCAGTTGCAGAATGTGCAAAATTCTCTTGAACAGTTAAAGACTTCATTCACGAGTTGACTTCTCAGATATAATCCTAAGCAAAAGGCTCTTTGGCTTTCTATTACCCTTTCTGGAAAACTATGATTCAGACTTTAACCACATGTCACCTGGTAAACTCCAGGGAAATTCAGAATAGTAACTCTATTTAAATTCTTCAGTGATTGGGTTCTATTATCCAGATAGCCCTCCTACAGATTAAAATGTAAACTCTAGACAAAATATAAAAAACAAGTACTAAAAGGCTGGGCGAGGTGGCTTATGCCTGTAATCCCACCACTTTGGGAGGCTGAGGCAAATGAATCACTTGAAGCCAGGAGTTCAAGACCAGCCTGGTAAAAATGGTAAAACCCCATCTCTACTAAAAATACAAAAAACTATCCAGACATGATGGCATGCACCTGTAGTCCCAGCTACTCAGGAGGATGAGGCATGAGAATTGCTTGAACTTGGCAGTGGAGACTGCAATGAGCTGAGATCATACCACAGCACTCCAGCCTGGGCAACAGAGAGAGACTCCATCACAAAACAAACAAACAAACAAACAACAATGACAACAACAACAACAACAAAAATACAGCATTAAAAGCCACTGGATAGGTGCCTAAAAAAACCAGAAACTGGAAGACGGTTGCCATTTGAAGGCATGAATGGTACTGGTGAGTTTCCCATCTTTACAGCTTCAATCCTAAAGGCAAAATCCTGCCTATGCCATGCTGGGCAGGTAAGGTAAAACTCAGAAAACCTGCAGTCTTGAAACACCACGGTCCAGAAAATCCACAACCGCTGAAAGTAAGAGAAGTCTGGCGGTTCCTTATAAAACTAAACAAACTCATAACCTTTGACCCAGCAACTCTACCATTAAAATTTACCTATAAGAAATAAAAATACATGTCCACAAAAACACCTGTATGAGAGTTCACAGCAGCTTTTAAAAAAAATAACAGCCATAAGCCAAATCCTTTTTTTTTTGTTTGAGACGGAGTCTTACTCCTTCGCCCAGGCTGGAGTGCGGTGGCGTGATCTTAACTCACTATAACCTCTGCCTCCGGGTTCAAGCAATCCTCCTGCCTCAGCCTGCACCAGGTATCCTTTAATAGAAGGGTGGATGAACAGTTTTATATGCATACAATGAAATACTACTCAATAATTTAAAATAAAAACCTACTGACAATGCCATATAGATGAATCTCAAAAACGCACTTTAAGTGTCATACAAAATAATACTTACTATATAATTGCATTTAATGAATTCTAGAAAAATCAAAACTAATCTACAGTGGGGAAAAACCGGAGCATGGGGTGCCCTATAGGAAGTGTGGCTTGGGTGTGTACTACGAAGAGGATCAAACTTTAGGGTGGCAGTAAGGTCTCTGCATCTTGACAAAAGTTACACAGGTGCTGTAATTGTCAGAATCTCTCCAGTCATACAAGTAAGATTTTTGTATTTCACTGTGAATTTTGAAACATACAAAAGTAAAAAATGCTCACTCTAGTTAAAGATGTGCAGTGTAGTGCCAAGAGGTGAAGTTTACTGATGTCTGTAATTTACTTCAAAATGCATCAAAAATGAAGTTGAGTTTGATTGATTGAGGGGTGGAGAAATACAGGTACAGTAAATGTGGCAATATTAATTGAAAAGTATACGGCAGTTCACTGCAGAATTATTTCAACTTTACTGTGAATTTTTAATTTTTTCAATAAAAATGCTGGGGAAGAAAAGAGAAAGAAATCCTCCCTGAAAACTGTGTCAAATGCTTAAGCTCCCTCCCTCAGTTACTTATTCCCCAAAGGGGGGTTCTTAAAAGACGCTTCTGAACAAGTTATATATGCCTGGTCTCCAGCACTGCACTCAGCCGACTGAGTTTCTGGCTAACTAAACCCATGATCTCCCAGCTGCTTCAAAACTGGAAGAATCCCAGGCATCAAGTATACCATTCTCCATATGACTTGAGATGAAAGGAATCTCTCTTCTTTAATCTCTAACACAATTGTTGCTGAAGTTATCTCATGACTCTTTTTCTCCTACACAGTGATCCCAGGCCATTCATCTCTATAACCCAAATGCCTAGCCCAGGGCTCTCCTAACTAACATGAATTGTAGGGAACTGATGGGGATGGTAGAGGACATGAGTCTCCCTCCACTCCACTCCTGGGCATCAAAACTGTCTCAGCAGCCCTCACCCAGACTCAAGAGTTTTTAATCAGATGGAAATCAAAACCCACACTTGGAAGATTCTTAGTCTTGTAATGTGTACACCATAAGAAATAATATTTGAGAAAATATTCAGAGAAGATGGTAAGCAGATTTCACTGGAATGCACAACATGTAATACTGGCTAGAGACTGAATCACATGGGCTTTACCATTGAACATAAATAATAAATAAATAAAATAAAACCTGCTCTACATTTAACAGTGTGCATGGATTTAATTTGTAATGCTAGTTCTCAAACCTTGAATATAATGCATTTTCTAAACAAGTTATATGGCCAAAACCAGATGAAATTTACACTTAAGCCTTCAAGCACTAATTCTGTGTAAAGTAAGTGACTCTAGAAAGCACTGTGATAAATTTAATTCCAGAACAAAACTCATAAGGTTGCCCATATTATTGATTTGGAAATCATTAGCCATTAAATCATTCATCTAGCTAAATAAATAATGACCAATTCTCTTCAGTTAGTCTCCATAAAAATCTTTTCATCAACTTTATTAAGAAATTCTAAAAAGTCAGATCATGTTAGAAAGTTTAATTTATATTATGACCAACTTCTAAAACCAAGAATTACTTTTTTACCACAATTTTTAATCTTTGTCACTTATAACCTACATCATTTTTCAATTCTGCTGAGTTTCTGACAAATATTTGATACTATAAAATAGCCAAAGGTAACTGTTCCAGACATATTGGCATTAGCAAAATATATAAAATGTGATAGGGAATATGAAAATGCTTCATAAATTATAAACTCAAATGTACATAAAAGGAATTATTATTATTAAAAATCACCTCTACATTTAATATTGATGGTATAGTAAGCTTTCTTAATATAAATTGTAAGTGTTCTGAAATGTTTTTATTATTCAATGACATTTGAATTTTTTTTTTAATTCCTTAATAGACTTAGATTCTTTCTCTGGTGAAATATTAAAATCTGATTGTCAGAAAGTATAATCTCAAGAAACACCAGGGCAGACAGAAAATCACTGCAGGCCCTTAAAATCCCACAGACACCACTCAGCATAGTACACAAACTAGGGAGCAGATGCGCTAAGAGCCTATGCTCAGTTCACCGGCCCAATGACTCTGATAGACACACTGTACTTACTCTCATCATCACGAAGACACATTTATTCCATAGCTACCTCACAGAAAATCCTCACAGCTGTAAGGATAGAAGATTTAGAAGTAGATGTGGTACTCAGAGTTTGAGCCTTAAGTTGAAGAGACCAGACACAGCCGTAAAAGACCTGGGGAGTTTTCTCTATGCTGCCTATTGAGAAGGTCAGAGAGTTAGGTCTCAGTATGAAAAATGGATACACGAGGCTGGGGAGAATCTAATATTTAAAGTGAAACTTTCCAAACAGTCTTGACTATGGTTTCACAATTGAATTCCCTGAGGTTGTCAAGAAAACACATGATGTATGAGCCAGGTGTGGTTTGGGAGGCTGAGATGGGAGGACTGCCTGAGTCCAGGAGTTTGAGACCTGCCTGGGCAACATAAAGAGACTCTGTCTCTACATTAACAATAAAAAAATTTAGCTGGGCATGGTGTACACATCTGTAGTTCCAGCTACTTAGGAGGCGGCGGTGGGAGGCTCGCTTGTGCTCAGGAGGCTGAGACAGCAGCAAACCACAGTCATGCCACTGCACTCCAGCCTGGGCAACAGAGGAAGATGCTACCTCATATAAAAAATTAAAATTGATAAATGTGTCCAACTCCAGAATTACTGAAAAAATCATCTACAATGGATTCAAGGGCTGCAGTATTTCTTAAAAATTTTCCTAAGAGATTCTAAAGTGTGACCAGGAAGGAGAACTACAGAGGTAAGTCCTGAAAAAATGGTGAAGGGCAAGGTGGTAGTAAGGAGAATTATGCAGGTCAGGTAACCCGACTGAGCCTCGGTGCACATGTGGGAGTCCAGCATGAAGCCATCATGGAGCAACAGCCCCAAGGCAGAACATTCAAGCTTTATAGATAAGAAAACAGAAGCACTGGGCACTGTGGCTTAAGCCTGTAATCCCAGCACTTTGGGAGGCTGAGGTGGGTGGACCATGAGGTCAAAAGATCAAGACCATCCTGGTCAACATAGTGAAAGCCCATCTCTACTAAAAATACAAAAATTAGCTGGGCATGGTGGCACATGCCTGTAATCCCAGCTACTCGGGAGGCTGAGGCAGGAGAATTGCCTGAACCCAGGAGGCGGAGGTTGCGGTGAGCCGAGATCGCGCCATTGCACTCCAGCCTGGGTAACAAGAGTGAAACTCTGTCTCAAAAAAAAAAAAGAAAGAAAACAGAAGCAAAGGAAAACAGAGTAATATTCTTCTGCTTGAAATCCCTATAGCTCTTGATAGAGGGTTCATTCAAAATGTTTAAATTCACTCACAAAGCCTTGCACTCCTCAGCCTACTATCACTTCATTTCTCCTCTGGCTGGCCACACATATCCTTCCTCTCCAGGTACTGGAATAGCTTACAAACCCCTGAAAAATCATAAAGTTTTAAATGTTCTTTGCCTCTGTGAATTTTATCCCCTCTTCCTAAAATATCTCATTTCTACTTCTCCTAAACCCACCTCTCTATCCACTTCCTCCTTTACTCATCCTTCCAAGTCCCAGTCAAATATCGCCTGCTTCAGAAGGCCTCTTCACAACGCCTTCTCCCTCAGCTGCCACACCTCTACAATCCCAATGCCTCTGGGTTTGCCTGTCATAGCGCATATCACACATCTGTCTGTCTCCTCATCTCTTTTATAAGCCTGTGGAAGACAAGGACAATGTCTAACTTTACATTCTAAGTTACTAGGATAGGGCCTAGCACACAGGTTGCTAGAGGACCTCTCCTTCGGTGAATAATGTCCACACCATTAGAAAGGGAATTGGAAGAGATCCCTGCTCATCCTCAAGTATGTTTCCCTGACTCCATAAAGCTCCACAAGAAAACCTCACCATTTGCTTTACTCCTCAAGATCGTTTTGATACCTCATCATTTAGTTATCAACTATGCAAAGATGGCCAAGTACTGTAAGGATTCTATAAAAAGAGGAGGCCGATTAACCCAGAAATATGCACCTCTCAAGGGCCCAATTGCTCACATACTCAATGTTTCTCCAAAAACAGCACTGGAAAATATCAGAAGCCTAATACAATGAGCAATCAATTTGAGAGGGTCTACTCCAAGAAAGCAGCCAACTTTAAGACCTTTAACCATGTGGTTCCATTATTTGGCCTTTTTGTAAAGCCTTTTTGTTCCATTATTTTGCCTTTTGTACCTTTTATATGAGAGGTATTCAAACTCACATACAGGTACAAGTATATCTCAAAGATACTGGAAGTTTTGTTCCAGACTACCGTAATATGGCAAATACTGTCATAAACTACATCACACAAATTGTTTGGCTTCTCAGTGCATATTAAAGTTGTGTTTACACTATACTGTAGTCTATTAAGTATGTAATAACATTATGTCTAGAAAACCATGTACATACCTTAATTTAAAAGTACTTGATTGCTAAAAAATGCTAGTAATCATCTGAGCCTTCGGTAAGTCTTAATCTTTTTGGTCAAAGGTCTCAATGTTGACGGCTGCTGACTGATCAGGATTGTGGTTGCTAAAGGTTGTGGTGACTGTGGCAATTTCTCAAAGTGAACCAACCTCTGTTAGCTTCATACTTTTCTTCTGTAGTTTCCTTACCCTTTTCAGGCCTCACAGAATTAAAGTCAGTAAAAGGGACCTGTTCTGGATTACACTTTGACTTAAGGGAATGTTGTGGCTGGTTTGATCTTCTCTGCCGGCCACTAAACCTCTCTCTACATCAGCAGTAAGGTTGTTTTGCTTTCTTATCATCTGTGTGTTCACTGGAGTAGCACTTTTAATTTCCTTCAAGAACTTTTCCTCTGCATTCACAACTTGGCTAACTATAAGTCTTTCTCAGCTTTCAACACACCTTGCACACTAAGCTTAATCATTTCCAGCTCTTAAAGTTACAGATGTGCAACTCTTCCTTTCACTTGAACATTTATAGGCCATTATAGGGTTAGTAATTGGCCTCACTTCAATATTGCTGTGTCTCAGAGAACAGAGAGACCCGAGACGAGGGACAGAGATGGACAACGGCTGGTCAGTGGAGCAGTCAAAACACACACAACATTTATCAATTAAGTTTACACCTTCTATTCGTGCAGTTCATGGTGCCCCAAAACAATTACAATAGTAACATCAAAGATCGCTAATTACAAATCACCGTAACACATACAATAATAATGAAGAGTTTGAAATATTGTGAGAACTATCAAAATACGACGACAGAGAGACATGAAGTGAGCACACCATGTTGAAGAAAATGGCTCTGACAGACTTGCTTGACATAGAGTTGCTGTAAAGCTTCAATTTTTTAAAAAGCACTGTATCTGCAAAGTGCAATACAGCAAAGAACAATAAAGTAAGGTATGCTCATACTTTGCAAATTAAATAACAAAAATATCATATAAACCAATGTTTGTGAACGTCCTGGTTATTACTTCAGTCTCCATTATTATGCCAAAAAACAGGTGATACGCCCATATCCAACCTAGTATTCTCTTAAGGTCTCAGATTCTATCTGTACAAACTACCTGCCTGGATAACCGATCATACTTAACCCATGGGTAACTGATGTAAGACAATAAAAAGAAAAGCAATCAGTAAGGAAGAATAGCTAAACAGGGAAAGAGAAACATGACTGTACTCTTCATACATACTCAATCTCAACGGTAAGATGTACCATGAATTTAATAATAGCTTTTTGGAGAAGAAAAGAAACATAAATATATCCATAACTGTGATATATGCCCTGAACAGAGAACAGGTAGAGAAACATGCATCTCAGAATCGAAGAAAAATGGTATACTTAGTAAAAACCTCTACTGTTCAAGGGACCTGAACAGTGTATGGGGAAGTAGTATTTGCCTCTTCTCTTCCCAGCAGCATGTGAGTACTGATTGATAGAAAAGAATTATCTAAAAATAAGCGATACTACCAGGTTTTAGGCGGAATTAGCAGTTCTGTTCCCTGTATGCATTTTCCTAAATTTTACTTCGCACAGCAATGTGCTCAGTCAACAGACAGCACTGTCCAGGCTTATTGGCAGGTAGAGGTGGCCGGTAATACAATAAAAAGTAATAATAAGTAATAAAATAATAAGTGCAAGTTATGGATGGGACTTTCAAGAAAACTGCTTTTCCTTCATCCGTTTTCCTTCTCACTGATGTCTGAAATAGAGACAAGATAGCTAAAGTTCCAGCAGCCTTTGAATTATAAAATAGCCGCTAAGGATGGCAGAGCAGAGGAAGGGTGAATTGAAAGTACACAGTCAAGGAAACTACCCTAGAACCTTAAAAAGAAGAGGGCTAGCCAGGCGTGGTGGCTCATGCCTATAACCCCAGCACTTTGGGAGGCTGAGGCGGGTAGATCATGAGGTCAGGGGTTCAAGACCAGCCTGACCAACATGGCGAAACCCTGACTCTACTTAAAAATACAAAAATTAGCCGGGTGTGGTGGTGCGCACCTGTAGTCCCAGCTACTTGGGAGGATGAGGCAGGAGAATGGCTTAAACCTGGGAGGTGGCGACTGCGGTGAGCCGAGAGCATGCCATTGCACTCCAGCCTGGGCTACACAGTGAGACTCTGTCTCAAAAAAAAAAAAAAAAAAAAAGAGAGAAAAAGAAAACTAAAGGGGAAAAAATGTATAAATTTTAAGTTGTCGTTGGTAAATGTGCATGCATTTAACTCTTTTCAAAAATTTCCACATGGAAAGATATTCTACCAAGAAGAAAATTTTGAAGATCAAATATGATCTACATTCTATATTAAGCATAAAATCAGGAAATAAATTTTATTGAGCATTTTTTGCATTCACTATGAGAATCACCTTAAATAACTAGCCCCTTAAAGATAAGAACGATATTTATCCCTTTAAACCCTCAATATAATTACAAATCCTGAAAACAGTAGGTTCTCAATAAATGTTTTAAACAAAATTAATACATGGATAAATGAATGAATGATGGTGTCAAGTTAAGCAATTCAAAATTACTGAAAAATTTCTTTTCCAAACTCTTGTTCATTTGTACATTCTTACTTAACAATGTTCTCCTAGAGTTACACACTGTCAAGGAACTAGAATCTTCTCTCTTACCCTCAGTTGTTGGAAATACTTCTTCACCTTTATTTTTAGCTTCTGCCAGTTTTCCAGTTCTCAGCAGTACTTCCGCAAAGCTTTCCACTGGAACATGCTGATAGGTGTCATAGGTCACTTCAGACTAGACAAAAGAAGCAGTTTCACCAAGTAGTAGGGTACCTTTTGTTATACAGATATATGCTTAGAAAACACAATTATAAGATGTTAAGTCTCCTGGTGACCTGAATAATAACTTCTCACAAACTAAAGCATATTATTTTATGGAACATTTTTAAACAGATGTTAATCTCATAATATGTCATAATATATACCAAAGAAACATGTAAAACCAATGAATAACATGAGTAAGACAAGTAAGTATATTTTCAGGAAAATTTCAGGGTTTTTTTCTCTTTTTTTTTTTTTCCAGTCATCCTAGCCCCAGTTGTTGAAAACACTGTTCAGTCTTTCCCCTGTTGAATTAACTTAGCAACCTTGTTGAGAACTAATTGACCTTAATGAGAGGGTTTATTTTTGAACTTTTGATTTTACTCCATTGATCTGTAAGTCTGTGTCTAGACCAGTACCCACTGTGTTGATTACCATAGCTTAGACAACTGTATAAACACAGGTAAATGAGTAAATATGAACTCCTTTCTTATTCATTATACAAAAATTAACTCAAAATAAATCAAAGACCTAAATGTGAGAGCTAAAGCTATAAAACTCTTAGAAAAAAATGTAGAAACAAATTTTATGGCTTTGGGTTTGACAAAGCCTTCTCAGATGTGATGCTAACAACATAAGAGACAAAATAAAGCAAACAAATAAATCAATAAAAAATAAAGGATAAATTGAACTTCATCAAAATTAAAAGCTTTTGTGCTCCAAGAATATCATCAAGACAATGAAAAGAAAACTCACAGAATGAGAGAAAAGATTTATAAATTACGTATCTTGATTTGGGACTTCTCTCTAGAATATAGGAAAACTTTTAAAACTAAAAAATGTAACAATAATAGGCGAAATATTGAATAGGCATTTCTTCAAAGAAGGTATACAGATAGTCATTAAGCGCATAAAAATGCTCAATTTTGTTAGCCATCAGGGAAATCTAAATCCAAACCATAATGTGATACCACTCACCGCCCTCTACCCCACCAGTATAACTGCTTTTTTTTTTTTTTTTTTTTTTTTAAGTATGTGTGGTGGGGCAGAGGAGACATAAATGACAGCTGGGTGATGAGTACATGGGGTGGGGGCATATATTGTTCTTTTTTTTTTTTTTCTGGAGCTGTAATGATCCTTTTTTTTTCTTTTTTTGGGGGGCTTGGAAGAGAAGAATTGGAAAAGTGCAGTGATTTCGGGAATGGAGGAGGGAAAGTGATGGAAGGTGCTGGAGGGCTGGGGTGTAAGTTGGGGACAGATTATCAGTTTTTTTTACACTGTCTATAACAGTATGACAGTTAAATCTATCTTCTTAGACTCACTGTCCTTACCTCAGTGACCAAAGGATTTGAGATGACAGATTCATAAAAAGGATGACACCCTTGTTTTTCCAGATCTTCATTAGCTGTAGTTCCGATTTGATATGCACCACCATATTTTTGCCCCTGAAAAGAAAAAAGTAAAGAAAAATAGATAAAAAGAAAGAGAAGGCAAGGGGGTAGGAAAAGGAGTAAAAACAAGGAAGGAAGGGAGAGAGCAAGGAAAAAAAGGCTGATTTCAGGAGAAACTGATCAGTGCTTCCTGCACTTCCCGTGACCTAAAAAGAGGGCCAGAGTCACACAGACACCCAGCAGAGAATGAAGGATAATAACCACATGCTAAGAGCAGCACATCAACCCCACCCTGCCATGCCTTTTTCTTTTCCCGGTCGCTTTGACATCAATGAATTAGAAACACTGAAGCAATCAATGTTGTTCACATGGTGAGTTTCTATACTACTATCAGAAGAACCACTCAAAAACATCATCTTACTGGGTGCTGTGGCTCACGTCTGTAATCCCAGCTCTTAGGGAGGCAAAGGCAGGAGGATAGCTTGAGCCCAGGAGTTTGAGACCTGCCTGGGCAATATAGTGAGACCCCATTCTCCACAAAAAGGGAAAAAAAAAAGACAAAATATCACCTCGTCTGTGTTGCTGCCTGCTTAAAAATCCTTCAGCAGCTCTAAACAAGGCAAACAGCCAACAGCCTAAAAACTAAACTATGTAGAATAACATCTGAGGTGATTAAATGTTAATTAACATGAAAGGCTAACTTTCCACCTCAACCAAACTGCCTGCTTTATGCATCTTACTGGCTTCTACCTCTGTCTCCCACTGTGAGGGTCCTGCCCTGCTGACTGCCTCGTTAGAGTCTAACTTTCCTTTCAAGCCCAGTTCAGACCTGACCTGCTGAATCCTTGTCAGACAGACACAAGATGATAAGACTGTGTCCCTTTCATGATCCCCATCTCTTTCACAACTACCAACCACACACGTCTTCAAGACATGTTATCAGCATTGCAGATTAGCAAGAAGTTTCCTATGCCTAGATTATAGTTAATTATCTTTATGTTTTGCTTTCTCCAAATAAATTGTAAAGCTCCTTACTGGAAGAGCCAAGTAAAAGGAATTCACCTATTCCTCCGAGGCTTACTGCAGTTACATTATGCCAAGCACAGTCTAGGGAAACGATGAAGCTGCTGCTGCAAGTGATAAAAATCACAGTTGAGATTTAACAGTGTCTCAGTAAATGGCATTTTCATTTATTCAACTGTTTGGACCATTGTCCTTAGGTGTCTTCTTTCTCCCACATCCAGACCACCAGCAAGTCTAACAAATACATCCCATCCCCAAAGCAGCCTCTTCCCACTGCCTTCATCCCTATCCTAGCTCAAACTACCCATGTCTCTCACTGGGAGGACTGATCTCACTGCATGTTGGCTTCTATATCACTGTCTCTTTTCTATTCTTTCTACAGCACTTAAATGAGCACAGTAAAACTAAAGTTGGATCATACAATTGCATTGCCTAAATTCTCCAAAAGCTTTCCGTCTTACTCAAAATATAAGCTATAGCTGTCATCACAGTCTACATGAGGCTTTAAATGACGAGCCTCCCTGCCACCTTTCTGATCTCATCACCTTCCATTCTCCCCATTGTTCACTCAGCTCAGGCCACACTGGCCCGTTTATGTTCTATGCAGATGTCAAGTGTGCTACCCCACTCCGGCGGGGATAGGGTTTGCATTTGTTCTCCTTGGTTCAACCATATTTCTGCTCAAAGTGGCTCCTTTTCTGAGAAACCTAACTTCTCTATCTTAATCAGAACTTCACTCCCCAGGATCACTCAGGATTTACCTACCTTGCTTACTTATCTTTGTCACGCTCGTTATCAGCTGCCATTACATTATCATACAAACATGTATTTTCTGTGTCTCCCCAACTGACATATAAGTTCCACAGGAGAAGGCAATTAGACTGAAGTATTTCCCCACCGTATTCCCAGTAATTAGCATAGCAATTGAAAGGAAAAAATGTCTAATAAGCATTTGCTTAATGAATAAATGAATGAGATGCACAAGGAGTGTTTGTTTGAGGCAAACTGCTAATAGTCCTATGTTTTTCCTCTTTGTTTTCCAGTGTGAGATTAAAGGACTGCGGTGCGAGAATGCAGAGTGAACTCAACGGCTCTACTGCCTGCCCTGACTTGGAATTCCAGAATGAAAGCAAGAATCTGTTCAACTGTCCTCTTTCTTGAGAGCCCTGTCTGCCTCCTAGCACTCTTCCTCAACTTTTTTTGCCTGTAAAAACACAGCAAAAGCAAGTAAGCATTGATAAAATTTTTCTTTTCATCTCACTAAATTCTGATAACTAAACCTAGCCTTACCTAAATCTCTATTCATGTCCTTTGCAAATATTCCATGGGAATATATTACATTCTATAAAACAGATTAATCATTCCCTATCTGATGAGAGCATATTTCTTAAGAGATTTTTTTAACCATCTAGAGAAGATAAAGATGTAACAGTGAAAGCATTGCTAATGAATTTATATAAACCATAGAACTGATTTTAAAAAGAAAGATGCACTGCTTACCTGAAGGGGTCGAAGGTAAGTTAAAGACTTCTTCCACCACTGCCCATCACTGACGGCCTGGAGCACTGCCTTGGTGGTGGTCGTGGTGTTGGAAAGGACTTTCATGGTGGTGGCAGTGGTCCAGCGTAATAGGTCAGCTGAATTGCTACCTGGACCACCTACTTCATCCTGTGTTAAACAAATGAAATAGCAAGGGCAAAAATGTGTATTGTCAAAAGAACAGAGAAGACAGTGATAATGTGAATGTTTAAAATGATCAGATATTAAACATGAAGGTAGATAAATTTAAAAATCCACCCATCTTTGCTTATAACAAAGTAAATGTCAAAAGAGCACTATCAACATATTGTTCTCTCTGAATCATTTGCCAAAAAAATAAAACTGGGGAAAGAGAAAAATACCATAGTGCATTAGTTAAATAATCCCTCAGAAATATTTATAAAACAAGTAATTGGTATTTTACTTTTTTTACCAATCTAATATCCTAACCATGAGATACTCATATTTGTTTCCTTGACAATACATTTTAAAGTATTATTTAGATTAATTAAAAAATACATTATTCATCTGAATAATGCCACTGCAACCCAGAAAGAAGTAGAAGATTCAGACAATCAACCTTTAACTATCAAGAGGCGTTTCCATCCAAACGAGTAGGTAATTAATGATCTTTGACAGGTTTATAATGTGGTACCTCCAGCCAATCTTGAAGCAACCAGCTGAAGTTCTCACTCTCCATTACTACTCTGACAGATTCCATGAGGAGAAAATGTCAATACATTAATTACAGTCTTGTAAACATAAAGGATGAAGACCTATCTGCATTTAGTCAAAAAAAAATATTATTTGTTCTATAACTTCTTGGTTTATTGTCTGCCCACTTCCATTTTTTTTTCTTAAGAATCTCAGTTAAATAAGAGAAAAACTTAAGGCTTAGTTTATCAATACCAATAGCTTGTGACTGACAGAAGGATAATTTACTTAATAGCTTAGTTTGGCTACTTAGGTCTACATCCTGTTATTCATTAAGTTATAATTTAAGTAATAAAAAGGCATAAATCATGTAATCAATAATGACCAGGACATCAGCACATAACAAATACTTAAAACATACTCTTTTAGATCAACTTGACAGTTTCCATATATGGTAAGAATAATTATGGGCCCCCGAAGATGGCCACATACTTATCCCTAGAACCTGTGACTATGTTACATGGCATGGCAAAAAAAAAAAAAAAAAGGTGCAGGTGTGATTAAGGGTATAGACCTGGAAGTGAGATTTTTCTGAAATATCTGAGCGGGACCAAGCTAATCACACGAGCCCTTAAAGCAGAGGTTCTTTCTCAATGAGGATGAGAGAGAAGGAGTATCAGAGATAAGCCATGGGGGATGAGGCAGGAGAGATTTGAAGGAGGAGGAAACTCAACCCACAGTTGCTGGCTTTGGAGAAGAAGAAAGGGAACCACAGGCCAAGGAATATTGCAGCCTGTAGACACTGAGAACAGTCCTCAGGTGACTTCCAGTAAGACAATGCAGACCTCAGTCCTACAACCATAAGGAATTAAATTCTATCAACACCATGAATAAGCACAGAAACAAGACCTTCTCCAGAGCCTCTGGAAAAGAACGCAGCCTTGTTGGCATGTTGATTTTGGCCTTGTGTGGCTCTAAGAAGAGACCCAACCAAGCCTGTAAGATTTCTGTCCTATGGGAACTGTAAAATCAACCATACTGTTTTAAAGCTGCAAAGTCTGTGGTATTATGAGACAGCAGCAACAGAAAACAAACACATTACATTGTATTGTTTCTTATGAAAGTGCAAAAACCATCAACTCAATGCAATATTATATACTATAATTAATTATGAAAAGAGCAACATAGAAAAGTGAATGATATATAAAGAAAGAATAAAAACAGATAAATTGCCTGTATAACAACAATGAAAAAATAATTATAGATTTGAGTGCCAATAAAATACAGTACCTCTCCTGGGTTCCATATTGTGGCAGATGCCACAGTTTAGTTCACTCAACTCCACTCAGACCCCCTTACTGATTGTCTCACTGTTGCTAGCAGTTGAGAAACTAAAAACTACATTTCCTCCATTCCCTTATAGCTGGTGTTCCACACATAAACTCATTTTCTCTCTCACTTTATATATCTCATACAAGGCAACGGGTTGAAAAAATGAGTAAGACATAGGCTCTGCCCTCAAGGAGCTCAGAAAATAGGGAGGAAAGCAGAGACAGAGAGAAATAATTACAGAATAATAACTTTTATATGAGAGGTATTAACACATATAGAGTACTATAAGAATAGGAAGAGAGATCATTACATCCTCTGCCTAGAGGCACAATCACAGAAGGCTTCACAGAGAAAGTAATCTTTCAGCAGGAAAAAATTAAGGGTTTCCAGAGCAGAAGTGGTGAAAATAATTTCAGGAAGAAAACGCAGCTTAAGAGGATGCAACTTATGAAACATGGCAAAATAGTGGACCTTATGTGATTCAGGAAAACCACAGAACGCAGCACAGCAAGAGAAATAGCAGGACGTGATGATGAGAGAAGGTAGAGCTAAGCCCAGCAAGAGACTTACAGACCATGCAAAAGAACCTCCATCGTCAACTAGAGGGAAGGGAAAGTCACCAGAAAGCTTTAAACAAAGGGAGTAACATAATCAGATTTGTGTTTCAGTAATATTATTCAATGAGTAAGAACCCGGTTAGAAGACTGGTGCCTCAGTCCCAGTTTAAAAGAATCAGGGACAGAATTGAGGTAGTGACACTGGGAACATAATTAAGTTATCATAAGGTATTTTCCAATTAAATGTATATATTACATTTTAATGTTTTTCCAGAGGTAAATCAGGTAAGTAGAGAAATTCCATCCAAACATCTGGGAGAAAGAAAAAAAAATGGAAGGAAAGTCAGTAACATGTAAACTATAATTGCTTGTGAAGCAAAGTCAGATACAGTGGAGGTAAAAAAATGAGCAACCCAAGTTGCTGAGGAATACAGAGGACCAAGTTCAGACAAAGAAGAAACAAAGACCTAGATACTTTATTTACCAGCAGTGAAGTCAGGCATCTTGTTTATAAGTATCATAATGGCTACCATTTATTAAACACCTACTATCTGTCCAAGACTGAGCTAAGTGTTTCATACAAGATCCCTAAATTTTACAATAACACTGTAAAAGTGTTAAAAATTATACTACTACTTGACACAAAAGTAAACTGATGATCAAATACACTGAATATGCTGCCTACAGACAACTGGCCTTGACGTGTCTCCTCTCTTCTCCTTAACCCAATTTGGCATCAAAGTATACAGTTCACTTGTTCATTACAGGATTTTGACACATTGGAAATATTACATTCACATTTACATTTGTATTTATTTAAGCTCATTAGTTTTTCTGTGTTATAAAACTAATACAAATTCACAAAAGACAGTTTAAAAATTCAAAAAAGCATGTAAAATAAAAAGAATACTGTTTATTCACAGTCCCATGATGCAAAGACACTTACGGCCAGCATATATTCTCCCTTCCTGTGTTTAATCCATAGTATCCTTTTAAAATAACTTTTCATTGATATATAAGCCATATCAAATGAGTATATGGTTTAAAAGATTTTAACACATTTAAGTAACAGGCCCTTAGGCCAAGAAACATAGTTGTAGAAGCTCCTCTTGAGTTTACCTGCAGCCAGTAACCTTCAAAAAAAAACCCTATCCTGACTTGCAGCAGCATAAATTAATTTTGTCTATTTTTATACTTCATGTGAATAAAATTATATACCTTTTTGTTCTGATTTCTTTCACTCAACATACAGTCATTCAGATTTTGAGAGTAAAGTTTGTACAACTCCACGCCTGTAATCCCAGCACTTAGGGAGGCCAAGGTGGGAGGATGGCTTGAGGCCAGGAGTTGGAGACCAGCCTGAGCAACACAACGGGACTTCATTTCTATAAAAAGTCAAACTTATAAAAAATGTTCAACTCATTAGTATGTCACGTTATGTTGTATGAGTATGCCAGAAATTATTTATCTTTTCTTCTACTAATGAGCATTTGGATAATCCCCAGATTGAAGATAATACCAATAGTGCTGCCCTGAACATGCTGGTAATTATATTTTGGTGAAAATATGTTTTTCTGGGTATATACCTAGCAGTGGAATTACTAAGGCATAGAATGTACCTATGTCCAGATTTAGTAAATAGTGCCAAATATTTTCTAAAGTGGTTATACCAATTTAAATATTAACCAGCAATTGTAAGAGTTCTGGTTACTCCATAACCATGCCAACACATGGTACTTAATGTCTTTTTCATTTTGCAATTCTGGTAACTATGTACTGGTATCTCTTTGTGGTTTTAATTTGCAACTCACCAGAGACTAATAAAGTTGAATAACTTTTTTGTATATTTTGGGCCCATCTGAATACATTCTTTTGTCAAGTGTCTGTTTACATCTTTTACCATTCTTTTTTTTTTTTTGGAAACAGAGTCTCACTCTGTCGCCCAGGCTGGAGGACAGTGGCATGATCTTGGCTCACTGCAACCTCCACCTCCTGGTTTCAAGTGATTCTCCTGCCTTAGCCTCTTGACTGGCTGGGACTACAGGCATGTGTTACCACAACCGGCTAATTTTTTTTGTATTTTTAGTAGAGACGGGGTTTCAGCACGTTAGCCAGGATACTCTTGATCTCCTGACCTCATGATCCACCCAAAGTGCTGGAATTATAGGCGTGAGCCACCACACATGGCCTATCTACCTTTTTTATTCACTTGTACAAGTTTTTTATGTATTCTGGATATACATTCCTTATTAGCTATATGAATTGTGAATATTTGTGAATATTTGCTATTACTCTGTATATTATCATTTCATTCTCTTAACAGTGTCTTGTGATTAACAGATGTTCTTAATTTTAATTTAGTCCAATTCATCCGTTTTTAACCTTATGATTAGTACTTTTTGGATCATATGTAAGAAATCTCCAACCTGGCGACAAAGCAAGACTCCCATCTCTCCAAAATAAAAAATAAAAAATTACCCAGGCATTGTGGCACATGCCTCTATTCCTAGCTACATGGGAGGCTGAGGTAGTAGGATCGCTTCAGCCCTGGAGGTTGAGGCTGCAGTGAGCTTTGACCATGCCACTAGCTTGCAGCCTGGATGTCAGGGATCCTTCTTTCAAAAAAACAAAAAGAAAAAAGAAAATGGAAATCTTTGCCTATTCCAAGATCACAAAGATGTTCTAAGTTTTCCTTGACATGCAATATTTTTGCTGAAAGTAAAATCTTAAGACAGTATTATACTTCTGTCCACTCAAATATTATATGCATACTATTAATGCACTTACCACAGTATACTGACATTTACTTTTTTGTAGTTCTTTCCAACCAGAAAGTGAGCTATTCAAGATCAGGGACACTATTTGTTCCTCACTATATCCTCAGAGTATGTGAAAAATCTCTATTGTTTGGATCTCTAGATAGGTAAAAGATGTCTAATTTTATTGTGCTGTTTAAATGTCTGAAGATATATTTTCAAAAGTCTCACACGTGGCTGAGAGTGGTGGCTCATGCCTATAATCCAGCACTTTGGGAGGCAAGGTGGGCAGATCATGAGGTCAGGAGTTTGAGACCAGCATGGTCAACATGGTGAAACCTTGTTTCTACTTAAAATAGAAAATTAGCCTGGCATAGTGGCACATGCCTGTAATCCCAGCTACTCAGGAGGCTGAGGCACGAGAACTGCCTGAACCTGGTAGGCAGTGGCTACAGTGAGCTGAGGTCACACCAATGCACTCCAGCCTGGGTGACAGAGTAAGACTCCATCTAGGAGGTTGGAGGGGGGGTGGGGCGAAGTCTCACATGTTTTATTCAGAGTGGGTAAATGTTATTCAAATAAGATTTCATGTCACATTTTCAATTCCTGTTCATCTTTAGAATCTTCTAAATCTAGAGGATGTATTGAATGATTTAAAAGTCATCAACTAATCCAAGTATAGAACTGAAAATATAAACATGGTAAGAATTATGGCACTTCAGCAGAATATAACTTCATTTAGAGGTAAATGAAACTAATTGAAAAATATCAGTAAAACATGCAGGCTAAGCCAGCACAGTGGCTCATACCTGTAATCCTACTAGTTTGAAAGACTGAGGCAGGAGGATCACTTCAGGCCAGGAGTTCGAGACTGGCCTGGGCAATATGGCAAGATCTCATGTCTACAAAAAATTAAATTAAAAACCTCAATTAAAGATTTAAAAAGTTAATAATTTTTTTTTTCTCGTGGCATGTGCCTGTAGTCTTAGCTACTCCAGAAGCTGATGAGGGAAGACCACTTAAGCACAGGAGTTTGAAGCTGCAGTTAGCTATGACTGTGCACTTCAGCCTACAGGACTCATGGAGAAAGGGTGGGAAGAAGGTGAGGGATAAAAGACCACAAATTGGGTTCAGTACATACTGCTCGGGAGACAGGTGCATCAAAATCTCACAAATCACCTCTAAAGAACTTACTCATGTAACCAAATACCACCTGTTTCCCAAAAACCTATGAAAATAACAAGTTTAAAAATCAAAATATAAAGAAGAAAAGAAAAGAAAACTGCCACAAAACAATTATTCTATTTCATAAAATGGACCTAAACTGTGGTTCTATCCAAATGGATGGGCTAGTTCAAGATAGGAAACTTAAAACGTATGAAAGTTAAAAGTTTGTTTCAGAAGATAAATGAAATTCACATGCTCAGAAATGTATGTGATAAAAAGATTTTCTGTAGGAGCTTCTCCTAATGAGAATCACAAGAGAAAGTAAAATGAAAGGCTCATTTGGACCACAGAAGCAGCATTTAATTTGGGGTCAGTCTACCAAGATCACAGTTTAACCAGAGACATTAATGAAGAAAAGTTTTCTTTAACTACATATAATGGGGAAAGAAAAAAGAGGTTAGGCAAAATTTACCCCTGAAATGATTACTACTGCCACTTTTTATATTCATAGTGGCACACTGCTAATTAACTTAGAGTGTAGAACAGAAGAAATAGATTAAACCTCACAACCAAATCAACAGTTCCCAGCATAAAATTTAACATGAAATCTCATTATTGTCAAGTGTGTTACACAGCTCAAAGGTTAGCTTATTAAGCACTAACAATATTTTTCAAATCCTGTAACAACAGACACCATAACCAAATAAATTCACAAGAACACAGATCGTTCTATGTGTCGTGTGGCTCACAAAAAAAATTATTGTTGGTCAATTACTATGATGAATAATCTATTTGGGAGTAGCTTTCTCCCATGTCCTGCAGTAACTATTAATTTCTGGGAAATCTACTGGCCTACTGTAAACTGAGCTGGTGGCACACATAAATTAGGCAAGGATTACAAACAGATTAGGTTGAGCTCAACCACTACCTCTCTCCTCCAACATAGCCTTAAATAATCCAAAGTACTTCCCTGCACCTAACACTTATTTATAGCAAATTTCAACTGAACTCAAAATGTTAAGTATGCGAACCTTGTTACAGATGATACTACTTTTAGAAATCCCTGTCAGAACAAGCAACAGAAAAATACTCTATGGAGTAAATCACTCTAAAGTCTGACTCTGCTTCATCTCACCTGCCAATTAGCAGGCAAGGCTACAGCTTAGCTGATCTCATGTTTGGGGGCCACGGACTTCTATACATATCTGATGGAAGCTGAGCCCTTTCCCAAAAAAATTTAATGAACATGCATGTGCACTCACATGAATACAAAGTCACATGTGCGCGTGAGCACGTGCACACGCACATGCTCGTGCACACACACACACACACACACACACCAAATTAGGCATACTGGCCAGGTGGAGTGACTCATGCCTGTAATCCCAGCACTTTGGGAAACTGAAGCAGGAGGGTCGCATGAGGCTAGGAGTTCAAGACCAGCCTGATCAAAATATTGAGACCCCAATGTCTAAAAATCAATAAAATAAAAATTAGCCAGGGATAGTGACATGTGCCTGTAGTCCTAGATACTTGGGAGGCTGAGGCAGAAGGATCACTTAAGCCAAGGAGTTCAAGGATGCAGTGAGTTGTAACTGCACCACACTGCACTCCAGCCTTGGTGACACAGCCAAACCCTGTCTCTTAAAATAAATAAATAAATAAAATTAGGCATATTACTTCGGGGGAGTTAGAGGCCAAACCCATCTTAGATTTCCTAAAATTCTTGGATCCAGATTATAATACCCACATTCAGGAAAAAGAGAGGTATATAAAGTATATTTTTATTTTCTTTTTTCCATGCCAAATTTTTAAAATTACTTTTGATAAATGACTTTGGATTCTAGATGAACCCACAAAGTAAGTTTACTGAACACATAATCTGGCTGCCTATCATGTTTAAAACCCGGTGCTAGGCAATAGGATTACCATGACGATTAAGATATGGTCCCTGTTCCCAAGAAACTCATGATATAGAAGGGAAGAAAGGAAAATAAGGCAATTTGCCTTATTTTACCAATTAAATGAGAAATTATCAAATTGGATTCCATTCCAATATGCCTCCCATTTAATAATAGAAATTATCACCACTTAACCACATCCATATCTTACTTTCTTCATTTATTCATACATTCTTTAACAAATATTTATGACATCAACTTGTGATAGGCATTATGGTAAATGCTGGAAATATAGCACTGACCAAAATATGCATAGTCTCTGCTACAGACAGCTTACATTCCAGTAAAAGGCAAGCAGAAAATAAATATAAAGCATGTCAGAAAAACATCATATAAGTTATATATATATATACACACACACACACACACACACAACATATATTTATATATAAATATATAACATAAACATATTTATTTATATATAAAAACATATATATAAATATATGACATATATACATATATATACATACTTATATACACATACATACATATATATACACATACATATATACATATATATATGATCTACAAAGAAAATAAAGTGGTATGTTGGAGTAAGAATACTACAATAATACAGAGAAAGAGCGGGGACAATCTCCATGAAGTGACATTTGAGCAGACACCTGTTGGAAGTGAGAGGATAAGTCATATAGATACAGATATTTGGGAAGAACATTCCAGGTAAAATACAGCAAATATAAGGATCCAGAGGCATCAGGCTGCTGGGAATGCTTAAAGAATTGTAAAAAAAAAAAAAAAAAAAAAAAGCCAATATGACTAGAGTCAGCTGAGCAAAATGAATGTGTATATTGGGGGTAGGGAAGCGGTGGAAGGAAAATAAAGTCCAAGAGGTAAAGCCTAACAGTGCAGAAAAGAGATCATTGGTGCCCTTGTAGATAGGTGACTGTAAAGCCTTAGTTTCTACTCTGAGTGAAGTGAAAGGTTTTGAGAAATGTGCCTTGAACTGATGTATTTTGAAAGAACCACTCTGGCTATATACTGTTGACCACAGACTATATAGCAAGAGCAGAAGTAGAGAAACAAACAGGACACTACCTTATGCCTCTAGGGGAGATAGGATGATAACTGAGACCTGAGTGGCAGCAGTGGTGAGGATAAAGTGGAGCCCAATTCTGAGCCCACTGTGAAAGTGCAGTCAGCAGGATGTCCCAAACAGGAGGAGAAGAATCAAGGATGACAGCAACAGATGTATGATAAGAACACCTACAAAGAGTTCTATTTCATGACACAGGAAAGACTACAGAAAGAAGGTTATTGTTTGGGGGAGTGTTGCAGGTGGGGAGAGGAAGACGGTTGAAATCTGTAGTTCAATTTTAACATATTGAGATTGGGTTGTCTATAAGAAATTAACTATAGATGTTAAGTTGGCAGTTGTTCAATCAAGTCCAGAACTGAGAAGACAGGTCAGGGCTAGAGCTTTTAAGCAGGGAATCACCAGCACAAAGTCGATATTTGAAGTCAGGATAATGCAAGAGCGCATCTAAAGAATGAGTATAGACAGAGATGATGTTTAAAGACTGTGACCTGGTATCTAACATTTAGCAAGCGAGATGAGCACAAACCAGCAAAGACAATGAGATACAGTGCCCAATGGGGTCTGAGAAAAACAAGACGAATGGGATATCCCTGAAACAAGCATGTCAAATGTCACTTACAGACCAAATAAAACAAAGATTGAGATTTGACTCACGAACTTGGCAACAAGAGGTCATTGGTGGTGACCACAGCTGTTCTGGTAAAATGGTGAGGAAAGAAGCCCCCATAAAGAACAGAAAAAAGAGAATGAGAGAAAATAAAAAGATGTTACCAATACAAATTATAAACTAAAGAAACGTAGGAAATGTCTATCAGAGTGGTACATTTTAGCCCCACAGGGCTAAATAATCTCATCGTATTTCTTTAAAAGTAAAAGGAAACTGGCCAGGCACAGTGGCTCACACCTGTGATCCCAGCACTTTAGGAGGCTGAAGCAGGCGGATCACGTGAGGCCAAGAGTTCGAGACTAGCCCGACCAACATGGTGAAACCCTTTATCTAGTGAAAATATAAAAATTAGCTGGGTGTGGTGCCACACACCTTTAATCTCAGCTACTGGTCGGGAGTGGGGGGACTGATGCATGAGAATCGCTTAAACCCAGGAGGCAGAGGTTGCAGTAAGGCGAGATAGTGCAAATGCACTCCAGTCTGGGCAACAGAGTGAGACTGTGTCTCTAAATATATACATATACACACACACACACACACACACACACACACATACATACATATATATACATACACACACATATATACACATGTGTGTGTATGTATATAAGACTGTCTCTAAATATATATGTATATATTATATACATATTATATATCATATATATAATACATATATATGTAATCTGTGGGTATTAATAGTTTTATTTATTTATATGTGTATATATGTATATATATACACACACATTTATATATAGTTATAGACATTTATTTATATATATATGCGCATACATATATACATATAAATAAATAAAACTGTTAACACCCACAGATTACACCGTAACTAAGATAGAAAACTTGAATGTATTACTTTTGGAAAATGTCTTTGGCAAGTGAATTTAAATAGCAAGTATTAACTCAATAACTAAATAGCAATAGATAAAACATAAAACTGTACTGCTTATTACTAACATAGTTATTTTAAAACATAAAAAATATTAGAAATGCATGACCTTTATGAAAAAAGAGCAGGATAGAAGAAAGAATAAAATGTGAAATTCTAACAGCGGTGCTAAAAGAGGAGGCAACTAGTATAAACCTTTGTAAGGAATGGAAATTTATAATGCAGATCTGCCAATCTAATCAAAATTATGATTCAGACCTATATGCTGACTAAAATGCATAAATGGTTGTTTTGAATTGTGTTGGCACTGTGTCATTCAGGCCACTGATGTCATGTTCACTGTAAACTGAGTCTCCCACAGAGAACACTCATCAGGCAATATTGCCCAAAAAACAACAAAACACATATTAATGAGGACATGCCATGCTTCCAGTGCTGTACTGGTATCAACAGTAAACAAAACAAAGTGAGTATTTACACAAAGTTATAAAAATCAACCACAGGAAAACAGGAAATCACCTATTCTAGGAGCCCATTTCTACCATTTTACTGCAGAGCAACACTCACATGAGTATGCAAAGATATATAGGTAAGATGTACAGTGCAGTTTAGTCTAAAATAGAGAAAGGTCGGACACAATCTAAATGTACAAAAGCAAAAAACAACAACAACAACAATAAATAAATCATAGTACATTCATCCAATGAACACAATACTGCCATTATGTAAATAGTCTACATGGAATCACAAGGGCAGATTCAATGACACATACCAGTATTATATGAAACTATTAGCTGCAAAATAATATATGCAGTATGAATTCATTTCAGTTTACAAAACAAAATAATAAACCTCCATTAGACAGAGGAGAAGCTATAAAAACATCTGTTTATACTTAGGAATTTAAGTATGGAAGGAAACATATAAAGTTAGAAGTGTTTATCTCTGAGCAGTGGGATTTGTGAGGCTTAGAAAGATCAGAGGGAGAAAAAAGAGAGAACTTTTTCTTTAACATATATTAATGTATTGTTTATTAAATTATTTTTATATTTTGAAAAAAGCAGAAAGTACAAAGTTTTATATATATATATATATATATATAACACAGGATGGTAAACTCCTGTTTCAGTACACTAACTGTGCTCCAAAATATTGAGCGTAGAAAAAACAATCAAATGACATGTGACCCAAGGTCAATAGAGCTCAACATTTTGGGGCTCAGAATTCAGATATTAGCAGTGGCTATCAGGCGCTCCTTTCCAGAGAAGAACTGTGAATCAAAAGTATACCCTGCAAAAGAAAAAAACTTCAGCCAGATTTACTGTCTAAGCTATGCATTTACACAAACTGTGGGCCTGCGGAGGCAGAGAAAACAAGGCTGAGAGGAACTGTGACAATCCCTTCACTGGCTCCATGTGTACATTCTCATACTCTCAACCTTACAAAGGGGAAACAACTTCATGTAAAAAACTACCAATCGATGTGGTTCTGGACTGAAGTGAAACAGAACTGAGTAGAGAAAAACCATGAAACTATAGAATCCTTAGATGAGGAAGGTGGGACAGGATGATGTTTAATCATTCAAAATTAGCTTGCAAACCAAAATTCCAAAGCATATGGGCAGAAAAAAATCAATAAAACAATTTTACCAAAAATTCACTCCAATTACAATTATTAAATTTAAAACTTCAAAATAATTCATTTGTAACTTTGTGTGTACTAAATGTGAAATTTAAAAATTTATTAAGAAAGAATAGCCTGTAATCCCAGCACTTTGGGAGGCCGAGGCAGGTGGATCATGAGGTCAAGAGATCGAGACCATCTTGGTCAACATGGTGAAACCCCGTCTCTACTGAAAAATACAAAAAATTAGCTGGGCATGGTGGCACGTGCCTGCAATCCCAGCTACTCAGGAGGCTGAGGCAGGAGAATTGACTGAATCCAGGACGCAGAGGTTGCGGTGAGCCGAGATCGCGCCATTACACTCCAGCCTGGGTAATGAGCAAAACTCCATCTCAAAAAGAGAAAGAATAAGTATCGTAAGATAAAGAAAACAAAACGAACATGATTCTATTGAGTTAATTTTTATGTGTGATATGAGGTAAAGTTCTAATTTCATCTTTTTGCAGATGGATATCCCTCAAGTCTATACTTATCTCATAAAAGGGACTTCTTATTACTTAAATAGGTAAATAAATAAATAAATATAAGAACTAAAAACAATAAAACATTCAGGAAGAAAGTACAAGAGTAAATCTTTGCAATCTTGTGTCAGGCACAGATTTCTCAGATATAACAAAAAAAGTACAATCCATAAAAGAAAATATTAATAAATAAGATTTCAGCAACATTAAATATTTTTTGTACCTCAAAAGCCACCATTGAGAAAATAAAAAGTCAAATATACAATGAGAGAAAAAATATTTTCAAATCATAAATCTGAGAAAAAAAACACTTGATTGCAAGATGTTAAAAAACAAAACAAAATAAAAAACCTCTTACAGCTCAATAACAAGACAAATAACCAAATGGGTTACTTGTTACACATTTTAAAAAATGGGCAAAATATCTGGATAGCTATTACATTAAGAAAGTATAAGAACAGCCAGTCAATAAGCACATGAAAAATGAGCTCATCATCATTACTTGGGATACGAATATCAAACCAATATCATAATGAGATAGCAAATATATAAGAATGGCTTTAATAAAAATTCAATCAAAAAGCCAGTTAAAAAATAGACTGCTAGCTGGTTAATAAAGAGAGAAGAATCAAATAGACACAACAAAAAATGACAAAAAGGATATCACCACTAACACCATAGAAATATAAACTACTATCAGAGAATACTATAAACACCTCTACTCAAATAAACTAGAAAATCTAGAAGAAATGGATAAATTCCTGGACATAAACATACTCCCAAAACTAAACCAGGAAGAAGTCAAATCCCTGAATAGACCAACAACGAGTTTTGAAATAGAGGCAGCAATTAATAGCCTACCAACCAAAAGCAGCCCAGGACCAGATGGATTCACAGCTGAATTCTACCATAGGTACAAAGAGGAGTTGGGATAACTACATCTGAAACTATTCCAAACAACTGAAAAAGAGGGACTCCTCCCTAACTCATTTTATGAAGCCAGCATCATCCTGATAATAAAACTGGGAAGAGACACAACAAAAAAAGAAAACTTCAGGCCAATATCACCGATGAACATCCGTGAGAAAATCCTCAATAAAATACTGGTAAACCGATACTGCACCACATCAAAAACTTATCCACGACGATCAAGTGGATCAGTTGGCATGTGGATCCCTGGCATGCAAGGCTGGTTCAACATCAGCAAATCAATAAATGTAATCCATCACATAAACAGAGTCAATGACAAAAAACACATGATTATCTCAATAGATGCAGAAAAGGCCTTTGATAAAATTCAACATCCCCACGTCAAAAACTTTCAACAAATTAGGCATTAAAGGAACATATATCAAAATAATAAGAGCTATTTATGACAAACCCACAGCCAATATCACATTGAATGGGAAAAAGCGGGAAGCATTCCCTTTGAACACTGGTATAAGACAAGGATGCCCTCTCTTACCACTCCTATTCAACATAATATTGGAAGTTCTGGCCAAGGCAATCAGGCAAGAGGAAGAAATAAAGGGTATTTAAATTGGAAGAGAGGAAGTATGTCTCTATTTGCAGACAACATTATTTTATATTTAGAAAAACCCATTATCTCAGCCCAAAAACTCCTTAAGCTGATAAGCAACTTCAGCAAAGTCTCAGGATACAAAATCAATGTGCAAAAATCACAAGCATTCCTTTACACCAACAACAGACAAGCAGAGAGTCAAAATATGAATGAACTCCTATTCACAATTGCTACAAAGAGAATAAAACACCTAGGAATACAAGTAACAAGGGATGTGAAGGACCTCTTCAAGGAGAACTACCAAAGACTGCTGAAGGAAGTAAGAGAGGACACAAACAAATTGAAAAACATTCCATTCTCATGGATAGGAAGAGTCACTGTATCATGAAAATGGCCATACTGCCCAAAGTAATTTATAGATTTAATACTATTTCCATCAGACTACCACTGACATTATTCATAGAATTAGAAAACAACTACTTTAAATTTCAGGTGGAATCAAAAACACCACATCTAGCCAAGACAATCCTAAGCAAAAAGAACCAAGCTGGAGTCATTACACTACCTAACTTCAAACTATTCAAGCCTACAGTAATTGAAACAGTATGATACTGGTACCAAAACAGACATACAGACCAAAGGAACAGAACAGAGACTTTAGAAATACCACCACACATCTTGGGAGTGTAAATTAGTTCAACCATTGTGGAAGACAGTGTGGCGATTCCTCAAGGACCTAGAAATAGATATTCCATTTGACCCAGCAATCCCATTACTGGGTATATATCCAAAGGAATAGAAATCGTTCTACTATAAGGACACATGCACACGAATGTTCATTGCAGCACTGTTTACAATAGCAAAGACCTGGAACCAACCCAAATGCCCATCGATGATAGACTGGACTGGGAAAATGTGGCACATATACACCATGGAATATTATGCAGCAATCAAAAATGACAAGTTTATGTCCTTTGTAAGGACATGGATGAATGTGGAGAACATCATGCTCAGCAAACTGACACAAGAACAGAAAAGGAAATACCACATATTCTCACTCATAGGCGGGTGAGGAAAAATGAGAACACATGGACACAGGGAGCGGGGGTACTACACACTGGGGTCTATTGGGGGGAATAGGGGAGGGACAGCGGGGGGGAGCTGGGGAGGGATAGCCTGGGGAGAAATGCCAAATGTGGGTGAAGGGGAGGAAGGCAGCAAAACACACTGCCATGTGTGTACCTATGCAACTATCTTGCACGTTCTGCACATGTACCCCAAAACCTAAAATGCAATAAAAATTAAAAAAAAAAAAAAAAAGAAATACCACCACACATCTACGACCATCTGATCTTCAACAAACCTGACAGAAACAAGCAATGGGAAAAGGATCTTCTATTTAATAAACAGTGCTGGGAAAACTGACTAGCCATATGCAGAAAGCTAAAACTGGACCTCTTCCTTACATCTTACACAAAAATTAACTCAAGATGTATTAAAGACTCAAATGTAAAACCCAAAACCATAAAGACCCTAAAAGAAAACCTAAGCAATACAATTCAGGACATAGGCATGGGCAAAGACTTCATGACAAAAATGCCAAAAGCAACTGCAAAAAAAGTCAAAATTGACAAACAGGATCTAACTAAAGAGCTTCTGCATAGCAAAGAAGTTCTCATTCTGCATAGCAAATGAAGTTCTCATTCACTCATTAGAGTAAACAGGCAACCTACAGAATGGGAGAAAATTTTATAATCTACCCATCTGACAAAGGTCTGATATCCAGAATTTACAAGTAACTTAAATAAATTTACAAGAACAAAAAATAAACCATTCAAAAGTGGGTGAAGGATATGAAAAGATATTTCTCAGAAGAAGACATTTACACTGCCAAGAAACATGTGAAAAAGCTCAACATCACAGGTCATTAGAGAAATGCAAATGAAAAACCACAGTGAGATACCATCTCACACCAGTCAGAATGGCAATTATTATTATTAAAAAGTCAAGAAACAATAGATGCTGGTGAGGCTGTGAAGAAATAGGAACACTTTTACACTGTTGGTAAGAATGTAAATTAGTTCAACCTTTGTGGAAGACAGTATGGCAATTCCTCAAGGATCTAGAACCAGAATTACCATTTGACCCAGTAATCCCATTACTCAGTATATACTCAAAGGAATGGAAATCATCCTACTATAAGGACACATGCACACATATGCTTACTGCAGCACTACTTACAAAAGCAAAGTCACGAAACCAACCCAAATGTCCACCAATGATAGACTGGATAAAGAAACCGTGGTACATAAACACCACGGTACACTATGAAGTCATAAAAAGGTAGGCCATCAGGTCCATTGCAGAGACATGGATGAAGCTGGAAGCCATTAACCTCAGTAAACTAACACAGGAACAGAAAACCAAACACCACGTTCCCACTCATAAGTGAGAAGTGAACAATGAGAACACATGGACCCAGGGAGGGGAACAACACACACCAGGGCCTGTTGAAGGGGTGGGAGTGAGGGGAGCAAACTTAGATAATGGGTCAATAGGTGCAGCAAACCACCACAGCACACATACACCTATGTAACAAACCTGCACATTCCACACATGTATCCCGGAATTTAAAGCAAAATAAATTTTTTAAAAAAATTAATAAATAACACACATTAGCAAGAATGTGGAGAAACTAGAACCTTAACATATTCCTTGTGGAAATATAAAAAATGTGCACACACTTTGGAAAATAAAAACAGGCAGTTTCTTCAGATGTTAAACATAACATAACATACAATGCAGAAATTCTACATCTAGAGAAATCAAAACATATTTATATACAAAGACTTTTACATCATTATTCAAAACAGTTCAGAGCAGCATTATTCAAAATAGCTAAGAAATGCAAACAACCCAAATGTCCATCCAATGGTGAATGGAAAAAGTAAATGCTGGCCAAGATGCTGTGATATAACTGCCATTCTGCTCACTTTTATTTAAATATTTCTAAACTGTAATTTTATAAATTCAAACTAGCTCTATACTTAGCCCATGCTCAAGTTTTAAACATTAATTAGTCCAGTCGTATAAATCGGTAGCCACTTAAAATGCTCATAACAAGCTTTCCCACAGTGCAAATGATTTTCTAATGGGAACTTTGTATACAATCCATTTCTAGCTCTAATTAGATTTATCTAGGGAAAAACACCATTGGTTAAGTGATATACCTAATACTAGCTAAACAAAATGTTAATACGCTCTAAGTGGTGGAATACTGTTCCATCTAAAAAGCATAATAACCAACTTTAATAAGAAATTGGAAATCTGTAATTTTGGTTGTTATTCACAAATTATGCATTTTGTTCTATTTATAGACAAACATCCTGTTTACAGGGACAACAGCAATATCTTCTAACTTACTCCATATGTACTAACATAAATGCTGTGCATAAGAATTACATCTTTATTTTGCTTGGATATATAAATAAAAATAATTATTTTCACAAGTGAAGTAATGAAAGTCTTAAGTATTAAGCAGATTACACATAAAGTCATCTTTCATTTATGAGCTATAATTTAATACGGTTATTATATCTACCATTAATGGGTAACACACGGCATCTTATAGCTAAGCACTATATTTTAACCTAATAATAGTAGCTATAACATTCTGAAATGTCTCCTATGAATCAAAGCCATAATGCGTGCATTGAGGGTTTGGTCTAGCACTTCATGAGATCTAGATCTATTATAATTTGATGAAAGGGAACAAAGGAAGATAGGAAAGCTTTTAAGCAGCATAAAAATAAAAAAGCAAAAGACAATCATTTTGGAAGAATTCCTTTTCCTTGCTAAGTGGAACCTGTAGAGGACTACCAATGGTCTCCTTCATTTATCGATGGAATTTAATAGAGTAATACGTGCCCACCTGCAGTAACACAGCATGGCCCACTCCAAAGAAGCTACCAAGAGGCCAGGCTGACACTTTCTAATTCACTATAGAAGCAGAAAATAGAAGTGCCAAAAGTCACAAAAGGCTTTTCACAGATTTGAGAAAGAACAAGAGGGTTCCAAATAATTCATGAAGCTGAGCTTAGCAAACACATTGCAACTCCATGCTGAACAGAAAAATGATACACCCCTCACAATGGCCACAGCATCACAGCACATCAATAATCACCATATGATGACTAAAAATCCACTTCCTAATTCATTTTAGGGAAAAAAATATCCACTTCCTAATTTATTTTTAACACAGACTGATCATTATGCAGTTGGTGTTTCCAACTAAGCTTTATGAAGCATTAACTAGGTATTCACTAATTGAGAAGCACAATAAGAGAGTACAAAGATAAGTGATATACCTCCAGTGACTGTACAATACCAAATCACACCGTAGAGTGCCAAAAGAGAACAGTAAAACACTTAGGGAACATAAAGAAGGGGGCAATTAGAGGACTCCAGAAAAATTTTGCAAAGAAAATACTTCAGATGGAAGGGATAAGAGCACCAGACAAGCACAAGAGCACAAGATAAGAAATGTACTCCAGACAGAGAAAACTCTACTAAATAACATCAAAGGCACCAAAGAGCCTGCACAGAGAATGGTGGTATGTTCCCCACCACTGGAACATAGTAGATGTTTGAAAGGCATGAAAAGGGATGATGATGGAGGCAGGCAGAGTAGGAGATATGACTAGAGGTATGGAGGGTGTAAAGGTTCAAAAGGAACACCACTTGGGATAAAGATCTCATAAAAAGTAGGTCTTCAATTGGACCCTGAAAGACAACTCCGCCTAATATACAGAACATTTAGTGACCACTGACTAGTCTTATACTGACTAGTATAAGAACTATTCTGAATCCCATAGAGAGAGAACAGCATAGAAATTTACTGTGTTTTCACATCCAATGGGGGAAAATAATAGTTGCTAATCAGTACAACTATAAGTCAAAACATGCCAAAGGACAATCCGCATCACTCTAGGACCCTAGAAAATGCTATGGCTGCCATCTGAAGGGAGTGTGCATCAACAACAAAAGAAGTCCACTGTCTGCAGTGCTGGTGGCTGAATGCCATCCTCCACTGAATGTTGCATCTTCTAGAGCTCTGATGTCCAATCTGGTAGCCAGTAGCCTCCTGTGCATATATAAATTTAAATTAATTAAAATTAAATAAAATTTAAGGCCAGATGCAGTGGCTCACACCTGTATTCCCAGCACTTTGGGAGGCCGAAGCAGGTGGATCACTTCAGGCCAGGAATTCAAGACCAGCCTGGCCAACAGAGTGAAACCCATCTCAAAAATAAATAAAATAAATAAATAAAATTTAAAATGTGATCCCTTAAGTGCACTAGCGATATTTCAAGTGCCCAAAAGCTCTGTGTGACTAGTGGCTACAATAATGAACAGTACAGGTATGCACATTTCCTTCAATGAAGAAAGTTCTATTGGCAGTGCTGTCCTAGAATCACCACTGCAGGAGGAATAGGCAAATCCCAGCTACTCAGGAGGCTGAGGCAGGAGAATTGCTTGAACCCAGGAGGCAGAGGTTGCGATGAGCCGAGATTGCGCCATTGCACTCCCGCCTGGGTAACAAGAGCGAAACTCTGTCTCAAAAAAAAAAATGCCATAGGGGCAAAAAGTAACATTATAAACTTCTTTGAGATCATCAGATTACTTAGCATTGAACTGGGAACACACATGCATATTAGATCCATGTTCACCAAATTAAATTTTAATATTAAACAAAGAGTGGTGAAAATGGGGTAGTTGTGTATGTTCTACTCTGGACAAAAGCTAAGTATCTTTGCCCTAATTCCATCAATAGACTCCACCACTGAGCTTTGCACCAGAGTTCTATAAGTAACGGTATAGTACACAAATACTAATGACTTTGTCAAGATGGATACAGCAAAATAAAAAAAAAAAGAAAAAACGGTTAGTGTAGCTCACTTACCACAACAGGTGTCTTCCAAAACAGTTACAAGAAAAACAAATGACATTTTACACTGTGAAAGTGAAGCTTATCATTTGATGGAATCTCATGAAAAACCGATCTATACAGAGATTCATCATGTCTTAATTTATTTAGCTGGGATGTCAGACACTAGACTACTATCTTTGATCTAAAAAATGCTAATTCTATGTTTCTGGAAACAGTCATGAAAAGTTAAATTCCCTGGGGCAAACACTGACCAAAAGAAGACACGTGTCGGGGGATACTCTCCCTTCTTTCTCTCCCAGGATGGAAGATCCTGAAACACATATATACTTACCTGGTTCAGACAATTTTATTCACAAGAATCTCAATGAGGAAAAGGAAGAGAACAAAACTCCAACAGAATATGAGAACTGAATAAGTACCTTACAAAAGAAGATCTCTCCTGCACTATCTTCATCTCATTAGTAATCAGAAAAATGTAAATCAATCAATTGGATATCATTAAACACTTAGGATACCAGGCAAAATTTAGGAAACCAACAATAGCAATGTCCTGGATTGGAGTAACCTGCAGTCCTGTACACTATTGTTCAAAGTCTAATTGGCAAAACAACTTTAGAAAAACATCGGCATTATCTATTTATGTTGAATTATATACATATCTCACAACATACATTTCCAGTGCTTGACATATGCCTGAGAGAACTGTTTGTCCATGTACACTTCAGATATGTACAAACGATGACAGTCACATCATTTTTAGTCACCCAAATTGAAAGCAAACCAATGTCAATGTTCATATGAAAAACTGTATTATGAATACAAAAATTAACTTTTACATGGCAATAAAAATGAATAAACTACATATACACAGCATGAATGGATCTCACAAACATAACATTAAGTATAACTATTTCTATAAAATACAAAAACAGGCAAAACTAAACTATCATATTTGAGGTATATATGGTATGTATCAAAACTATTTAAAACAAGAACAAAAATCACAAAGATGTGGTTATCAAGATTAGTCAGGACAATGGTGATTTCTGGAAGGGGAGAGAAAGGTTAGAAATGAAATACAGTAGGCAGGGCACAGTGGCTCACACCTGTAATCCACGTACTTTGGAAGACTGAGAATGGCAGATCACTAAAGGTCAAGTGTTCAAGACCAGCCTGGTCAACGTGGTGAGACCCCATCTCTATTAAAAATTCAAAAAATTAAGGCCTGGTGGTGGCTCAAGCCTGTAATCCCAGCACTTTGGGAGGCCGAGGCTGGTGGATCATGCGGTCAAGAGATCGAGACCATCCTGGTCAACATGGTGAAAGCCCGTCTCTACTAAAAATACAAAAAATTAGCTGGGCATGGTGGCGCGTGCCTGTAATTCCAGCTACTCAGGAGGCTGAGGCAGAACTGCCTGAATCCAGAAGGTGGAAGTTGCAGTGAGCCGAGATCGTGCCATTGCACTCCAGCCTGGGTAACAAGAGCCAAACTCCATCTCAAAAAAAAAAATTTTTTTTTTCAAAAAATTAGCTGGGTGTGGTGGTACTCACCTGTAATCCCAGCTCCTTGGGAGACTGAGACAGGAGAATCACTTGAACCCAGGAGAAGGAGGCTGCAGTGAGTCAAGATTATGCCACTGCACTCCAGCCTGGCAAAAGAATGAGACTTCATCTCAAAAAAAGAAAAGAAAAAAAGAACTTAAATAAGAAGAGGGTTTGGAAGGTGGTTAGGTACTGCTTCTTTACCTGTAGTTTCATGGGTGTTTTCTTTATAATAATTTATTGAGCTGGACTTTTTTTTATATACTTTTCTATATGAATGTTATTTTTCACACATACACACAAACAAAAACTAAAAAAAAAGTGGTCTACACACACATACACAACATCCCTCTCATCCACAAGGTTAGGTAATCTCATTTTATTCCACTCTCAGCCACCTTTCAAATTCCTCCCCCTCATTTTAACTTACCTCTTGTACTGCTTTACTAGTTAATGATGAAGCACTGATATTTTCCCCTCCTTCATGATGGATCTGGAAATTCACTCTTTGATAAAGAATCTAAAACAAGAATAGGCTATGTTGTAAAGGAGTTATGTTTTTAAATTTGCTTTTCATCACAATATAAGCTTAAAATTTTAAAAGTACTTTTAAGGACAAAATTACTATTTCATAATGATTAGTTTTGGTAACAGGCTTACTTTAGGACTTCACAAACAGGTTCAAAAGGATGCAACAGTTTCAGAAGTGGGGATCAAATGTGAAAAAAACCTGATACACAATGTAATGAATTGTTATAGGCAGTGTATACGTTCAGGTCTGGAGCAATTTCAATTCTTACCTCCTCAGAAGAAAAAATCTGACTGAGGGGCATAAGGCAGAAAAAGAAACCGAGGTGAGTTTTAGAGCAAGAGTAAAAGTTTACTGGAAAGCTTTAGAGCAGAAATGAAAGGATGGAAGATACACTTGGAAGAGGCCCAAGTGAAGGATTTGAAGGACAAGTGCAGGGTTTGACCTACAACTTAAGAGTTTTATATGTCGGCATACTTCTGGGTTCTTGTGTCCCTTGTCTCCTGATTCTTCCCTTGGGGTGGGCTGTTCACATGTGCAATGGCCTGCTGGCGCTTGGGAGGGGAACATGCGCAGTGTGTTTACTGGAGTTGTACTCACGCTCACCTGAGGCGTTCTTCTCTTCTCCGGTGGAATGCCCTCATAGGTCCCATGCCAGTTACACTGCACCATTTTGGCTGTTCGTGAACATGCTTGAACTCACTGGCTAACTCCTGAGATCTTACTGGAAGATGCTGATCACCAGTTACAGTGTTTTTTTCTATCTACAGGGAAACTGCAACCAATTATTGCATACTGCCTGACCCATCTGATGGTCATCTGACTTTCCTGGTGGGGTCTGGGAGCCCTCTCCTGCTTTATTCATGTCTGCCTGACTGCTACCAACTGTAAGAGAATGATTATGCGATGAAAATGTGAATCCTAGAATCTCCTCATACTTCTAACAGTGTTTCTCAACAGGGGCGCTATCCTCTCCTATGCAGATCTATCCTGTGAATTTTAGGAAATTTAGCATTCCCCCAACCAAAGCCTACCCCAATTCCCAATTTCCAGAGGATCTTTAAGGAAATGGTTGCTCCACTGGCTTTAATGCATATGATTTCAGATATATTTTGCATGACCATTTAGCATATGTTTAATTCACAACACTAACTTTCCCCATTATTTCCAATAATTTATTTCCTAATATTACTTTCTATTTTTCCCAAGGCTGTCTTGTATTCTTTCTTTCTTGCTGTTATAAAGCCAGCAACATTGTTATATCCTAATATTTTCATGCCCCTTTTCCATAAGTGATGATCTAGTTTTCTTCCATAAATGAAAATTCTCATACAATTTTAAAAAAACGACCACACATCTCAGGTACACACACCCAACAACATGCACTTCACACACGTTAGAATTTTCTTTACTGAGAGCACTTACTTCTGTCTGCAGAGAGCTGCTAGCTGTCAAAAGAAGTTCAATGCTGCTAGGAGGGCAATGTGTCAAAGCAAAAGCCATGAGCTCCTGACGCGTGGCCAAATCCTGGTAACCTTCTGATTGTCCTAACTGGCTACAAACATCCCAACTCTCAGGATAACCTGCAAAATTGGCAATGAAAAAAAAATCATTCCCAAAAGAAGAAGACTATTCATTCTAAGATGACAAATGCAATGGCTTCCTGTTTAGGTCTTGGGGTACCAAAGCAATACCATAGTCATTAGTGACACATTAGAAACACAAAAGAATCTAAGCTAGAAAACAAAGATTAGGGTGGTTTATTATCCAGAAAGCTCAATGCTACTCCAGCCAAATGTTTCTGACAAACTCTGTTACGTTTTAGATTAACTGACAGTAAATGCAAATAATCTACTGAGATTTGATGTTCTGTAAAAAGGCGGCCATCTGAATTCAGAAGACTTGAGAGCCTGGTCCAACCCTGGTCCAACTTAGCATTTGTGAGAGAGCTTAAGAAAGCACCAAAAGTATCACAATACTTTTCCTACTACAAAAGGACAATAATAACACCTTTCTCTTGGGTTGTTGAAAGAATTAAGTGACATTTGTATTCGAAAGCACATGTAAACTGTGAAGTGCAGAAAAAGAGACATCATGATAGAACCCCACACAGAATCACTCACTTTATAGATGAAGACAGACATCTAATGACAGTGACAGAATCACCCCCAAACTCCCAGCAGGGATCTTTTTCCTATACATTATACTCTGAATTCTTAAAATACATTTTTATTCTTATTTGAAGGCATTCCAGCCTAAAAGTAGGCCTATTTGTCTAAGTACAAAACTTGTAGTCCAAAATAGTTTTTTCTAAATATGTGAAGTAAAAATCAATTCAGCTATTACTTTTACCAGTATAAAATTATTATAAAGCTCTCCATATAAACAATTTAGATCAGTACATTTTCACAGAGCACCACAGTTCTTCTAAATTTAATGTTGCAAAATCACTTGGTTAATATTATGAAACACAGCTCGTTTATGAAAACAATTTGCTAATGCTGAGGTTGTAAAATATTGAATATCTGTCTACAGTTTTAAATGTTTTCATGGAAATAAAGCCAAAGATCCCCTCTGTGACCAAACTTAAATCTGACTACCCTGAGACCTCTTCTCAACTAGGACTCAACCTTGGCCCCCAGCATTGCTAGGCCTGCATCCTCCAGTTTTAGCAAGAATCCTGCTAAGTTAGTTTAGCCAGAATCCTCAAACTCTCAAGAGCTGATCAAATTACTCATCCCTCAGCCGTGATATCTGAGCATCCTGGCCAGCCTTCAGCAAGTTCCTACTAAATCATTTTACCAATGATCCCCCTGCCCTTGATGTCTCCTCTTAGTGGTTTTCCATCCACTGACCCTTCAGTTAGCCTGCTGGCTACAAATGCTCGGCTGTCGTTGTTGTATGCAGAGTTGAGTCCAATCTCTCTCCCCTATTGCAGTGGCCTTCATACCCATCACAATAGTCCTTGCTGTTGTTAAAAAATGTCAGAATAATGTTTTCTTTAACAGTACACATGCAAAAGTTGCACAAATCATTAGTGCAGAGTTCCAGGAGTCATCATGCAGTGAATGAAGCCCTGCGTTTTCACCACTCCCTGTTAATGCACTGACAGTGGGTAGAAAGATGTGTTTGGGCCTTCACATATTCAAGCACAGCCATGGAAAGTTGACAATTTAGTACAGAGCCCATGATTAAAAACAAAACAAAACAAAACCTATCACACTGAAGAAATGTGTTAAATGAGAAATTATTCTACAATAAAATCTGATTATCCTGAAGAGACGTGAATCTGAATTTCAATAGGAAGAATTTTGGAGGTGTAAAACACTTCCCAATTTCTCAACATTAGTTTGAAAAGCACTATGCTATCTGATATGGTTTGGATCTGTGTCCCCATCCAAGCCTCATGTGAAAGGTAATCCCCAATGCTGGGGGTGGGCCTGATGGAAAATGAGTAGATCATGGAGGCAATTTCTCATGATTTAACACCATATCCACTTGGTGCTGTTGTTGTGATAGTGAGTTCTTGTAAGATCTGGTTGTTTAAAAGTGCGTAGCCCGCCCCCCACCACCATGCGTGAAAGCTCCCTGAAGCCTTCCGGGAGGCAGATGCTGCCATACTTCCTGTATAGCCTGCAGAACCAAGAGCCAATTAAACCTCTTTCCTTTATAAACTACCCAGCCTCAGATATTTCTTTACAGCAGTGTGAGAACGAACTAATACACTATCTTTAAAAAAAAATTAAAGAATGGAAATATTGACTATCTAGACACAAACTGTAAACAATCTAAAAATTTAGATTTTCTCTTAGATAACAAATATAGGAAATGGCATTAAAATATTTTACACAAAATTATTTTTAAATGATGAGCATGTTTTCAGCAGGGACTAGAAAGCAACCAAAATCTCAAATAAAATATGTCTCAATCCATTAAAATTGTTTATTTTAATATATAAGTACACAGCATATATACTTACCAGTGCTCATAAAAAGTATCTCAAGCCTCAACATGGCTGGCCCACCAATCAGGTCAATCGATTTCATAACAGACATTTTCCATTATTCATCACATAAACAGGACATGAGCAAAGTGTCAAATAAGCTGCTCACCTGTGTCCATCAGCTCCTGACAATGCATATTGGCTGCTTTGTAGTCATGGAAGCGAAGTGCCTGCTCCACTAAAAGGATTAGAACCTGTCCCCGCCTTTCTTCTGGATCCTCACCTGTAAGTCCAAACAAAGGCCTTAATGATTATGACAAGCAACATCAATTGACAGAAGAGCTTGTTAACACTGTCTTTCAAATTACTTCAAAAATAAAACAGAAAGATTAAACTGATTTCAGATGATGAGAGGAAAAAGTTGCTTTGACCTTTCAATCCCCTTATGAAGCATGGAATTAGCTATCAGTCTTCTAAGAGATCAATAATTAATATTAGCTCCTAATTAAAATACACAAACCAGAAATTTCAAAATCAGAGTATTTCAAAGCCCTACAAAAAAGTCTTGGTATTACCAGGGTAAGGGAAAGAAAAGAAAATCTATGTTTCCAAAAGAAAGCATGTTATAAAAGGGGCTTGAAAAATTAACTGAATGGATGAAGATAATGCAGCAATAAACTTATCATCTTAAAAATTCAATTACTATTTAGAAATTGAAATACAAACAATGTCCAGAGCACTGAAAAGATTGTTCCTTAACAAATTCTCACTGGGCTCCTCTGAGCCTTACTGGGCCCTGTCCTTGGACATATCCTTGAGAGCCCAATTTTAGCAAAAATTCTGCTGTCAGCTATCGCGAGAATCCCCTCCTCTGGATATCTGGTCATCCCTGATATCTGATCAAATCCCAGAGCCCTGCCATCAACCCCCAGATGGTATCTGGTCACCCTGGCCAGCCCTCAGGTAAGAAATTGTACCCTATTAGGTGGTTTAACCAGAATGCCTCCTTACTCTTGATGATTCTTCTTTGTAATTTTCCATCTGCCTCCACTTAGGTCCCAACATAAGTAAAATCCAACTCAATGGAAACAATAAAATAAGTTTAACCCATCAGAAACAACCAACTATCCTCTAACTAGGGACTATTCACATTAACCAATCAAATACTTTCTTTGCCCACAAACAGCTTATAAAATGTTCCCATTGCACCCACTCACTGGAGCCCTGAAACACTTTCATTTTGGTCCTGCCTGATTCACGAATTGCTGTCCGCTCAAATAAACTATTTCAAGTTTTAATGTGATAAGCTTACTTTTAACAAGCCCAATTTCTCTCTTACTGCAAAATTCCATTGCAGTAGTCCCTATACCTCTAGTGCAGAGTCTCTCTTATTTTTTTTTGTTTGTCTGATTGTTTGAAGAGACAGGTCTCCCTATGTTGCCCAGGCTGGTCTTAAACTCCTAGGCTCAAGTGATCCTCATGCCTCAGCCTCTCATTTAAATATGCATCAGCACCCATGGATCTCAATCACACAGATGTATGGATATTAAAATGGAGATAAAAAATATGATTTATATTATCTTAAAGCAAGTCTTTTACTATCAACTTTACCCTGTGTAACTTTACCCTGTGTAAATAGAATCACTATGATATAAACAGGAATGGGATATGGCTCCCCCTTCATGTATTTTTTTCTATTTTCTTCTCTTGTCCAACTGATCACAAAACCCACACCACTACCTTGCTGGCAGTTTACCCACAAACCCTGGGGCTTTGGTCATACCGAGAGAATGGCCATTCTTCTGTGCTCTCATAATGTTTAACCATGCCTTTTAAAACTTAAAGAATTCTGGGAAATGGACTTAAGAAAATCTAAATATCAAACCATGGTTGTGGAGCATGTCTCCTGAGGAACAAAAGCTGGAAAATGGATTTGCAGCCTGTTGCCACCAGCCAGACCACCAAGTGACCCATTACTTAAGGTAACTATGGCCACCAAATACACTGCATACCCTACCCGCTATGTGTGCTTCCCGGCCCAGCCGGCAGACATTACCCCAGATATCAATTCCTGCCCTTTGCCTAAAAACAAAACCAGAAACAACAACAAAAAAACCCTACTTGCTTTTTCAGGGAGTCTACCGAGAGTCCTTGTGCCCCTGCCTCCCGTGTGCTTAACCACAAGCCCTAAAATAAAAGCCATGTCTGGGAAAACTGCTTGGCTGTGTGTGTGTGTGTGTGTGTGTGTGTGTGTGTGTGTGTGTGTGTGTGTGTGTGTGTGTGTGTGTGTGTGTGTGTGTATTTATTTATTTAGAGTTGGGGTTTCTCTCTGTTGCCCAGGCTGAAAAGAGAGAGAGAGAGAGAGAGAGAGAGAGAGAGAGAGAGAGAGAGAGAGTGTTTAATTGAGATGGGGTTTCTCTCTGTTGCCCAGGCTGGAGAGGGAGCAGTGGAAGGGGGGTGGAGGGAGAGAAGAAGAGAGAGAAAGAGAGACAGAGAAAGAGAGAGAGAGAGAGAGAGAGAGAGAGAGTGTGTGTGTGCACGCCTGTGTATTTATTTATTTAGAGATGGGGTTTCTCTCTGTTGCCCAGGCTGGAATGCAGTGACACTATCACTGCTCACTGCAGCCTCGAATTCCCAGGCTCAAGCAATCCTCCCAACTCAGGCTCCAGGGTAGCTGGGACTACAGGAATATACCACCAAACCTGGCTAACTTTTTAAATTTGTACAGACAGGGTCTTGCTATGTTGCCCAGTCTTGAACTCCTGGACTAAAGCAATCCTCCCGCCTTGGCCTCCCAAAGTGTTGGGATTACAGGAGTGAATCACCACACCTGGTTTGTGTTAATTTTTATTATGTGAGGAGCCAAACAGCCTGTCATCTGCAACAACCACAACATTACTGTGCCAGCCAACACACTACCTACATTAAATTAAACAAAAATTTTTGACTTTTTTTCCTTATAAAGGCTGACAGAATGAAAATAATTTGGGGCTCAAGGGATTGTTGTGTACAGGTTATTTCAAAGTGAAAACATTTGAGATATAGAAGATGCAGAAAGAAATCCTAACTGAATTTACCTTATCTGAATAAAGCAGAGTCTCCCTAAAATTTAACTGCAATTAAACCCCCTCCACAAGAGTTTCCTGAGAACTCAGGTGGCATAAAGACTGTCAATTAGTATCAAAAAGCCCAACCTTCTATACTTTCCCACTGAAGCCCTAGGCCTTCCCATCCCATCCTCCTTTTTGTTAAGTTGGTATATAAACTTACTTCTTGCTCTTCAAGAATTATTAGTCACTAACTGACTTCTGCATGCAAATGTAAAAAAAATTGTTTTCCTCCTTTCCACTGTCAATTAATTCACAGGCTCCCAACCAACCATGCAAAACAAAGTAGGTGAAGAGAAAGTTGTCCTCCCAACAGGGACTTGAAGCATTTTTGCTATGTCTTTTAAAAGTATTCTCCCCTTTGTGTGTTCTTAAATGACAAATATAATGGGGGAAAAATCCTTAAACACAGAGTAAGTTTATAGTTTCACTGACAGTACTAATCTTTTATTTATCAGAGTAAGTTTCTAGAGTCTAAAAATGCACAAAACAATTCAGCTCATGGTAAAAGAAAGATCTAAAATTATTTTCCCAAAAATGTTTAAAAATATTTTACATAAAATGTTATTTCTTTACCTAAAATACAGATTTTAGTTGCTCTTGCAACATATTCCTTTACTTTCCAGTCTCTTAAAAATAATTTATTTCAATGGTAGGCTAACATGACAAAAAAAATTGTGGTGATCCTTTTAATAATCTATATTATCTATTAAAATGTAAGCTTTTTGCAGACAGGGGTTGATTCATAGTTGGATGTGTAATACCCAGCATCAAGTTAGGCACATAATAGAGAGGCTCAAAAAACTACAGTCATGAGTTGCTTAACAAGGAGAACACATTCTATGGAATGTGTCATTAGACAATTCCATCTTGTGCACACATCACAGAGTGCACTTAGGCTAACCCAGATGGCACAGCCTACTGCACACCTAGGCTATATTGCATAGCCTACTACTAGTAGGCTGCAAACCTGTACCGCATGTTTCTGTACTGAATACTATGGGCAACTGGAACACAATAGTAAGGATTTGTGTATCTAAAAATAGAAAGAGTACGGTAAAAATATTGTACAAAAGATAAAAAAAAAAATGGTACCTCTGTATAGGACATTTCCCATGGATGGAGTTTACAGGACTGGAGGTTGCTCTGGGTGAGTCAGTTTGTTGAGCGGTGAGTGAATGTGAAGGCCAGGGTATGACCGTATACTACTGCAGACTTTATAAACACTCTACACTGAGGCTACAGGAAGTTTAGTAAAAAATGTTTTTCTTTCTTCAGTAATAAGTTAACTACAGGTTACCATAACTTAAAAAAAAAAAAAAAAAAAAAGGCTGGACCTGTAATCCCATCACTTTGAGAGGCTGAGGCAGGCAGATAACAAGGTCAGGAGATTGAGACCATCCTGGCGAACATGGTGAAACTCTATCTCTACGCCTCTACTAAAAATACAAAAAAATTAGCTGGGTGTGGTGGTGCAGAATTGCTTGAACTCAGGAGGTGGAGACTGCAGTGAGCTGAGATCGCGCCACAGTACTACTGCCTGGGTAACAGTGTGAGACTCTGTCTCAAAACAAACAAACAAACAAACAAACAAACAAACAAACAAACAAAAACAGAATCTCACTGTGTCACCTAGGCTGGAGTGTAATAGCATGATCAACAGTTACATAACTCACTGTAACCTCATGAACGCTTTGGCTCAAGGCAGCCTCCTGTCTCAGCACTCTAAGTAACTAGGCCTTACAAGCATACGTCATCGCACCCAGGACATTTTTTATTTTTATTTTTTGTAGAGACAGGATTTCACTATGTTTCTCAGGTTGATGTCCAACTCCTCGAGTGATTCACTTGCCTCAACCTTCCAAAGTGTTGGGATCAGAAGCCTGAGCCACCATGCCCAGACTTTTCTTTTTTCACTTTTTAAAACTTTTCTTGTTTAATATTAAGACACAACCACACACGTTAGTCTAGCCCAACACAGTGTCAGGACGTCAATATCACTTTCTTCCACCTCCACATCTTGTCCCACTGGGATGCCTTCGGGGGGCCACAAAACATGGAGCTATCATCTCCTATAATATCAATGCCTTCTGGAATCCCTCCTGAAGGACCTACCTGAAACTATTTTACAGTTAACTTTTTTCTTTTATCAATAGGAGGCACACCTTTGAAAATAACATAGTATAGTAAATATATATAGTATAGTAAGTCTATAAGGAAGTAACACAATCATTTAGTATCTTTACTAAGAATTATTTACCAACATAATTATATGTGGCAAACTTACACAACTGAGTGTATAGAAGGTTTATATCTGCATCACCACAAAAAGGTGAATAATGTGTTATAATGGCTGACGTCATTAGGCAACAGGAATTTTCAGCTCCATTTTAATTTTATGGACCCACCATTGCATATGTGATTGTTGTTGACCAGAATGTCATGTACCATTGCTGTGCAGTACTTGACTGTAAATGCTCAATAAAACAGGCACAGAGGCCAGGCACAGTTGCTCACACCTATAATCCCAGTACTTTGGGAGGCCGAGGTGGGTAGATCACTTGAGGTCAGGAGTTCAAGACCAGCCTGGCCAACATGGTGAAATCACATCTCTACTATAAATACAAAAATTAGCTGGGCATGGTGGCAGACACCTGTAACCCCAGCTACTCGGGAGGCTGAAGCATGAGACTTATTTGAACCCAGGAGGCAGAGAGGCTGCAGTGAGCTGAGACCCTGACACTGCACTCCAGCCTGGGTGACAGAGTGAGCTCAGACCCAAAAAAACAAAAACAAAAAAATGGCATAGATTAAATTTGAAATGTTATTTTCAATTATAAGACAAATAATTCAATTACAAAAGAAATACAATGTAATTTGGATATTTAGGCTAAAAAGAACATAAATCTAAAATATTCCATATTTTAAAGAGCCTTAAAATTATTTTTAATGTTTCTAGGAAAAAATAGAAAATATCTATAGGGCCCTTGATTTTCTAAGCTATAATTTGATTTGGAGGAAAAAGCAAACATATTACAGAAAGGGCTGAATAAAACTTTTAAAATACGTCCCTATCCACCTTCTTTATATGCTTCAGATGCTTAAATAAAATCCAAGGCAAGTATCAGCCCAATCTAGTCTAAAAAGATTCTAGGGCCACACTTTGTGGTTTATTCCTGTAATCTTAGCACTTTGGGAGGCTGAGGTGAGAGGATCATTTGAGGCAGAGTTCAACAACAACCTGGAGGACATAGCGAGACCTCATCTCTACACACACAAAAGAAGAAGAAAAATGTTTTTAATTAGCTTGGCATGGTTGCACATGCCTGTAGTCCTAGCTAGTCAGGGGGCTGAGGCAGAAGGATCCCTTGAGCCCAGGAGTTCAAGATTACCGTGAGATATGATCATGCCACGCACTTCAGCCTGGGCAACAGAGCAAGGCTCTATCTCTGAATAAATTAATTTTTAAAAAGGAATGATGTAGCACTGAGATTCATAAACCTAATATTAGAATAACACACATGATTTAGTAACAATAACATATTATATTGGAAATGGAATAATATGTAATGTTTCTCTATAATAAGTGCACCTATCACACAATATAAAAACCTATTTCCTACCTAACAATCTTGAAATGTTTGCATTTCTTCACAATACACTAAATTAAAAATGAAAAGCCCAGACTGACACACAAAAACATTATAGGCCACAAGCTCTAATCTGGATGGTATTGTGAAGGTATTTTGCAGATATAATTAAAGCCAGTACTCAGCTGATTTTATGTAAAGAAACTTATCCTAGATAATCCTGGTGTGTCTGACTGAACTGCAGGGAAGGCTTTAAAGAGGCTGAGGTTTTCCAGAAAGAAAGAAAGAGATGAGGCCGGGCCCAGGGGCTCACGCCTAATCCCAACACTTTGGGAGGCTGCAACAGGTGAATTGCTTGAGCCCAGGAGTTCAAAACCAGCCTGGGCAGAATAGTGAGACCCGGTTTCTGTAAACAAAAACCTAAAAAATAAAATAATAAAATAAAATAAGAGCTGGCGGTTGGGGAGAGATTCCCATCTGTGAATGACAGCTTCAGGCCATATCCATAGAGTTCCCTCCTGCTCCTGATCTTCTCTTCCTGACTGACTGCCTATAGATTTCAGACTTGCTTAGCCAATCCTCAGAGAAGTGAAAGCCCATTTCCCGTAGTGAAGCCCCTAACATGTATATCTCCTACAGTTTCTGCTTCTCTGGTTGAGTCATGACTAACAGACCAAGTATCTAAATTACTCAATCCCATTCATAACCTCATTTGGATACATTCCTTTCTTTTAATGTTATATGAATTAATTTTTGATTTGAGATGTGGTAAAATCTGCTGAAGTCTGTGAAAATAGCCAGATGCAAAGGTCTTGTGAATGAAATGAAGGACAATGAAGTCCATTGATTATTATTACATAGTGTCAAAAAGGTGGAAACAGAATACGAGTGAAGGGTTTAACTTAAAACCTCTTAACTTTGAAATCCTCAATAATTATTTAACTTTTCTCTATTCCTATTTACTCACTCTCAAAATGAGATTCCTATTTCTGCCTATAAAGGATACAGTAAGAAGGAACTAAGTATGAAAGCATAAAATGAGCATTGTTATTAATGCAAACTTCTATATAAAGATGTACCAGTTATCTTAAAGCTCAAAGTTATGTAGCTATTTTTAATTCAAGAAAGTTTCAATGTGAACAGGTGGTTTAAATGAAAAATATAACCAAAGGGCTGGTCTTAGTGATTTACTCCAACAAATAAAGTGGAAGTGATGGTGTGTGACTTCTAAGACCACATCATAAAAAGCATTACACCTTCCTCTTTGCTTTCTTGTGAATCAAATCGCTCTAGGAGAAACCAGCTGCTACGTTGAGAGAATGCTCAAGAAGCCTGATGAAGAGTTCCACGTAGCAAGAAACTGAGGCCTCTTACCAACAGCCATAAAGGACTGAGGCCCCCTGCAAAGCGCCATGTGAATAAGCCATCTTAGAAAGATACGCCTCATCCTTATTAAAGCCTTTAGGTGAGGGGTCTGTTAATATTCCCCTTGAGGTTGGCAAGGTCTATGTAACTGCATCTAGGAATAAAATATACTGGAAATGAAGCTGCCCAAATATCAAGGCTAGATTAGAAAATGCCTTGAAGCAGCTGGGCATGGTAGCTCATGCCTGTAATCCCAGCACTTTGGGAGGCCGAGGCGGACAGATCACCTGAAGTCAGGAGTTCGAGACCAGTCTGACCAACATGGCGAAACCCCATAAAATCTCTTCTAAAAATACAAAATTAGCTGGGCATAGTGATACATGCCTGTAATCCCAACTACTTGGAAGGCTGAGGCAGGAGAATTGCTTAAACCTCTGAGGCAGAGGTTGTAGTGAGCCGAGATGGTGCCATCGAATTCCAGCCTGGGCAACAAAAGTGAAACTCCATCTCAAAAATAAAAAAAAAAAAAAGAAAGAAAATTTTGCTGGTTTCTCCTGGAACACTGACTCCAGGAGCCCTCAGCCAATAAGATGGAAGTCTGGGTACGCTGAGACCATCAAATGGAAAAATTACATGGAGAAATCACAGAAAGAAGAAACACCTGTAAAGTTCTGTATCAGCCTCCAGCTATTTAATTCTTCCCAGCCCAAGTGCCCAGACATGTGAGTAACGCAGCCTTTGAAATGAGTCCATCCCTAGTCACAATTTGATGCAATTTCATAAAAAACCATGACTGGCTGCTGAACCCAATCTCCAGAAGAGATTGAGAAAATCTCTTTTCTCTTTTTCTGGAGAGAGAAAAATAAATGGTTGTTGTTTAAGCCACCAGATTTTGGGTGGTTCACAGAGCCATAATAGATAACCAAAACACTCTATAAGGTAAAGGCCACCTGCTTTCTGATACCTTTCTTAATTCCCCAAGCAAAAATTAGCATAGCTTTTCTTCGACTCTCCTAATATTTGTTTACGGAAGCCATGCACTATGATCATATCCTATGTCAGCAGCATAATTACTTGTTTCCCTAGCTCTCAAAGAGTCTAAATCCTCAGAGGGCAGGAGCTACATGTAACAGAACTTTGTATCCACAGTACCTAGCAGAGAAATATTACTTTCTCTCTTCCCATTAAAAATTAATATAGATTGCCAAGACCACAGGTATTCCTGTTACTATGTCGACAAGTCACAAAGACAAATAAGGAAACAAATCCTAGCAGGGACATAAAAATGCAGATGGCACCTCTGAGCTGCTTTGTTAGCTTCTGTGGCCTGGATCCTTGTGGATTTCTTCCCTGACGATGAGAGTGTGTCAGAGTTTACAAAGCACTTTCACATGCATTAACTCATTTGGGTCTCTCATACCTTCACGGGTAAAGAAAGGGGGTATCATTCCTATTTTCCAGAAGCAGAAAATGGAACTCAAGTAACTTAGCAAATGTGTGGCTCAGAGTTAGAACCTGAACCAGTGTTCTGACTGCACATCCACTGTCCTCCCCATTCATCCCAGATGTCTTACAATGGATGACTGGCCCCAGTCACACTACCATCACATTTCCAGTCTACTGCAAGTTCCAAAGATAAAGATGCTGATTAAGATAAAGATAACTTCACACAGACTAGAAAAGGATAAATGACACAGAAGATTTACTGAAACTAGAGACCTTACCAGTACTACATATTAGAATTTTAAAACATTTAGTCCATTAAATATGTTACATTTATATACATGGTTTAGATGAATATAATTCAAACCACTGCTTATACAACCAAATGACCAACAACTGTTTTCGCAGAGATCAGCATAAGACAAAATTATAAAAAAAAAGTATTAAAAAGTCTGGTGAGCAGAACAATGTAGTTAAGGAAAAATGAAATGTAGAGTCAAAAAGACTTTCCTTAAAAGCCAAAGCCAAAGCCTGCTACTTATCCCTGCTGAGCAAGATATGTAACTTCTCTCACCCCTAACTTCTTTTGCAAAATGAGAAGAATACCAAAATCAGCATCATTTATGAGATGATTAAATGAGATAAAATATATGAAAACCCCACCAAATAGTAAATGCATAAAGTTTTCTGAAAAATTGTTCAGGATCAAACATATAAAACCAAATTTAGACACTGAAGGTGAACTGGTAAGGCTGGTTTGTTTTATACGTAGGCTTTCTGGTTATAAATGGCAACACTGACTTCTGCTCCTGATCTCACAACCACTTTGAGGCACCCTGAATAAGCTTGTCTTCCTTTAAAGGACAGATGGTCCCATGAGCTCAATATTGGCACATTTTTCTAACATGCCAATTTTTCTAGAAAATACTAATCCTTGTCCAAAGATGCTCTTCCTACCTAGCTGACATGCTGAGGCAGAAGGATTTCACTGCATTCCAGCCTGAGCAACAGAGCGACACCCCATCTAATAAAAAAGATTTTCTTCTGACACCTCAAATATATATCCTGCTATTCTCCTACAATGATGTCAAGAATAACACAGAAAGCTTAATTCTGCAGTTTAGCACTCAAGACTTACCTGCAACTCTCAGCAGCTCAGCAAGGCCCAGAAGCTTGGTGGATTGTTTATAGCAGGTGGGGGACTGGGAAATACACTCCTTGATGAGACTGATCCGATCAGGGCACAATCGCACTACAAAAGAAAGACATGTTAAAAAGACTTAGACATCACAAAAGGGTGTTAGTGACCTTCCTAATGTAAGGCAACCAGAGAAAATGAAAACCGGGTAAGGCTTCAGATAAAGGAGACTTAAGTAAAAGTAACAGTCACATTTCACAAACGGCAAAATTATTATTGCTTCTGAGTAAATAATGTACAACATTGATCTTTCCTTTATAACCAAACTTCTGAAGCACAGGAAATGAAGTGTTAATCTGAAACTAGAAAAAACTGTGTCACTGTTTTACGTACCATGTCAGGACTTAGGGAAAAATTTAAACAAGACAGTATTCGCCTCTAAAAACTTCATATACTTAGTATTATGCCGGCCCCCTCACGCCTAACCCCCAAAGCCCCATTCCTTGACCCAAATACCTATTTGCTATCTCCACTCATCACCCCAGTTTGGAGGGCAGGAGTCTTCAAAGTGCTTATTATCCCAACTTATTAAACTTCCTCCAAAAATAAGCCCAATTTTCTCATATAAACTGGATATTAGAAAAATAAAACATGTCTGATCAAACCAATTCAAACTATGTAGAAATGAAAATCATATTAAAAAAAAAAAAAACTTCGACAAAGGTATCACGTATATTTTAGGAACAAATAGTACTTATATACAGTAGAGATAGCAGCCTTTAAGAAACACGACACTGTCAGGGAGGCTGGTCCCCAATAATTGTAGCAACTACAATAATAGCAGCTGATGTGAAAGGAATACGAATTATGTGTCAGGCACTATTGGGGGTGCTTTATGTATACTAACCCTACACAGCAAACTCTTATTAATAGAAGGCAGGTACTGGTATCATCAAGAGAAGAAACTGACATGTAGAAAGGTTAAATACCTTGGCAAAGGTCACTGAAAAAGTGATGGGACCAGAATTCAACCTGGCTCACTATATGTTTTCACACCTTCAATCCTTTATCCTTTTCTAAATCTGTGACTGTTCTCCATACATCCTGTGTTCTCTCAAAACTTCTACATGGGTGAGAGGGACCAGGAATTGGGGAGATAAAGAGAAGAGGTGGTGTTTTTTCTCTGGAAAGGGCTTTTTTGGGGGAAGAATTTATTACAATTTAATGTTAAACTTATGAAACGTTGCAAGGAAAGTACAAAGAAATCCTCCATACTCTTTGCTGAAATTAACCAATTATCAACAAATTATTAATGATTTGCACCTTTACATATGTCCATGTGCAATCATGCACGTACACCCTCCCTGCTTCCTTCCTCTATATATTCACACACAAATATGTATATGCACAAATACTTATACATGTACAAAGATATGCACACACATATATATACAAGTATTTATACATGTGCATATATGTATATTTATACATGTGTATTTATACATATGTAACTGTGTATACACATATATACACACAAATACACATACACATTTATTTTTTCTGAACCATTTGAGAATAAGTGGCAAATAACATTTCTCCTTATTGCTAAATACTTCAGTGTGTGTTTCCTAAAGTACAGACTCTCTTAAAATGAGTATTTATGGGCCAGGCACGGTGGGTCAAACCTGTAATCCCAGCACTTTGGGAGGCCGAGGCGAGTGGATCACAAGGTCAACAGATCGAGACCATCCTGGTCAACATAATGAAATCCTGTCTCTACTAAAAATACAAAAAATTAGCTGGGCATGGTGGCGCGTGCCTGTAATCCCAGCTACTCAGGAGGCTGAAGCAGAAGAATTGCCTGAACCCAGGAGGCGGAGGTTGTGGTGAGCCGAGATCGCACCATTGCACTCCAGCCTGGGTAACAAGAGCAAAATTCTGTCTCAAAAAAAAAAAAAGTATTTATATATTAACAACAATAATCCTGCTGTGAGTAGCCTTTTATAAAATATAAAGTAAATGAACTATTCAGGTCCTTCCTTCAAAATCACCATTGCTAATACCTACAATCTGAGTATAGCTTCTGCAGATTGTATTACTCTTCCCAATTATCCACTGCAACTATTCATATCCCAAATTCCTGCTTCAGTATCATGAGACTTGGCCCTGTGACATCTATAGGCAATTAACGTGAGTGAAAATGATACATGCACTTCTGAGTGAAAGTCAAGAGTCATCATGGAATTCTACTCCTGAGCTTTCCCCTCTACCGTGAGAATGCCAGGTCTCATGGGTGGTGCTGCGGCTCACCAAAGTAGACATGAGTGTGAGCAAGAAATAAGCCTGTTATTGTTATCACACAGTATGAAGATTGAGTTTTTCACTACAGCACAATCATAAAAACTCACTAATACAGTAACTGCAAACTTTTTCATGCCTTATCACAATAAAAAAAAATGTGGGTTTTTTTCCTCAATATCCACTGCTATTTTATGGGGCTTGTTCCAGATTCAGTAACATATGATAATTATGTTAGGTACTTTTTACATGTTTCTAATTTGATTTTCGAAACAAAACTTGTCGCAGATATTATCAGCATTCCATACATGTAAAAAGCTGGAGTTTTCATAGCTGCTTTTATGGCTTTGCTGATGAATTCTTGGATTCTTCTAAGAGAAACTCTATCGTCAACAATTCTACTAAGTGGATTTCATTACCACTCTTTTTCTAGCTCAATAAAATCAAGGTGGAGAACTGAAACTACACATAGTAATGGATCATCATTTTCTCTAAACTTTCATTTAATGGAACACTCAAGTTTGATTATTTGTCTCCTGTTGCCCTAAGCAATGCATACTACTAATATTTGAAGTACATTAAATAAATTTGGAGAGCAGGATTCTAATAGACTGCAATTACCATGTTCAAATGGACTTTTTACTTTATTTACTTATGTCTTTTCTGATCCTCTGGACAATCACTATACCAGTTCCCTTTTTCTGCTGATTTAGGGCCTGCTTAATTGTATTTCAAAATGTGAATGCTCAGTTAAGTAAATACAAGCCCTAGATATTATTATCTTTCCAAGAAGGAAATGTTCAACTCCTAAAATTCCTTTCCAAATTGAATGAATAAACATGAAAAAGATATGCATGTATGTACCTTTTAATAATTAAAGATAACCTAATTTTCCGGTAGAAATCATAAATATATCTCGAATGATTTTTAAAAAACCTATAAAACCCACGTATATATACCCACACATGCACACACACTTGTGCACATGTGCACATGTCTCAGATGTAAAAAGTATTTTCTAACCAGCTACCTATATATCAAAACAGAATCATCACAATCTTAGAAGTCATGGATAGTAAATGCCTCTCAAACAATAGATGTGAAATAGCAATTTTAGACACTCAGTAATGGCAACAAAGGTCTACAACATATGAAGTTACTAGTGATGTCAGGGAAGTATTACACAAATCTGAATTGTGTAGGCCAGGATGTAATGGGAAGGAGTCAAACACTTAGCTGGCCAGTAAAAAGGTAAGTTTCCTTCTCAAAGAATCTTTTACTCTCACACCTCTTCCTCAGTAGAGTATTGTCTACTGGTACCAATGCACATTCTTGAGCCAGACTATCTAGGTTTCAGTTCTGGCTCCACCTCTAAGTAGCTAGATGACCCTAAGCTAGTTACTTAAACTCCCTGTTCCTTGATTTCATCATATGAACATTGGAAACAATAATAGCACCTTGTAGGGCATGGTTGTTTTTTGTTTGTTTGTTTGTTTGTTTTGAGATAGGATCTTGCTCTGTTGCCCAGGCTTGAATGCAGTGGCACAATCTCAACTCACTACAGCCTCAACCTCCTAGGCTCAAGTGATCCTTCTGCCTCAGCACCCCAAGTAGCTGGGACTACAGGCATGCACCACCAAGCCTGGCTAATTTTTTAATTTTTTAAAAATAGAGACAGGGTTTCGCCATGTTGCCCAGGCTAGTCTCAACTCCTGAGCTCAAGCAATCCACCCAGTTCAGCCTCCCAAAGTCCTGGGATTAGAGGCATGAGCCACCAGGCTGCCCAAGGCCATAGGAGCCCACCCTTTGCATCAGTGTGCCCTGGATGTGAGACATAGAGTCAAAGGAGATTATTTTAGAGCTTTAAGATTTAATGACTGCCTCGCTGGGTTTCAGACTTACACAGGCCTGTGGCCCCATTGTTTTGGCCAATTTCTCCCATTTGGAATGGGTGCATTTATCCCAATGCTTGTACCCCCATTATATCTTGGAAGTAACCAACTTGCTTTTGATTTTATAGGCTCCTAGGTGGAAGGAACTTTCTCTGTCACAGATGAGATTTTGGACTTGAACTTTTGAGTTAATGCCGACATGAGTTAAGATTTTGGGGGACTGCAGGGAAGGCAAGACTGGTTTTGAAATGTGAGGACATGAGATTTGGGAGGGGCCAGGGGAGAAATGGTATGGTTAGGCTCTGTGTCCCCACCCAAATCTCATCTTGAATTGTAATCCCAGGTGCTGAGGGAAAGACCTGGTGGGAGGTGACTGGATCATGGGGGTGGTTTCCCCCATGCTCTTCTCATGATAGTGAGTGAGTTCTACTAGGACTGATGGTTTCAGAATGTGGCACTTCCTCATTCTTGTATACACTCTTCTCTTTCCCGCCAACATGTGAAGAAGATCCTTGCTTCCCATTTGCCTTCTGCCATGACTGTAAGTTTCCTGAGGCCTCCCCAGCCATGTGGAACTATGAGTCAATTAAACCTCTTACCTTCATAAATTACCCAGTCTTGGGTATTTCTTTATAGCAGTGTGAAAACAGACTAATAAAATGCCCAATCCCAAAGGGCACTTTGAGAATTAGTGAATACATATAAAGTATATTTGGAACATAAAAATCCCTCAAAGAAAATTAGCTACATTATTACCTACTGACATACTCACAGAAAAACTTATGAAGAATGGAATCTTCTAATACAAGGTTTCTCCAGATATAACTTACAGTACTGTCTAAGGAATATTTTATTATTATCCCCATCTGAGAAATGTGAAGCTCAATGATACTGTTACCACAGGTTAAACAGCTCAAAGTGGCTGCAGCAGAATTTAAACTAACACATGACACTCTGGGGTACTTCTGTCTCATTATTAGTGTGTCAGCCCTGTAAAGCTATAGAATGCCCATTCCCTTCATTATTTCAGTTCCTGGAGTGGGTAAGTGCCTAAATTTATGTTTATTAAATGAAAGCAAAGCGGGGAGTGGTGGAAGGACAGGAAGGAACAGATGCTGAGGAGGGAGAGGAAGAAAGGAAAAGGGAATGAAGAGAAAGGAGGCAGGGAGAATGAGAAGGCAGGTGAGACCACCTTAATTATATGATTATTTTAAAAATACCTTTAAGTAAAGTATCAAAAATAATCATTGATATTGTACAGCCCTTACTATATCTCAGGCACTATAAATGTATAGACAGTCCTTATAAGCAATGCTGTAAGATTCTTATTGGCATCCCCGTTTGGTAAATTAGAAAACTTAAAGAAAGGTTAAAACTTGCCCACAGTTACCCAGTAATAAGTGGCAGAAGTCGCTACAGGTTGAGTGTTAACTACAATGCTGTAAGTCAGAAAAGCTGACTTACCCTATTATAGAAAGAACAAGAGAGATGCAAATCAAAACCACATTGAGATACCATCTCATGCCAGTTAGAATGGCGATCATTAAAAAATCTGGAGACAACAGATGCTGGAGAGGATGCGGGAAATAGGAACACTCTTATACTGTTGGTGGGAGTGTAAATTAGTTCAATCATTGTGGAAGACAGTGTGGCGATTCCTCAAGGACCTAGAAATAGATATTCCATTTGACCCAGCAATCCCATTACTGGGTATATATCCAAAGGAATAGAAATCGTTCTACTTTAAGGACACATGCACACGAATGTTCATTGCAGCACTGTTTACAATAGCAAAGACCTGGAACCAACCCAAATGCCCATCGATGATAGACTGGACTGGGAAAATGTGGCACATATACACCATGGAATATTATGCAGCAATCAAAAATGATGAGTTTATGTCCTTTATAAGGACAAGGATGAATCTGGAGAACATCATTCTCAGCAAACTGACACAAGAACAGAAAAGGAAATACCACATATTCTCACTCATAGGCGGGTGAGAAAAATGAGAACACATGGACACAGGGAGGGGGGTACTACACACTGGGGTCTATTGGGGGAAATTGGGGAGGGACAGTGTGGGGGGGGGAACTGGGGAGGGATAGCCTGGGGAGAAATGCCAAATGTGGGTGAAGGGGAGGAAGGCAGCAAAACACACTGCCATGTGTGTACCTATGCAACTATCTTGCACGTTCTGCACATGTACCCCAAAACCTAAAATGTAATAAAAATTTAAAAAAATAAAATAAAATAAAATAAAATAAAATAAAAAAAGAAAAAAAAAGAAAGAACAAGTGGACCAAATGAAATATTCAAAGACTGCTCATTTAAATACTAAGAAAAATTTATATAATCATAAACACCCAAAAGAAAGAGAAAAGCATACATATACACACACACACACACAAATATTTCATAGAAGACACACATAGGGAGTCACTTTTACATGTTATTTCTGTTCCTGTTTTCAATTAACTCATTGATTATAATTTAGTTAGAACCTCTAGCCTTTACTTGAAAAGAAACAGCAATTTCTGGAGTGTAGGCAAAGAAGGCTTCGAAGCAAAGCAAAATGACAAAAGGAAGTATGTATACTGACTACAGTAAAAATACCTAAACCATAAATTTCTAAATATCAAGTTGTTTTCCTTGTCTAATATTACTGATGAATACAAAAGAAGCTAAAACCTAAATGGCATCTGTGAGATAAACACAACAAAAAGTATACAAAGGCAACATTCCATCTTCACATCCAGAAGGTTTTCTGACAGTCATTCTAATAGGAAACCCCAAATCAATACATCAAGCTGGAAAGCTGTCAAGACATGAAAGCAAACGTCTTTCTTAAAATACTCCTCAGTCAGAAAATTCTCAGAAGCTACAGCAGGGCACTGCTTTTGGTCACAGGTATTCAAACCCAGCAGTTGATATGCACATATTACCAGCAAACACACTGCTAACTGATCAGCACAGAAAATCAGGGCTCAATGTAATATTTCCAAATCCAGTAGCGCTTGGGTGGACTGTAAGAAATTGTATTATACCAATCTGTTTGAATTAGATAAGGAGGTAAAAGACAGATACAGACAAAGATATACAGACACCCACACAGAGTCAAATCTGTAATACCCTGGCCTAATAAGAGATCCAAACATAGGAAAAAGAGATGTACTCTGGACTCTTCCTTGATTAAAATTGGAGTTAAACATTTGAGGAGGAAGTAGTTAATGACTTCTGACATTTAAGGATTAAAAAAAAGTAAACCTAATTAATCTTCACAATTTTTAAGAAGTTCTGAGCTAAAAAATTACATGAATTATACACATGAATACAATTTACCAGTTATTTAGCAATTGCATTAAATAAAATTACTTAAGATACCACAAGATAGTTATAATTATGTACAAATTGTTTCCAAACAATGATATTCAAAGTAATAATACTATGACTTTTGAGTCTAATAATTTTTTTTTTGAGAGGGGGACTAGTTCTGTTGCCCAGGCTGGAATGCAGTGGCATGATCAAGGCTTACTTCAGCCTCGACTTCCTGGGCTCAAGCAGTCCTCCCACCTTAGCCTCCTGAGTAGCTGGGACTACATATGCATGCTTTTACACTCAGCTAATCTGTTTAATATTTGTAGAAACAGGGTCTTACTATGCTGCTCAGGCTGGTCTCAAGCTTTTGGACTTAAGTGATTCTACTACAACAGCGTCCCAAAGTGCTGAGATTACAGGCATGAGCCACTGAGCCCAGCCTAATGCATTTGTCTTCGATGCAAAACTTTAACTTTGAGTAAAGCCACATTGGAAACCCACTGAAAACATGAGAATGTCTCTACTGCTCATATCCCCTAAAATCCAACGAACTCTAAACACTACAAAGGACAAAAACACCAAGGAACTTGTAAAAGAGCTAACCCTCTACCACCCTCAGTCTCAAATATTTCCAGAGTTAAGAACAGAGATAACAGATTACGAGGAAGCCAGCCAAGCACACTGCTAACACAACAAGCCAATCTGTTCATTTAGGGCACTGAGGCCCTGGATTTAAAGCAACAGCAAATCTACCTCCCTCATCAGGGAAGGTCAGGTAAAGTCCAGTACAGCACGAGACGCAAACTGTCCTCACGGCATAAATAGATGAGACAAGTTACTCCATAACAGGATGCTTGTTTGGGATGATACCTAGGTGACTTTTATATTCAAATAAAAGAAGTTAAGTAATACTAAGATATCTCTAGTAATTAAATGCTAAACACAAATTTCTTACTCCCTCTTTTAAAAAAACAAATGGACTTAAAATACTGAATCAAGCAAAAAAAAAAATAAATAAAGTATTTTTATTTTCAGCTAGTCATAAATCTAGGCAACTGAAAGAAAATATAGAAATAAATTGTTTACCAAAACTGATATAAATCTGATACATTCTCACGCATAATCCCCAATATCTATTTTTGTTTTTACCCAATAACCTCACTGCTCTGTTACTAATGTTATTTCTTTAAATGTTATAAATGTAAACTTCAAAAAATAAATTTATGGTAAAATGTTGGCTTTATTTTTTTCTTTTGGGTTTCCACTTGAGATTTCATTTAAAATATGGTTCAAGGACAGGATCTACTGCTAATGGATTAAATGACCAAAGCTACTCTTTAGTTATAAAAAACTTAAAAAGAATACTAGTAAATTACTGCAATATAGGTTAGTAACAATGCAACAATAAGTAGAAAACTCACCTTGCAAAGGCAGGATCTTTACCCCAAATTCTTCAAGACATCCAACAGCTTCGATAAGATCTACCTCCTCTTGAATGGCAGGGGGTCTATCTGTTATCAGTTGTAAGCAACACCTAGAAGAAATTAGATAAATTTTAAAAAGAAGCAACATATGTTCACCTTTCTATATTTAACAACATGAGATCCAACACATATTTATCAAAAATCTACTATATTCCCGGAATTAGTTTCGCTGGATGCCTTCTATTATCTTAAACCTCACAGCAAGCCATACAGTTGACAAATATCATCATCTATCTGCCTTTTAAGGGAACTAAAACTGAAGCTCACAGAAGTGAAGTAACTGCCTACAGTTACATTCACAGTACATGATGCCATCACGGCAGCAAGCATGAGAACTTTGTGTTTAGTGCCGTTTTTACTGATGAATGCAAACATAGTGATTATATTATAAGGAATTTTTTTAAAGGATAAAACTCAGATAATTTATAGTTTCCCTCTTAGGAAAAACAGAAATGTCTTGATTTGGTAACAATTTGGTCTCTCAAAAGAAGTAAGAGCTGACTTAGGAAGCTGCACAGAGAACATTTTTCTGATCACAAAGAAGAAATCTCTTGGTAATATACAGTTCTGAGATGAACTATAGGAGAAAGTGATTCGCTAAGCTAAGAATGTGGGATTCCCATGGAGTATTTTAAGTAAATTTTTGTTTAAATTCAAAGAAACTTCACTTAATAAATGTTTCATGTAATGAATAAACTCATTCTCTAAAGGTGTTTAGAGGAACACTGGAATATAAGACTAGAAAGACAGATCAGGCCTAAGGGTCTCATGAATGCTAGAATCACAGATCATGAAATGCAGGCATCTAAGCCCCAGTATGACATCCATATGACTGAGTGATAGACACAGACCTAGCCTGCTCTTATAAAACTAGAGGATTAAATCAACGGAGCGCTCACATCCACTGTTGATTCAAGTGTGAAAGGTCTATAACCTCTTTGTGGTTTCAAAATTGTAAATGCCCTTTTTACATTTTTTACTCTAGACACAGGAATTACAATAAATTCCAAAAATGTATATTACAGATAGGCTCATACATGCTCAAAGACATCACATTATGGATGCTCACTACCAGATTGTTTTTAAAAACAAAAGAGAGCATATCAAATCAGGAAAAAATTAAATAAATTATATAAAAGTAAAACTACGAAATGTTCTACAACCATCAAAAAGGAATAAAACTGACCTGTCTATATTCAAATGAAAAAACCTTCAATACAGAATATAAGTGAAAAACAAAATAAGGCACAGAAAGGTATACATAATAGTAAGAACTTATTCATGATTTAAGAAAGAAGAGGTAACATTTGACAAAATGTTTTGGAAGGATATATAAGTAACCAATATTTAAAAATTACTTAAGGATAAAAAGTTAGGGGAACTAGAATGAGGAGGGAGATTTACGGCCAACACATATATCCTTTTTGTATTGATATCTATTGCTTCCTCAACAACTTATTTTTAAAGAGTTTGTAAATAACTCTTTAATCAGTAAGAATGTATGGGCTATTTTCTGTATTCAATATAACCGTGAACATTAAAATACAGGCAGGCTCACAGGTCACAAGCAGTTCTGTACCACATTATACACAAAGGGCATATTTGTGAAATTAAGGTGTGTCCTTGTAGGAGAGAAAGAGGTGCAATGAAGGAGAAATATAGAAGGACCAGCTTTTTAAATGATCTCTGGGAAACACCTGCCAAAAAGATTGAGATCAAATGCAATTCCCAGTTTCAAAGGCTATTCTATTCGCTATTTTCAGCATTTAAAATAAAAATAGAGGCCGGGCGCGGTGGCTCAAGCCTGTAATCCCAGCACTTTGGGAGGCCGAGGCGGGTGGATCACGAGGTCAAGAGATCGAGACCATCATGGTCAATACGGTGAAACCCCATCTCTACTAAAAATACAAAAAATTAGCTGGGCACGGTGGTGCGTGCCTGTAATCCCAGCTACTCAGGAGGCTGAGGCAGGAGAATTGCCTGAACCCAGGAGGCGGAGGTTGCGGTGAGCCGAGATCGCGCCATTGCACTCCAGCCCGGGTAACAAGAGCGAAACTCCGTCTCAAAAAAAATAAAAAAATAAAAATAATAATAATAATAAAAAAAATAAAAAATATAAATAGAATCACTTAGGAGAAAAGAAAAAGCTAACTGCTTTAAACAACTTTGCAAGTTCAATAACATGGTTTGTGAAAACATAATTGCTTCTGAGATAAGATATTATTGGTGGGGGGAAAATGGGGGAACTGAGGGAGGAGTTACCTTTAAGCTTTGCTAGGTCTGAAATAACTATTAGTCTTCCAGAGGGAAAATTAATCTCTCCAATATATCCTTTTTGGTATTATTTAGATATTTATTACTTCCTCAATAAAATAAATAATACTTTAATCAGTAAGAATATCTGGGTTATTTTCTACATTCAATATAACTGTAAACACTGAAATACACTCAGGCTCACAGGTTGCAATCAGTGGGGTGCCACATTATACACATATGCTGTGTTTGTAAAACGAAGGTGTTTCAACTGCTACCACAATCAAAGTATCAAAACGAACTCCAAATAAAGGTAAAACTGAAATACAAAAATTAAACCTAGCAAAGCATTAAAAACTATGAAAAATTATCTTAATAGTCCTGGGAATTAAAAGTCTTTTAAAAATGACAGAAAAGACAGAAACTGTAAAAGAATCACAATTTAAAAATTCTGAAGAGCAACTAGAAAGAGAAATCATATATAATAAAACTTGGCAATGTAGTAAAATATTTGAGATAGGCATAGCAGAAATGTCCCTTAGGCCCCAAAATGAGTCCCTAAGGATCAATAGTAAAAAGATGAATATTCCAAAAGAAAAATAAGCAAAGGCTAGAAACAAGTTTCAAAAAAAAAAGTGCAAATGAAGCTGTTCAACACTGGAAAGACTGAAAATTAATTTAGAGAAGAAGCCCTTTAGTGCCTTATTAATGGAATATAAACTGGTGCCATTTGATAACATACATCAAAATTTTGTACATGCTTACCCTTCGATTCAGCAATTCCACTTTGCATTATCTATCTAGAACAGGCACAGGTCTAATCACTTTGCCTACTCAGTTAATATTACAATAGCCCTATGACATAATTCTACTATTATCCACATTTTACAGGTGAAGAATCTGAGGCCCTGATGACTGGCCCAGGGTCACACGGCTGTTAGCTGGACAAACGTGGATCTGTACACAGATATCTGCCACTAGAAACTGTGTTCTTAACCTTTTACACTCTGCTGCTTCTCAGACAATAAAAAGGCATATTAAATGCAGTCAGAAAAGAACTGAGCAAATCTGGCACAACCACTCGACACAATGCTGTAAAGCATATGAAAATGCTGGATATCTGTATATACTAGCTTACTAAACAACTGAAAAAAGTGTGTAACAAAAAGAAATATCTAGTATTATCTCATTTTTGTAAAACTATATACAGGTATATGTGCAAAACAGTGGGCAAAAGATTAGGCTCAAAAATCTCATTATTTTATCTAAATGGTGAGTAGATAATTCCTATCAAATAAAACGTAGAATATCTTATAGATTGTTAACCAGAAAATCTGAGAAAACAGGATAAACTTAGGATGTACAATGTTGGAAAATCAGACACAGTAAGAATAACAAGTAAGTAAATAATTTGCCAGAAACCACAGCCACCTTATACTGAAGAGATTCTACCTTTCTTCAGTTATTTGTTCAGGAAACAAAAACTCAGAGGTTACATGACAAACTCAGGTTCTCAGAAACATTGTCATTTTCCTCGAGGAGAAAAATTAAATGAAAAAGTATGTCTCTAGAAATGAAAGAGGATCAGCACAGCTCTGAGTAAGAAAAGTAGAGCAGGGTTTAGAAAGGGGATCTCAGACAAAGAGAAACAAAACAGACTCAGTTGTCCAGGGTACAAATGGAAGGAGAAATACATATTAGAGAAACTAGACACTGCAAAAGAGAGTTGAAAATGGCTAGTGGCATGAACAGCAGCGTGTATCAGTCAGAAGGCAGGGGAGAGAGGACATAATACAACTGAGGATGTGCCTCGACTTACAATGGGGTTATGTCTGAATAAATCCATGGCAAGCTGAAAATATCACAAATTGAAAATGCATTTCATACACCTAACAAACATCAAAGCTCAGTTTAGCCTACCTTAAAAGTGCTCAGAACACTTTCATTAGCCTACAGTTTGGCTAGGCTTTTAATCATCTAACACGAAGGCTATTTTATATGAAAGTTGAATTTCTCATGTAATTTACTGAATACTGAACTGAAAGTGAAAAACTCAATGGTTGTATGGGTACTCAAAGTACTGTTTCTACTGAATGCACATCACTTTATACTAACATAAAGTTGAAAACTTGGAAGTTGAACCATCTTAAGTGGGTGATTGTCTATAAACCACTTTTCTGAAATGATAAACAAGTAAAATTATCTTTTTTAAGCTTTTAAGATTAATACAGAGGTGATACACATGTTTTGTTCCTTGATCAATATTTATTAGGCTCTTTTAATTTTATAAAAAACTAACTTTATAAAAAGCAACCTTAAATCCTAAATAAATTCTTCTAAAAGAAAATCACTGCAATTGTGTATACCTACTTATAAGAACTCAGGTCATGAACACAGCCTTTTCAGTGTTAAACAAGAGGGGTGGGCTAAAACAGGAGTACAATGGTGACAAGAGAGGAACAGAATTTATAGTCTAATTTCAGCCAGGAAGCAACTTCTGAGGTTTATCATTTAATCGGGTTCTCTCTCTCTCTCTCTCTCTCTCTCTCTCTCTCTCTCTTTAAAGACTTATCCCCTGGCATTTAGGTCCCTTGTCTCTAAACAAAGTGAAAGCTATGTGAGCAAGACAGACACAACTTACGCATGCCGAAAATTTTCACAACTTGAATTTATAGGTTATCACATGAATCTCTCCCAACAGAAGAGAAATACAGTCTTACAGATAATTAGCAAAAATGAACACAGGAAAGCATGCTGGAGAAAAAGGTTTAAGAAGCTGATGGACATTCATCACATAGTTTTCTTGTTATATTCAAGCAAAAAATTACTGTGCCCTATATAGGGTAGTCAATCTGTACCTGTGATAATATATTTTGTAAAGGAAAGAATAACAATGCAGTTTGTACATTCTGGCATTCCCCCTCCATCTATGGAAGAATATGGAGTTATTTTACCTGGCTAGATCCATGCAGCTATCTGTAAGGTTGGTAGAAGAATTGAAGTACTCTCTGCTGGCAGCCAGAACCAGGTCAATACTCTTTTCGTAACTGACCCTGTAGTGGGGTTTCCCTTTATAGGCTATACTGGCTGGCAGATTTGCTGAACAAGCACTGCAGTGCATCATCTGCCCAGCCAGGTGGATGTTTTCAAGGCGACTAGAGCACAGAAGGCTTTCCGTAAATATCTGGAAAAAAGAAGAAACTGGAATTAGTAATAAAGAGGGGAGATTCAGTTCTCAATGAAATGAAGGCTCTGAAATCCAAATGAAAGAAATTAAAAAACTATCCATCCTAGAGGTGGTGGCTGCACAACACTGAAAATGTACTAAATGACAACGAATTGTATACTTTAAAATGGTTAATTTTATATTAGGTGAATTTCCCCTCAATTAAAAAAAGTCATCCTTTAGAAAGAAGAAAAAATAATTTCATTGACTAAACCAAAATTAAGCATAATATTTTAATGTATCACAAAAGATTTTGTGAAAGAGGGGACTTGCAAGATGGCGTTGTAGAAGCAACTCAGGATTGCAGCTCTCAGTGAAGGCCCAGAGGGTGAGTCCTAGCCGCATTCTCGGATGGACCTTTTTTGCCCACAGAGCGTTGAAAGTCCCAGGTGTGGGAGAGACACGGGACGCTAGTACAGTCGGCTAGCGCAGCCGGCTCGCGTGGGCGCTTCAGCTGGCGCCGCAGTGGGACCCGACATGGAACTCACTGGTCTGGGTGCCCTGTTAAACCGGCAATCTGAGATTTGGAAGGGTAGATTGGCATGTTCATCTGATTGAACGAGACTTGGACAATGAGCCAGACCAGGAGTTTCCTAGGAAGCGTGATCTGAGCCGGTGCAGTGGGCAGCGGCACAGGAGATCGCACGGATCCCAGTGCCCTATCGGCAGGCTACTGGGGTGCCAGTGAGAGAGTCCACCTTTCAGCTTGGGGAGAGGAAGAGAAAGAGAGACAGAGGACGGACTCTGAGGCAGCGAGCTGGGTGATCGGGCTTGGAGGGTCCCACCCTCACGGGGACAAGCAGGGCAGCGACTGGAGGCACTCAGGGCTGAGAGTTTTGCTGCCGGCATCGAGGACCGTGCAGCCCGGTGAGGGAGGGGCATCCGCCACTACTGACACAATCCGCCCCTACTGAAGTACCGCCCAGGGCTGACACAGCCTGCGGTTGCCGAGGCAAACTGCCATAACAGAGAGACTCCACCAGGAGGGGGAAGCGCTCCACAGCAGAACGGAGCCCAGCAGTAACAGGGCGGACCCGCGCTAGCAGGGCAGAGCCCTGGCAGGCAAATAGTGAATCGACTGCCTCCTAGTGGGGCAGGACAGTGCAACAGATACTCATAAAGAAAGCCCCAACTCCCTGAGACAGAGCATCTAAGGGGGGGAAAAAAGGGTGGTGTTTTATGAGTTCTGTTGCAGCAGACATAAGCAACTTCCCAACAATGCTGAATGAACAACGGAGCTCACAGCCCAGCAATGGAGCTCCTATAAAGCACAGACCGTCTCCTCAAGCAGCTCCCTGACCCCTGTATATCCAAAGAGTCACCCCAAAAAAGGACTAATCAGACTGACATTTGGAGGGCATCACTCTGGAACAAAGACAGCAGAAGAAGAAACTGGTATCATCCCTCACTGTTCCGCAGCTGCTACAGGTATACCCCAGACAAGCAGGGCCTGGAGTGGACCTCAGCACTCATACAGCAGAGGGGCTAGACCATTAGAAGGTAAACTAAGTAACAGAAATACTTCATCATCAATAATCTCAGCATCCACACACAGACCCAATTGAAAAATCAGCAACTACTAAGACGACAGGTGGATAAATCCATAAAGATGGGAAGAAACCAGCGCAAAAAGAAGAAAAACACACGAAACCAAAACACCACACCTCCTACAAAGGACCAAAACTCCTCACCAGCAAGGGAACAAAGCTGGACGGAGAATGAGTGTGACGAAATGACGGAATCAGACTTCAGAAAGTGGATAATGAGAAACTTCAGTGAGCTAAAAGAACATGTTCTAAATCAGTGCAAAGAAACTAAGAACCTTGAAAAAAGATTTGAGGAATTGACAACAAGAATAGACAACTTAGAGAGGAATATGAATGAATTGAAGGAGCTGAAAAACACAACACGAGAATTTCGCGAAGCATGCACAAGTTTCAACAGCCGAATTGACCAAGCAGAAGAAAGAATATCGGAAGTTGAAGATCAACTCAATGAAATACAATGAGAAACCAAGATTAAAGAAAAAAGCACAAAAAGGAATAAACAAAATCTCCAAGAAATGTGGGACTATGTGAAGAGACCCAACCTATGTTTGATAGGTGTACCAGAATGTTATGAAGAGAATGAATCCAAGCTGGAAAACACTCTTCAGGATATTATCCAGGAAAATTTCCCCAACCTAGCAAGACAGGTCAATACTGAACTCCAGGAAATACAGAGAACACCACAAAGATACTCTGCAAGAAGAGCAACCTCAAGGCACATAATCGTCAGATTCACCAGGGTTGAAACGAAGGAGAAAATACTTAGGGCAGCCAGAGAGAAAGGTCAGATCACCCACAAAGGGAAGCCCATCAGACTCACAGCAGATCTCTCGGCAGAGACTCTACAAGCCAGAAGAGAGTGGGGGCCAATATTCAACATCCTTAAAGAAAAGAACTTTCAACCCAGAATTTCATATCCAGCCAAACTGAGCTTCATAAGTGAAGGAAAAATAAAATCCTTCATGAACAAGCAAGTACTCAGAGATTTTGTCACCACTAGGCCTGCTTTACAAGAGCTCCTGAAAGAGGCACTACACATAGAAAGAAACAACCAGTACCAGCCATCCTAAAAGCATACCAAATGCTAAAGAGCATCAACAAAATGAAGAATGTACATGAACCAACGGGCAAAACAGCCAGCTAGCATCAAAATGGCAGTATCAAATTCACACATAACAATTTTAACCCTAAATGTAAATGGGCTAAATGCACCAATCAAAAGACACAGACTGGCAAATTGGATAAAAAACCAAAACCCATCGGTGTGCTGTATCCAGGAAACCCACCTCACAGGCAAGGATACACAAAGGCTCAAAATAAAGAGATGGAGGAAGATTTACCAAGCAAATGGAGAGCAAAAAAAAGCAGGAGTTGCAATTCTCATCTCTGATAAAATAGACTTTAAAGAAACAACGATCAAAAGGGACAAAGAAGGTCATTACATAATGGTAAAAGGATCAATAAAACAAGAAGAGCTAACGATTCTAAATATATATGGACCCAATGCAGGAGCACCCAGATATATAAGGCAAGTTCTTAATGACTTACAAAGAGACTTAGACTCCCACACAATAATAGTGGGAGACTTTAACACTCCACTGTCAATATCAGACAGATCAACCAGACACAAAATTAACAAGGATATCCAGGACTTGAACTGAGACCTGGAACAAGCAAACCTGACAGACATTTACAGAACTCTCCACCCCAAATCCACAGAATATACATTCTTCTCAGCACCACATCACACCTACTCCAAAACTGACCACATAATTGGAAGTAAAGCACTCCTCAGCAAATGCAAAACAAATGAAATCGTAACAAACAGTCTCTCAGACCATAGTGCAATCAAGTTGGAACTCAGAATTCAGAAACTAACTCAGAGCCGCACAGCTTCATGGAAACTGAACAACTGGCTCTTGAATGTTGATTGGATAAACAAAGAAATGAAGGCAGAAATAGAGAAGTTCTTTGAAACCAACTAGAATGAAGACACAATGTACCAGAATCTCTGGGACACATTTAAAGCAGTCTGTAGAGGAAAATATATAGCAATAAGTGCCCACATGAGAAGAGTGGAGAGATCCAAAATTGACACCCTATCGTCAAAATTGAAAGAGCTAGAGGAGCAAGATCAAAAAAGCTCAAAACCTAGCAGAAGACAAGAAATAACTAAGATCAGAGCAGAACTGAAGGAGATAGAGGCACGAAAAACCCTTCAAAAAATCAATAAATCTAAGAGCTGGTTTTTCAAAAAGATCAACAAAATAGACAGACCACTAGCCAGACTGATAAAAAAGAAAAGAGAGAACAACCAAATAGATGCAATAAAAAACGATAATGGGGAAATCACCACAGATTCCAAAGAAATTCAAACCATCATCAAAGAATACTACAAACAACTCTATGCACATAAACTAGTAAACCAGGAAGAAATGGAAAAATTCCTGGACGCCTGTGTCCTCCCAAGCCTAAACCAGGAGGAAGCAGAAACTATGAATAGACCAATAACAAGGTCTGAAGTTGAGGCAGCAATTAAGAGTCTACCATCCAAAAAAGCCCAGGTCCAGATGGGTTCACAGCTGAATTCTACCAGACACACAAAGAGGATCTGGTACCATTCCTTCTGAAACTATTCCAAATAATTCAAAAAGAGGGAACCCTTCCCAAATCATTTTATGAGACCAACATCATCCTGATACCAAAACCCGGCAGAGACTCAACAAGGAAAGAAAACTTCAGGCCAATATCCATGATAAACATAGATGCAAAAATCTTCAATAAAATACTGGCAAACCGACTGCAACAGCACATTAAAAAACTTATCCATCATGATCAAGTAGAATTCATCCCGGGGATGCAAGGCTGGTTCAACATACGCAAGTCTATAAATGTAATTCACCACATAAACAGAAGCAAAAACAAAAACCACATGATGATCTCAATTGACGCAGAGAAGGCATTTGACAAAATTCAACAGCCCTTTATGCTAAAAACCCTCAATAAACTTGGTATTGATGGAACATATCTCAAAGTAATAAAAGCTATTTACGACAAACCAACAGCCAATATCATACTGAATGGGCAAAAACTGGAAGCATTCCCTTTGAAATCCGGCACTAGACAAGGATGCCCTCTCTCACCACTCCTATTCAACATAGTACTGGAAGTTCTAGCCAGAGCAATCAGGCAAGAAAAAGAAATAAAGGGTATTCAAATAGGAAAGGTGGAAGCCAAATTGTCTCTATTTGCAGACGACATGATAGTATACCTAGAAGACCCCATCACCTCAGCCCAAAAGCTCCTGCAACTGATAAGCAACTTCAGCAAAGTCTCAGGATATAAAATCAATGTGCAAAAATCACAAGCATTCCTATACACCAATAACAGACTTAAAGAGAACCATATCAAGAACGAACTGCCATTCACAATTGCTGCAAAGAAAATAAAATACCTAGGAATACAACTCACAAGGAACGTAAGGGACCTCTTTAAGGAAAACTACAAACCACTGCTCAATGAAATAAGAGAGGACACAAACAGATGGAGAAACATTCCATGTTCGTGGTTAGGAAGAATCAGTATCATGAAAATGGCTATACTGCCCAAAGTAATTTACACAATCAATGCTATTCCCATCAAACTACCATTGAATTTCTTCACAGAACTGGAAACAACCACCATGAGTTTCATATGGAACCAAAGAAGAGCCCGCATAGCCAAGTCAATTCTAAGCAAAAAGAACACAGCAGGAGGCATCACGCTACCAGACTTCAAACTATACTACAAGGCTACAGTAATCAAAACAGCATGGTACTGGTACCAAAACAGAGATATAGACCAATGGAACAGAACAGAAGCATCAGAGGCAACACAACATATCTACAACCATATAATCTTTGATAAACCAGACAAAAACAAGCAATGGGGAAAGGATTCCCTATTTAACAAGTGGTGTTGGGAAAACTGGTTAGCCATGTGCAGAAAGCAGAAACTGGACCCCTTCCTGACACCTTACACTAAAATTAACTCCAGATGGTTTAAAGACTTAAACATAAGACCTGACACCATAAAAACCCTAGAAGAAAATCTAGGCAAAACCATTCAGGACATAGGAATAGGCAAGGACTTCATGACCAAAACACCAAAAGCATTGGCAACAAAAGCCAAAATAGACAAATGGGACCTAATCAAACTCCACAGCTTCTGCACGGCAAAAGAAACAGTCACTAGAGTGAATTGGCAACCATCAGAATGGGAAAAAATATCTGCAGTTTACACATCTGACAAAGGGCTGATATCCAGAATTTACAAAGAACTCAAACAGATTTACAGGAAAAAAACAAACAAGCCCATTCAAAAATGGGCAAAGGATATGAACAGACACTTTACAAAAGAAGACATACATGAGGCCAACAAACATATGAAAAAATGCTCATCATCACTGGTCATTAGAGAGATGCAAATCAAAACCACATTGAGATACCATCTCACGCCAGTTAGAATGGCGATCATTAAAAAATCTGGAGACAGCAGATGCTGGAGAGGATGTGGAGAAATAGGAACACTCTTACACTGTTGGTGGGAGTGTAAATTAGTTCAACCATTGTGGAAGACAGTGTGGCGATTCCTCAAGGACCTAGAAATAGAAATTCCATTTGACCCAGCAATCCCATTACTGGGTATATATCCAAAGGACTATAAATCGTTCTACTATAAGGACACATGCACACAAATGTTCATTGCAGCACTGTTTACAATAGCAAAGACCTGGAACCAACCCAAATGCCCATCGATGATAGACTGGACTGGGAAAATGTGGCACATATACACCATGGAATATTATGCAGCAATCAAAAATGATGAGTTTGTGTCCTTTGTAAGGACATGGATGAATCTGGAGAACATCATTCTCAGCAAACTGACACAAGAACAGAAAAAGAAATACCGCATATACTCACTCATAGGTGGGTGAGAAAAATGAGAACACATGGACACAGAGAGGGGGTCTATTACACACTGCGGTCTATTGGGGGGAATGGGGGAGGGACAGTGGGTGGGGCTGGGGAGGGATAGCCTGGGGATGAATGCCAAGTGTGGGTGAAGGGGAGGAAGGCAGCAAAACACACTGCCATGTGTGTACCTATGCAACTATCTTGCACGTTCTGCACATTTACCCCAAAACCTATAATGCAATAAAAATTAAAAAACAAAGAAATGTATCACAAAAAATACTTGGGTCAAGCATCTGAAGTTGATTTTCATTAAAATCAGGTTTTATTAGACATACTGTCCCACTCTCAACAGGGCCCATTTTGCTTAAAACTATTTTTAACCATTTCTATTTTTTTTCTAATTTTAATTTTCATTTTTGATATGACTTCTTGTTAGGTTGCCCAGGCTGGTTTCAAACTCTTGGTTTCAAGCAATCCTCTCTGACCTTGGCTTCCCAAAGTGCTGGGATTAAAAGCATGAGCCACTGCACCCAGCCCCATTTTAATTTCTTACAAGAAAAATATTTGACTATGATACATATAATTCTTACTTCCTTAAAGCATCTGAATTCAGTCTTATGAACTAAATAGCTAAGCCATAAATGCTATACTTATAACCAGTTATCCAAATTACAATATAGTATAATGTTGAGTTTAATAACTTGCATATTAAAAATTATTTAAGTAAAACAAGAGACACTGAAGGTATTCATACAAACATCGTACTCTACTAGGTAACTAGCAACATCAATTAACATAAAATTAATTCATAATTGAGATTGTTTATGTAAACAAAGCAATCCTTTTAAACATACACTAATAATGTTATATATAATTAACATAAGAACTTCCCCAAAAATGCACTTCCCTATCATGCTACAGTTGGATGAGGATAGCACAGAAATAAGAAATTTTAAAACAATAACATTTAATGGAGAAGCAAGAGTTTCAATATAATTAAGAAGATCATCCAATCTTCATAGGATACCCATATTTTCACTTCTTTGTGTCTAGACTTCCTACAGAAGACATTTTTAGACAGGTCTTTGCTAAGATGTCTGATAAAGATAAAAACACTATGTCTAAGAGGGATCCACCATAAAATAGATACTGTGACAGAAAGCAAACTATTGAAGAGCAACCCTAATCTCTTATATCTGACAGATAAAAATGGCTTACCGTAAGTCTAACTCAAATGACTTATATGTGATAGTTTCTCTATATTCTTTGGTCTACTCAAGTAAGCCGTAAAGAGTCAATGTCCAATACTGAAAAATATATTCATCCTAAAACTTGAAAGTGTTTGCTAAAATGAACAACATAGATTTCTGTTCTATAAGCTATATATAAATCTTCAACTAACATTTTCAAAATTATGCCACTGAAGTTTCAAATTATTTTCCAAGGACAGCAAAATCTAACAACCAAGTCACTAAGACAACCCAGCACATTTTAAATTACATTTAAAATTTTAAGTTTGTCAAATCTGTATTACCGTCTCCCAGAACCTTTTCAAAACTGTTACGATATGCTTTTAAATGTTTTCTCAACAAGACAGACCCATGGACAAAAGTAACTAAAATATCAAACCTAATAAAAAGGTGTTAAAATATTTTTTAAATGCAATATGATGAGTTGTTTTGACAGATTACTCCACACTGAAACTAATTCAAATGTAATATACTTACTGCCAATTTTGCAATCAGAATCAGAAATAAGAATGTATCAAAATAATGCCACTCCATTGTAAAAACACTACCTCAAACATACTAGTTAACAGTTGGGTTTGAGATCACATGTGCATATAAATTATTTTCTGATGAAGTTAGTTTCAGGTTTTGCTTTAGATGCAAAAGGGGAAGACACTAGCAGTTATATGTGGTCAGAGACTGTAATCATCAATATAAACATTAATTATTCATGCATTTAAAAACTTGAAATTCAAATATAAAACCATTTATTTCTCAATAGTCTATATTAGCACTCTTTGTTTGTTTGTTTGTTTTAGAAAGAAAGAGAAAGAGAAAGAGAAAGAGAAAGAGAAAGAGAAAGAAAGAGAAAGAGAAAGAGAAAGAGAAAGAGAAAGAGAAAGAGAAAGAGAAAGAGAAAGAGAAAGAGAAAGAGAAAGAGAGAACAGAAGTCTTGCTCTATTGCCCAGGCTGGAATGCAATCCAAAAATAGGTATCAAAAACCTCCTTTATGCTAATAATTGTGCTTAACAGCGGAGACAGGAAGGAATAAGGGAAGAAAATAACAAACAGCCAACCAATATTTCATTTAAGTCTGTAAAATGCTATGCAAATGCTCAAGGGTGATTTACTTCCAATTATGTGGTCACTTTCAAAATAGGTATAATGTGATAATAAAAAACATGTATGTTCTGTGGACCTGGGGGGAAGAATTTTATAAATATTCACTGAGTTTACTTGTTCCAGGTCTGAGTTCAAATCATAGATTATCCTGTTAATTTTCTACCTCGTTGATCCATCGAATATTAACAATGTGGTGTCAAAGTCTCCCGCTATTACTGTGTGGGAGTCCAAGTCTCTTTATAAGTCATTAAGAACTTGTCTTATGTATCTGGGTGTTCCTATATTGGGTGCATATATATTTATGATCATTGACTCCTGTTGTTGCATTGATCCTTTTACTATTATGTAATGTCCTTCTTTTTTTTCTTTTAGTCTTTGTTACTATTAAAGTCTACTGTGTCAGAGACAAAAGTTACAACTCCTGTTTCTTTTTTTTTTTTTTTTGCCCTCCATTTGATTGATAAGTCTTCCACCAACCCCTTGTTTTGAGACTTTGTGTGTCCTTGCTTATGAGATAGATCTGGATACAGCGTACTGATGGGTTTTGACTTTTTATTCAATGTGCCTTTCTGTGTCTTTGATTGGGGCATTTAAACCATTTAAATTTAGGATTAATATTGATATTTGTGAGTTTAATATTGTCGTTTAGTGCTCGCTGGCTATTTTGCCCATTAGTTGATATAGATTCTTCATTATAAAGATACTCTTTACCTTTTGGTAAGCTTTTGAGATGACTGATACTGGTTGTTCCTTTCTGTGTATAGTGCTTCTTTCAGAAGCTCTTGTAAAGCAGGCCTGGTGGTAATGAAATCTCTGAGTGCTTGCTTGTTAGCAAAAAAAATTATTTTTCCTTCGTTTATGAAGCTTAGTTTAGCTGGGTATGAGATTCTGGGTTGAAAATTCTTTTCTTTGAGGATATTGAATATTGACCCCCACTCTCTTCTAGTTTGTAGGGTTTCTGCTGAGAGACCTGCTGTGAGTCTGATAGGCTTCCCTTTATGGGTAACCTGACCTTTCTCTCTAGCTGCCCTTAGAATTTTCTCCTTTATTTCAACCCTGTTGAATCTAATGATTATGTGTCTTGGGGTTGCTCTACTTGAGGAATACCTCTGTGGTGTTCTCTGTGTTACCTGGAGTTGAGTATTGTCCTGCCTTACTAGGTCAGGAAAGTTTTCCTGATAATATCCCGAAGAATATTTTCCAGCTTGGATTCATTCTCTTCATGAAATTCAGGTACACCTATCTAACATAAATTAGGTCTTTTCACATAGTCCCATATTTCTTGGAGACTTTGCTCATTCCTTTTTACTCTTTCCTCTCCAATCTTGTATTCTCATTTCATTTCATTAAGTTGGTCTTTGATGTCTGATATCCTTTCCTCTGCTTGATCAATTCAACTGTTAAAACCTGTGCATACTTCATGGAGTTCTCATATTGTATTCTTCAGTTCCATTAATTCACTTATATTCCTCTATAAATTGTCTATTCTCATTAGGATTTTGTCAAACCTTTTTTTAAGGTTCTTAGTTTACATTGGGCTAGAGCATGTTCTTTAACTCACAGAAGTTTCTTATTATCCACCTTCTGAAGCCTAATTCTGTTAATGAAACACACTCATTCTCCATCAGGCCTTGTTCCCTTGTTGATGAGGAACTGTGATCCCCTGTAGAGGGAGAGGCATTCTGATTTTGGGTATTCTCAGCCCTTTTATGCTGGTTTCTTCCCAACATTGTAAATTTATCCACCTGTCATCTTTGTAATTACTGACTTTCAAATTAGGTCTCTGAGTGGAGTCAAACTTGTTGATTCCCAGCGCCAGAATCTGAGCAACCCACTGCACCAGCTAAAACAGCGGCATTAAGATTCGTGGTGCTTTTCTGCCCAGGAATCTCTGGCCTGGCTTCCTTCTTGAGTCCCTTTTTCAATCAGCTGAATGGGAGACTCTGCCTTCCCGGAGCTCCAAACATCGACAAAAAGGGGACCCAGTCCCGTTTACTCTGCACCAAGAACCGCTGCGCCGGCCACAAGAGTCACACCAGCAACCTATGGGGCTCCTCCGCTGGGAATCTCCTGGTCCGTGAGCAACAAAAATTCGTCGATAAGTGTGGCGTCCTCTCATTCTCTGTACTTTCACTGGGAGCTACAATCCTGAGCTGCTAGTAATCAGCCATCTTGGATCTCTCCCCATTAGCACTCTTTTGTTAAAATCACCCTGAATTTAAAAACTAAACAATTTCACAATGCAGAGGCCTATTTTTACAATTCTGATTTCATCAATGGGTCCTGTTTTGCGATATCAGGGTAAAGCGACACAAGAAATAATCTTTATAATTTTGAATCTGGCTTATTTAACAAGAAAACTCACATTAAAAAAACTTGTTTTAGACTGCATCTTATTAAAAATGAATTAGGTTATTTTTTTCCATACAAACAAAATACATATATTGGTAAACTGCCTCTGACTTAGAGATTTTACACACATAAAATGGAAATATACATACTGGTAATCTGCCTCTGAGTTGGCAATTGGACACACACACACACACACAGATACACACACACGTGTATATATCTCTTCCAAATTAATGAGTAAATGCCCCTGGATTATACTCCCAGTCAGTTGACAACCATTGCTTATATATCCTTTATATTCCATATGTTATAATATGCACTAGGGGATATAAGAATGCACATGATATAGTAATGCCTGTCTAGGAGCTGATGACCAAATAAAAGAAATGCACAAACAAACAAATAACTACATTTTAAAGAAAGACTACAGTAGAAGCCATATATGTGGAAGGACAAAGGAAGGAATCCTAGAGAACATAATTAGTGAGCTGAGTTGTGAACTTTATTAGGAGTTTTCTAAGTAAAACAAATAAGAATAGATTGCAGGCCAAGAAAACAAAGTATGCAAAGTGACAGAACATGAAACAGCAAGGTGGATGGAGAAACTGATGACAGGCTTGATGGTGCTACTGCAACATAAGGTACATGGCTGACAGTGACAAAAGTGGAAGGGGTAAAGGGGCTGGCTCCTCTCCAGCTTTCCATGTCATGCTAAGGAGTAGAGCTACTTTTTGATTATTGATATGGAACAACAACAGATTTTTAGATGGGCTGTGTCATGGAAAGATTTGTTTTAGAAAAATAATCTTTACCAGTGTAAACCAGAAAGATGGAAGTAGGGAAACAAGTAGGGGGATTGCTGCAGCTCAGCAGAGAGGAAAACAGGACAGATTTGAAAAATGTATTAGGTAAGTTTTAGTGACCACCAAAACTATGGAAGTGAGAAAAGTCAAGTACGATTCACATTTTCTAGCTGATGACTAACCCATTGAACAGACAGTGTTGCAATGAAAAAAGACAAGGGAGACAGGGGTTAAGTAAAAAGTGTTCAACCTCTAAAGCAGTAGTTAAATTAAATAGTATTACTTCCAGTGTAGCTTATGCTCATCATTCTTGCATCCAATAAACCATAGCCATCAAAACTGTTAAATTTTTTTAAATTGCTTATGGTTCTAGAGTTACCTCATAGCAGGCATCAGCATCTAGACATGTGTACACATTCTGCTGCATAGTTAACATGTCCTGGAGCAACGTTCTCCAATGGGACTCACTGACAGGAGGCTGCCTGGAAAAACACAACAGAAAGAGAAGGAAAAGGGAAAGAACAATTAACAAAATCTCTTTCTTCAAATGGTCAAAAGGTAAAAAAACAAAAACTGGTATCACCACTCTACCCACCATATCAGCTCCCAAATGATCAAAACGAATGTATCTTCTTTAAATTTACAGGAAAACACCTGGATTAAAGATAGAGGGGAAAGTTGGGCAGCTATGCATCAATGCTAGAGATGCTGACAAAGCAGCCTGTCATAGCCTGAGCACACACAAGGCTGGGATGGAATTGAATGGTAATTACAGTCAAGGTATGAAGCTGTGAGTTTCTAAGATAAAATAAAGCACTGCAAGATAAACCAGCTTTGATATAGCAGAAAAAGCACTTGATGACAGAGGTTCGTTTTAAATTCCATCTTCATTACTCTGCAATCCCCGTCAAGGAGTCTTCTTGACTTCAACTAAACATTAACACTCAGAGGACAACTGCAGGCCGCCTTTGCCACAGTCTGGAGGACAAGAACCGCAGCTCACCAGCAGGGCAGCATCAGCTGCTTCTTACAGTGGGAGTACTGGTAGTGGTCCACAAAGCAGCTCATAGAGCACTCCAGGAGTTATCTTCTCAGGTGACCTCCCAGTACAAGAAGCCAAAGCCTCAGAGAGTAGTTGTTGGTGTTGCTGTGTCTGGCTTAGAAAGAAGCTACATGTCCTAAAAGAGCCAACATCTCTTGCAACACACACAGGCAAGCCCAAAGCATAAAGCCCCATCAGGTATTTCTAGTTCATTTACAGTTCCTCCAGGCCAGAGGCAATTTACCAATCAGGGATCCATTTTTTTTTTTTTGAGACGGAGTTTCACTCTTGTTACACAAGCTGGAGTGCAGTGGCACAATCTCGGCTCACTGCAACCTTCACCTCCCGGGTTCAAGCAATTCTCCTGCCTCAGCCTCCTAAATAGCTGGGACAACAGGTGCACACCACCACACCCAGCTAATTTTTGTATTTTAGTAGAGACAGGGTTTCACCATGTTGGCCAGGATAGTCTCAATCTCTTGACCTCATGATCCGCCTGCCTCAGGCATTACAAAGTGCTGGGATTACAGGCATGAGCCACCATGCCCAGCCCTTCAGTTTTATCTAAGCAGTGAGGCCTATATAATCTAGTTGATTAAAAACCACTTTATATTGATTTCAAGAGTTACAGAGCTAGGAAATTAATCATCAGATTCTCCTACAGAAGGGGAAAAGGTTTTGCTACTAATTTCACCCAGAGTTACAAATTAGTTGTGTGACTGTAAGCAAGTCATTTAATATTCCTCACTTTCACTTTCCTCACTGAAAGCCCACCTCAAAGACTGATAAGCAATAAATGAGATTAATTTCGACAACACACAGGTATTGAAGCAAGATGCTCCTAAATATAAAAATAAGCTAAATTATCCATGGATTTGAATAAATTTTCTAATCTCTCTGAACTTTAGATTCCCTTTTTGTATAGCATAAACATTAACTTATACTAAAATACATGAAAAGACCCCCCCCCCGCCCAATTTTTCTGGTACATAATAAACATTCAACAAATGTGAATGAATGAATCTGAAGTTACAAACACATCATTTCTTTTTTTATTTTTTAAGTCACGTATATAATACTGATATTGTTTCTAGTAGGACAGACAATATGCTGTAATTCTCTCTGCCTCTCTCAGAAGTTCATCTTAAATATACATGAGTATGGGATCATCATTTATGTTTACTTTCTAGTCTTGACACTCTACATAATCATGAATATTATTAAAGAGCAGGCTTTTGTTTTAAGTTTGTCAAATACCAACTAGATGATGTTTCTTTTTTGAGCATCTTTTTATTTTTTATCTTTTATAATGCCTTTAAAAATCATCATTATTTCCAAACACTATTTATTAAAAACAAGGCAGACAGATTGGATGTGTTTAACAGTTATTGCTATAGAGAAAGTATATATTTGGGATCATCATAGTGAAAAATACAGTCTTTACAATTTTTGCTCCTAAAATTTTTCATAAGCACATGTTGGATTTACCTATGCATTTTATATTTATTATACAAAATGAACAATTACTCTTGTTCCATATGCAATTAGGTGTAAAAGAATACTTTTTTTCTTCCAGCACACAAATACACAAAACAAACTAATGTATTTGCAAGTATTTCAAAAAAATTCATGAAATGGTTCCATTTGTTTAACCTAGGTATGTGAACTCTTTAGGCTTAAAAGATCTGGAGGGGCTCTTTCAGATTTCTTACAGACAGAGAAGTAACAGAATGTTTGATGAAGTGAGTGTCCATCTTGCACCTGCTTGATAAAACCAGACCATGGCACTGTCTAGCTGAATTCAAGTTCTTACAGCCCAGCTGTTCTTCTGGAGGCCATCAACACTGGGGCAGATGGTATTAATGTTTTCTCACACATGGCTAGCCGTAAGTAAAGGTTCTAATTAAAATAAACTATTATGCATTATTTACAATGGTCTTTTTAAGAATATATTCAGTAAATAAGAATCAAGACTAGAACTTGAAGAAACTAAGAGGTTTGCAAATTAACAGACTGATCTCTGAACATAAATGCATTAATTGCAGCTTTGGAATAGATATGGATTTCCCAGGGAAGAACAGTAGTATATTCAAGTTGGTAAAACACATTTGTGACAGATTTGCTGACATCTGCCATCCTTTAGAATATGTATAAGAATATTCTATGGGTACTTAGGGCCAAGCCATGAAGTATGCATAAAATAATGAAGATTCATTTCAAGTAGACTACTATGAAAACAGGCATCATATTCTCTTACATATTCACAGTAAATAGATTACCATGAGTAGAAATTAACTTCAGGGACTCTGTAAGTATTTAGGGAACTGACTTGGGGAGGGGACGGTGGTAGGTAATCCAGCAGCAATTGCAATGCTTTCCTGCTGAAAAATAGATTCTAGAGTAAAATCAGCATGATCTTGGAAGTATTGGCCATCCATTTGTAGCTATAAAGAAATCTTAAGGCATTTAAATAGTCAAAACTACCTAAATTACCAGATAGAGCCAGCAATATGTAAGTTCCTAACTGAGGTGTATGGTGGCTGTAACATTTGCACTGGAGAAATTATCATCTAGAAGGGAACTTAAGGCATATGTGTTGATGACTATAGTATAGTTGCAGTATAACACGGTGTAGCTGCAAGAGACAGATACTAAGACACGTAGACACAAAATGCTAGGGAATTTCTGGGAAGGACAATTCAGTTAAGCTTGGAGAAGTCAAACAAGGAGTCCTGGAAGATGTGATAGAGCAGTTCTTACAAAATAGGAAGAAATAGTATGTTACTGATGGACTGTATTTTTTCTCTGATAGTTGGGTTAAGGTGAATCTCTAAGTCCTACAAATTAGGTAAAAAAAAAAATCTTTAAAATAAATTCCTTAAAAGTTGCCTTTACTTAATTCTACTGCTTCAGGATTAGTGCTTGAGGTAGTTTTTTCCCCCAACCTTCTTTACATTTTTATGTAGTCTTCCTACAGATCTGGAATTTAACCTTCCCATACACACATGGGGATCATTCTGAAATCCGTAACCCCAGTTCGAACTTCTCTGCTGATCTTCACGTCCACCTTCACAGCAGCATCTCCACCTACCATCCAGCAAGCACCTCAAAGTCATAGATAACCTTTATTATTTGCTACATTCCTGCCCAAAAAACTAATACAATAGGTCGAAGAGTTGTTAGTTTCTTTATTGACCATTTGTATATCATCTAATTGAAATGTCTTTCAAGTCTGTTGCCAGTTTTTCTTTTCTTTTTAAAATATATATTTGATGTACTATGTTGCCAATTTTTCTACAGAGTAATCTGTTAGTTCTCGCATAGGCTCCATAGCCTGTATAGATAGTCTCTTCATATTAATTGAGTGTATCTCCCATTGGACCAGGGAAGTACTATATCTTTTTCTTTGTAAGCCAGACATCAAGCATAATACTGACACAAAGTATGTCAAAATCCATAATAAAATATTCATTAAATAAGGTAAACAAACAATTCATATATAAGTGCACAATTATAAAGTGAATATTAACTGTTCAGTTTTCCTGTCTCTGTTAAAACTGAATCTAAATGAATTTCCAAAGGAGAACTTAGCAAAATTTCTAATTTCATTAGAACAGATGACCCCAGCAATACTGAGATCCAGTGGTAAACCCGCTGATACAATCCAACCAGTATTGGCTCCCTTTCCTTCTGTCTCAGTTCCCCATTCTCCTACTGATGCTTGGCTAGAATTATCTTCCAAACAACTTATGCTCTAATCTTAGCCTCAGGGAAGCCCTCACTGACAGAAGAGTAATGCACTATTTCTTCATACCCCTGTAGCCAGCACTTAAATGAAGAAATAGTGCATTACTCTTCTGTCAGTGAGGGCTTCCCTGAGGCTAAGATTAGAGCATAAGTTGTTTGGAAGATAATTCTAGCCAAGCATCAGTAGGAGAATGGGGAACTGAGACAGAAGGAAAGGGAGCCAATACTGGTTGGATTGTATCAGCGGGTTTACCACTGGATCTCAGTATTGCTGGGGTCATCTGTTCTAATGAAATTAGGTGGCTCAAGCCTGTAATCCCAGCACTTTGGGAGGCCGAGGCGGGTGGATCACGAGGTCAAGAGATCGAGACCATCCTGGTCAAAATGGTGAAACCCCGTCTCTGCTAAAGATACAAAAAATTAGCTGGACATGGTGGCGCGTGCCTGTAATCCCAGCTACTCAGGAGGCTGAGGCAGGAGAATTGCCTGAACCCAGGAGGCGGAGGTTGCAGTGAGCCGAGATCGCGCCATTGCACTCCAGCCTGGGTAACAAGAGCGAAACTCCGTCTAAAAAAAAAAAAAAAAAAAAAAAATGCATGAAGCAGTACACAACTATTTATAAAAAGGAGTTGACAATATACCAGAATCCAAGTTATCTGATTCCCAAGTCAAGATAATTTCCTAATATGACTTCCTTACAAGAATTTAGAAGACATGAAAAATGCAGATGAAGGGAGAATTCCAAAGAGATTTTCACATTCAGAAAAGATTAAGCAAAAGCAAATGAATTAACTCTCCAGCCTAAAACAAGTAAAAATGTGCAAAAATACTGGATATCAGACAGTGAAAGACAGTGATCCCTGAGAAATAAAAACAAGTCTTTTTATTTTTTATTTTTTTTGAGACAAGGTCTCACTCTGTCACCCAGACTGGAGAGCAGTGGCACAATCATGGCTCACTGCTGAGAGGACTTTTAAGACTGTACTAGCTTACTGCCTTGAAAAAGATTCCAGGCCACAGTACAAGGATAAATCTAAGCAGAGGGTTGTGGACTCCCTGCATTGAGAAGACAAAACTGCAATTCCAGAGAAACCAAAGCAGACAGATAGAGTACACGCAGAACAAAGTACCAGGGAAGATACGGCAGCACTGAAAGAAATTCCCAAGGTCTGCAAAGAATCCCCGCAAATATTCAGCCAAATAGAAGCCATAAATGCCTAAGGTAAAACTGCCTGAGGCTGGGAAAAGAAAACACGTCAAGTTCACACAGTCTGGAAAACCACAAGACACACAGGCATTGAATAGAGTCCTAGCTCAGTTACGAGGAATAATTAGTCCTAGAAGGAACTGTTCCTGCATCTCAACTGCAAGAAGCAAAAGGATTAAACTGTTTGCAAGTAAATTAACCGTGTCCCAGAAAAAAGTACAAGAATGTTTATGCTGAGTGAAATAAACAAGACATAGGAAGAAAAATATTGCATGTTTTCACTTATATGTGAAATTTTACAAAATCAAATATAAAGAAATAGACACCAAATAAAAGGTTGTGGGGGCAACAAACAAGGAGATGCAGGTCAGAGGATACAAAGTCGCCGACATGTAGATGAATAAGCCTAGAGGTCTAGTGTACACCGTGAAAACTATAGGTAGTAAAACTGTCCTGTATATGGGATCATGCTAAAGGAGTAGATTTTAGCTGTTCCTGCCACGAAAACAAACAAAATAAAATCGATAACTATGTGAGATGATGAATGTTAATTTGTTTCATTATAGTAACCTTTTTACTATTTATATGTATCCTATGACATCATGTTGTATACCTTAAATACACAAAACTTATTTTTTTAAAAAAGAAAATTTATAAAAATACAAAAATATAACATACAAGTAAGAAAAATTCATAATGTCTAGTATCCAATAAAATTACATTGCATTGAAAATTAGCCAGGCGTGGTGGCACATGCCTGTAATCCCAGCTACTCAGGAGGCTGAAGCAGGAGAATTGCTTGAACCCGGGAGGCGGAGGTTGCAGTGAACCAAGATCATGCCGCTGCACTCCAGCCTGGGCGACAGAGTAAGACTTTGTCTCAAAATATAAATAGATATTTTGCATGGAAAGAAATGAAAAATATGATAGATAATGAAAAAAACATTATTCAAAACCTACCCAGATATTACATGGGTAACACAGATGTTAGAAAGATGTTTTTAAAAATAAGAGAAATATTAGAAAAAGCAAACATTGGTATTAGAAAAACAGACAAGAATGTTTTAAAATGTATTACAACTGTTTAATATATGTTCAAAAAGCTAATGAGACATGAAAGTTTAATAAAAACCAAAACTGAACTCTTAGAGGTTAAAAAAAGTCTCAATGAAAAATATAATGAATATACAAATTGATGAGACATTAGAGAAAAAAAGAGTTAGTGTAACTCTAAAGAATAATAATAGAAAATATCCAAAATGAAACACAAACATGTAAGAATATTAAAACAAATAGACAACAGTTTTGATGAGCAGTGAGGCAACTTGAAAGGTCCTAATAGATGTATAATTAGAGTCCTGAAAGGGGAAAAAGCAGTAGAGAAAGAAGAAGCAATATGCAAAAATTTTGCACGTTGGATGGAAACTATAAACCCAAAGACCCAAGATCCAAGATGCTTGATGAAGAATACCATAATATGTCAATTTGAAGCTGACATCAAAAAGAGAAATTCACAAAAGCTATTTAAAAAATAAGAAACACATCAAAAATAGATTAAGTCTGAGAACAGATTTCTCAATTAAAAAAATGCATGCTAGGAGACGGTAGAGCAATTTCTGTACTGTAGTATACTAAAAAAAAAGTCAAACTTAAATCATATACCAACTGAACACATCCTTCAGAGAAAAATGTGAAATAAAGATTTTTTTAAACAAACAAAGATAAACAAATGAATCACTGGCATACTAGAACTTCAAAAAAAAAAAAAAAAAAAAACCACCACCAACAACATTAAAAGAAATCTTCCAGACAAAAGGAAAATAACACCAGATGGAAACACAGGTCTACATACAAGAATGGTAAGTGCCAGAAATGGTAATTACATGGATAAATATACAACACATTTTTCATATTATTTTCATCACTTTAAAAAAGAGTTTACTGCTTGCAAATAATAATACAACGCAAAATGGAGTTTTTAACATACATAAAAGTAAATAATATGACAACAACAACAAAAAAAGCTTGGAGAGGGGAAAGTATATTGTTACAAACTCATATTGCAGATTAAAAGAAACAATATGAAAGGAAGATCTACCTTCCTGTGACAGTGTAATCTTTTACATAAGAAATCCCATGAAGTCTGCAAAGAAAAACTATTAGAGCTAATATGTAAGTCCAGAAAAGTTAGAGAACATAAGATCAATAAATCGAAGAATCAACTATATTTCTACACACTAGGAAGAAACAATCTAAAAATGATATTAAGAAAGCAATTCTTTTTACGATAGGACCAAGAAAGAATAAAATACTTAGGAACAATTTAACAAAATAAATGTAAGAATAGTACACTGAAAACTACAAGATCATAGAAAAAAATTAAAGAAGAACTAAGCAAAGGGAAAGACATCCTATGTTCATTCAAGACTTAATATTGATTTAGGATAGCAACACTCTGGAAATTGACCTATAGATTTGATGCAATCCGTATCAAAATTCCAAATGAAGAAATTGATAAGCTTATTCTGAACTTCATATGGAACCGCAAAGGCTCTATAATAAACAAAACAACTTTGGGAAGGAAAAAAAACAAAGCTGGGAGACTAATGTTACCTAATTTCAAGATTTAATCAAAATTTGCAATAATTAACACAGTATGGTATTGGAAGAAAGATAAACAGATCAATAGAACAAAATAATCAAAAATAGGCCCCCATATATACAGAAAACAGATTTCAACAAAATTGCAAAGGTAATTCAGTAGAGAAAGGACAGCTTTTGCAACAAATGGTGTGGAGTAATTAGCTATAAAAAGTTTTTTGATCCATAGCTTGAACAATAAGCAAAAATGGACTCTCAAAGTGAGTCATGGATCTAAACGTAAAATGTAAAACCAAAAATTTTGCTAAAACAGGTAGGAGAAAAACATTGTGACAAAGCAATAAAAAGTACAAACTGATTAAAAGGCAAATTTTTAAAAAGCATACTCTTCAAAACACAAAGGTAAGAATGAAAAGAGAGGGCACAAATGGGAGAAAATCTTCACAAAGCATGTATCTAATAAAATGACTTGTATTTAGAATATATAAGAAAACTCCCAAAATGCAATAAAAAGAAAAATAACTCAGTTTTAAAGACAGGCAAACAAAATATACAGACAGCAAATAAGCATATAAAAGGATGCTCCACATTAATCACTCATTAGAGAAATGTAATTCAAACCAAAATTAGATACCACTACATCCCTATTCAACTAGATAAACTTTCAAAGACTGACCGTACCAAGTGTTGCTGAGGCTATAGGAGAGCAATGTAGGATGTAGCAACAGTAGCTCTTCCAAGACCAATAAGAAAGTAAAAGGGTACATATCCTTTAAAAAACAGTTTGGCAGTTTTTTAAAAGTTAACTATGCACCTACCAAATGGTCCTGCCATTTCATCCTTAGGTATTTGTCCAAGAGAAAGGAAAGTATATGTTCACATAAACACTTGCATATGAAAAGTCACAGCAACTGTATTTGTAAAAGCCAAAACTCAAAATAACCCAAATGTCCATCAACAGAGAAGTAGTAAACAGGGTGTGAAAAATCCATACAATGAAATACTGTTCAGCAAATAAAAAGAAACTACTGATCCATGACACAACATGGATGAATCACAACACAATTATACTGAGTAAAAGAAGCCAAACAAACACACAAACAAAAAAGTTACACTGTGTGATTTATTTATATAAAATTCTAGGAAATGCAAAGTAATATACAGAGGTAAAGAAAACAGACTAGTGGTAGCCCTGATGAGGACAAGGGAACAGGATGAGGAAAAGCAACAAAGAATTATAAAGGAGCAATCAAAAATCTTTCAGGGGTATTGGATATGTTTGTGATCTTAATCATAAAGATGTATAAACATATAGCAAAACTTATTAAATTATACTTACACTTTATGTGCAGTTTATTATTAGTTACAACACAGTGAGGTTGTCAGAAAAAGAGAAATACTTTTAAAAATATTTAAAATTAATTGACCCAGTATCAATTAATTGTATTACTCACTTCCGGCCGGTGTGCCTAGTCAATCTAACCATCAGCTTGCGTGCCTCTTCTGAGCTAGACTGAGTGTTTTTAACAAATGAAACTGGTTTCTCAAGTCCATGTTTTTCCAAAAGCTCTGAAACACTGTAAATGAAAAAAGAATTATTTAACGTCTTGCTAGCAAACAAAAAGAGTCTCTAAGAATCTAAGGCATATCGGTAGCACTTCAGTGTTTAGTATTAAAAAGAATTATCACATAGTGTAATGCAATTTTACATATAACATTGATTCTCAGCGAAAAAAGAAAAAAATCTAATAATTATATAACAAATCTTACCTTTCTCACTGACTTTTATTAGAATGTAGTTGGGCTAAGTGGCATACTAAAAGAAAGCACGGCATATCTTTAGATATCTCAAAAGCTTTTTGCCACTTCCGTGTAACCTAAAAGCATCGTGTCAGTAAAATAAGCCAAATCTATACTTTCAGTACAGTTTTAACTCTTATTAATCCTATTGAGTATTTTGTTATAGGCAACATTACTAGAAAAGTAAGAAACTATGAATGTTAGAGTTAGAAGACTCTGGAAATCATCAAGCTCATTCTCTGTCAACAATCCATTGTATAAATATACAAGATATGTCAAAAATTCTGTCTCATATGAATCTTTTTGAGATATCCCATTCCATAATCATCAACATCGTATATCTGACTCACAAAATCTCACATTTATCAGCTGACTACTACAGGACTGAATAGAGTCACTGGATAAAACTCAGTAACTCTCCAGAAAATAAGTTTCATGGGTAAAGTTGCCTGGTATTATGTATATCAAAACATTTATCAAGTATCTGGGCTATGAGGTAGAACAGGAATAAAGAGCTCTTATTCGGAAAGCACAGTAAATTAAGCTGAATAGTGAAACCTTAACATTATCCAGAAACCTGCAGGGTGTTAACTGTTTCCTTGAGGTACTGATGACATAGTGAAACTACCAGGACCGACTGTGGTTACGACCACAAACACATGATGAAATAAATTACGTTTATTTCACTGCATCTCTTTGAGATATCTCTTCTCAATTTTATTAGCAAAATAAAGGTAACTAGACAGATTTCTAGAAAATGAATTTACATTGACTCAACCCACTAAGCCTTAGTCAAACTAGACTGAATGTGTCAGGAAAGTAGCAGGGAGGAGGGGCACAGGCTAACCTAAAATAGGAAAAGCTGATTTAGTAAAGAAACAGTTTTCAAGAAATACAACTGTATAACTTTCAGAACATAGAATAACAGGAATCAAGCTAGGTAATAATAAACACGGGTCTTCAGGAAACTGAACAGTTAACTCTCCATTAAACTCAAATATTATGATACACAAAACATTCTGTTCCCTTAAAGGCAACTTGAAATATTTGTACAATAAAGTCCATAAATTTGAATAAGATTTCTAATCAGTAGACTCCAAATTATTATACATACTACTATTAGTAATGTCATTAGCTATAATTTCTACAACTATATATTGGAAGACCAAAGTTTATTGTTCTTAAAATTTTACTTTTAATACAATACTTAAATGTACGTATTTATATAAACATAAAAATAAGTATTAGTAAATAATATCAGACATTCCTACAGGGAAAATTAAGACTATTTCAATCTCCAGAAGAGATAGTTTAACATTATATTATGACAGTAAAGAATATTACTACAGTGTTACATGAGGATTCTAATGCAGTCTGACATAATACAAATAGTCAACTGAATGTATTATGCCCTAAAAAGGAAAGCTAGTGTAATAAACATTGTTTGCTGATCAAGATGCAATAATTGCTGCAGGAACTAACATTTCTTATGTGCTTACTATGAATTAGGCACTTTAAATGCTTAATCTAATATTGATTTCACAATTTCCTGAATTAGATATTATAGATAAGAAAACCCTAGGCCCAAATATCATACAGCTAATAAGTGGCAACATCTAATTTATAACATGAGTTTTCAAAGACCATGTTATTATTCTATCACTCCCCTATAAGAGGGGTGCAGTGTATTTGTTGTTGGGAAAATTAACTCCCAAGTCATCAAACAAATATGAGGTAACAGTAGAAACAATGACTCACAGGCAGACTTAACATGACATTTCTTAGACAAATCACCTTAATAAGCATGAAGCCAAAAAAACTGTCATTTTTCTCACCTGAGAATTTGTTCCAGTTGGTCTACCATGTCATGAAGAGTTGGGGTCACCTCTGTCTTATCACTAATAAATTAAAAGAAGAAAAAAAAACCCTTTAGTATTCACTTTTTAAATAAAATATAAAAGTTAATAAAGTGAAAAAAAGGAAAGATGTTTCTTTTATATGTGATGTATAACAGTATTACTTGATTATTAATGATCTCAGAGAATAAGATAAGAAATGCTAGAGTAGAACAACGTTCTCTGTTACAGATTAGTCAGATATAAGCAACTATTTTCCAGGGTACTTTTGGTTCAGTTGTGCTTAGAGGTAAAAAAAAAATATTATAAATCAATTGTTTAAGAAGAGGTAAAGGGTAAAATCACTACTTACTCTTGTTCTTTTAAACCAATAAAATAGATTAAGAAGAGGCATAGCCATGCTGCCTTTCTCCTAGGCCTATCTCCTTAGGATCCCCTCCTCTCCAGGAAGTTTCCATTAGGATTCTCTATATTCAGGAAAATTCTTCTCATAGCCAACCCCTGTGCATTAATGGAAGGGAATCCCATCCATTTCAATGTTAAGGAATCAGTGAGAAGTATATCCATCACAGAGATAATCCCTAGTAGGGAGTGAAGATAAAAAGCAAATGCTTTCTGAGCAAGCCAGTAAACAGGGACTAGAAGAAACACTGTCATGAAAAAGATTACAAACTAATAAAAATGTGACTGACAGGGAAGATTAAGTATGGCACAACATACGTGCAAATGAATACAGAGAGATGGTGAAAAAAGCTTGTAACTGCTATAAAAACTGCCTTTCAGCCTACACAGCTCTGTGTCCCAAACACTCTCAACTGAGAAACACTGCCCCTGCCACTCGCAGGTACCTTCAATGCAATGCTCCACCTGAATTCCAGCAAGATCTTATGCTTTCATTTACTTTTTAAAGTAAGATTTCCATTTTATTTTTCTCCAGAGAATAGTCTGTCTTCATTCTTTAAGGACTCAGCTACTTACATGGGCTTTGGTGGAGGTCACAGAGCAGCACCTGCAGTCAAAATCGGTGCGGGGGTGTTTGGTCCTTGCGGGCCTCACGAGATTGATTCCTGACTACTTTGCTGTGAATTGCACAACCCACACAGTAACACAGCTTCACAAACAGCTTGGGAATCACACAGGCATCAAAGACGCTCACTTCAGAAATGTCCCTGACTTCTGCGGCCTCTACTGTCTTTTTTTTTTTTTTTTTTTGAGACGGGAGTTTTGCTCTTGTAACCCAGGCTGGAGTGCAATGGCGCAATCTCGGCTCACCGCAGCCTCCGCCTCCTGGGTTCAGGCAATTCTCCTGCCTCAGCCTCATGAGTGGCTGGGATTACAGGCATGCACTACCATGCCCAGCTAATTTTTTGTATTTTTAGTAGAGACGGGGTTTCACCATGTTGACCAGGATGGTCTCGATCTCTTAACCTCGTGATCCACCCGCCTCGGCCTCCCAAAGTGCTGGGATTACAGGCTTGAGCCACCGCGCCCGGCCTGGCCTCTACTGTCTTTCAAATGACAACTTTCTTAATGCCTTTGTCCTTGGGCATCCATCGGGCACAGTTCGTGCAGCAAACAGGCTGCATACAGCTGCAGTCCTTTTTGGCACAACCACTGTTCTTTCTTTTCTTTGTCATCTTGGAGGCCCGGACCAGAGAGAGCAATGGTTTTATTAATAAGGAGCTTAAACAAAAAATCTTTGCCTGGTCTTGGAAAACTAAAAATGTCCTACTTTGAAGAAAAAATCCTCATTATTTTTAAAACTAACAATCTGCCTGGTCTAAATCTATTTGACAATTATCAGTGCAAATTTCCAAAGATAACACTATCTGTTTGAACTAAGTTTTAGGCTTTGAACAAGAGTGATGAGCAGGGTATGGTCTACTTAAGTGGGGTATGGTCTACTTAAAGTCCTTCAGAAGATTATTCATCAGAGCTAACTTCCCTTGCCATACTCATACAGCAGAGTGTGTGTGTGTGTGTGTGGGGGGGGGTTTCAGAGACACAGTTTTGCTCTGTCACCTAGGCTGGAATGCAATGGCAGGATCGTGGCTAACTGAAACATCTGGCTCTTGGGCTCAAGCCATCCTCCTGGCTCAGCCTTCTGAGTAGCTGGGACTAACAGTGCATGCCACCACACCCAGCTAATTTTTAAATGTTTTTGCAGAGATGAAGTCTCCCTCTGTTGCCCAGGCTGGTTCCAAACTCCTGGACTCAACTTATTCTCCTGATTGTCCTGCCTTGGCCTCCCAAAGTGCTGGGATTACAGGCATGAGTAACTGTACCTGGTCTTATTCAGCAATATTTTTTAAATTATCATTTTACAGCTCTATTATAATCATTTATCATGATATTAGATTATACAATATTCTTCCTTTGTGAAATGACATTCACAAATATAACAAGTAAGGATTTTTTTTAGCCAGATTAAATAATCTGCCTAGGTAAGATCCACAAAAATTTAATTAGATTAAATGAGTGATTGCTCATTTCTTTTTTTTTTTTTTTTTTTTTGAGACGGAGTTTTGCTCTTGTTACCCAGGCTGGAGTGCAATGGCGCAATCTCGGCTCACCGCAACCTCTGCCTCCTGGGTTCAGGCAATTCTCCTGCCTCAGCCTCCTGAGTAGCTGGGATTACAGGCACGCACCACCATGCCCAGCTAATTCTTTTGTATTTTTAGTAGAGACGGGGTTTCACCATGTTTACCAGGATGGTCTCGATCTGTTGACCTCGTGATCCACCCGCCTCGGCCTCCCAAAGTGCTGGGATTACAGGCTTGAGCCACCGCGCCCAGCCCTGCTCATTTCTTAAAACAGAAAATGGATGTATTTACAGTTTACCATTTGATAGATAACAACTATTTTAACTACAAAAAATAAACGAATAATCACTGAGAGAATATAAATTGACAAAGTTGGCATGAAGAACAAACAGAACCACACAAAATATTTTGAGCCCTATATTTTAATACAAGGCAAATTTATAATTACAAGTTACTTAGAAAATGAGAAATCATTAAGAAATAAATGGAGTAACAAGAAAATATCAAGCCATTTATTGTGTTTACATAAAAAATGTTAGCTCAGAAACCATTAATCTGAGGCTGAGAAAAGCTTTTGGCCATGTATATATGAGAGGCATTTCTTAGCTTACACACTATTCAAAAACAAATATGTTAATCCAATAACTGTAACATCGACATAAAAATATGTTCTTTTAATATCATCATCCTATTGATACCATGACAATCTCCTCAAAGTAGGCAAATTACTATTTAATAATTAATAGATAAGCTCTAATTGATATTTATGCTAATTGAGCTTACTGGAAAACAAAGCCTAATATATTTATTTTTAAGAGTTATGCACATGAGTTGAAAGTCAATAATTTTGCCTGGTCGACTTAGGAACAAGAAATGAGATATGAAGCTGACAAAGGAACCATAAGGTTCCCACTGAGCCCAGTAAGGAGGAAAATTCCTGCCACTCCAGCTCTCGGAGGAAGGAAGGGCTTCTCCATTTCCTGTCACCCTCCAGGGAGGAGCAATTTGATCACTGCCACACTGATAGCCTTTGGGTTGAGGTTTTTTAATGATGGAAAACATTTTGCTACAAAAATCTATGAATACTATCTAGTTTACCTGCCTTTGGCTGCCTACTGAAGGCCTACAGTTCTCAGAGACACACTTGCTATACTCTTCTGCTCTCTACTAGGGATGTGAGGTAGCCTGTGTTCACATGGATACAGGTCTGGAATAAACAGATGTTGACTCCACTCTGATTTACCTTTCCCTACATGAAGAAGGAAGGAGGAAAAGAGAGGAGTACACATAAACTTACCAAGGAAAAAATGTAAGAACATTGCCCAAAGGTCTGAAGGTTATGAATTTCCAGAATGAATTAGACCATTCAATAAACCACATTTACATAGGAAACAAAACCACCTCCTCATGCTATTTCCAAACACTGAAAAGGAAGATACTGAAATTTTCTTTAAAAAAAACCCATATTTAAATAGGTATTATTCAGAATGCCACTGAACTTCTCAAGGATGGTGAAAAGAAAAGACAAGAGTAATACCTTCAAAATTCACAAGATAAGGATTCTATGATTCCATATACAATTAAACCTTCTACCAAGTGTTTAAATGTGCAATTATGGTACTTTCCTAATATGTGACAGTTTTCAAAAAAAAATACCTCTCAGGCAATCTTTGAGAGGAAGCTATTTGACAGTATTATCTACCAAAATGAGGAAAAAATGAAGAAAGAAGATAGGAAAAACAAGAAATGCAGTATGTCACACAAGAGAGAGGCAAACAAAGTCCCAGGATAATAGCTATCCTAGAAGAAAAAACTATCAGTGAAAGTATTTGCTTTTTGAAGACAGGTATCCAAGGATGGGAAAAGTGGGCAGCAAACAGCTGCTTATTAGCTGGTATTACTAATACCGGTCTTATAATTCCCTCACTTTAACTATGGTCATAGATTATTTATATTTAAAAATTAGAGGAAGATCATTCCCCTTTGGCCTCCTTTATTTTAGAACAGTGCCTCCCCATGACCCCACATATTTTCTTCCTAAGTGACACTGACTTTTTAAAATAAAAAGACCAATTGACACATAGAACATCCCACATTCAGTGTTTGTCTTACTGCTTTCTTCGTGGTGTTATTTAATTTGTCTCTTTATTCCCCCTATTAACTGCAAACTAGAAGGTCAGTCTAAAGGACTGATTAGACTCAGGGTAAACAACTTTAGCAAAAATATTTCTTAAGGGATGCTGTAAGACCCGGTGCTTCATACTGCATCACATCAGGAGGCATGTACGGTCAGGCTGTCTGACTGTAAGTGATGCCACCTTTCATGACTTGGTTAAGATGATGGCAGTTAGACCTCAACTTTGAAATTAAAAAAAAAAAAAAAAAGTCACTGGAGTAATACTTTGGTATCATGCAAATAACCTTTTCTCATTAATCTTTCACCTAATTTCAGTACCGCTAATAACTGCATGAATAATTATTTCACAGTAGACTGCAAAATTGGTGACTATCATTTGCTTCATAAGAAATATAAATTTCCTTTGGTCAGATATGAGCCTGCCTCACAAAATAAAAAGAAGAAATAGGCCGGGCATAGTGGCTCACACCTGTAATCCTAGCACTTTGGGAGGCCAAGGCGGGCAGACTGCCTGAGCTCAGGATTTCAAGACCAGCCTGTGCAACATGGAGAAACCCTATCTCTGTTGTCTCTACTAAAATACAAAATAAATTAGCCAGGCATGGCAGCATGCACCTGTAGTCCCAGCTACTTGGGAGGCTGAGGCAGGGGAATTGCTTAAACCCAGGAGGCAGAGGTTGCAGTGAGCCAAGATCACCTCACTATACTCCAGCCTGGGTGACAGAGCAAGTCTCCATCTCTACAAAAAAAAAAAAAAAGAAAGAAAGAAAGAAAAATCTTCTTAAAATAAAAAGGAAAAGAGAGAAAAAAGGGAGAAGATAAAAGGAGAGCAAAGAGAAAGGGAACACAGAGAATAGGCTACCTTGTCTAAATATCTGATTTTACAAATCAGGAAACTAATGACCAAAAAAGTAAAGTGACTTGAGTAACAGTTACAAAAGCTTAGAAACAGGTCTGCCAGTATTCACCACTCTTTCATATGTTGTTATTTATGTCTCCAGATATGAAAATTATCATATGTACTAAATTTAATAGCAGGATTAAAAGAATGACTGTCACCTACTTCCAAAGATAACATACAAATTTGACTTGTGTACAACTAAATAATCCAAAAGCATATTGTACACATTTCCATTTAAACATAAAAGTAGTTAAATATTAGGTATATTCACTACTTAACAGAATTACTATAGGCAAAGGCCAAGAACAAACAATTCATAGAATAAATATAATTAGTCCATAAATATGAAAAATGCTTCATTAAAAAACACAAGTTAATTACTACCTATTCACTTTTTTAAAATAGTTTTTGTGGAGACAGTGGCAGTATTTTTGATTTTCAATAGAAAATTACCATGCTTGGCAAAATTCAGAATTTAATTATAATTACAGTAGAACAAAATTGAAATTCCCATCTATTAGTAAGACAAGAAAAGTTTATCCTAAGCAATAGGACTGCAGATGATTTCATTTTCTTCGTTAATGTTTTTTCACATACCCAAAATTCTCTAAGGTAATCATTTGGGGAACCAACATTTTTGGTTTATCTGTTAGAATAAAAAGACACAAGAAGACTGGCATACTACGGATTCTTACCCATATCCTCTTTCTGGCAGACATTCTAGTATGTCATAGCAGAGAGAGAGTTGGTCATTTCGTTCACAGTTATAGACGCAATCTAGTGCTACTGCCATCAGTTGGTCCTGATCAGGAATAATTTTTTGCTGCAGCTAGAGGAAATAAAGCATGTTGTACTAAATGTCAACAGATTTATAGTCAATTTTTCCATATCCCAGTACTACTGTCAATAGAATATTAAATAGCACAATTAATCCTAACTACAGAAACAAGTCTGGATTTTTCTTTATAGGTTTGTGAGGTCTTTAATAATTCTAACTGAAATCACATCTTAATTACAGAATCAACTATCAAAGATAATTTGTAACCCGATAAGCTGTGTTATCAGCTGGAAACAAATTTTTCAATTTATGACCCAGTGAATACAGAAAGAAGAAACACTATGAATTAAAAAGGCAATTCACTAAGAACATTTCTAACTCTGAAGCCAAATTCTATGTATTTCAATTACAAATTATATAAAATTCCTTAACTAATATTCAAAGATGTTACAACCTATTACTTTTCAGTACACATTATATATTACTCATTTAACTACAGAGTGCTGACATTCTATTCAAAAGAACTCCACTTGTAATGCAGTAATAAGCAAATCACAGAACACATTCCATATTTCTGATGCAGAAAGATGGCTACTTAGGATCACTTTCTATACAGAACAAAGCATTTCCTAGTGCCAACCACAGATTCACATTATTGGAATATTTTCCAGGATACAAAAATAACCAATTGATGTTTTGTTTTTCTCATCTATAAAGGGTATTAACAATACCTTTCTAAGAGGACTACTGCGAGAATTAAATAAATAAATATAGAATGTTTATATTATTGGCGCCACAGCAACGAAAATGAAGGTTATTTTCTTAGAGCTCTTTTCAACAACAAAACAAATCTAAGATAATTTCTATGATAATAGTCTACTGGTTTTCAATGCTTTAGTAGAAACTCATCAATAAACACAAAAGAGACAGGAAAGTGGTGGAGAGAAGCTACCAAACAAGGCTCAGTAGAAAAAAATCACATCGATGGGACGTAAAAAAGAAACATTCAAAGTTACCAGGAAAACAAAGTTTTCCAAAGCTGCTGAATCAAAGGATTTATACATATTTCTTCAAGGTACAGTTGGCTCTCCATATCTGTGGGCTCCACTACCCTGCATTCAACCTTAGTCCTTAGTTTAATCAAACCTGCAAAGCTCTTTTGCCAGGTAAGGTTACATCTTCATACATTCAGAATTAGAACATGGACATTTTGGGAGGCAATTATTCTACCCACCACATGTGCTGTACTTCAGAATAAAAATAAAGTAATACACATACTTGACTATTCAAAGTCTGGTTAAGATTATCCTCATCCAACACTTGAACAATTCAGATCCTTTGATCATTTTAACTCTGATACTAAAACTTCCTTCTTACTCTTGCTCACCTTGCTTTTAATACTTCTCATACTTTTTCATCGTTATTAATTTATACACTGAATGCTTGTTTATATTTTCTTCATATTTGCTGTTTCCTAAATCTGTTTCTTTTTTCCCCACTCTTTATCATTCCCGCCTGCATCTCACTACTTTCTTTCTGGATATAATTTTCTTGTTCATGAAATACATCCTTGAATCATTCTTTCAGGATGGGTCTGTAAATAATAAATTCTCTCAGTTTTCATTTATCTTTAAAAAGCCTTTTTTACACTCACGTGTGAATGATAGTGTCTCTAAGTAAAATATCCGGGTTAGAAATGCAGTATACTGTGCAGCTTAAAGGTTTGAAGGCACACTACTTAGGCTTAAATCCCTAATGCAGCAGTTAATAAGGAACATATAATGTGAGTAAGCCAATTAACTACTCTGCTTTCTCTGAATCTATAAAATGTGAACAATGATAGCTATATAATCATAAAAACTAAATGAGTCATCTGAAAGGTTTAAAACATAACTACCAAAGAAAAACCATTACATAGCCAGGCACAGTGGCTCATGCCTGTACTCCTAGTGCTTTGGGAGGCTGAGGCGGAAGGACTGCTTGAGGCCAGGAGTTCAAGACCAGCCTGGGCAATGTAGCAAGACACCAATCTGAGAAAAAGGTTTTTTTTTTAAATACTTTAAATTCTGGGGTACATGTGCAGAATACAGGTTTGTTAAATAGGTACACACATGCCATGATGGTTTGCTGCACATATGAACCCATTATCTACATTAGATATTTCTCCTGATGCTATCCCTCCCCTAGTTCACCAGTCCCCGACAGGCCCCAGTATGTGATGTTCCCCTCCCTGTGTCCATGTGCTCTCATTGTTCAACTCCCACTTATGAGTGAGAACATGCAGTATTTGGTTTTCTGTTCTTGTGTTAGTTTGCTGAGAATGATGGTTTCCAGCTTCATCCACGTCCCTGCAAAGGACATGAACTCATCCTTTTTTATGGCTGCACAGTATTCCATGGTGTATACGTGCCACATTTTCTAAAAAGCATCAAATAAATGCTGGCTATCATTAACTATTAGGGGTTAATTTTCCTTAACATTTAACACATACATACTGTTTCATTGTCTTCTGGTATCCATTGTTCTTAAGAAGTCTGCTTTCAGATTTATGGTTTTCCTTTGACTGTAACTTGTTACTTCTAGGCCACTTTTAAGATTCTCTCCATGCCAGTGGTATCCTTAAGTTACATTAAAGTGCCCCTAACTATAGGCTGAACTGTATTTCACTTACCCTCCTCAAGATCTGAATGCACCTTGTAACTTTCACTGATTTTAGGAAATTCCCACGTTGAATACTGCCTGTGTACTGTCATCTCTAGTCTCTCTTCCTAGAATGCTTATTACTCTTACATCAGAACTGCTCTTTCTATCCTCAATGTCTCTTAACCCTGTATATTTTTCATTTCTTCACCTTCACATGTAACAATCCAGAAATTTTTTTAGATTGTCTTCAAGATTTCAATTCTTTCTTAAATTGTAGCCAATATTCTTTTGAATCCATCCATTTAATGTTTTGCTTTTATTATTACAGTTTCAACTCCAGAAGTTCTATGTGCTTCTTTTTCAAATCTTACTTTTCTTTTTTCACATTTTCTCTTTCCTATCTCATGTCTTTATTTCTTTCCTCATATCCTACATATTTAAAATATTCATTTTATAGCCTGCATCTAATCATCTATTATCAGAATGGAAGGGGAGCAAGGTCTGCCACTGAATTTGCTCCAAGTTAAGTTTCGTTTTATGTTTTATAAATCTGGATTGTAAACTCGTCTTCAACAAAGCTTTATCTACAAGAATCTTGTACGATCTGGATTAAAGTGAGTCCTTCAGAGAGGTTATGCTTTTGCGACTACCCAGCAAACTAGGTATCACCAGCCCATGTCCAGTTTTATCACGGGTCACGGAGGAGTAGTAACTGAAATCACAAATTCATGTCAGGGGGGCTTGTTGTTTGACTGCTCAGAAAGAAACTCCCTGCGCCCCACATTCCCTACTCCCCTCAAATCCAGAGTACATGCCCAGAGAGCCACGCCTCTGCTGCCTTCATGTGCCAATGGATAAGCAGTTTTCTACTCTACACTTTTATTGACAGTGCATCCTTCAAAGAGCCCTGGCACTATACAGAAGTCTCACTTCTTTTCTTTTATTTTCTGCATAACAAAGAGTGTTTAATTTTAAACAAATATTGGTATACCAAGTAATAATATGCAGAAAGTTTGTGAATTCTATCGTCTGGTAATTTTGATTAAGAGAAACTAAATGCAGCCCAAATAATTCACAAGTATTCATTATTCTAACCATTAGCAAGAATAAACTACTTTAAAGGCTAGCTGCTGCTTCTCACAGGTTACAAGTAACTAATACTTTTCCATAAAGCTCATGACCTTCAAGAAAGTGTTAGGGCAAAAAAAAAAAAAATTATTTCATTCCTTTTTTTTCTTCAAAGAAGTGGATTTTGTTTTTTTACTAGATCTAAGAAAGAAAAAGTCAACACTGATATATGTGTACATGAGCTAAAAGGCACAGGAAAACAGACAACATATGCTCATTAAATTTCTAAGAATTATGAGGGAAAAAGATAAAATCTTTGGGTAAGTTTTAAGTCTGTACAAAGAAGCTAGATTTGCTACTCTCAAAAAATTAAAAGACCTACTACGATATACAGAAATGATTTAATGCCTTTTAATAGGAACATAACTTGAGCTTTGCCAAAGCTTCATAATCCATGAGGGCATCTAATGCCAGTCCATGGAACAGGTCCTTTCTTCTGAAAGTTTCCATGGATTTCTAGCCAATATCACAAACGTTGTCCAAGATGTCATCCCAGTTCCACTGGAAGTAGGTCTGGAAGACAGTCATCTTCTCACGGGGATTCCCAGTGGCCTTGAACCTTTTCTCCCTCTGTGGGTGGTACTGTTCAATTTCAGTCTGAGCTACAGCACTGGCCGGCTTCCTCCTCCAGTTCTTTTCCTTGGTACCCCTTCTCAGTGGCCTGCTTCTGAGCCTGCAGCAGCTGCTGGCCAACTGACTTGGCCATGGCTGTGGTGACTCTGAAGCTGAGGCAATCACCCCAAATCGGCTCCAAGGTCAGCTGACCAGGTCACTCATGACCAACCAGAAGTCTGATTTCTAACTCAGAATTTTAAAGACTCCACCTTCTATCTGAAGACAAGTATTAAAATTCACTCCTTTACAGGTTTTCACAACCACAATCCCCAACCCAAGTAGCCACTCCCTCCTTCTCATGAGTCTTTCTCTGACTTCCACCTCTCTCTTCACTTTTGGATGGTAGAAATTCCCCTTTTAAAAGTTCAGCTATGCAAGTAAATAGATTTTTTTTTTTTTTGAGGCGGAGTTTCGCTCTTGTTGGCGGGATCTCGGCTCACCGCAACTTCTGCCTCCTGGGTTCAGGCAATTCTCCTGCCTCAGCCTCCTGAGTAGCTGGGATTACAGGCACACGCCACCATGCCCAGCTAATTTTTTGTATTTTTAGTAGAGACGGGGTTTCACCATGTTGACCAGGATGGTCTCGATCTGTTGACCTCGTGATCCACCTGCCTCGGCCTCCCAAAGTGTTGGGATTACAGGCTTGAGCCACCGCACCCGGCCAGATTTTTTTAAATTAATATTTTAATTAGTACTTCTAAATATTTTAGTGGTAAGATTTTTAGAATTCCTAGTCAATGACACTGCCAGCTACAAAAATTTATATTCATTTGTTTTTTGAGTTTTTTAAATATTCTACAGTAAGCATTCAATTAGAAAAGGTCATTTTAAAACTAAAATTGCTCGCTGACATATGTAATCAGCAATGAACTAAAAAGATGGCACCTAATAAAACTATGATAGCTAGTGAACTCTGAACTCCTATTTGTTAAAAGAAGAGTGGACATTTAAAGCAGTTCTTCCCAGTTTTCCAGCAAAATCACTGAATAAATTGTCAAACACATACTCTAGGATGCATCCACTAAATTCTAATCTATTATATCTGGACTGAACATGGAAAACTAAGAAAAAATGCACATGGTTCTGAGGCACAGATATACTCAAAAATTACTAGTTTAGAAGGCGGAGAACAATATGACAAGGCGTAAGATCTTGTTTCCCGGTTACTCCTGTGTAGGATTAGCCCATGCTTCTTCCCAAGTTTCACTTTCCAAGGAGGAATCCAAGCAAAGAGTAATGGCTTAAAATCGGAAATGAGTGCTTGAAGATATTTTTAAAAAGAGGAAGTTTTGAAGCACATGTGGTGCTTCAAAAGACAAATTTGGCAGCTAAGTGTAGTGGTAGCACTGGGATAAATTTCAAGATCCATTTCTTTAAAATTATGACTCTGGTCAGCTTCATTATCATTCCCAAGTATTCACTCCTCTCTTCCCTTGAGGAAAGAGGGGATAGGGGATGCCCCATGAACATCAAGCTTGCCCACAAGACTTTCTTTGAACTGTGAAATGTAAAGAAGTAACCCAAGCCACTTTTAGACTAAAGTTGTGAGAGCCACTGTGTGGTTCTACTTTGTTCTTTTTCCTGTGCCACAAGACAGAAAAGAAGACTGTTCTTTCTGCCTGAGTCCCCAAATGAATAAGACATGGAACACACTGGAAGCCAACCACAGCTGACATGACTCTTGTGAGAAATAAATGTTCACAGTCGTAAGCTACTAAGATATTTATTTAGTCTACCCTGTCTGACACAGAATTACTGCACTTATTATTACATTACTAAAAGTACTTTGTGTGTGATTCCTGGCAGCTCTGGGGTGCATTCTTTTTGTAAATAAGTAAAATACAAACAAGGCTCCCAGCACAATTTTAATAAAGCAAACAAATGTAATCAAGTAATATAAAGCATCATAATAAAATCCAGTGTGAAATTTGTGAGATTCAAAATAGAGGTCACTGTGTCAAACCCTGGCAAATGGAGCTGGGAAGAGCCATGAAGGGAGGCCTCTCACACACAATTTGTGTAACAGGAATTACCACAAAAAAGTTTTCCAAACTACAGTTGACTACATGAATCACAAAAGGACAGCTAATTACTTCTACATGAACACTTGCCTATTTCGAAAACTCTCTCAAACCCAATCCAAAACTACATGAGCCTAACCATGACTCCAAGATTGCAAAGCCCTATCTTACTACCACGGACGCTTGCCTATCAGCATTCACCAGCTCTTATAAGACCCTGCCAGCACCAATCAGACTTCTTTCAAAACAACTTGCACAACCTCCTCTTTCTCCAGTAAACCCTAACCTATTCCTTTGTTCTCCAGACATACTGGAAGCCACTCTGGTGTGTATATATGTCTTGAATTGCAGTCCTACTTCTCAAATCCTGTTTCCAAATAAAGTATTTTCACTTAGAGATTTGTCTTGCTATATTTTTATATTGACACTAGTTTCAATCATTCATTTATTTATTCAGTTGCCCGGCCAAAATTTGCTGACATTTTCTCTCTACTAGACACCATGCAATTCCCTGGTAATAAGGAAACAAATAAGATCTAGAAGATATATACAGAAAGCAAAGGGAGAGAGAGCCAAACACATAAACAAATAAATACAGCATAGTATGATAAGAGCTATAATAGAGACAGAGTGTGAAGACAGAGAAATCACAGAAGGTTTCATAGCAGAGAGAATCTCAGCAGGACCTTGAAGGATAGGCAGGTATTTGTTAAGTGAAGGAAAGGGGATGACTATTCCAAACAAAGGAAATAGTCCATAACACAGGAGGGTCATGAGTGAACCAGCCAGGGGAGGAGTTAAGAAGTTCCATGTGGCCGGGCACAGTGGCTCATGCCTGTAATCCCAGCACTTTGTGAGGCCGAAGCGAGCAGATCATGAGGTCAGGATTTCAAGACCAGCCTGACCAACATGGTAAAACCCCACCTCTACTAAAGGTACAAAAATTAGCCAGGCGTGGTGGGGTGCACCTGTAATCCCAGTTACTCAGGAGGCTGAGGCAGGAAAATCACTTGAACCCGGGAGGTGGAGGTTGCAGTGAGCCGAGATCACACCACTACACTCCAGCCTGGGTAACAGAGGGAGACTCTATCTCAAAAAAAAAAAGGAAAAAAAGAAAAAAAAAAAGTTCTATGTGGGTATCCTAGTGTATGTATGGAGTGAAATAAAGCTAAAGAGCCAGACAGGAAGCAGAAAGCAAAGAACCTTCCAAGCCACTCTAGAGAGCCCAACATTTACCTGTCAGCAATGGTCAGGCACTGAAAACTTTCCACAGATCATGACATGATCACATGTATGTTGCAGGAAGACAACACAGAGAAACACAGAAGTTGGGTTGGAAAGGGAGAGCCCAACAACATCACTGTTCTCTGCTTTGATATTCACATATTTCAATAAAGGCAAATGGCTCTATGTTTTATTCAAAAGGCACATGTTAAATTGCCAAGTAAAAACAACAAAAAGCTGACTATATACAAAGGATTTACAGAAGCATAACACACAAGATTACTGGAAAGAATTTAAAGTCACTTCTTTCTTCCTCATAAAACATTCATATTCAATCCATCTTGCTTCTCACAAAGTATTCTGCTGCCATAAGCAACCCACCCTGACCTCACCACCCCAAACTTAAAATCCAATTACTAAGAGCAAACTGCTTATGAGAAGATAGAAAATTTTAAATAGCCAATGAACTGATATATTTCTGACAGATCACCCTTTTAGAAACCAAAACATATCTAAGATTAACTAAGCAATGTTTTCCTTTCTATCTTGATTATACTGGTCCATGACAATGTATCTTACCAGACATTACTAATAATGGCTGGTGCAAGGAAATAGCCTCAACCAGAATTTATAATTGGGAGGATCCCTAAATGGCTTCTGCTTGAACCCCAATCTTATGTTCTGAACCTCAGTACAAGGTCAGCGCCTTCCACGGCTCTGCCAACCTGCTGTGTACCCTCCCCTCCAATGGAAAGGAAGATACTATCTCTGGAAACTGCATATCTGACCTACGACTAAATTTTTAGGTTTCTTATATTGCCAAAGTATACCGCGCTTAACAAAATGACTGTACCACCAGAAAATACAAATATCTGTACCCTTAGAAATACAAAGCTATACATATAGTAGCTGTAAGCAAATATAAGAATTATTCAGAATAATTACAAGATGTTTTATGAGAACTTAAGGATTTGCATAAATACTGTGATGGTCCTCGAGGGCAGAAACTTTCCCTTTTCCTGTTTGTGACAGGAAAAAGTGTAGTGGTTAAGGACATAGTCGTGGAATTAGAATACTATGTTTAAATCCTGGCTTCTCTACTTACCGCATAACCCTGGGCAATTACCCTCCTCACTTTATATCATAATTTTCATTTCTTGTAATATTAAAATAATAAAAGTATCTATGCCATAGGATTGTTATAAAGATTAAATGAGTTAACACTGGGAAAGTCATGTACGGAAGAATTCAGTACTTGCCAACTATTAGTCTTCTTAGTACTGCCAGCTTCTCCAATATAGTAGATAGCAAACAAACTTTGAAATGAAATCAATCAAAATAAACGTAACTTTATAAACTTTCAAAAAATTTGGACCATGCTGTTAAAACTTTTTAAACAATAAAATGACAATCACTTGTTTTTCTGTTTAAAAGGAAATTATCTGCAAAGCCAACTATAAAAATTATATAAATAAAATCTAATACTCTAGGGGAAAAAGTGCACAGAATTTTAAGAAGTTAGTTTCTACTTACATCTGGTTTGGAATGCTGAAAAATCTTCAGGGGAAATTTTAAGTCCCCTTTAGCTAAAGTTACTAAATATTCTTTTAATAGCTCATTGGCCACACCAGGCGACTGTTTCTCACAACGATGAAGAAAGGGAACCATCCACTGATAGGCACTTGTGACATATTTGTCCTCAGAACACTGAAAGTACAATCAAGCAAAACAAACAAACAAGAATGAAGTTAAACTAAATGCCTTCTTATATCAGACAGCAAGTTCTAAACCTTACAGGTCCTCAGACAGATGTTAAACAATGCAAACCCAACACTCTGAAACACACCATCCAGTTCACCACTCACATGTGAATTGACAGGTAGCAGGAAAATGAACCACCTACTACTGGAGCTGGCAGAGCTGACAGCAACAATATCACTGTGGCTCATCTATTCACATCGTAAGCAATGTGGGGTCCCAAGGAGCCTAAGCTCAGCTCTAGAAAACCAACAACTCAGCCATGAGGTCTTCCAGGGCAAAGAGAGGGTATACCCAGAGACAGAGAGAGAGAGAGAGAGAAAGAGAGAGACAAAGAGAGAGACAAAGAGAGAGACAGAGAGAGAGAGAGACAGAGAGAGAGAGAGACAAAGAGAGACAGAGAGAGAGACAGAGACAGAGAGAGAAAGAGAGAGAGAGAAAGAGAGAGAGAAAGAGAGAGAGAGAGACAGAGAGAGAGAGACAGAAAGAGAGAGAGAGAAAGAGAAAGAGAGAGACAGAGAGAGAGAGAGACAGAGAGAGAAAAAGAGAGAGAGAGAAAGAGAGAGAGAGAGAGAGAGGCAGACAGTATAAAAAGAGGCAGAGACAGACAAAGAAAGAGTCCTTAGACCAACAAAGAGTGAACAAAGAGTGAAACAAAAAAGTAGAAAGACAGAGATAGACAAGTAAGCACAGGTTCTAAAAAAGGGCCCACTAGAAAACAGGGCCTCATCTATAAAAGTCAAGAATCTCTCCCTTCTTTTTATTCTTCCTCTTTGTTTTATTTTGCCCCTTTACAAAATTCCAAATGACAGAGATAGTTTTACCCATTATCCCTAAAATTACACAGTTGTTTCTCTTAATTACACCCCAAGAGATACATCTAAAACTCTTAAAAGGAGTTAATATACAACACAAATTAATTAAGTAGATTATTAGGCAAAGAAACTAATGAGATAAAGGGAAGTTAAGGACAGAGAGAGAGACAGAAGGAAGATAAATATAAGACAGTGGAAAATGTGGAAGGGAAGGAGAGAAAAACAGTCCAGGGAGGAAAAGAGCCCATCACGCAGTTGTGACTCTGCCCCTTCATCTGGCCCATTTCAGCTAGGCTGCCAACAAGCAAAAGACTAGAAAGAGCACTGGCAGCTACCACCTCCACAGCAGCATTTTCTTGCCTCTTGACTCAGTGGCTGGAGTAGAAATAAGGTCCCAACCTCGGGGATAAAGCACAGAACGATCTAAGAATCACTGGGAAAATTCTCTTAAACACACTCACCCTGAAGTCAAGAAGTTTTCTTCATACAACCACCCAGTCCTCTTAACCCCAACACTTGTTTCCCAGTCCTTGAAATATATTAACTGGGAATTTTAACAAAGTGAAAGGTTAGAAAGAGGATTACTAGAATCACTAGTTTAGAAATATGCCTAACTGGAAGGGGGAAAAAAGTTACACGAATGGGTCTGAGTAATGGGCAAGCAAGATATAAACACAACCAAAATAGTTTTATGTGTGTTTAGTAAGTTATCCATAGCATTTTATTGTGGAAAAGAGTCAAAAAACCATCTTTTCTTTATTTACTGACTCCTCAGGTCTGCAGAACATTTCATCTTTGCTTTGAGACAATATGAGTCAAAGTGCATAGAAAATGCTTTAAAATGTTTAAAAAGGAAGTTAGAATAAAACCTACACTACTCATCAGTAATCTTAGTTTTTCAATGTCTTTCATCTGCTGGAGTTCTTTCAGGGTTAGAGTTAAGTCACACCCAGCTTCATAAACCAGTGTTTCCAGAGTAACCAAATTATCACAGATCCCCAGCAAACCAGGAATATTCCGCTCCATTCCAAGTCGAATAAGTGACAATGCACAGTCCACCTAAAATTGAAAAGCAACAGTAAGTTCCTGAGTATTATATACTTCTCATCTATTCTAATGTAGAAGTCTCCAGGACAGAAACTAATTCTTACAATCATTTTGTATAAAACTACATTTCCAGTAACATGGATTTTGTTATTTACTGCAAAAATATTAGAGTCCTTTATCAAATATATCAGCATCAAACTGTTTCCAAGGAATGAAACAATCAGCAAGAAATACGGAACATAAAGGTAAGCGAAAGACAATCAATCTATTATAAATTTGTGGAGCATTACAGTTTACAGTGCAGCTTTACATATTTCTCTTTTTAATTCTCACATGAACATATCAAGTAGAGAAAAAACACATACCTACTAATGATAATGCCAAATTAATCTTATTTTTACTATTACCACTCTGCTTCCAAATGAATGAATGTTTTGAAAATTTTACTTTCACGTTCCTGTTTGGTATCCATCCTTTCACACTGCCTCGCATATGAAAGTCATTCAATAAATATTTGCTGAATAATTATGATACAAACACTTTCTTAGTCTCAATTCAAATATTTAGCCTTCATCAGACAAAAACACAGAATGATATTCCTGAAGATGCTCAAGAAAGAGCCATTTGACCCCTATTTCTTGGTCAAGTTTATGAACTGATATGTTCTCTGACTGATGGAGAAATAATCTAAAGTAGACTAAAGCCATCATCTCTCACACTACTTCTTACTATCCTATTCCTGGACAATTATTTATGAGGGCCTACTATGAGCTAAGCTCCATTCACTATTTGTGTTAGGAATACAAAACTGAGTAAGATGAGGTCTCTTCCTTCAAAGATCTCTCAGCCTTGTAGGAAAAAACAACCACAATGACCGAAGCAGAGTGTGGTAAGCACTGCGTATGATGGGGATCCCACAGAAGAGAGCACTTAGCCAGCCTGAGAGGGTCCCAGAAGAGGGAACACTTAGCATGGACTTTAAAGAATCAAGGGCTATTCGTCAGGTGAGGAAGGAAGATTATGAGAAGGAGAGCAGCATGGAATACAGAGATGCATAGAGAGTTGTGTAAGTACAATTACACGTGACTGAAAAGGTGTGAAGGGAAGCAATGAGAAAGACGGCTAGAGAGCAGCAGCGACAGGCGAGTCGTGAACGTTGTTTGTCAAGCTAAGGAACATGCCGTTGATCAGGAAGGCAGAAGATTTTTGAGTGAGACATGTCTAATTTGGAAAGAACACTAAGTATTTACTGACTGATGAATGAAATGTATATGATGAACTGGAAACAGACTGAAGATAGACAGGACTGGTCAGAAGAATTACAGTTACCAGTATTAGAAGAATTATGACAGAAATACATTGATTCCTCATTCATTCACTGATCAGTTCACACATTCATTCACAGAGTAAATATTTGTTGCATAATTCTAATGTACTGGGCAAAAACAATAAGGAGCTAAACTATGACAGCATTCCTCAAGGCATACAGGAGAAAGAACATAACAGATAATTAAGGAGACAGAATTTGTGAAATTTGGTCAGAAAAGATGAGGAATGTGAGTAAAGAGGAGTCTAGAACAATTTCTCATCTAATCCACCAGAGGGGTGTGTGTGTGTGTGTGTGTGTGTGTGTATGTGTGTGTGTGTGTGTGTTAGAGGCAAGGTCTTCCTATATTGCCCAGGTTGGAGTGTAGTGGGCCATTAACAGGGGCAGTCATAGCACATTACATGTAGCCTTGAACTCCTGGGTTCTAGTGATCTTCCCACCTCAGCAACAGAGTAGGTGGAACTAAAGGCGCGTGCCACCATGCCTGGTTTTTAATTCTTTATTGACCATGTTGCTTCTGAGGTGCCTAGGAGACATCTTGATGCAGATGCTCAACAGTAGGTCCAAGAAGAAGAAAACAAAATCTATGCCAAAGTACATGTTCTTGGCTGACAATGATATTTGAGAATTGTCAGCACACATATCCTATCTGGGGAGAAGGACCTAAATGGTTCACAATTGCAGACTCTCCTCTAGTAATAACACTGGCACACTGAGCAACAGCAATAGTAAAGGAACAGGCCAAAGAATATGAGCTCAAGGAGGAGACTACAATAAATGGCTAAGACAATGACAAGAAACAACTTAAATAACATCACAGAAGCTAAAGAATCACAAGAAAGAAGCAGTGAATGGTGTCAAAAAACAATGATGCTAAGCAACAAATGCAGGGAACGGGACCTTAAGAGGTAGACTGAGGTGGACTGTCAGCCTTACTGAGTGCAGCCTCCAGGTGGTGGGAGTCGCCAGGCTCTGGAGAAATGAGGAGTAAACAGAGAGTAGAGTGGCTATTTCTGAGCTGAACTGTGATAGAAATAAAAAGCTTAAAAAAAAAAAAAAAGCAGTAGCAGCAGCCAAGAAGAACATGGCTCTAATTTTTTTATTTACAAAATACAAGGGATGTAAATTTTATGCCCACAAAAACGGGAAGGGCAGAGAGAATAGACACAGTAAAGAAGGAGAGGTTAAAGATACAAGCCAGAGAAAAAGACGACTGAGAAAGCCACCCTAAGCAGGTGGGACTGTGGAATCTAGAGTGAGGTAAGGAAAGAAAATGGCTCTGATCAAAAGAGGAGTGCCCTCTTTCTCCGGAAGAGCTGGAAGGAGTAAGTGCAAATGGAAGGGAGTTCTGAAGTTTTCAAATAAAATCCAAAGCCAAATCATGTTCTGAGAATGAAGAGGGAAGTGGTGGAGTATGAGGAATGGAGGAGAAGGGGAAGAGGGCTCAGCAAAGTAACACCACAATAAAGGTTCACTCAGAGCCCTTCAAAGACCTTCGGACAGACAAGTGAAGATGAAGTGAAAAAAGAAGAAATGCATTGTCAGTTGGAAAGAGTGGTGCAAATAAATACAAGAGGGGGACAGTAGAGGAGGTGTCACGTGAGGCAAACCACGGGGGCTCTCGCAGTACTTCAACAGATACAGGTTTTTTTTAGCTTCCTTCCTAGTAATAAAAACAAAGTTCAGTGTGAAAGAATATATCTACCTTTATAGCAAGTTTTGAAGAAAAAAAAACTCTATCTCAAATGAATTCTCAGAAAGCATTCAGGAAATGATGCATAGCACCAACTTCGTGCAAGTGACAGTGCAAGCATATTAAAAATATAATACATCAGCAATTGGTAATATACTCACCAATTTTGTGATCTAACCTAGTATTTTTAATAACAACTTCGAATCTGTTGCCTTCCCAAATACTTACTGAAGTATAAATGTTTTAAAATCAAATTACTGACACTTTAAGTGAAAGCAGGCTCTAATGCAACTTACAGAATTACATCATATACCCTAAGCCCTCACCAGATAAAATTCACCACAATAAACATTTTCCTAAATCAACAAACAAGTTTTGCTGAAAGCACTAAGGAAAAAGAAGTCCCACATCAATTAAATCTCTAAAAATGAAAAAGATAAAACTATGTCAACCATCACTGATCACAATATAGCCACATGAAACATCAATACCTAACATGAAGCAAACAAAACATCTCTAAGTGTTTTAAAATAATGAAAGAATGAGAGAAAGAATACAAGTTAACTAAAGTACTCCAAAATCACCTTCCTTTCTTTATAATTATCCCTAATTACTCGAAAAGAGAATTCAAGATGTCTAGGCATTATTGCTAGATTATTTACAAATTTAAGTTTCATAAAGCTCTGCAGGTTTTTCCTTTCATAGACTTTATTTTTTAGAGCAGTTTCAGGTTTGCCACAAAATTGAGGAAAAAGTACAATTTTCATACACCTCCTGCCCCACCCCTCAACCACAAAACCTCTCCCACTATCGACATCTCCCACCAGAGTCCATGAACCTGCCCTGACACGTCATCATCACCCAAAGTCCACAGTTTACATTCAGGTTCACTTTTAGTGCTGTACATGCCATGGGTTTTGACAACTGCATAATGACACATATTCACCATTACGGTATCTCATAAAAAGTAGGTTCATGCCCTAAAAATCCTTTGTGCTCTGACTGTTCATTCCTCCATCTCCCTTAGCCCCTTTTCACTAACTCCATAGTGGTGGCTTTCCCAGAAAGTCATATGGCTGGAATCATACAATGTGCAGCCTTTTCAGATAAGCTTCCTTCACTAAGTAATAGGCGTTTCTGATTCCTCCATGTCTTCCATGGTCTGATAGTTCATTTCTTTTCAGAGCTGAGCAAATATTCCATTGTGGATGTACCACAGTTAATCTGTTCACCTACTAAAGAACATCTTGGTTCTTCAATACTAACAAATGTATTGTTCAAATGCAGGATGTTACTAATAACTTGGGTGCGGGGAGCAATGTGGGGAAAGGGGACTCATGGGAACTCTCTATACTTTCTACTCAATTTTTCTGCAAACCTGAAATTCCTCTAAAATATAAAGTCTATAAATAAATAAATAACAAAATAGTTAATTGTTTAAAAAAAAGCATATTTTGCATTCCATTGTGGCACTTTTTCTGTTACTAATTTTTTTTAAAACTGAATAATGTTTGAAATTTCGGTTATAAAATATTTAAACACCAAAAATTGAGGAATCATTACTGATCTTTTAAAATTCATGGTACTGGTTACCTAGCACTATTTATTGACATGAGAAATATCTGAATTCACATTCCTAGCTCAACTGACAAACGAGTTTTTATCACGTATATATAAATACACACACAAACATAGACACGCTTTTGCCCTTATTCTTAAAGAGCTTTATCTAGAAGTTCAACTAAGAAACTACAAAGTGCTCAAACAAAACTTGTCTAACAAAATCACTTTTCTTGTTAGTCTAACAGTAAAATACATATATATATATATATGTGCCAAACTCCTGTACATCATACGGTACCACTGGAGTCTTAAAAAATGTCCAGGTGCATGTTACAACAACCTACATGTAGTTGATCATTTTTATACAGATTCTATTAAAAAGATTACACAGGGACTCAGATTTTGTCTGGCTCTGCCGCTGTGTCCCTGTTCAAGACATTCACTTGCCTTTCTGTGAATAAATAAATAGTTTATCTATTTATAAAAAGCAGGATTAAACTAATTGAACTAGCTTATTTCCAAAGATTCATTTCACTGTATTATCTTAAGATTCTACACATTTTCAAAAGTGCATCTTCATAGACTTAGGAAGTCAGTCACAAATGTTCTTGGCCGTCACCCAACGAGTTTAGTCTAGAATATTCCCATCAGCTCAGCAAATAATTGATCTTCAATGCTATGAATATTATAAACAGGAATTAGGTTAAGCAGAAATTCAATAAGTCTATCACATGGAAACACAAGGGCCATGCTAGATATACTAAGCAGAAATTTATTTTATTTAAAAAAAATTTTTTTAAACCTATCATTGACTTGAAGCTCAACTAAGTAGAAATTTAAACAAGGGGGTATATATTATCTCCCATGGTACTGCTGCTCACCAGACCTTTCCTGTCAAATCAGAGGCTGATCATAGGACAGGCAGTCCAAAGTCAAGACTGAATGTGGAAGAAAGAAATCACCATCTGCTGGCTAGAACCCACCCCATGAGAAAACCAAGGTACGGAAAAGGGAGGCAATAGGTCCAAGTCACAAAGCCTGTTAGCTGAAGAGGCAAGATTAGTATTCAGACACCCTCAGGTTCAGTATAATCTTTGTCTCTATTTTCCAGATCCTTCTCTGATGCAGTTGTTAGGCATCTCTGTAAAGGTGTCTAAGAACTGAGAGTAATTAAGCATGGACTTCAGGAAAACATTAGAAACAACTTCAAACAGGGTTCCTGAAATCAACTGCATTACTGCAATACAACAGCAGATTAACCAAGCATTTGTACATAGACACAATCTTTTAAACTATATGGTGTTAAGCCTACGAAAAATATATAGAAAACAAGGGACAGTATGTACTGTATCTTGCAACTTAGGTTTTAACGTTTCTTGTATCCATCTGCTCTGTAAAAATCAAAAACAAAAGCCACAAAACCTTCTAATGCACAGGATAACAAAAGAAATACATATTCAATTCATCTCTTGCAACTTATGTACATGATTCCTGGCACTGCTGTCAGCCCACACTCCATGTACCGAATCCTAAGGAACCAAGGCAGTTCCACCGGCATTACTGAGCAGCAGCGCCATTTCCCTCACCTGCAGGGAATAATGCTCTATTTCCTCTGCTCTGGTCTGATACCAGTCCATAACCTTCTCCACCGTAAGCTGTGTCGTCCTGAACCTTAGTAACTCGGGCTGTGCAGCATATAAGAATTCGCTTTCATCTTGGAGACTCGGCTCAACAACCATTCTGTGAAGCACAGAAGGACCAATTAATAACTGACTAGAACGTTGGAAAAACATGCAATTTTGTGAGAGAATGACAGGTACAGAAGTGGGGTGAGAGTAGGTTACAGAGACAGGGAGCATCCATGTATCTGGTTTGTGTGCGTATCTTAGCACATGCACATGCATCCTCACAAGATAAATGAGACATTTTTTGGATGCTTAATTAATTTTCCCCCTGGTTTTCCCAATTTAAAAAATCAGAAGGCATAATACATCAAAATAACTATGCCACAAATCAATCAAATAAGTATTAACAAAATCAAAATCACCGAGGGAAGCTTTTACAAAATATACACAGCTGCGTGCCTACCACAGGCCCACTCAATCAAAATCACCTGTGCTGGCCAGCCAGGCCTCGTTTAGGAAAATACCCGCTGTGATTCCAACTTGTTTGAATTAAGGAATCTTGTTTGCCATGTTCATAAAAATAAGATGAAACACACCTTATTTATGCTGATCTTATACCTCTGCTAGGTACCAGCAATGTAGTGCCATACTGACATTGCAAAGAGCAGGACTACTTAATTCCTTATCAAGTGTGAAAAAAGGAAACCACATTTTGGAGGAACATACATGGAGCTAACCTCGTGGGGATCACAGATTATGAGGAGTTTTTAATGAGAATAATGATGGCCAATTGCCTTCCATGGTTGGACAAAAAAAAAAAAATAGAAACTTAAGAAATCTCAGATGGGCATATGTAAAAATGCTGTGCTCCATTAGGGGCAGTCATTCACCTAAAGCAAGCTGGTAGTACATGACTGGCGCCACAATGGTTCTTCTTGTAAGGCAATGAGCTTTGGAGTCAGAATAGAATCAGACGTACAATTCCATCATTGAAAGCTGTGACACCTGCAAATTACTTAACTAAAACTAGACTAAGATCTCCTTTATTCCACCTACTCCTTTTATTTATTTCATTTAAATAGGAAAAACACTATACAAGAATGTTGTGAAAATTCCAAATAACAGAGCACTGCCTGGCACAAAGGAGGTGCTTAATTTTCTTTACTGTTATTCTTATTAAAATTATTAGCAGAAACACAGCCTGTAAAGATCTGGGCATTTTATCCACATGCCTTAGAAAACCTACTTTGCTTATACCTTGCACTACAGTAAGACCTCCCTATATGTGGAATGGTCCTTCACTTAACTAGTCTTCCAGTGTGGTTAACATTCTCCCAGGGATTTTCCCCATCCCTGCCACATGAAGCACATCACTCCTCCTAGGAGGCATCTCTTACATCTGCCCTATTTTTGCAAGGAAAAGGAGTCAACAGTGACATTGAGTTCCTCTGATACTTCTTTCAGTTCTGCCTATTTATTCTCTGCTCAGCATCCTTTGATAGATCTGTCCGCTCTGCTTCTAGAAATGCACTTGAGCCCTCGTCAGCCTTTTGTCACACTATGATGCATTCCTCTCACTGGCCGTCCCTTCACAGTCACCTTTGCTACAGCATCCTCCTTTCTCCAAGCATGAGTACCTGCAACGCCACAGGGCTGTAGCCCAGCTCTCTTCCTGCCTTCCACTCTCCCCAGTCTCCCCTTCAACTCTACCCTATGAATTACCACAGACATTACAATAGCAACAGTGCATTTTATAAACCTTTAGATGTTTAACTTCGTATCTGACTAATGATTTTTGCTGATACAGAAATCTATAGCAAAAAAATATTCTCCAAAAGTTTCAAAGGATTGCTCCATTGTTTTCTACTTTCTAGTGACTTTGCTGAGGCGTCTGAGGTCATTCTGAGTTCTAGTTTCTTTTATGTAACATATCTTTCTCTTCAGAAGACTGTATCCCTAATATTCTGGGAGGTCATGTGGTATGCTGTAATGTAACAGGCATTTCTATCTGAGGATACATAATCCTCAATTCAAAGTAACAGGCTTGAATTATTTCTTATAATTTCCTCTCCTCTATTATCCATGACATCTCTTTCATCTATAACTTGAATATTAGACTTGTTTTTTAAATACCTGCTCTCTTATTTTCTAGCTCTGTATTTTGAACCTAACTTCTAGGAAGATTTCTTGCTTTTTATCTTCCAACTCTTCTGATTTTTATATACCAACTATCATATTTTTACTGTCCTAAAGTTCTCTTAATTGTTTCTATTTTATACAATGCTATTGATATCTCACAAATTCAGTATCTTCTCTTATCTCTAGGTAATAGCAATGATAATTTTTGAAGTTTTCTTCTCTGTGTATGGTATCGCTTTCTTTCAGTTCCATTTTCTGTGTTTTGCCTTTCTTGTTCATTTGCTCTGCCTGCTGGAGTCTAACCTCAGATATCCAGGAAGCTCTGCAGGGGTGACAGCACCTGTTCATTTGTTGGCTTCACTATGCCCTGAGATGCACCAACCTTTGAGGACCACATCTCAGTATCGACAAGGCTCTTTTCAGAGGTTACTCATTTCTTCAGAAAAGAATCCTCTAGACTTTTACTTGGGGAATATGCCTGCATCTAGGAGCAGGGAGTGGGAAGGAAACCAGAGTTTGGACATTCAGATCATACATTTTCTAAATGCCCAAATTTTCAAGCTAATTACTCACTTCATCCTATGCTGTGCCTAATATCCAGCAATCTGAAAGTTTTCTAGCTCAATTTAGAGATCCTCTGCCTCAATGCATGAGTTTAAAAAAAAAAAAAAACTCATCTCACATGAAAAAAAAGAAAACAAAAAGGAAGAAGAGACAGTGAGGGAGTATTTGCCAGACTTTGAGGCGTGGGAATAAAGAGATTCCAACGTTTCTCATACGAATTATCAGTCCCACCCCCACTTCTGCAGTACTGGATGCCAACACATTCTGAGGCTTCCAAAAGTTAAATCTGACAAGAATCAAAATTAACACTGACCAAGAACAATTGCATACATGCCATACATGCATACATGCCATAATTACGACTGTAACAAATACGTTAATATCCCTATATGTGAAAGACTGAAAGGGAATAACAAAATGAAAACAGTTGTTGTAATAAGCAACATTTTTTAACCTAATTCCTTGGTAGCATTTAATATTTCTATTACAAAATTTTAATGTAACTGAGTCAAAGGAGTTTTTTTTAAAACTTCACTCAAGCTTTCTAAATCAGAGTGTCATCAAGTAAGGTATCATTGGTCAGACACGACTTTCACAGGGCTGGCATTCACCCATCCCACAAAGAAACAAAGATGCCTCCTGCAGGCTCATACTGACCTGCACGCCAGCTCCTCGCACCAATCTTTAGCTCGGTGTTTATGTTCATGCCATGGAATGATCATCAGGGAGTCACCGTTAAAACTTAAAAAAAAAAAAACATTTAAAACACACATTACGTCAATGACTTAGCCACATAAGGAGTATGATGCAAATAGCATCTCTATAGCATTACTCTCTAAGATTTCTCCTTAAAGTATTTTAAGTGGTAGAGGAGACATATTATATATATTATGTAAATGGGAAATACAATGGCTCCAAAAGAAAAATTACAAACAAAAAATTTGGCAAGTAATTAAAGGATGGTATGGGTAAGTTTTCACTCACATAGTCTAAGACACTTATCAAGAGCCTGCATTGTATGTTTATGTATAAAACCAACATAAAAGGTGTCCTGCCCCAACAGCTTACCATCCAGAGCAGTGCTGTTCAACAGAACTTCCTGTGATCATAGAAGTGTTTTGAAACTGTGCCATCCAATACAGTAACCACCAGTTATACGTACATGCTCACTAGTTATAAGTACTTAAAATATGGCTACTGACATTAGAAAAGTGATTTTTAATTTAATTTTAATTAAGTTAAATATAAATAGCCACATGTGGGCCGTAGCTACCATATTAGGTGGCAATAGCAAGAGTAGAGAAATGATTCTGCAGGTTGAAAAGTTTCACTGAAAAACCGCAGAAAGAAAATCTAGGCCTCGTATGGTAGCTCACACCTGTAATTCCAACACTTGAGGAAGCTGAGGAAAGAGGACTGCTTGAGCCCAGGAGTTCAAGGCCAGCCTAGGCAACATAGTGAGACCTCCGCTCTACAAAAATTTTTAAAATCAGCCAGGTATGGTGGTGGCGCGCCTGTAGTACCAGTGTCCCAACCACTCAGAAAGCTGATGTAGGAGAATCACTTGAGCCACTGCAGTAAGCCATGATCACGAAAGAAATCTAAAGGAGGCAAAGATAAGGCCTGAATGAGTATAATTAAGAATAACAGGAAGGTAAACACACTATGCTAATAGAGAAAAGCAATGTTCAACAAATCAGGAGACCTGAGAAACAGAAACAAATCTGTCTCTTCACAAGCTAGGCACTTTCTGCACGCAATTCTCTAAACTGAAGGGCTTCAAACATTCCTTCCAAAGACCCTTTTAGCTTTAACATCCATGAATCCATGAAAACAACTAAATCATTCTGAATTAAGAATACAGACAAAAATTGTTAAACTTCAATTGCCTTGCTTAGTTCAATAAAACATTTTCTCCAATATTTCTGGGTATCAATAGTAGCATTTTCCTTAAATTTATCATAGCCCCAGAAAAAGGATTGTACTTTCTTATATTATTAGGTTATACAACATGCTTTGCACAAGAAACACTTCATAAACGTTTGAAAATTATGTCAGTGAAGAGATTGGTCTTCATGTAAAAAGTAATAAGAAACCACTGGTGGGTTTTAAAGCAGAAGAGGGAAGCTAATGAGGTCTGAAAAGGGGCAGGGATGATTCATCAATCAATGGCATCACCCTTGCAGTTATTACTATTGGGGTAAATTATCCGAAGTCAAGGTTCCCCATTAAATATAAAAAATAAGAAGTTTATTATATTGTACATCTAAAACACAGATTTTCAGCTAGCATATAATATTTTAGCAAACCATGTACTAGGGATATGTTTTCAAAGGTGCATGAGTCCATAATCTTTAATTTCTGAATTACGCAAATGATGACTTAGAAGGATGTCACAAACATACTATTTCATTTCCCACCAAATAAAAAACTATTTTATTTGCTTCCATGTCAATAAGTAATATTTTATCACAGATCACTAAAAAGTAAAAAAGAAAACATCTACATAATGATTATGATGATAATATTCACTCTTCAAATGTAAGAATAAATTATAGCAATGGATTGAGGAATAAGGAGAAAATAAATAAACCCGGCAAGCTATTATGATCTTTCTAATTAAAGCAGACACGGTTCCTTAAGCTACATAAAATGTTTTCTAAAAGAACTTTAGAAAAATGTATCACAAGTTGAGATTTGTGTTTTCTATTCGAAGTATCTGTTAGATACAACAGTTATTAGGAATCTTCAGCAAAATAATACTTATTTGGTATTTTGAGACTAGTAAGTTGTAAATGGTATCTTTAGTGAACAGAAATAACAGATATAGATAGATAGATAGATAGATAGACAGACAGACAGACAGACAGACAGACAGACAGACAGACAGACAGATAGATAGATAGATAGATAGATAGATAGATAGATAGATAGATAGATAAATTTTAAACAAAACACATATTACAAGCAATTTCTACTCAGAGTTCCACTCCGAAAGGTAGGACTAAAGAGTCCTGAGTTAATAAAGTATTTTTTCTGCCCTTTCAAGGTACAGCACAACAAGCCTGTTTCTAAATTTGCTGATCACCACTGATATGATGATGAGGAGGACAATAATAGTATTACTATTACTACTCCTACTACTGCCATATCAGCAATGATCAGTGGCAACAATAATCCTTAGCACTTACTGATCTCTTACTATAGATTAGATACAATACAATGCTGTTAACATAAAATGTCTCAATTTAGTCCTTTCAATCTAATGTAGTAGGTATTATCTTCCTCATATTATAATGAGAAAACTAAAGCATTACTTAACTGTCCATTCTAACAAAGCTAATAAACTGACAAAGCCAGGATTTGAACACAATCAGATAGAATCCAGAGCTTACACTTCTAGCTAGCGTACTAAACTGCCTGTAGAAAGGACATAGGGACTATAGTCTAGTCCCTAAACACTTTTCTACCATTCTCCCTCCATGCAAAAGGAGCCACCTGTCAGATCTGTACACAGAGGTAGAGGGCAATTTTTTTTTTTTTGAGATGGGAGTCTCTCTGTGTCACTCAAGATGGAGTGTAGTGGCGCAATCTTGGCTCACTGCAACCTCTGTCTTCCGGGTACAAGCAATTCTCCTGTCTCAGTCTCCCGAATGAATAGCTGGAACTACAGGGGCCCACCACCACACCCAGCTAATTTCTGTAATTTTTTTTTCAGTTGAGATGGTGTTTCACCGAATCAGTTAGGGTGGTCTCAAAACCCCTGGCCTCAGCTGATCCACCCGCCTTGGCCTCTCAAACTGCTGGGATTATAGGCGTGAGCGAGCCACTGCACCTGGCTGGTAGAGGGCAATTTGAGCCTTTCCAAGATTAAATATAGACAACCCAAAAAAGACCATTTACATGTATATTTAAAAGATACATTTAAATAATGATATATAACAAATACATTACTAGCCTAATAAAACTAATATCTACAGAATATGATTTAATTTTAGGTTTGATCACTGATGTTCATGTAAAAACAAAAAACTCCTTCTTCTTGCTCTTTTTATTCCAGGATGTTTCTATAAAACAACATATATAAAACCAAATTTTAGGCATTTAAAGTGGTTATAAAATCACCATAAGGTCTTTATTTTGCTTCAAATGATAACATTTGAGAAATAAACAGGATCTTCTCTCCAGACAAGATAAAAACTCCTTCAAGTCAGGATTCTTGTTTGTCTAGTGCTATATCCTCAACACCCAAAATAGTCCCTGGCATTGAGCAGACTGAAAAAACTATATGTAGATTGAATTAATTAATTGACAACACAACAAAAAAGTTTTTAAGTGATATCATGGATATCACAAAAATTTCAGATTGGAATATAACAATGGAAGGAGACAGCTTGTTCATAAAAAAAACAGGTATGTCAAGGAGGTACATTTATATAAAATCTGCAGGCCTGAGAGTAAGAATAAAAACACTTTACTCATACATATTATTAAACCGATGGAGGGGCAAGCAACACTAGTAGTAACGGCATACATCTACTAACTGGATAGTTGGATATCTCGTTATATCTCAGTTAATAAAAAAAGACAAGCATACAACCCTAAATGTCATCATTCTTTACATTTCAAATTAATTGAGTGGTTCTGTTCTTACCTTTTTAAAAATGCCCAAATTTTAGGTACTTACTTTTTCATTAGGTAGGCAGAATAATAGAATGTTTAATAAAGTTCAGAGAAAACTCTTTTCATGGATTCTATTCATCATTAAAATATTAGACATTAAGTCAATTACTAAATGGGTTAGGTGGAATTGTAGCCTGAAAAAAGCCTAGAAGTCATAATGTTCCTTCCACAGAACTATAGAAACTTTGGGTAGGTGTAAAATTTACACTTTGAATCTAAAGTTCTATAAACATGAAACTGCATTTATATATACTTTATTTCATCTTATTTGTCTATTTTTTTCCACTGCTTGGGAAGTCTTAAGATTTAAATACATCATCTCCACTAAAAAAAAAGCAGGGTGGGGGGAATTATATGGAAAACTCAAATTATCTCTTTACAAAATAATGGTTGCTTTCACTTAATTTTAGGATTCTTTATATTAGAACCCTATTCATTGTTTTATTTCAAACAATAAACTATGCTGGTTTTCATCTGAAGGTAACATTTATCTGTCAGCAGGAAAAGAACAAATATAACAAGTTCTATTATATTGAACAATCCTCCCACTAATTATTTCTCACACTAAATATAAATGTTTTATTTCAAAGAAAGTTCATGAAGAATCAACTTTCAAAAAGTTCTTTTATTCATGTTCTATACCTTGGAAACAAAAGATTAAATAGACAGTGTATTACTCGTAATTGCCACCTTTTAGGCTTTGGCTTTAAAATGTACAGTTGTATTTATTTCTATTATTTAGCAGAGAATAAAACATTCTGGCAAATAAAGAATAAAAATAATAATAATTTAGGCCTACATGGATAACTACACTGCAGTTACCATCACTGAACAAGTCAAACTGATCTGAAACTCAATGGGAAACCAATTAAAAAGCTAGTTATCACTATAACACAGAGTTGAAGAAAAGCTGTCTAAAGGCATTATTCAGAGTTCTCTTCTGGACCAATGGAATTCAATTTCATTTATAAATAACTTAGAAAACAGGGTAGAAACTAAGAAGGTATTTGAAACTTACTAGTATTCTCAGAGGTTAGTAATGTGTAAAAGAGAGACAAAAGTGAAAACAACAGCACTCTAGGAATGGATTCACCTCCTCCCACCACCAGCTTGATCTCTGGGACCCAGCTACCTCATCTATTTAGTAAATACTGTGATACTGCCTGCTCAAATGAAAATGAGACTAAAGCAAAGATTTTCCTGAATTCTAATCCATAATACTTAAGTGTATGCTCTTAGAGAAGTCTAACCTCTGTGTTAGAATTGTGAGTCTACCTTTCAGAGCTGTAGAACCTTGATGGAGTTATTCAACCTGCCTGTGCCTCACTTTCCTCACTAGTGATAACAGAATTTTCCTCATTTGGATTAGGAGACAATCAGATTAGTTAGTACATAAAATACCCTGAGAAGAGTACCTGGCATACAGTAAATGTTATAAAAACATCATTAATAATACCACCAAGAAGGCTATTAATAATAATTTTCGCAAGTAGTGAATACACGATATATATGACTCTGGTTGACATTTCGAGATCTACTTTATGATAAATAACAGCATCATATTAATAATTATATCAATGATTACATTTCCAAATACCTAACAACTGCTATAACCTCCACTCACACCATCCTGAGTAAAATGCAATTAACAGTAATATGAAAATGTGATCAGTTGATTTATGAAGTAGAAACAAGTAACCATTTCCAAGAGGCAATGTCTCTCCCAAATGCTTCAAACCAAGTTTTAAAATTAGTTTTTAACCATGAGCAAAGGATAATTTGATTATTATAAAGAAGAACTAGATGGGAAAATCATTAAAGTACAAGAGAAAGCCACAAACTTCAATGAGAAGTATTAAAGAATCTCCCAAAGCCAGGCCTCATGGCTCACACCTATAATCCCAGCCTTTGGGGAGGCACAGCGAAGGGAAGATTACTTGAGACCAGGAGTTTGAGGCCAGCCTGGGCAACAGAGCACGATCTCATCTCTTCAAGAAAAAAAAAAAAAAGACTAGCAAGGATGTAGGGGAAGGTGTCACAGGCCTGTAGTCCCAGCTACTTGGGAGGCTGAGGTGGGAAGGTCACTTGAGCCCAGGAGGTGGAGGCTGCAGTAAGCTGTGAATGTAACACTGCATTCCAGTCAGGGTGACAGAGAGAGACTCTGTCTCAAAAAAATTAATTAATTAATTAATTTCCAACAAAAGCCAATTATAGAACTGAAAAAGGCTGCTCACTCTATACAAGGTGATTAATGTCAACAAAACAAGAGATAACAGATGACTAGAGAAGTACTGGTACGAAAATTGACTTTCACCAGTACCACTTGCCTCTCGGAGAGATTACCCTAATTTTGGACGGCAGTCATTGACAGTCCTCAGAACAATAAAGGACGCCTATGCTCATTACAAAGAAAGTCACCAGGAAAGAAAGGCATCCTCAAGCATAATTTCAACGGCCTTGTACCTTATCAAGAAGAAGCTAAAATGACCCACATCAAAAAGTCTCCCAAACAAGTAATAAGTTTTACACTGTGAATTTGGTGTTCTATACACAAAATATTTATGAATATATAGGTCTTACTGTTCACTTATTTTTGGTATGATGTTCATATTTGCAATATTACACTGATGAAAAACAGGGACTCAAAACTGATCAACTACAATTTTCATTTATAGTAATCAACTAACCTATAGGTTCGAGACTGCCGGTATTCCATTCGGTGAGGGAGAATATATATTAAATGTGATAACATGGAAAGATATGAGATCTGAGTCAACCAAGGATTGATGAGAACAATCCTCATACAGGGGAGGCCCAAAAGTATGTATCTACAACTATCAAATGGGAAGAAATATGAGAGCAGTCTAATAAATTCCACTCCCTATTCTGTCACTTAGACTGACACAGAACCAGTGGAGAGAAAAATTGAGAGGCCCTTATTTCACACTGCTTGAAGACAAGCAGACCCTGACAAATAACCTTTAGACTATTAATGACACTAGGAAAACCACTTCCAGAACAAAGATAAAAATATGACATTTAAATTTATCAACTACAAAACTAGTGAAATGTACCAAAATATTCATGAATTGTATCAGTGTTCCTTATAAAACCTAACCCTATGTGAGTATGTAGTGCTAATGGGTTTTGAACAAAAGGATTAGAGAGGAAAGAATATTTTTAAATCTCCTTTTCATTCATCTCAACAAAAAAGGCACAAATTATGTCTATGCAGACTCCAAGCCAAAGGAATACTGATTTCTTCACTGCCACCATTTAGAATCCCTGTAGGTTCTTGCCTCTAAACTGTGCTGAATGGACATTTTGCACACTATTTATAAAACCATCAACTCTGCCAGCCTATGTATAATACTTAAACAGTTCTTGACTATTTGCAAGCACAAATATAAAGTTTTAAACAACTACATATGTAATCGGTAGTCCTAAGAGACAAACAATATTTTCTTTCCCATTTTACAGGAGAAGAGACACAGGCACAGAAACACTAAGCGACTCTTGCAGGGTCAAATAGCTAAGTTGCAGCTAGAATTTGAACCCAGCAGTCCGGATTCAGAGTTTTATGGTCTCAGCCACTACGATATTTTACTTACTCGAATCCCACCTTTTCTAGCTCAAATTCCAGCTTCCCAAAAGTGTTATTGCAGCCCCTGCAGTCCAGATTGGTTTCTTTTTGTTCTAAATCCTCGCTACTTATCTGGACAATCATGCAGCATTTAATCTTTTGAGAGTATATAAATGGTATACTTCTCATGTTCCCTGGAGTTCGTATCTATTATTTCGTTAATTACCCAGATTGTCTCCCCGCTAAAAGTAAATATTCATTCTGGTAAATACCCCTTTGTGTCTATCACAACTCCCAGTGCTGTTATATGTGTAATAATAACTTATAAGCAATAATTTTAACTAAATTTATATAAGTGCATTCTTTCACTTAATCTTCAGTCATAAACACCCTAAAAGGTACATATCACAATTATAAATTTGCAGATAAGTGACCCACATGAGCCCAGAAATAGTCACTAATGAATGAATGAATGATCAGTAGTAACAGATCATTGATACTCCCTTAATTCTAAAATCAGAGCTCTCAAAAGAAAAAACTTTTAAGAACTAGAAAGATAAGATTAAATCAAGCTGTGAAAACTTACTGCACATTATACAAAAACCATAAAAGTCAACTTAAGAGGAAAACTACATAGCTAAAACTAATTGCTTGTAGATAACCCTTTCTGCATTTATCTCACTGCTCCATAATTATTTGTATACACACATTTCAGAGGAGGGTACTTTATATTCCTATGACCTAACTCACAGTAGTATCTCATTGAAACGATTCAATCAAGTAACTAGCAAGCTTCCTGAAATGAACCACTGTGCTTCTTCTGACTTGTGAAAAACCTTCCAACAAAAGAAAAAATGATACTTTAGAAACTAAGTTATAAAGAGTCAGTAAGAAGAAAAAAAGTTGATATAAAATATTCAAAAAGAAAAATTAAAAATCACAACTATAGCATATGAACCTTATCTAAATAGATAGAAAGGTAGAATGATTCACAGCATGCATATTTACAATGTTGTCTTTAACTGTGTCAATCAATGCAGTGTTCATTATAGGAAAAAAATTGAAACCTTCTGATGTGACCAGACCAAGCTTATCAGACTTTCTTCCATGTTATTAAACCTCTCATGTATTTCTGTTACCGCCGTCATCACACTGAATTCCAATTATTTATTTATGTGTCTTGCTCCTTCACTAAACTATGAGCTCCTTCAAAGCTTTCATCGTTTTTGATTCCTTACGGCAATACCTGGCATTTATTTAAACCTTACTACATATTTCATAGATAAATAGATGAATAGAAGGATGGACAGACCAAAGGATGAATGGAAGATTACATATAAATAAATGAAAAAACAAAAACTATCCCAAAATTATAAGGATATACACAATACTGTCCTGTGGCAAAACATTCAGAAAATGTATGAGATTTTTTCAAATGTTCATAATTTTAAATTCCCAAAATGGACTATACAACTTCCTATTTTCTACCCATGCCATTAGCAACAATGTAACATTCTATAGGACAGGTGACTCTTTGCCTGTGTATGAGCATTTATGAGTACAAAGAGATGTGGAATTTAGCTGGGCATGGTGGAAGCTAACTGGAGTTCCAGCTACCGAGGAGGCTGAGCAGGAGGATCACTCATGCCCAGGAGTATGAGACCAGAAAAGAGAAGAGGAGAGGAGAGAAGAAAGAAGAGAAGAGGAGAGAAGAGAAGAGAAAGGAGAGAGATGGAAAGTCTTAAGCTATTAATAAACAAATGTGCCCTGAGATACTACTGTGCAAGTCTATTTCAGCCTTTTACAATTATGAATTCTTTGAGTCTAGGCAAAATTACACTGCAGACAGGCATATAATCACAGTTGAAGAAATGAAGACCCTGGAAATGAAGAGGGAGAGGTTCTGATGTCAGTTCAACAGAATGAAACTGTGAAGACAACGGTGTAGCTATCTGCAGGACAAATAAGTCTTACACACTTCTAGTGCTGATGATGTTCTAACTTAAACTGGAGTTAGGTAGAGAAGGGAAACAGAACACTAATTTGGAGGAAATGGTTCTTATGATTTTTAATACAGATTTTTAACTACATAATATCATTTATTCATTCCACAAAACTTTATTGAGCAACTGAAATTTTTAAAAATACAAAGATATTGCTCCTGCCCTCAAGAAACACAGAAATAGGAAGACCAGAAAATAGATACTATAATAATAAGATAACAATTGAGACACAAAGTGTCACTGGTATTCAAAGAGAAAAGAATGACTCTCAGAGGCAGGATGAGACCCAAGGGTCCAAGAATGAAGTGGGATACATGTGACTATTTCTTTAAAAAACACTCCATAAATGCCTTTGAGAGATAACCCATAGCACCAACTCTCCCAAACACCTGCGGCTACAGTACACAAGGCCGTGTACTGTCATACATGTACATGGCAACCTCTGGCACGGCAACTTGGAAAAAAACATCTCTGGCTCTCAATATATTTGAGCTTTACTTATTTGTTGTCAGCAGTAATGGAAAGTCCATGTGTTAAAATAGACTGTATTTCAGCTACATTTCTGGATTACTTTCTGCAATTTTCAGATTAAGGAAACTCTTTCACCTGTTCCTGATTCTGAAATCTATTAAAAATTCAACTGCACAGAGAAGCTATCCTTATAGTGCACACCATAAAGTGGCTGGTGGAACTCATATTTTAATTAAATAAATCATATGTTATGGGAAAGGACAAAATAGGTTTCATAACAACAGGAATAAGAACTCAAACTAATGAGATGAACAAACCTACAGAAAACAGATTAGTAAAAGACGAGCTCAAAAAAATTACTTTAAAACACTAAAAGAGAACTTCTGCTTTGAAACACAGCGAAGTATGGAGTAACAGAAACAGTACTGAATTTCTTGAATTAAACTAAAAAAAACTAAAACTACCACCATGCCCAACAACAAAATAAGACAACAGGACACCAGGAACTGCAGGATGATGATACTAAGGGAAGGGAAAAAACAAAGGGAACCCACCAGTGCCCTTGCTCACTGTCTAAAGAGAAGTGACAGGCTGAAGCATAAAAAAAGGAAATCCAAACAGAACCTGGCAGGCCTTCTGCACCGTAGAGACAGAGTCTGAAAGTCAGAAAGCCAAGTAGCTAGAATTTACAGATAATATATCAGAGAAGAAAGATCGTGCACTCAGAAAGAAAGCTCCAAAAATCCTGGGACGGTTCCCTCTAGCCACTGACTAAGCACTGCTCAGTGCATACCTGTGATGAAATTACACAAGGATGGGGAAAGAACCAACCAAAGGAGCAGAAGGAACATCCCTGGACCTCATACAGGGCCAAGAATAGTTCATGTTCCCATCAGCCAGAACAGAAAAAAATAAACTATTAATTTGTAGGGTATCAGGTTTTATTATTATATCATATATTAGTTATTTTGTTATCTATAATAAGAATATTTCCCCAGCAGGGGAGCAAACTTAGCCTTAGAATAAAGGCTGCTCTGCTCCCATTAACAAAGCTAAGAGCTAAGCATCAAAAGTATCAAAGTTTTCAAGTAACTTAACTGTACCCCAGAAAAAAGCTTCAGAATACTTTCAGGAATAAAAAAATCTACATCCCAATTACGTAAAACTCACAATGTCTGTCATCTGATAAAAATTACCAGGTATGTAAAAAAGAGGAAATTATGGCTCATAACCAGAAGAAAAATCAATTTCTTGAAACAGATCAATAAATAACACCAATGACATGAGAAGAGGCACAGAATATCAAAGACCCAGATCAAACTTCTAGGAATGAAAAACAGTCTCCAAGCAAAAAAAAAAAAAAAACCACTGGCATCAATTACAGACAAGATAGAAAAAAAGAACAGCAAATTTAAGGACACAGTAGTAAAAACAATCCAAAATAAAATCAGTATAAAAAAGAACTTTTTAAAATGGGCTATAAGATATGATCAAGTAGCAACATACATATAATTGGAGGAGTCCCAGGAAAAAAGTGTACATATTGGGAAGAAGAAACAGGGAAGGGAAAAAGAAAATTTGAAGAAATAGCCATAAATGTCCTAAATTTGGTTAAACTCATATGTCCATAGATCCAAGGAACTTGATAACCACAAATGAGAATAACACAAAGAACACACCAAGGCATAAAATAATTAAATGGCTCAAAACTAGTTATAAATAAGATCTTAGGCCGGGCTCAGTGGCTCAAGCCTGTAATCCCAGCACTTTGGGAGGCCGAGGCGGGTGGATCACAAGGTCAACAGATCGAGACCATCCTGGTCAACATGGTGAAACCCCATCTCTACTAAAAATACAGAAAATTAGCTGGGCATGGTGGCGCGTGCCTGTAATCCCAGCTACTCAGGAGGCTGAGGCAGAAGAATTGTCTGAACCCAGGAGGCGGAGGTTGCGGTGAGCCGAGATGGCGCCATTGCACTCCAGCCTGGGTAACAAGAGTGAAACTCCGCCTCAAAAAAAAAAAAAAAAAAAAATCTTAAAAGCATCCAAAGAAAACAAGACATATTATGCAGAGAAACAAAGATGAGAATGACAGCAGACTTCCCCTTAGAAGCAATACAACCCAGAAGACAGAAGAATAGCTTCAGTGAGGTACTAAACAAGTACAACTATTAACCTAGAAATTTATACTCAGCAAAAATATTTTCCAAAACCAAGCAAAGACTTCTTCACACACATAAAAGCCAAAAGAATTCATCAACAGCACTGCAAAGCATGCTAAAGAAAGTCCTTCAGGCTAAAGGAAACTGATACCAGATGTAAACTTGCATCTAAACAAAGCAATGAAGAGGACTGGAAATGGTAAATACGTGTGCAAATACAAAATACGCTTTCAATTTTAAAAAATTATTGATTAAAGCAAACTAATAAAAATGTATTATGGAGTTCATAACACATGCACGTATAATTTAAATGTATGACAACAATAGTACAAAAGCCAAAAAGAGAAAAATGGAAAAATACTATTCTAAGTTTTTACATTATACGTGAAGTACTATTAGACTATTTGAAGGTAGACTATTATTAGCTAAAGAAGTCTACTATAAACCCTAGAGAAACCACTTAAAAAAAAAAAAAAGTATAACTAACAATTCAATAAAAGATTGAATATAATTATAAAAATATTGAATTCAAAAGAAAGCAGAAAAAGAAAAAAAGGGAAATAATTTAAAAAAATGAGACAAGTAGTAAACAAATATAAAAACAAATACCAAAAATGGGACAAGCAGTAAACGAAATCCAAATACCAACAAATGGAACATGTAGTAAACAAATGAAAATACCAATGGGACAAGTAGTAAACAAATACCAGTGTAAAACATCAGTTTTGGCTGGACATGGTGGCTCACGCCTGTAATCCCAGGACTTTGGGAGGCTGAGGCAGGCGAATCATGAGGTCAGAAGTTCAAGACCAGCCTGGCCAACATGGTGAAACCCAGTCTGTACTAAAAAATACCAAAGTTTAGCTGGGTGTAGTGGCAGGTGCCTATAATCCTAGCTACTAGGGAAGCTAAAGCAGGAGAATCGCTTGAACCCAGGAGGCAGAGGTTACAGTGAGCCAAGATCGTGCCACTGCACTCCAGCCTGATGTCACAGTAAGACTCTGTCTCAAAAAATAAAAATAAAAATAAAAATAATTAAATAAAACATCAGCTTAACACTGAACCGTATTGAACCACACCTTAAATACAAACATTAAGTCTAAGCATGCCAATTAAAAGCTACAGATTACCAGATTGGATAATATAGAAAGACCTCATTATATGTTGTTCACAAATAACACACTTCAAATTGTTTTTAAAAGTCAGTGTTCATCCAACACTAGAAAAGCAAGATCGGCATATGACTTGAAGGACATGAGAATCTGATCTCTGTTGAGAGGGAAAACAGTTCTTTATGCTTTCCCAGTTTAGATAAAATTGTTCTCTTGAACCACTCCACTTGATTAAGAGAAAAAGCTAATGTGCTGTGTTAGAAGTCAGGATAGTGGTTCTCTGGAGCAAGGTAGCTAGAAGAGGGTAAAAGGAGAGAGCACTAGTGATGCTGGGAATATTAGGCTTCTTAATCTTGTTCACTTTGTGAAAATTCATCAAGTTGTACATTTATGATTTGTTCATTTTCCTATATCCATAATTGGTGAAATTTAAAACCTCAACTTCATTTGATGCAATGCTCACTAAGCAATTTTTTATTAGTAATTTGAAAGCTCAGGCACCTCACACGAGGAAAGGGGCACTGTCTCAGATAACAAATCAAAGCATCAGTGTTATCAAGAAGAAATATTCCTGTCTTAGTCCATTTATGCTGCTAGAAAAAAATACCTGACACTGGATAATTTGTAAAGAATGGAAATGTATGTCTCACAGTTCCAGAAGCTAGGAAATCCAATCAAGGCACTGTCAGGTTTGGTGTCTGGAGGGCCTTGTCTCTATTTCCAAGATAGTATCATGCTGTTGTGACCCCCTGAGGGGACAAAGGCTGTGCTGTGTCCTCACATGGTGAAAGAAACAAAATGGCAAGAGAGCACTCCCTTCTCTCTCCAGTCCTTTATAAGGGTGCTGATCCCATCAGGGGGACTTGGCCTCCCAAAGGCCACACCACTTGACACTGTTGCATTAAGGATAAAGCTTCAACATGAATTTTGGACAGGGCATCATCAATCAAATGATAGCAATTTCCTGTTATAATTTTCTATTTTGTTAATTCATCTTCAGCCTTTTACAAGCCTTTTTTAGCACACCTAAAATTAATAGATGCCTGTAATATAATCTATATGCCTATCAACATCTACAGAAAAAAACTGCTGCTGCTACTCCTATAACCCATCCCCTATTATCACCACCATTACTGTCTAATGACCACCACTTATATGCTAACAACTGTGCTAAATGATGTATCTCTTGGGTTCATCATAAATACCTCTACAGTCTCCCCATTTCACACTTGAAGAAACTAAAGCCAAGTGACTTTCCAAAAATAGCACAGCTAGCATGTATTCACACCAAGATGTACGTCCATGTTTCTGATGGAATGCAACACGCTTTCCAGTATACTATACTACTTCTCCTTCATATTAAGTATGTCAACAACATGCCATGTGGTCCCAACATTCATATATGTCATGGATTTTTTTCCATAGTTTCATTTACATGGCATCTAAACCTTTAGGATTAAATGAAACAGGCACACACTGAGGAAAAATATGATTTTGATTCTAAACATGATTTTGATTCTTAATAGAATTTTTCTTATTATAAATGCAATGCTTAAATAGGCTTGTCTATAACAGAAGTTAGAAAAAGTGTCTCATGGGTTTATTTATATGTTAATTAAATATAGTGTGATAAAGATGCATGGCTGTTACAGACAAGTTTTACATACTAATGAAATGTGTGACCAAAAAGAATTAGGGACAATTTCCCTCAGGCAATTCAAACATTCAGAAGATGTTACAATCTATGTAAGAATCACACATTCTGAAGTTATTGGTCAAGGTTTTTAGAGTTTGCAAGAAAATAAATAATAAAAGAAAATCCATGAAAAGGGTATCATTTGGTATCTGCATCTAGTAACAGTATCCTTCTTTTTAGGATATGTTAGTTAAAAAAAAAAGACTCAAAGATTTCTTAATTTCAAATAAAAATGGGAACTAAATTATACTGCTACATTCAAAACATTGGAAAATAGTTATATTCACACTAAAACAATAATGCAATTAAAATTATTTATTAAAATAATTCCCTAATACAGAACCACTTTCGCTAATGCCTCTCAAGTTGTCCTAATGGCAAAATAATCCATTTCTGCTTATCTTGTGAACATGCTGTGTGAACTGTATGTGAAACATAAAATTGGTTTGTTAACTTCAAAACAAATGTTCCACACTCAATCATGAGATGTTTGTTGAATTAAAGAGGAAATAAATTAATTAATTCTCTGATTAAGGAGGTGGAAGTCAATATTATTTCAGAGTAGATTTTTCGGGCCTTGGAAGAATGTTGACATTGATATCTATTGCGTGTCTTGTAGTCTAGGAAGTCCTAAAGAAATGAAGGTTTCTGTTGCAAAGAACAGAGAACTTGCCCTAAACCCTTTTTTTTTCTTTAAATAGGAAGATAAGAACTCATTCTATCAAGATCTAAAGTGCCCATAGTGCCAGGAGACATGCAAACCAATTACCCCTACCGCCAGATCCTGACCCTATTCCCAGTCAACAGAGGCTGTTAGGCCTTTCTTAGCTGATACAACCACAGGGTTATTCCACTCAGAAGCTGCTAGCATATCCCACTCTGTTAAGTACACTGTGTCCTCCTCTCTGTGGACAGTCACCTCAGAAAGCCAAATACCTACTCCACGCCCGAAATACAAAGCTACTTTCTTGTTCTTTCCTTAAAGCAGCTCAGAAATAAACTGCACATATGGGAACTAACTTTTGATTAGGTAACTAATCAGTTTTCAATGTTAAAGGGAAAATTTGAAACACCTTTATGTTTCCCTGGAGAATCAAAAAAGTAAATGAAATGCCCTCATCTTTCCATAAATATTTCATCATCTAGCCTACAATTTAGGTGATATTTTATTACCACAACAAAATTAGGATAGAACTAGAATACCAAATGAAAATTACTTATTTTTAAAATTCAGGTAGTGAAAAAAGAAATAACAGGACTAGGCTATACAAAAGAATAAATGAAAAGAGATTTATCTTTGTTTACTGGATATATGCTACACTAATTCATTTTCAGCTAACAGATTAATTGGGAATATGTTTTGTACTCTGTAAATAAGCAATATGATAAAGACAAAGACTCAGTAAGTGAAAAACTTTGGATTACATATACATTCAGACTCCTCTTTCCTACTCAAATTTCCCAACATCAAAAACAAGCTCAACTTTCCAGGCCTAGATCCAAATCTTATCTTTTCCAAAAAGGCTTTCCTGATTTACCTCCTTTGCAACAGCAACTTGCATCTCTCCCATCTCTAAACCTATCTACACTCCTCATCTATCACATTTTAAGTTAGCTGTATCCATATCTAACCTGTCAGATCTTCCCCACTAGATTACAAATTTATCTGCAGACAGGTACCACATCTGATTCACATCTTTATCTATTTACTGAATCAAATATAATTCCTTTATATGGAACATGAGTATTCCCTAAATTCTTTCTGAAATAATATAAAATTTACATGACTCATACATTTTCGTTAAACTGTTCTTTCAATGAAAGTGAAACAATATAAAGCGATTTAGAAATGTCTTATTTTTCTTTTTTTCAGCATCAGGTTCATTTCTGATGCTTTCATTTTTAAATGAGTTTACATGTACTCATGATTAATTATAAATTTCACTCAAAAGAAGGTTAAAATTCAAAAACCAATAGCTGCTTTGCAATAAACATTAATATTCTTCATATACAAAATAACCTTCTGGAATAGCCATAAAACTACGAAACTATGCCAACAGTACAGTTTCTATAGATTCTGGGACTGTCTGGGAGAAAAAGATAATTTACCTTCTTTTCTTTCTTTATGGTTTTTTTAGAGATAGAGTCTTGCTCTGCTGCCCGCACAGTGTTGTGGTCATAGCTTACTGTAACCTTAAACTCCAGAGCTCAGTGATTATCTTGCCTCAGCCTCCCGAGTAGCTGGGACTACAAGAAGCGTGCCACCATGCCCAAGTAATTATTTTTATTTTCTGTAGAGACAGGGTCTGACTACTACCCAGCTAGTCTCAAATACTAGCCCCAAGCTACCCTCCTGCCTTGGCCTCCCAAAGTGCTGGGATTACAGACATGAGCCACTGTATCCAGCCAATTTACATTCCAAATTGAAAGCTGCCTAGAGTCCATTTTAATGTCAATAAAAAAGTTTGAATTATTTCATTTCTGGAAAAATCACAAACTAATGTAATTATCAAAATAGCATCAATTGAAGGCTTAAAGTATAGTAAAGAGTAGACTTCTATCTACCTTTCATTTTTGAAGAACTGGAATAATATCCTCTGATCTTTTTAAAAGTCAATTTCTTATTATTGATTTAAATTATAAAGTAAGTCAATTTGACCTAAATCAAATTTGTACTACTGGAAAATTTAATGATATTAATATTGATGTGTGTTTTCATATCATAAGTTGTATGCTGTTGTAATAACACAATAAGTCTCCACGTTTGCCTATTCAAATCCACGAGTTGTAAAATAAAGCATCAGAAGACATATTCGAAGTTCCCTTCAGGTTGGATACTCTCTTTATCACCAAAAGATGAAGAAGAGGTTCTTCAAAAGGATTCAGGCAAAATGGTGACTTAATCTCCATCTCAAACTAGGGTTTATCGGCATCCTTTAATTAGGAAACAGTTTTGCAGTATAAACAGAAACACGACCCACAGGTAGAGACAACTCTAAATCTTACTTAATCTTAATCTTAATTTCACCAGAAGTGTATCATACCTTGAAAACATTATACTAAGTGAAATAAAAAAGTCAATAAATGACAAGTACTGTATTTCCACTTAATGGCATACCTAGAGAAGTCAGATTCATTGATACACAAAGCAGAATGGTGGCTGCCAAGGGCTAGGTGGGAGGATTGGGAATTGTTTAATAGGTACAGAGTTTCAGCTTTGCAAGATAAAAAGAGTTCTAGAGATTGGCTGCATAGCAATGTGAATGTACTTAACAATGTTGAACTGTACACTTAAAAATAGTTAAGATGGTAAATTTTATGTTACGTGTATTTTACAATTCAATATTTTTTAGGATAAAATTAAGAGTGTATCATGGCCAAAAGGTCCCAATGGTCCCTATGCTCGACAGAGTCAACAAGTTATAAAGCTAAAAGTGTGATGTGTGAATGTACAAAAATGTATTCGCTCTGAATAGGACTGTAGAAGAACACAACTGGAATATCTCCATGCTTATGGTCTGAGAGAGTCAACAACAGGTTTCCTTTCCAAATGCAGTTTCAAGAGAATGCTTCTGCCTGCATCTTCTTTACCTTGTCACACTATCTCGTATTTTCTAAATCTGCTCACATAACAATCATTTATTCATTCAACAGTCATTAACCATCATTGCATGTATGTACTATATTCATAGCACTTTATTAGGAGATATGTGTTAGTCTTGTTATTAAAAAAAAAAAAACTGTCACAAGATACTACAACCTCTGCAAAAAGAAAAATACCCTCCAAATTGGTCACCAGAAGGCTTACAGTATGGGTAAGTGACAATGACTCATCAGTAGGAAGAAAAGAAAGACAGACTTCTTTACCCTATGATGCTCCCCAGTGAAAAATGATAATGGGAAAACTCCTGGGAACCCTGAGTTTCCTGTTGCATCATCAAGTGGGGCAGAGAGCATAAAAGGAACAAGGCCTAAGGAAAGCAGGAATGAGCCAGGGTTAGCAAGAGAATAAAGTACCAAAGCCATCAGTTAAAGCATGTAGAGCACAAAGAGGTCCTAAGGAAGAATGCTTCTGCCAACAGGGTTGTCACATAATTTATCATACTGTTTTGCAAACACTGTTCTAAATGAAGACAGGAAGGCAGGTGACTGTGCTTTCTGTGCTCTAGGAAACAGTAGTTTCTGAAGATGGGGACTAGGTATATAATGATGTAAGATTAAGTTGGCATCCTATGTGATCTAAACCACTGGCAACCTAAAATTGTTCACTCAGTCACTCTTTATTTTTAGCCTTACTGATAAGCCACAAAATTACTGTGAAACCAAAGGTCAAGAATAATTAGAAGACAACAGATAAGACATGCAATCAAAATCAGAAAGCAAAATGGCAACACCGAAAACATATTTTCATAGTTCACTCAATTACAGTCCATCTGCATGTTACAGCAAGCTTTCCATAGTCAAACTTTCAATCATCAAATAATTCAACTAAACTTAGATATTTACAAGCAAGCAAACTGCCAAGTTACTATAGTAACAGTTTTGCTTTTTTTTTGTTTGAGACAGAGTCTCGCTGTGTTGCCAGGCTGAAGAGCAGTGGTGTGATCTTGGCTCACCGCAATCTCTGCCTCCTGGGTTCAAGAGATTCTTCTGCCTTAGCCTCCCCAGCAGCTGGGACTATAGATGCATGTCACCACGCCCAGCTAATTTTTGTATTTTTAGTAGAGACAGGGTTTCACCAAGTTGGCCAGGTGGTCTCGATCTCTTGACCTCATGATGTGCTCCCCTTGGCCTCTCAAAGTGCTGGGATTACAGGCGTGAGCCACTGCTCCCGGCCTAGTAACAGCTTTTCTAAGAGGGCAAGAAGAATCAATAGTTTCCATGAACCTTTTCCACTTGTGCAGTATCTCAAAATACACTAACTATAGTTCAATATTTTCATATTGATTCAGGAGATAATCTAGGAATATAAATGAGTATCAATTCTCACTGTTCAATGAACACATGATTGTCAAAGAATTTCTTAATGAACAGATATGGAAAAACGGAGTTTATTTCCAGGTATTAAAAATAAATGGAGTCTACATTCAATGTGATATTCTGGACTGTATCCTCAAACAGAAAAAATATATATTAATTAAAAAAATAACACTGGTTAAATCCAAATAAATCTGTAGTTAGCTCACAGTACAGTCAGTTCTGCTACAATATTTTAAAATGCAAATTTGTTCCAGTGAATGGATATATTAGGAAACAACTTAAGTGTAACACAAATTTCTCATTTGCTGATGCACAATTTCATTCTTCAGAAGCATTAGGTGAACATGGAAAGCTGCACCCTGCTGAACCTGCTGGATTCCATGTGCACGTACATTCCTCAAACATCTACCAGCTGCTTCAGTTCACCAAGTGTGTGAGAAGCAACTCCCGTCCATAGCTGTTATAAGCCTCCATCAAATTTCTGATCACCCTCCTTTCACTTCCCAATGACTCACAAACTGCAACTCTTCTTTCTGATACCCACTTTTATAAGCAAGGTCTTTTTCAGATCGTTTTCAAGGTAAAGGGCCATGTTTTAGTAAGTATTTCTTAACCATTCAATACATGTAAAACTATGCTGCAATTGTGTGTGTGTGTGTGTGTGTGTGTGTGTGTGTGTATGCGTGTGTTTTGAAACAGAGTCTCATTCTGTCACCAGGCTGGAGTGCAGCAGCATGATCTAGGCACACTGCAACGTCTGCCTCCCAGGTTCAAGTGATTCACCTGCCTCAGCCTCCTGAATAGCTGGGACCAAAGGCATGTGCCCAGCTAATTTTTGTATTTTTAGTAGAGATGGGGTTTCATCATGTTGGCCATGCTGGTCTCGAATCCCTGACCTCAGGTGATCTGCTCTCCTTGGCCTCCCAAAGTGCTGGGCTTACAGGCATGAGCCACCAAGCCCAGCCTGTGCTACAATTTTTCTTAGGTTCCTAACTATGTTCCAGTGAGCAAAGTTCTTGAGTACTACACCATTCATCCCCTTTTTCTCATATGCCCTGTGGTTTTCACTAAATAATCACATATAATTCGGTGACTTTTAGGAATTCATGTGTCACATTACAGCAGAACAGACTATTCCAGTGCCAATTTCTAATTTTGACAAATGTGCTATGGTTATGTAAGAAGAAAACAAAAAAAAAAACCTAGGTGAATGCTATATAACAACTACCTGTATTACCTTTACAACTTTTCTGTATACATATTCCAGTCAGAAGTTTAAAGCAATAAGTATATGAAGTACATAAGCATATAAGGCCAAAGCTTCAGCATGGGATTCTGTATTAATAATAATTGCTAACACTAAAGTAACACTTACTCGGTACCAAGCACTGTCCTCAGTAGTTGATATACATTAACTCATTAATCATTCTCACAACACTATGAAGTAAGTGCTAAGAGCATATCCATTTTACAAGTGAGAAGACTACAGTGGAGTTAAGAAACCCAAGATCACAAATCTAGGCAACTAGATAGTCAATGCTCTTCCTCCTGTGCTATACTACTTCAACAGACAACTGTTCAAAATGCAATCTTTTCAACCAAATTGTATTCAACACTCTGGAAATATTTTTAAATAGAAAAAGGATCTAAAAAGTCTTTCTGAAATATGTTACAGGCACCAAAAAATGCCCCATTGCCAAAATGTTTCTTTTAACAGAAAATCTCTGTTATCTCAAGTTGTGGAAGCTAAGAAAGATTGTAAGAAATGTCACCTTTGGACTTTAAAACAGCCAACCAGAATATAAAATGTAAACTTTTTATAACAGTTACAAACTCAGAATAGGTGACAACAAAAAGATGCATCACCTACAACAGCAAATGTAATTGCAAAGCTTTACAAAACTTGGTCACATTTCATCAATGCCAAATACACATGATAATTTAAGACTGACAATATAAAACACAAAAACAGCACATAATTTAGAAGTTTCCCAGCTTTCATAAACATAAAATTTGTTTGAATCGAAATTGCTTAATCAAATGTTGGTGAAATGCCAAGGCAAAAGTTCCGCCAGTGGGATCTCAAAACAGAGCAGGCAAGAGGTCAACTTGGCATAACTTATTATTGCTTTGCAAAATTTTATACAGCTTGAACTCTAAAATCTCAAGTTCTATCTACCCTTCTATGTACCTAATTGTGGTTCCTAAGTCACTCATTCATTCAAAAAAAACACTTCCTGAGCTACTGCTTTTTACTAGGCACTGTAAAAAGCCTAGTACTGCAGCTACATTCGTGAGCAAGATGCGAAGTCCTTCCTTATGGATCTTACATTCACTCATTCATTTATTCATTCATTCAACAAGTATTTATGAATGCCTACAACATTCCAGGCAATATTCTAATTGCAGGAGATAAGGATGGAAACAAAACACACAAAATCTCTGCCCACTGGAGCTGATATTTCAGAAGAGGAAACAGACAATAAATAAGATAAACAAGTAAAACACAAATTAATTAGATTACTATCTAATAAATGCTAGAAGAAAATAGAGCAGAGAAGGAAGATTTAAAATGAGAGAATTTTAAATAGGAAGGCCAAGGAAGATCAGATAAAATAGAGAAGACAAATAACCACGTAACATATTAGGAGTAAGTGCTATGCAGAGAAACAAGAGTATAGGCAAATAGGGAAAAGTGGAGGGCAAAGAGAAGCTTGTATGAAAAATGTGGTCAGGGAAGACCTTTTTGAAGAGGTACGTTGAGTAGAGATTCTGAATGAAGTAAGAGACCCCATCACAGGATGACATGGGAGAAGGGCACACCAGGGCATACTAAATTTAAAAGACCCAGGGCAGGAGAAGGCTTGGCAAGGTCAAGGAACAGCAGAAGCCTGTGTGGCAGGAGTGGAGAGAGCAGGGCTTCTCTGCAATCCTCCTAACAGCTAGCTGAAGACTGCACAGCGAGACAGGCATTTGGGGAGCCATACACTTAAGAGTCTAGTGACTTGTTTCAATTCAAGTCACTAATTGACTTGAAATCAATTCAACAGATTATTAAAAAGTCATTATTACTTACAAAATATAAGGGGAAGAGTCAAAGAAAAGAGCAGAATAAAACAGGCTGAGCCAATGAGCAATGTATACTCTCATAGAAAAATAAGGCACACACATGGAAAGTTAACAGCCGTCCAAGGCAGTCAGAGATGTCAAGGTCATTTGATTAGTTTTCAGCAATGCTACTGAGGAGGGGAAAAAAAGCAGAATGAGCTGCAATTACTCATTTAGGGTATGTGTAACTCTTCTCTCTTCCTCAGTTTGAAAGCATGATGCTGTAACAGGAAGTGCTACTGATTTGTGAAGCATCCCTGATCACTCCTGCTGAAGAGGAGCTATGCTTTACTCATCCTCAATCCCTCCCACAGCTCCAGGCACATCTGAGATGCCCAGCAAATGGTCAGTGGAAAGGGGGGTAAAGCACTCATGGGACACTGCTCATCTGAACTAATGCTTCCAAGTGATTTGGAAATGAGCACCAAGTATTCAAAGAATCCTCACAAAGGAAAGAATTTCTTTTTCTTTTTTTTCGAGACAGAGTTTCGCTCTTGTTGTTCATGCTGCAGTGCAATGGCGCGATCTCAGCTCGCCGCAACTTCCGCCTCCTGGGTTCAAGTGATTCTCCTGCCTCAGCCTCCTGAGAAGCTGTGTAATCTCAGTAGCTGAGATTACACACATACACCACCATACACAGCTAATTTTGTATTTTTGGTAGAGATAGGGTTTCTCCATGTTGGTCAGTCTGGTCTCAAACTCCCGACCTCAGGTGATCCACCCATCTCGGCCTCCCAAAGTGCTGGAATTACTGGCGTAAGCCACCGTGCCCAGCTGGAACTATTTCCTGTAAGTATATCTTCTTGCTCTACTTGTCATTTAGGGTAAAGCTTCAATTAGAATAAAAGAGTTCCATCCTTATCGATGGGTTGAAATAGCAGTTGAACCTTCAGGAGCCTGGGTAAACACAAACCTGGGCTTCTCCCAGCTTAGCAAGTGAAAGTCCATCTGCACTCTGGGCAGGATACTTCATAATCTCTTTTTTAAATGGCACAAGAGGACCCAATTTATGCAGTCGGCAAACATTTTCCGTATATTCACTATACAAGCACCACCCTAACTTGGATCCGAAGATAAGGAAGAGATGGTCTCCATCTTTAAGAGTTAGTCTGATATTTATTAAAGAAGGAAATGAGAAAGGCAGAAGTAAATATGACTAAAATACAATAGAGAAATCCTCACAGAGGAGGTTATGCCGGAAGCACAACTGTGGTTTTGCTTTGCAGTAACCATGATATGGTTTCAAAGTTTGCTCCCTCCAAATCTCACGTTGAAATGTGATTCCCAATGGCTGGAGGTGGAGTTTGGTGGGAGGTGACTGGATCATGAGGGCAGATCCCTCATTCATGGTTATTAGTGATTAGTGAGTTCTCACTCAGTTAGTTCCTGCTGTTTAAGAATATGCGACCTTCCCCTTCTCTCTCTTGCTTCCCTCTAGCCATGTGAGAGCACCTGCTCCCCCTTCCCCTTCCACCATGACTGTAAACTTCCTGAGGCCCTCACCAGAAGCAGATGCCAACTCTATGCTTCTGGTACAGTCTGCCCAACTGTGAGCCAATTAAACTTTTTTTCTTTAAAATTACCCAGCCTCAGGTATTTCTTTGTGCCAACACAAACAGTCTAATACAAAACTAAATTATGAAAGGACAGAGACGTTATTGTAAACCTATTACTCATTCTCACTATTTACAACTATAGAAAAATAGTGTGAAAAACTTTCTTGAGAACAAAGGTTAATTAAAAAAAAAACTTATTTTTTTCTGAATGTGTTTAAAAATGAGCATAATTTAAGAACTCATAAGAAATCAGAGTCTCTTCAAAGTTTATCTAAACAACATATTCCAAAACAATGATTCAAAATAACATTATATTCTTTTAACTACACTCTGCTGCAATAGGGTATAACTAAATGATTACGATTTAAATCAGTTCTTGTGGCAGGCCCCATAAAGAACCACAGGGCATTCAAAGATAGTGCACCACTGGGTATTACGCAACTATTTTGCAAACTAACTTTCAAATTTCAGGTTAAAATCAAATGCTTATCTAAGCAATCATCAGAAAACACTGATAATAAATGCATCCAAATCTGAGGAGATCTGGCCCCTTCAGCATGGGTCGGACAGCCTAGACAAATGTATCCAAATCTAAGGAGAAACTGCCTTTAAAAAAATGTTAAGAAACAGTAGCCCTTTTTTATACTAACAATTTACAGTAGGAAAGGTCATTTGCATTCAAGTTAGATTCATTTTGCAAAGAGGTAGAGAACAATAGATATAATCGTATTCTGAAAACATGCATAAAATATATTTATAAAATATTATTGACATTATCACTCACCATACTGATCTAAACTTACTTGAAAATAAAAGCATCCTGAGCTTTTTCTTTTTCTTCAGTTTTATCAGAACAAAGAGTAACTTTTTGAAGACTAACACTAATGTAAAATAAGAAGTTTATAATATATTCTCAGTACTTACTGACCTGCAACTTTAAGTAAATATAGGTTCAAATTCTAGCCACACATATACAGATTTTAGCATGCTACTAAATCTCTGTAAATCTCAGCTTTCTGTAAAAATGGGATAATACAACAATAATTTGAGGACCAGAAGAAATAAGTGCCAAATACATAGTAATTACTCTATACACGTAGACCATCATCATTAATACCCATGCGTAGAACTGGATATTGAGTGGAGAAAGCAAGGGAGGAATAAGAAAGCCAAATGATCCCCAATTTGAGTAACATCTCTTAGCAATGTAAGTTTCCAGTAGCTGAAATTAGTAAAAACGATTTCAGTTAGAATTAGCCCCTTACAGTGTCCTACAGTTAACAAGCAGATATGAGATGCAAAGTGAGTAAGCAAGACAGGGACTGTCAACCCATTTTAAAGATCAGTAACTCAAATGCAGAAGAGATAAATCATGCAGTTAATCACTGAGCCACATTTATTAGTAGGCTAGCTCCGTAGGTAAAAGTTCACACAAATGGATGTGTCATCTTACTCTTTTGTCTTCTGCCTCTATTGGGTAACTGACCTAACAAGGTATGCTCTGCCTCCTCTTTTCTCCCAGGTGCCATTCAGGCCTGGGGCAAATGGCCTACCAGTTCTTGAATTATGCAGTGAGACAAATGTATTCCCTCTCCTTTATTCTCAAGAACAGATGTTCTGGCCTCTGGAAGACTAGCAGGTGGTAATAAAGGGAAAGGGACTTAATGGTTCTACATAGGCTTTGACACTGTATCACAGGCTGCAACCCAATTATCAAATTGCCTTGTATTGAGAGTAAGAGCATTAGTCTAGAGGTAAAGCAATATTTTGAGTTCTCATTTGTCTTTGTGTCTGTGGAATTTCCTATGAAGAAAGGGTTGCTGAGCAAAGAAGGATGCAATATTCCTGGGTCTCCATACTTACCACCTAATGCTGTCAAAAACACACTTCAACTTCTAAAAGATACAACTAACTCAGACATACATTATCCTAAAAACTGTTCTTAACCAGAAAACAGTACATATTGAATACAAAGAAGTAATATCAGGAGGCTTTCAAAAAAAGAAAAAAATTTGTGCTCATTAAGTTAAGGCAATCCTGTTATGCTAGAAACATTTTGGCTTCAGGATCATTTACAATAACTTTATTTTTTATCCAGAAAAAAGTTTAAATATGTTACATTAAAATTATTTTTTTTTTATTTTAAGGTGTTCAGCATGACAAAAAAATTGCCATTATATAAAAAGAATGTAAAAATCCATTAACATAGTCACATACCAAGCTTCGGGCAGCAAAACAGAATATTCATGTGGAGAAGTGGTCTCTGGAAAGTTGGAGAGAATCGCAAGGCGATGAGGAAGCAGGTCAGAACCATGGTAAGTAAACAGAATTTCTAGGGCTTGTACATTACTTTCCTGTATAAAAGGCAAGGAGTAAGTTTCTGATGTAAATCTAAGAAATAAAGGAGTCATCTGATACGACAACATTCAAAAACTTTTAACTTTTTCGTGCAGTTCTGATATAAAGCACTTTGAAATAACCCTGGTTTTTTCTAGCCTGTATCATATTTCTCAATCTAAGACTATGAAAATTATTTATTTTTAAAACTCAGAATGATGGATATTAAATTAAAATTTTCTCTACATTTATTAATATTACAACAAAAAAGAAAATGTAATATATGCACACAATAACATTAACTGCACAGCTCAAAGATTTAGAGTCTTAATAACCATAATTATTTTATTTACAAAAAGCAAATTACCTGAGCATAAGTTCTTGCTGAGAGAACAATATTTTGATTTCTGAATTTCTTAAAGAATTCAGCATCATATCTGTGTTCAGATGCATGAGGTACTCCGAGGATTTCCTGAGGGGAAACAGTGATTTAATGAAAAGCCTTTTAAATATAGGTGACGAGAAATTATTAAAAATCTTTACCATTCTGCCTGCCTAAATAAATAAGGCCTGAATTAATTAATTTCAACCACCAATTGTTAACTAAAGTACTATATTTGCATTCTTGCCTTTATTTTGAAAAGGGCTATATTAATAAATGTTATTTTTTAAATCCAGAAGTAAATGAAATAGGCAGTAAAAATTAAGTTAATTACAGTAGGACAACCAAAATCAACCACCAGGTAAAATAAGCAACAGATATACATGACAAGGTATTATGAGCACCTGACCTTCTGTAGGTGAACTTTAATTTTACCACTGCTAGGGTGACCTATGTAAAATGCAGACTGAACAATTCATTCATTCAACAAATATTTGCAGAGTGCCACTATGTGCTATGGGAACTGTGATAGGCACTGTGATACAATGAACAATACACTTTTCCCACCTCTAAGTAGCTTAAAATCTAGTAGAAAAGACCAGAAACAGGTAAGGGGAAATACTTAGCAAGGTACCACAACTAGCTCTAGGAGGACAGAGAAGTGGCCCAAAAGCTGAAACATAAGAGACAAAGAGAATTAGCCATGGAATTGCAAGGGTAGGTCTCCCCACTACAATATATGACTTAGGGCTCATGTCCGCCATGTTTAATATTGAATCCCAGATTCCTAGCATACTGCTGTCAGTATTCTTCTGTCCATATTTATAAATAGCCAATAAACATTTGTTGACTGAATTAATTTACTGGGATAGGAAAGAGGAGAATGAGGAGATGTGGAGGAGGTGAGGGAGGGAGAGAGGGAAGATGGAGAGTTGAAAAATTCACTTGTAGATGGGTTAAGCTGGCAACTACAGCATGTCTAAAAGGAGCTCTGCAGTGAGCAGGTGAATACACAGGTCAGGAGTTCTGGACTAAGATGTGAGTTAGAGATATATGGCATAGAGTTATGAACACAGAGATGAGTACTATTCAAAGGGACATTAAATAGAATGAGTTTGAAAGAGCCTTGAGGAACAACATTATTTAAAGAATGAACAAGGAAAAGGGAATCTGTATCTAAAAAGTAGATGGAGGAACAGTCAGAGAAGTAAAGGGAAAAAGAATTTAATGCATACTCATGGAAACCAAAAGAAGAAAAGTATTTCACAAATGTTCTAGCCAGGGACCCATGCCTGTAATCCCAACACTTTGGCAGGCTGAAGTGGGAGGATAGCTTGAACCCAAGAGTTTGAGAACAGCTTGGGCAACATGGCAAGAACTCACCTCCTCAAAAAAAAAAAAAAAAGAATTAGCCAGCCATGGCACCATGTACCTGTAATCCCAGCTACTTGGGAGACTGAGATGGGAGGACAACTTGAGCCCAGAAAGTCAAGAGTACAGTAAGCTATCATTGTGCCACTACACTACAGCCTGAGCAATAGAGCAAGACACTGTTTCAAAAAAAAAAATTCTGTTCCTTGACTCCTCAGGCATGACAATTATTTCCTTTATTTCACCTCAGTTATACATCCTGTTACCAAACCCTGAATCTATCATCATCAAAAGACACTGTATGAAACATCTCAATGTCTTGCACCAAATCTGTGACCACCGCTCCTAATCTTCCCACTCACATACTGAGTGGGAACTATTCCTCAACCTCACGGAGGCATCCAATCCACTGACCCTACTTGTCTGTTCACTTTCCATTTCCCCTCAAAGTTTCTCATTCCTTCTAATCAGCTTAAAGTGCCTGGTCCATGGCTGTAAAAGGGCTTCTTAATCCCTGGCCTCTTTCCCTTTATCACATTCATCCAGCAGATCATCCCCTAACCAGTCAAAACCAGCTATGACCCCTGAGCACAAGCTATGAAGTCACTGAAAACATGTTACAAAACCAAGCTGACAGCACCCATTTTAATTTCAAGACCTCAACCTTGCTCGGATCCTCATTCAAATGAACCAAAGCAAAAAAAAAAAAAAAAAAAAAAAAAAAAGGCACCAGAAAAATCTGAAGATGAAGTTAGTATCAAATCTTATTAGGAAATTACTATTAATTTTGTTATATAATCATATCATTGTGGTTATATTTTTTAAGTCCTTCTTACACACACATATCTAAATATTTATGGGTGAAATGATAAGATATAGGGGCTGTGCTTTAAAATATCTAGCGAAAAAGAGAAGGCAAGAATAGAAAAGTGGAGAACAAAAGATACACAACTGGTGAATGCTAAAAATGGTGCTGAGCAACAGGCACATGGGGCTCATCATATACTCTTCTCTACACGTCTACGAATGACTGAAATTTTTTATAATAAAAAGCTAAAAGATTGATAAGAACAACAAAATTCAAATAGATAATTAGTGCTGTTCCTCAATGCTACCGCTAGGAGCTTTATTTCCTAGTCTCTGTTAAGAACTTTTCCACAACTCTCATTCTTTCCAGACTTCCAACACCCTATTCCTCAGTCCTATGCTCAGCTGAAAGCCTTACTTTTTTTTTTTTTTGACACTCTCAGATGAGAAATCCCTCATTTTTCCAACCCATCAAAACTACAAACCTATCTGCATCTGTAATAAGATTTTCTTTCCTTCCAGTTACAGCAGAAACACACATATCTCTCTGCTCCTAAAAAGCCTCAAAATCCCACCCTTGCTCTGGATCCGATTTCTACTCTACTTCCATAATCATGCAAGTATCCCCTTTTCCTTCGGTTCCATAAATTCTTCCTCACTCCTCTACTAGTTCATTCCCATTAATATAAAAACAATACCTCTTCCTTCTATTCTAGATATCACCATCTTCTCTGCCCCTCTTTACAGTAAAACTTTTGGAAAGATCTGCCCACAGCCTTGGTCTCCTCTCTTCTACCTTTTGTTATTTCCTAAACTTGCCCAACCTCTGACAAAAATTCAATTCAACTACTTACATGGCAGGAGACCTTTCCAAACATGACCACAAACTATTCTAACCACACTTCCCACCTTTGTTCTGTGCCACCCCTCACGCTCCCCACCCTGTGTTCAAGCTACACTGACTAGCTTACTTACTGAAGAGCATGACCTTTGTTTTCATGCCACTGGGCCTTTCAAGGCTCACTGATTATCAGCATGGGCTACTCATAGAGAGACCTGGTTACAAGTCCTTGGTTCCTATTTATTTAGACAAATCACTTCCCTTCTCTAAGCCTCAGTTTTCATATCCATAAAATTGAGAAGATGATAGTACCTATCTCACAAGACAATGACTGACAAATAGTTAAGTCCTCAAAAAACTATGCTGGCATTTTTTAAGGTTATTCTCTTACCTACTGGTTCTTGCAACAAATATTTACTGAAATCTTCAATGAGCCAGGGGCCATTCAGAGCTCAAGACACAACAGCAGCCAAGACAAATATCTAACTGTATGGAGACTCCATTCTAATGTCCCCCTTATAGTACTCCCTAGCCCCTGAAATCTGCCTTCATTTAATGAAATGCTAGCTGAGATATTACTTTCTGTGTGGAGTCTTCTCAGAAATTCCCAGGAAGAATTTAACATTTTTCTTCGTCATGTTCCCTCATCAGTTTCCGTACCTTTCTTATCAGCATTTAATGCCTATACAATGTGAACTCCATGAATACCATTCCTAGTTCCTCTCTCCACCTCCTATCTTGCATTAGGAGGCACTCATGTCAAATTTAAATGAATTCATGTATCACAGTATTAATAAAATAAGCCATGTCCTGTGATCAAAAGGCAATGCCTATCTCTACTACTAATAGTTAGCTATTATATCTGAATATTTTCATTACTAAGCTTTAACAGTGAAATTCATCAGATTCACCTACTTTTCAAGAACTTCACTGAATTCCCTAAAAAAAGTAAACTTAACAAATACTTTAAATGTTACTATTACAATATAATAATAAATGTACTCACTACTGTCATATAGGGAACAGCAATTAAAAAACTAAAAAATAGTGAAAATATTAACTGAACAGTCCCACTGAACATTTTATGTACTTTTTAAAAAAATGTATCATTAGAGAAACTAAGGCTAAGAATAAAAATAATAAACTTATCTGTACAGACTTCTGTAATATTGAAATATATTACCTCAACTGGTTTCAATATATTACCTCAAAATATCACAGACCTCAGGCATATCAACATGACATGCTTTAAAGTAATGTGATCATCCAACAGCCAAACTAATTGTATCTATAAATAAAACTATTAAGAATATTTTGTAACTTGTTTGCAATGATAAATGGTAATGATACAGTCATTACAATTTTTTTTTTTTTGAGATGGAGTCTCATGTGTCACCCAGGCTGTGCAATAGCATCATCTCAACTCACTGCAACCTCCAACTCCCAGGTCCAAGCGATTCTCTGCCTCAGCCTCCCAATTAGCTGGGATTACAGGTGCCTGCCACCATGCCCAGCTACTTTTTATATTTTTAGTAGAGATGGGGTTTCACCATCTTGACCAGGCTGGTCTTGAACTCCTGAACTCGTGATCTGCCTACCTCAGCCTCCCAAAAACCAATGTATTTGAATAACCACAGTCCTCTTTCAGTATTTTGTTTGAAAACATTTTAATTATATTAGCAAGGTGGGGGAATCAAAGTTTTTGGATTTGCCTGCATGGTCAGAAGTTCTTGGGATGAACATCACATTATTAGATGTGACACAGAGTGCCTACTGTGTGCCAGTGCCAAGAGCCGAGAGGCACACACGCAAAAGGGAGGCAGAACACAGACTAAGAAAGTAATATCCAAGTGAAGTTGAACTTTAACAATGAAAAACTTATCTTCAAATCTGGAGAATGTCAGCTACAAGAGTCATGTGAAAAAGCAATCGAACCTATGTATATTTACTAAAATGTGGTTCACTTACACTTACACTTTTAACAATAACTAAGCTGATCTTAAACTACAGAGTGCTACTGAAATGCCCATCATGGGCAGATCTATGTTTGTGTCCCTGAAGACCCAAATATAAAGTATACTGTTTTTAAGCTCAAATATCTAACTTCAGCCCTAATTAGGATCAAAGGTGAATCAACTAAATCAACCCACTAACAAATAATTAAAATAGGCCGGGTGTAGTGGTTCATACTGTAATCTTAGCACTTTGGGAGGCCAAGGCAGGCAGACTGCTTGAGTTCAGGAGTTCAAGACCAGACTAGGCAACATGACAAAACCCCATCTCTACAAAAATACAAAAATTAGCCGGAAATGGTGGCACACGCCTGTAGTTCCAGCTACTCAGGAGGCTGAGGAATGAGAATTGCTTGAACCCAGGAGGCAGAGATTGCAGTGAACTGAGATCATACCACTGCACTCCAGCCTGGGAAACAGAGTGAGAGCCTATGTTAAAAAAAAAAAAAAATCATTAAAATAAAATGTGTAAGAAATATTCACATTAGGATTATTAAAACCTAATGTACTCTTAAATCTGGTATGGAAAAGAGTTATGTGCCATTATCTTAAAATCAAAATATGAAAGTAAATGAAAAAGATTATAAATCTAGAAAACACAAATGTACTGAAATGGCTAAGACACTTTATTCCCTAGTCTAACAAAACAACTTCTGCCTTTCACAATATCCAATTTTTACCAAAACTAGTACATAAGAGAACCTGCTTCTACAAGAAATTAATTTTTCCCAGAAAAATAGTTCTAAAGACCAAGAATATCAGACATTAGGGCAGCCATAGCATTTACAATGACAGAGCAAATGAATACAATTGGTTTGATTAAAACTATTCTTTACCTCATATGTTGCAAGTCGATCTAAGTAGGTTAATAATTTCCGTCTACAACGACAAAGTTCCTTTTGTTCCAGTGTCAACCTGTTTTGAATAACTATATTAGGCCACATACTTACACAGAATTATTTCTTTAGGAGTTATGGTAAAAATGCTTACTATTCCATTGAGCCCAAAACTCATGAAACAGTTCAGAAAAGTACAAGGGTAACATAATAGTAAGCACATTTGATCTAAGCTGCTAAAATAATTTGGACTAATTACTACTAATAAGGAACACACTGAAATTACCATTTTAAAGAAACTATCAAACAAACACTAACAAATCATTTACTTTGAAAAGTTCACTAATTTAAGTAGTTCTTGTCTCTTCTTGAATTCCTTTTCCTTTTTATTCTTGGCAGGCTCTTCAACAGGTGGTGAAAGCTCTTCATAGGGGATATTGTCAATGTCTGTTTCACCAGGTAATGTAAATCTGAAGGTTTAAAAAAACAAACATATTTTCATCATTTTTAAAAATGTCATGTTGTGAAAAGCTTTCTCCTATTTTAACTGATTTAATTATTGATTTCCACAAAAACAGAAGTATTTGAAAAAAACTTTTGCCACTGTAAACAAAGGGATCATTGATTATATCCACAGATGGGCAAAAGTCATCAGTAATTATCACAAATGAAAATTTTAAAATCAAGGAAATGAAAACGAGGAAGATATGTGGGGTTACATTCACTCCATGGAAAGCAGCCTATGCAGAAAATGTCCACAGAGTTTGCCATTTGAAATCACTTCTACTTATGGTCTTAAATTGGTAATGTCAGTCTCATTTTAATTATTTACTTCTCAGATACACTCTCATATTTATATTTTTTGAAAAGTTCCAAATGCCTGATGAGCAGTGACTTCAGATAAGAAAGTATTGATCAAAGGCAACTGCTTCAGTACAGAATTAACTAGAATAAAGAAAAGTTCACCCAGTCCAACGTCTCAGTACAAAAGTTTTCACAAAGTCACCTTTACTTTGAGTCCAATTTTTTCTATAACCAACCTGCCATCATCTGCTCCTTTCCCTATTGCTAAAAGAGCCTCCAGGTCTGTGCCTTTTAATCCATACTGAAGCAGTTCTTTTGCAGCATCCACATTTTCAGGAACTCTTTCCAAACACTCGTGGAGAACCCAGGATCGCTTCTTTATTTTACTCTGGATATAAAGGAAGAAACAGAGGAATTAAAGAACCCACAACATCTTACAACACATTACAGCTGCCTTCAGAATCATAAAGCTACACCTGATGTATTACAGTTATTTAGGACCTTGGCCGCAGGGAGTTGCTAGAGGAACTCAACAGAAAAGCAGCCAATTCCCTAATGGTGATTACAACTGGATGCAGGCAGTGTGAATTTACCTGCTTGCTTTCTTCCTCTAATGAGCTACACAGAAACAGAAAGCTCAGGATTCATTTTTGGAAATGTAAAATTCTCTCTCCTAACTTTTATAATTGCCTTTGGTTTGTATTGCAGCTGTATAATAGAGCAGACAATAAGGCAGAAAGGCAAGATATATCCTGTCATAATTAATAAGCATGGTTAACTTTTAAACAAAACTCATGAGGCATCAAAGTTCTGCATTTACTTGACCATGAGATGTATCTCAGGGTGTGAATGATAACTTAATCATAAAACTCATGATACACTGTTTTTTGAAAGGATCAAAGTCCTATCCCTCCCTCCCAGCTGCTTCCTCCAACTCCGTTCAAAATTCCTGACTTGCCCTCTTCCTATAAAGAGCTATTATGGTTGCAAATTTAAACTAAGATTTGATTCACTTCCTAGGATCCTTTATATATTGCATCACTTCAGTTCTTTCTTCAAATGTCTCTTAATTCACCTTTCCTTTTCCATAGCTGCAGCCTCCATAGCAGTCGAAATCATCAACATAAAAATCTAGGACACTGTAGGAGTCTCTTGCCCTCAACAGGTTCTCCCACATTCCTTCCACTCCAATCCTCTTCTACACCATCTTCCTCTGTGCCTCCACAGTCAGAAATCCACAACAGCAGATAAACACCTAAGTCATCACAAGCTTTCCACATCCTCCTCAACCCAATCAATATATCCTTTTATTCATATTTCCCAATGTTCGCCACTGTCAAATATCAGTGCCAGCAAACGGGTTGACATATAGAGCTTATTTATCCAAAATGCGTACTGGGAACCTACTACATACCAGGCACTGAAGTAAGCATGCAAATGCAGCAGTGAATAAAACAGATTTAGTCACTGGCCTCATAAATCATACTCAATGTCTTTTAATTTGTTCATACCATTTGTCCTCTTAAGAATGTCTTCCTCCCTTCTCACTCAAGAAGGTCTACTTTAAATCTTTTCAAATCCCTGCTACAAACCTCTTCACTATATAGAGCCTTTCATCACTACCACATCTATAATAATCACCACCTTTACAGGGTTCCTAGAGTTTTATCTGAAAATCTACTTATATGGTCAGTTATATTTAACATGGTGAAACTCCATCTCTACTAAAAATACAAAAATTAGCTGGGTGTGGTGTCACGTGCCTGTAGTCCCAGCTACTCGGGAGGCTGAGGTAGGAGAAGCATTTGAACCAGGGAGGCAGAGGCTGCAGTGAGCCTCGATCACACCACTGAACTCTGGCCTGGGCAAAAGGAATGAAACTCCATCTCCAAAAAAAAGCATAAGCTCCCTATAAGCAAAAGCCACATTTATGCCTCTCCTGTACCCCTGCACAGTCCCTAGCACAGTGCTCTTGCTCTTAATTGCCTATTTAACTAAATATTGCCCTCCCCAAAAAAAGTACTTGCTTTGTCTCGCCTAACACCCCTCAACTCTTTCAGAGACAGACTGTCCTTTACTGTATCCCAGAAAAAGGTATACATGAACTCATGAGCTCACTGTCTTAGATCATAAAATAAGAAACAAAAATAATACAGGATCAGTGTTTTGATTTTCTAAAGAAAATGCAAGCAACTTTGTCTTCTTCCTTCATTTCATTACCTCTCATGCTCTTTCACCTCTGACACTTACTTGTATTAATGTTAAGTTTATCATCCTGCTTGGCTGATTAATCGTATTCTTCCATACAACTTTTTCATGTTATATTTTTACTTTTAATTACTAATGTACAAAACTTTTAGGGAAATAATTATCATTTCCCTCCCAGTGTTCCCTACAGTCTTCCACAATGCAAAGGTATTTTCCTTTCTACATGTAAGATCAGAAGTCCCAATCTTTTTAAAGTATGCCCTGAGTCCAACTATAATTCTTTCTCACAAAGATGCCAAACGTTAAAACATATAGACTGCTATGAAATCAATGTGTCCCCTAAAATTCCTATGTTGAAAACTAATCCCCAGAGTGATGATGTTTGAAAATGAGACCTTTCAAGAGAGTGGAGCCCCCATGACAGGACTGGTGTCCTCTAAGAAGAGGCAGGAGAGAGCCTGCATCCTCTCTCTCTGCTCTCTGCCATATAAGAACACAGCAAGAAAGGAATCCATCTGCAACCCAGAAGAGTCCTCCCCAGGAATGAAATTGGCCAACACTTTGATTTTACACTTCCCACCCTCCAGAACTGTGAGAAATAAATTTCTGCTGTTGAAACCAGTCTGATATTTTTGTTGCAGCAGCTAAATCTAATTGAGACAAGGCTGTGTATCAACCTTAACTATGGGAGGCAGGTAAAAGGAAGTAACCAATTTTGAAATCTAAGTTTTAAAAAGGTATATTTGGCAATTTTCATATACGTTATCTATTTCTTGCCTCTCAGCTCCAAATTTCCCCTCAAAGCCAGCTCTGTGATAGCATTTCTCATTTGCAGTTAACACGACACTAAGCCCTGGGCACTGGAGAGGCCCTGCAAAGGAAGAGGCTCTGGTTTCTAGTCCTGATGTGCTTTGGTTCTTCTCTTCTTGCTCCTATGGCTTAGCCACCAACAAGCCATGTGGAGGACATCAAGTGGCACTTATTTCCCCCCTTCCTCACTGTGGACAACCTTCCACTGACTTTCAGTGGTACTGTCGTGGGCAGATTCTTTTCTAATGAATCTTCCAGGCACCTGAGAGGGAAGCTTCCCAGACTGGAAGCTACAGTAAGGACGCCTACAGGAGTAGAGAGTTTTTTCTTGCCAGTCTTGGCCATAATTCCTTAATTATTTACCAACCTTGAGTCACATGCATGCTGGCAGAGGTTTCCTGCTTGATAGTCCCTGGGGTCTTCTGACCCTCAACCTCAAGTCACTGCCCACTGCCCTGCCCCACCCCCCCGCCTCAGCAGCAGGCATCCAGCTTTCCTATCCATCCCATATATCCCTGACTACCGACTTTGGCAACAGTGAACCAGCCCTGGCTCAAGGCAACCTAGAGAACGTCTCTTCCATCCTACATGCTGCAACCACTCCTTGTCCAATGGGTCTGAATCCCAGCCTAGGAGAGAGGCCTCCCTTCCAAGTTCATTCCCTCCATGGATATGTCCCTTCAGCCCTAGGGTATTTCTTAGCGTTCTCTTTACATCCTTTATAGTTCATCTCTGGTTACCAGAAAATAATTCTCCACATTGAAAGCTTCCCTGTTTAAATTACTGTGTGGTTTCTGGCATCTGACCAGCTCCCGACTTATGCAGGTAAAGAGAAGTGACTTTGGTACAGGAAAGAGAAGGTCAGGCCTAGACCAAGTAGTTGGCTGGTTTATCAATGAATATTTGTTCATATGTCTTCAGCAACAAAGTCCAATTGCAGGGGCAATAATATCTAACAAAATGACCATTTTTCCAGTTGAGAAAAATGTACTTCATCGGTTGTATTATAGAAAAGTCAGCAACGTCAAGTACTCTAAAATGAAGCCCTATAAACAAAAGATACTACGTGAATATACATTTGTAACATTAGCAAAATATTTACACATACCAAATAATTCTGAATTGAAGCAATGTTGACCGCTGACTTCCTCCACTGCCTCTGATATACTAGGTCAGTATCCAGGCCGTAGCTATGAGCCAAGGCCAAGGCTTCCTCGTACTCTTCACTTTCAATCTTCGGATACAAACATGAAGACAGGAATGTTACATTACTGAATTATCCACAGGGTCTCGATGATGATACAATGCATGATGATAAGCCCTTGGAGCTATCCAGCATGTTATGAATTCCTGTGCACTGTGGCACCAGAAGCTCACAGACATTTTGAGGAGTAGAGAGATCACATGTTTCAGCACTTTAACAGAAAGATGAGAGACAAAAGGTGCCAAGTTCTCGTTTCAGAATAAAACAATGGCAAAACCAAGACAACCACGGAACAAGTCGACTTCTAGCCCAGAGCTCCTTCCATGACATCGCAAGAACAGCACGAACAATGTAAACATGGTGTTGGTCACCTTGACTTCCCAAGCAAGCCCTTGACTAGAAAGCAAGACTGCATTTCTTCCTTCACCCTCTGTAGATACTGATTTAAACACAGACAAAAGGAGAACGGAAGGCCACATGAAGGTTAGCAAAGAAACCTGATTAGCCACAAAGTGGATAATCAGTTTAAGTGAATTCAACTTTTATCCATGGTTTGGATTTTGATTACTTAGGTACAAAGATTAGCATTATTTTAAAAAGCTTCATAAGACTGGTATTTTTAAAATATCAGTGATCCAACATCCCTCTTGAAATTTTCTCCTTTATTAAAAAATCAGCTTTTTCTCAATAAAAGAAAAGCTTCATGGCTTCAAACTTGGATAGCAATACGCTCCTCTCTCACCTTCCTCTGATAAAGCTCCTCCGGTGTGGTGGAGCGCAAACTCACAAGGCGGTAGTTTTTAGTAATGGTTCGTGGGCGTTTCCGTGGTGGTGCAAATCGCTCCATTTCAGTTACTAAGTAAAGGCCCTGTTTTATATAATCGAAGTAGCGAGCCTTGGCAGATATTTCGTGATCAGAATCAGAATCCTCTTCTCCTTCATCTTCTTCTCCAGCCCTAGTCTCCAAACGAGATCGTTTGGGGGCAAGTTTAATCTCACACTAAATTGAAAAAGGAGATTTGAAATTAATAGTAAGGAACTAAAAACAATGTTTTAGAATTAATGAAAGAAAAAATATTTCTAAATCTACTCTGGGTTTGAGTCATTAAATCACCTATGTGATCAAGCTTAACCATGGAACTCAAAGGAAACTTACAGCAAGCATTATATACATCAGTTCCAGAAATATGCACAATACGTTATCAGCTCCAAATAACCTAAATTAAGCCTGTTTTTTTTTTCTTTAAGATGGAGTCTCTCTCTGTTGCCCAGGCTGAAGTGCAGTGGCACAATCTCAGCTCACTACAACCTCCACTTCCTGGGTTCAAATGATTCTCCTGCCTCAGCCTTCCGAGTAGCTGGGACTGCAGGCATGCACCACCACACCCAGCCAATTTTTGTACTTTTAGTAAAGACAGGGTTTCACCATGTTGGCCAGGCTGGTCACAAACTCCTGACAGGTGATCTACCTGCCTCAGCCTTCCAAAGTGCTGGGATTACAGACGTGAGCCACTGCGCCCAGCCTAAAGCCTGTTTTAGTAACAGGCCATTAATATGGTCTTGTACTTATGTACCTGATACTAATTTTAGAGCAATAAAGAAGTTGACAATGTTCATTTCTTTTACTTCTGGTATTTCTGTACCTGCTATGAAAAACTCAGATGATCTTTGTTTTCGTCTCTTTAGAGAATCAACATAAAGGTACTTATATTTGCTTTACCAAGAATAGCTCTCCCTCGCCCCCTTATAAAAATGTCTAACAGCTTCACCAAGTTCTGAGTCTGAAAGCCTGGCAGTTGATAGCTTTCATTCCAGACTCAGCAGAGCTGGCTTAGATTTTAAGCCATAATTTTCTTTAAGGAACATCTTTAGACTCAGTAATAAACTTCAGAGCAAAAAATATGTCAATCTGCATTGCTGAAGTGAAAGCTATTAAAGGTTGTTACCCCTGAAAGACTTAAAATAAAATTTTTAAATAAGCAAAAGATAACTTTAAAGAACTAGCCTCTATTTTCAAGTCTTCTGTCATGACAAACAAGTTTTCCTTACTAAAAGAATCAAAAACTTTAAGTTGCCATGCTTTTGGAAATGGGTTAAAGAGCACTTTTTTTAGGTAGTGATACCATTCTACATTTTAAAATGACTAATCCATGGCGGGGAGGGGGGGAATCTATCATTTCAGTGAGGAAGAGATACTTAATAAAGAGCGAAATAACTACAAATTTTCTTCATTCTCTTAAATTGCAAATGTTTTATTCACTAAAAAATGGATTTTTTTAATACTGTAACCATTACCTGATTCCAATAATGGATTTTTGTTTTTAAAGACAAGATAACGAGACAACTAAAATAAAAATCAGATATTGAAGCTTTGGTTAAACAGATGACTATTCTCGAACAAAGGGGAAAAGCCTTACCTCCAAACTTAAAAATCCCCCATCATGGGTAGCAGTGACTTGAGGTGATGGTTCAAACCATTCACAGGATTTTCCCAGTAAATTCTTCAAAGTTCTCACTGATGAAACAGTTAAAGCACCAGAACATCGAGCTAAAGTCACTGCACTGTCTGCCCACCAATTGACATCTATCAGTGGGTAAAAGGACTCTTTATCTAAGAAGGGAAAAATAAATCAACACAAAGGCATCTGTTAATGTGGTTTAAATTCAAAATATTTAGTATAATAATCAATTTTAAAATCAAAATTACCTACATTATTTGGGCCCTAAAGCTATGTTAAATAATAAGAAAAAAAAATAAGAAAAAACAAAACGTAAGTCATCCTCAAAATTTTACTCTATGAGGTATAAAATGGTAATTCACTTAATGAACACCTGAGTGCCAAAAATTTGTCAGTCTAGGTCTAAAGCTCTAAGGATAAAATGGTAAACTAAGATCTTTCATCTCAAGAATATACTCAGGAGAGAGATGTGTCACTACTTTCAACATAAGGTGAAAGGCAGGTGGGTACCAGGTGTGCATATATGAAGGTCATGTCATGTTTTTTAAAAATGTACATATATCACTTTCAGACACTGAGAGAAATACACCCTTTAGAAAAATATAAGCTATGTAATAATTTCCATGCTGATTTTCTCTTAAACTTGTAACTAATCAGAGAGGAAAAAACATTCATGGCTAGCAAAGAATCTTTAGAGATGAAAATGAATTATGGACCAGGTGCAGTGGCTCACGTCTGTAATCCCAGCACTTTGGGAGGCTGAGGTGGGTGGATCACAAGGTCAGGAGTTCAAGACCAGCCTGGCAAATATGGTGAAGCCCCATCTCTATTAAAAAATACAAAAATTAGCTAGGTGTGGTGGTGCACACCTGCAGTTCCAGCTACCAGGGAGGCTGAAGCAGGAGAATCACTTGAACCCAGGAGGTGGAGGTTGCAGTGAGCCAAGATCGTGCCACTGCATTCCACCCTGGGTGACAGAGAGAGACTCCATCCAAAAAAAAAAAAAAAGAAAAGGAATTACGGTTCACCAAATTAAGGTATTCAAAAGTCAATTTCATATGTATTACAATTTAACTATACATTTTTTGAATATCACCTGTTATATAAAACATATGATATATGGCTTAAAAGTAAAAGTAAACCATAAATTTAAAAACATATTTAAACATTAGACTAAGAGAGAGATTTTTAAATATGGAGTTCAGCACCATGAGACTAACTTATCATTTTAATGAAAATCAAAGCATAACAACACTTTTTTCCCATGTAAGCCTAAGGAAATCCATGTAAATAAGGAATTTCAAGAAAATGTGAAAACCAGAGTTCCTGGAGCTTATTACTAAGTGTAAAGTAGGAAGAAAGAGGAGCAAATCACTAAAATCAATTCTAACTTCTGCTTTGACAAAGTATTACTTTTCCTCAAAAATATGTCTGGATGATTATTTAACTAAAGCAGGTAATTCAAAGCATGGAACCTGATGCATAATATTAATATTTGTAATCTTCTTTAAATGTGAACTAAAAGTAGATACAGCTATAGATATAGATATAGATATAGATATAGATATAGATATAGATATAGACATAGACATAGACATAGACATAGACATAGATATAGATATAGATATAGATATAGATATAGAGAGATAAATACTTTTTCTTTTTTCTTTTTTTTTTTTTTTTCTAGAAAAAGTCTCACTCTGTTGCCCAGGCTGGAGTGCAGCAGAGCTCACTGCAATCTCCACCTCCTGTGTTCAAGCAATTCTCCTGCCTCAGCCACCTGAGTAGCTGGGATTACAGGTGTGCGCCACCATACCTGGCTAATTTTTGTATTTTTAGTAGAGACGGGGTTTCACCAGGTTGGCCAGGCTGGTCTTGAACTCCTGACCTCAAGTGATCCACCAGCCTCAGCCTCCCAAAGTGCTGGGATTACAATACAGGTATGAGCCACCACGTCCAGCCTAAAAGCATATTGTAATACAGAGTCTGAACCTTGTAACTATCACTGATTTTACAGAAGATACTTAAAAATTCATGGATTTAACTTCGAGAGTTTCACCTAAAGAAAAATAACACATAGTCAAAAACTGAAAGTAAAAAAACTCAAAGTAACCCCTACAGGATTTTAAAATATCTCTATTTTAATCTAGCAATCAAATAACAATTATTACTTTTATTTAAATGTAAATCTTTTTCTTCTATTTATGAAAGCAATATATGCTTATTGTAAAAAAGTAATTTTTTTCCTAAATGTGGAAATGTATGCAAAGACAAAGAAAGCCCCATCAACCTAACCCTAACCACCTCCCACCTGCAGAGATAACTTTATTTGGTGCTTCTTCTTTGATTAATCTTTTTCTGCGATCTCACCCAAGGGCATCTGAAAAGGAGCATGCTTCTAAGCATTGAATTTAGTGTACCATCTCACTGCTGGCTCCTGGCAGGAGAGCCATCCTGCATACCCTAGGCTCTGACTTAGCTTTTTGGAAAGCTGACCATCAGAAAACTGGATCTGTTGCCTTGACCCAACTCTATGAAATCTTGATGTTTCTTCCAAAGTACAGCAAAAGTATGTGGAGACGTTTTACATTATCCAAAGAACATCTTGTATCATAATAGATGTCTCTTAAAGTTTCAATTATCACATTTCATACAACTCACCTTTGATTTTTTTTCTCTTCTCCGTAGAGAGCGTCCAATCAGGATTAAGGTCGTCATAGCCTGGCTAAATATGAAAATAATGACTTCCTGAGTCAACTATGTAAGAAAATTATAAGAAAATCAAGAACTGTGGACTTTTTCAAATAAAGAGACGACCCTTTCCCTTGATCTTTCAGTTACAACTAACTGAAATCTATTCCTTGCCATGATAGTCTGGAAAAGCAATGGTTCTTAGACTTAAAATGTGCACATGGACGTATTACGACCTGACTTGTGAAGAACATAGCATGCATATGAACAATAGGATAGCAAGTATACAAGTAATACATATAAAACCAAAATACGCTAAGAATTCAGTCTACACTCACGCACACATTATGAAGAAACACTGGCCTGGATACAAGTCTTATTGCTGCCACTGGTAAACTAAGCAACCCCTCCAGGATTTGGTTTTCAAAACTTTGAGACTTGACTAGGCAACCTCCATGGTACCTCCTAGTTCTTTTTATGACTAAGAATTTGCCAGGTAAAAAACTATAACCACGAAGTCCTAAAAATGAATCCATTCATATTGTTATCTTATGGCAACAAGGTGTCATGCTCATCTTTGAGAATATACCAGCACATTGACATCTCTCAAACATCAATTTGAGAATAAGCCATTAACCGACACCCTCTTGGCTGAGTGTTCCTTTCTTATTCTCCAGAAATAAAACAGTATGGACGAAGAGTAAAAATAATCGTTGGCGTGCTTATTTGAAATCTTATATCTAAGAAAAGTGTAGCTGTATTTAAGTCAAAAAATATACTTTTTCATCTAATAAACATACACACATGCATGTTTATTATCAATTTTTCAATGGCTCAAACTTCAGAGTGTAAAAATAGGTATTTCTTTCCACAGACTTGAAGAACTTCCTGCTCTCCACTATTATGGTAAATCACTCAGAGCAGACCCCGAGACCAGAAGACACAGTCTTTAAACTTTACAAGAAAAAAAAAATACCATAAAAGGCTATTTATACACCAGGAAGGAAATGGAGATCCTGGTTTACTTATCATAAGAAAAGATGACTAAGTTTCAAAAAATATTTTAAAAAATAAGGTACTTATTACTGAAAACAATCAACAAAATTGAAACTTTATTTGGTCATTTTAAGGGACTTAAGGATTTTTCAGTGCCTCCAAATCACCAGTACTACATACTCCAACCACATGCATGCCACCATTTATTTACATGGCACATGTACCTTCCTACTTACATTTTGGAGTACACAAGGGAAGTATGGAATAAAAAACCTTAGGCCCCTCAAAGAACAACGATTATGATTCAGGCTTGGGAATATTTAAGGACGTACAGATCAAAATGAAATGACAAGAAATCTTAAGGAAATTTCAAAAATAAATAATTCTCACTTGAGAAGTCCAAGTGTGCATGTCTTCGTCAAAGCTAATGATAAGAAGGAGCACCATGAACAAGCAGTACTCGTCCACTAGAACCACAGTCACCTTGGGACTAGACTGCTCCCTGCACATTGCTTAAATAATGGGCATCTCCTGTCAAGCTGATGTTAAACACAAGGTGAAGATGTGTTCTTCCGCATCTAGAACTCTGTCATACTCATCCTTCTATTGCCAGATCCATCACACTGTCCACCTGTCATAGCAGCTAAATGTCCAATGAGTAAACGAATCAACCAATCTTTTAAGTAACTGAATTCCAATTAAAATATCTAAACGATAGGAAAACTATCCGATATAGTACTAGGCTTCCTACACCCTCCCAAAAGTGTGATTTCTTCTATTTAGTCAAAACGTATTGGCTCAAACGTATTGGCCAGGCATGGTGGTTCACGCCTGTAATCCCAGCACTTTGGGAGGCCAAGGCAGGATTGCTGCTTGAGGCCAGGAGTCTGAGACTGGCTGGGTGACAGAGCAAGACCTCGCTAGCTGGGTGACATAGCAAGACCTCTCCCCGCAAAATAAAAATAATTAGCCAAGCATGGTGGCATACTTCTGTAGCCCCAGCCACTCGAGAGGCTGAGGTAGAAGGATCAACTGAGCTCAAGAGTTCGAGGTTACAGTAAACTCTGATCACACCACTACACTCCAGCCTGGGCAACAAAGCAAGACCCTAGCTCTAAAAAAATAAAAATAAATACATGCTGAGACAAAAGGAAAAAAATAAAAACCGATATTTCAGGCTCAAAACTGAAGCATACAGAGAGCTAATAAATGAATATAAATTAATATAATCCAAGATCACATTTGTTAACTACCCAGAGAGAGGTATAGATAAAAATGTCAGGGGTCTTTAAAGTATTAAAACAGAATTTGGGGCATGTGTTTAAGAATGATGAAGGGAATTCAAGAGGTACAAAGAAAGTCTTATGGTGCTATACTTTTAAGACTGGATAAGATCTGGATGCGGAAAATGAATAGAGGAAAACATTCCAGTCTGAAAGTATAGTGTGAACAAAAATACAGTTAGGAAAATACAAAGTTTATTCACGGGAAAAAAACTAGAACAGTTTAGCAAGTCCAGGACAGCAGTTTTTAATTATCTTGATTTTTGGTTGTTTGGGGATCTTTAGGGGGGTATGTTAATGATATCTTTTTTTATTTAGATGAACTTCACATAATGTAAAATTAGCCATTCTTAAATGAACAATTCAGTGACACTCAGTACACTCACCATGTATGCAACCATCGCGTCTATCCACTCCTAAAACACTTCTATGGCTCTAAAGTAAAACCACATACCCATTATGCAGTTACTCCCCTTTCCCTTTCCCCTGGACCCCAGGAACCACCAAGCTGCTTTCTATCTCTATGGATTTACCTATTCTGGATATTTCATATAAATGTAACCATAAAATATGTGACCTTTTGTGTCTAGCATCTTTCAATAATATATAATATTCTCAAGGTCCTTCCACCATTGTAGTGCTTATCAACCCTTCGTTCCTTTTAGTGGCTGAATAATATTCTATTGTATGGATATGCCACAGTTTGTTTCTCCACATATCCGTTAATGGGCATCTGCGTTTTTTCCACCTTTTGGCTGCTGTAGACTATACTGCCATGAATATGTAGGTGCATGTATTTAAGTATCTGTCTCAAATTCGTTTGGGTATATAACTACCTATGTGTATTCTTAAATTAAAAGTACACAGGAGATCCATGCTAGACATCTGAACTACATTTTTAACTTCACAATACTTGGGAGTTTGATGAAATTATCTATAGAGTATATTTAAGAAAAAAGCCCAAGTAAAATTCTAAACTTCAGTCTGCTTCAGACAGAGGTGGCCTGCCAGACCAGCGACCTGACAGTTGTTCTTCCCTGATTTCTAAGGTGACGTTCTCACTGTTCCTCTCATAGCACTGAAGCTAGACTCAACTTACCATCCTTCCACCCCAGGGCCTCTATGAGTGAGAATAATCAGGAGGGGGCCATGCGTCACCACATCTGATACATACTCTGTAAACTGGTGCTCTGTGGACAGGATCATCAAACTCCCCACGACTCACAAGAAAGCTCCTGGTACCATGTGAATAAATCTCAAGAAGCAACTCCATGCCACTTCTCTGTATTTGCTGGGGCTCAGAACACAATACTCCAAAGTATAACAGCACGGCACGCTGAGTAATTCCAACTCAGGCAACTGAAAGGGCCTCAGAAACATGGTCTCTCTGACTTGTCCTGCCTTCCTGTCTCAAGCCCCACCTTGTCTCCCAAAGCAAGTCATAGAAACCAGAATTATTCTTCCCCGAGGTGCATCACGGAAACTAGAACTCCTCCCTCAAAGAAAGCCATCAAACCTAAAAAGGTCACTCTCTCCCTTCTCCCTTGAAGACCGTTATTCCAGAGGGCTCCTGCTTCAGTCAGGGAGACATGTCATACAGAGAAGCAAAAAAGAATCTGGACAGACAGGCCTTGCTGGATTTCCCCTTCAGTCTATCGCCATGAGGCCATGCCCTTTTGTCGAATCACAATTCTACAAGTCTGTCCGTTCTTCATCAAACCTAAGCATAAAAACAGTTTTCATGGATGAAGCTGGAGAACATCATTCTTAGCAAACTGACACAAGAACAGAAAAGGAAATACTGCATATTCTCACTCATAAGCGGGTGAGAAAAATGAGAACACATGGACACAGGGAGGGGGTCTACTACACACTGGGGTCTATTGGGGGGAATGGAGGAGGGACAGCGGGGGAGGGGGGGCTGGGGAGGGATAGCCTGGGGAGAAATGCCAAGTGTGGGTGAAGGGGAGGAAGGCAGCAAAACACACTGCCATGTGTGTACCTATGCAACTGTCTTGCACGTTCTGCACATGTACCCCAAAACCTAAAATGCAATAAAAATTTAAAATTAAAACAAAACAAAAAAAACAGTTTTCTCTGGGTCTTTATTTCTTTAATTTAATTTAGACAGGTTTCTCTCTGTCACCCAGGTTGGAGTGCAGTGGCATGGTCACAGCTCACTACAACCTCGACATCCTAGGCTGAAGTGATCCCTCTGCCTTCAGAGGAGCTGGAAATACAGGCGCATGCCACTTTTTATTTTTTGTAGAGACAAAGTCTCACCACGTTGCCCAGGCTGATCCCCAACTCTCGGGCTCAAGCAATCCACTCGCCTAGGCTTCCCAAAGTGCTGGGATTACTGGCATGAGCCACCATGCCCAACCAGAGTCTTCATTTCTGAAGTTTCCCGTGTCATGTAAAATGCTTATTAAATAAATGTCATGCTTCTCTTGTTAACCTTCTTTTGTTATAGGAGTGCTGGCTGTGTCCTCTATGATGGGTTAGGAGAGGTATCACACCTTTCCACCCCAACAGTTTCTGGCATCCAACGTGGTGAGACATCTGACTTGCTCTGGAACCTACAGACAAAATCCTGTAACAACTGAAAAAAGATGAGCAAAGAAAGGTAAGAACTTTTTTGTTTTTTTGTTTCTTAAATAAAATCCGCTTTCTTGGATCTCTGCCTATAGTGGCTGGTCAAGAACAGAAAGTAAAAATCCCTCTTCATATCTTCCTTTCCAAATTCAAGTTAGCAAGGAAAATCATTTGTTTTTAAATAAATTTGTTATGCTTTTATCTTGATAACCTGTCTTTTGTTATAAGACTGTCAGCTGCAATCCTTGATGAGTTCAGTAAGGTATCACGCCTCTTCACCCAGCATATTCATGCTACCATATTACTGAAAACAGCCTAATATGCCATCACTTTAAACTGCAGCCATAACCCAAAGGAGTATGTTCTAAGAATCCTTGTAAGTTTTGCACAGAAAACCTGTTACAGCTATAGCAATGTTTTCTTTAGATTTAAGAATTTTATTTGCTAATTTTTTTTTACTGCTAGAATCTAAATATAATGAAATCCCTGCCTCCAACAATATAAAAGCAACCTTTCAAAGGCTTATTCATTCCACAAATATTTATTATTATTTATTGTGTTAAACCTATGAGAGTCTGTAGACAAAATATATATTCAGTGCCTATTCTCAAAGAACTCACAGTCTGGTAGAATTGTGAAAACAGCTGTGGATTTTATCAAGATTAATCACATAAACTGCCAACTTCCGACTTACTCTTTATTCATCTACTTAAGATTAGTCCAATACCTACTATGTGTGAAAGAGAAAATAAAATGAAAATGAAAACATAAGTTTTGTATTCCATTTCTAGACCTAAAGAAGTACAAATAGGCAAATACTAAAACTTCTTGAGAGAAAAATTAAGGCTGAAAGTGAGATATAAAGATATAAACGTAACATATGGGAAATGTTTGAAATGAAAATCACTTAAGCAATTTTACTATATTCTAGACATGAACAAAATTTAATACTCACAGATTTCTAGCCAGATGGATTTTCATATTGACAATGAAAGCCAAAGTATTTAATCAACTCAAAACTGGGTATTAGTAAATCAGAATAGGCACTTCTACAACTGTCTTTAATCATTAGCTTTTACAGAGAAAATACTCAATCACACAAACCATATTATAAAAAGAATAAAGCGGCAAACTGCATGAAGAAAGCCCCAAGTGAGTTGAATTCACAATTTTAGTAAAGAGGTTTAAGGCTGTGCAGGGTAGCAGCAACATTAGTTTCTTCTCAGGCAACATTTAAACTAAAATTATAAGCTGACTATTTTACATATTACCATATCATCTATTTGAAACTAATTGGTTTGTCCACCTACCTACCAGAGCAGCCATAAAGAGAGCTGCAACTCTGCCCTACCTGGCTGATCCAAGCTCACATGATTATTACTAGAGAAATGAAAAAACAGTAGCTTCCTCAGTATCCTTCAAAGCTTGGGCTTTCTCTTTAAAGGATTCCAGTGATAAGTACACACAGACACTTACATATTTGGTAAACAACTATATTACACCTCTCAGTTATTACTACTTGCACATTTCTAGGGTCGCTACATAATGAACTGCATGGCTCCAGGGGATGTTATTCATATAAACTTCAAGGTGATATATCTCCCTTGCTTACCACTAATATCAGGTGCTAGTCCCTGATTTACCCAGATAAAAGTCAATAATTCTAAATGTAAGCACTGTAAGCAAATATTCTGAAAAAAGTTTTAACCTATGAAGTCAGGAGTCTTGAATCAAAATGGAATCTTAACTCTAACATTTAGTGATCTCAAGTTAGCTTCTTTTAGCATCATTCCCATCTATAAAAAATGGTATTCAAAACATTTTCACTTAACCCATTTATGCCTAGTGTTCCATTACCGGAATGCTAAACTTGTGGGAGTTATTTATATCCTACGGCTCAAGGTCATGACCAAGGTCTTTCACAAAAACAATTTGCAACCTTCAGCATACATGGGTTAATACGGTTGTTGTGAGACTAATGAAAACTAAGCCCTGTAAATAGTCAAGGCTTACTACACAAATACTATTTATTTCCAATAATCCTTCTCCCCAACACTATTAGCTGACCTCCATGCCTTTCCTGAGCTTATCTTTTCATAATATGAACATGCCATTTTAATCATTTATTCATAATTTCCCTTGGAAGCCTATGAATATCTTAAGAGCAGGGACTACGGCACTGTACTTCCTACTCTAGCTCTCAGTAGAGAGTCAACAAAAACTGTATTATTTCACCATTATGTTATCATATAAATAGGAACAACCTACTCTACTGTACACTCCTGTTACACATAGGCTTTATTATTCTTACTATAATACACTACATTTTAGTAATTCATATGCTAAAATTCAAATCTAAACATCCAAGCAATTAATTCCCAGGATACAGGTGAAAGATGCAAAGAAACTATGGCTGCTCAAACTCTTCTTGCTTTACAGAGTTACTACCTTCACCCCAGACCCCACTGCATCATGAGTACTCTAGATATCTCTTAGAAAACTAAGGGTTTACCAATGGGAGACTTCCTCAATTATTTATTCTGGTATCTGGAACACACTAACAAGCTCAGAGTTAAACATATCTGAGAGCTGAAGGAATCTGTATCACATCCACTGAAAAAAAGGATTTGTCTCTGTGTTTTTAAAGATCATCAAATAGGCCAGGCGCGGTGGCTCACACCTGTCATCCCAGCACTTTGGGAGGCCTAGGCTGGCAGATCGCAAGGTCAGGAGTTCAGGACCAGCCTGGCCAACATGGTGAAACCTTGTCTCTACTAAAAATACAAAAATTAGCTGGACATGGTGGCAGGTGCCTGTAATCTCAGCTACTCAGGAGGCTAAGGCAAGAGAATCACTTGAAACCAGGAGGCAGAGGTTGCAGTGAGCCAAGATCATGCCACTGCACTCCAGCCTGGGCAACAGAGTGAGACTGTCTCAAAAAAATTAATTAATTAATTAATTAAATAAGAATCATTGTAAAAAATTAATAATGATAAAGAGTGATTACAGTCCTTCTAACCTTTTACTTCTGATCTCTCAAATAATAGGATGCTACTAAATAACTAATAACGTAAGTACTGTAGGAAAAAATGTGTGTAGTACACTCCTGCATTCACTAGCCTAATAAGTATGTATTCTTCCACCTATCTTTTTGTTTTTTGATGTATTTCTTTTCCCACATGGTCATGGAAAGAACATACATATCAGAGTCAGAGAGGTATAAAATCAAATCTCAGCTCTATTGCTTACTTCTTTCACGACCTGAGGGCAAAGTGCTCAATAAATAATAAATGTAGTTAGAGTAAATTTTGTAAAAGCTACAAGATGATCGTACTCCTGCAACTTCTTCCTACTAAAGTATACGAGTCTACAATTAGCATATAGAAAGAAACCAGAGTGTCTGTGAAGAGGCTGAAGCCTCACAGGCATGTTTACAATGGAATGAAGTTTTAGAAAGTACAGCTGAAATGGTTACACAAAAGTAGAGAGCAGCGACAGGAGGATCTAGGAGGTAAAGCAAAGCAGCATGACGATCAGACTGAAGGAGATAACAGGTTCACAGAGAAGTATCCACTCTCACCACAGCCTTGGGGTTTTAAAGGAAAAAAAATTAAATGTCTTCCATGTTCCCGACTTAGGACCAAAATTTCCTTTGAGGCTAAAACTGGCTAGGGTCTGAGAGGGCAGACTTTGCCCTATGCAGCTAGTCTCCCATATGCTAAGCAGCAGCAGGAAAGGCAGGGGTGGCAGATCCCAGACTATGCTGTGATGAACTCTGAACTGGGGAAGGGACAGAGCTGCAGTGAAAATGGTGGTCAGTAGGATCAGGGTCAGTAACTACAGCTAAGACACTGCAACCTCAGCAAAAGATACCAAGACCTGTACAATGTCTTTGGTAATGGCAATAATGTCCACGATTTTCAGTTTTGTGAGCCCAAAAATCTGATTTTTTTCCAGTATACTCAGGCATTCAAGAGAAATAATTCATACCACCCACATCAGAAGAAACTGACATATAATCCTAAAAATGTGTAGATTTATAATAAGAGAAACAACTAGCTTGAGAATCAAGTTGCATAGCTCCTCTGATTGACAGATCAATTTAAAAGTCAAAAACTCTATCCAAGGACTGTTTCAGGAATATGGAATCAAAGCCACATCCAGAAAATGGATGCTCAACAACAATGGAAGCTACACAATTCCTCACAAATTATTCTTCCAGACTCTCAGGGTATTTGTTCAACACACTCTTGCTAAAGCATGACAACCTCTAGCCTGAACGCCTCTCTTCCTACTACATACCCATTTTTTCCATTTCTGAAGTCCCTCCCTTTCCTGTCCCATTACTTTTCTGACTGCATATTTCAAACTACCAAAATATTTACACTTATTCATTCTCTGGTTTTAAGGTTTATAAAAAGCTTCTACTTTTTTTAATAGAACCACTATAAAAATCTAATCAATTAATAATATTAATGAGTAAAGAGTAATGAATTATAACAGCATTTATTGGCAACTCATGACCAAAAAAAAAAAAAAAAATGACTCACCAGTCAAAAAGTTGAGCATATGCCAATAAGGGCCACAAAAAAAGATGCAGTTTATCTTTGCAGAACAAAAAAGGTCTCTCGATTTTCAGTAAACAAAAGAGCATACTAACCAATTTTGCAGTAAATAGCCCTTACACTAGATGTATAACATACAAGGATACTCACAAGATGAAATATTAAGAGTGCTTCAGAAGTTGATAAATATTTCCACTAGGCGAATAAAAGTAATTTCAAAAAACAGAATAATGAAGGGGAAAGTGCCTTCATTATTCAAAGTTTTCACCATTTAGAAAAATGTTGCCAACATGTAAAATTTCCCAAATATAGAGAGAACATCAGGCTCTCCTCTCAAATGAAAGCAGCTGAATACTTTTCATGCATTGATAACCATGAAAAATACAAAGTATCTTTTAGATCAATTATATGAATAATGCTTTATTTTTAATATAGATATAAAACACAGACTTCATGTATTATGCATCAGGAAGTTCAGTCATCCCTCAGTATACGCAGGGTTCCAGGTATACCAAACTCTACCCGTACTCAAGTCCCCCAGAAGACCCTGCCAGGCCCACCTATACAAAAAGTCACCTACCCTATCCACAGATGTGACATTCTGCAAAGACTGTATTTTTGATCATTGTTTGGTTGAACGAAATCTATGTACAGGTATCTCCATGCAGTCCAAATCCATGTCATTAGCCTACACTCCCGGCCTCAGTCAGTTCTTTAACATCCAGGTGGAAGTTCTGCTGCCTGACATCCCCAGCTAACTACATTAAACAGTTTTGAGAGTTCATCACTTCACCTCTAGAAAGAAGAAATGAGTCAGTTTAGCTATAATTTCAGAGCAGAGAGAAAGACTGTCCCTTTCTTTTAGCTACCAAGGTTGTAAGCTGAGGAGCACCTCTGCCACTGAGGACAAATCTAGATCCAAAAAGTGAGAAAGAGTGGCAAACAAGTGGAGACCATATTAACTTGAAGGTGAATGAAAACCAGGGAGAAAGGATCTTCCTAAAGTTGTGTATAAGACAAAAAATAAGAATAGCTAAAACAAATAAATTTAAATCTGTGAATAGAGTAAGAAAATATAGAGCCAATTTCTCTTTTCCTCTGTTATTCTGAAAAAAAATCCTTATTAATAATCCTCTTAATTATGACATTGATCCACGCTGATCGTTCAGGAAATAGTACTCTAATCTGAAAATATCAAAACGACCCATCAAAGGTGGATATGCCTAGAGGAAAACAGAGTGAGGAGGCGAGAGAAGGAAAATTAATTCTTAAAATGGTAAAAGGCAAACTAATCAGATAATAGAAGATGTATAATGCAAGCTATTTTCAGTTGAGTAATTTCTTTAAACTTTACTCTATCAAAATACATGGCTTTATATGAGCAGAACTTACTTTCCCCTTGTGAATTTAAATTATAATAGACGTCACTAGTGTCACTCTACCTGTCACTACATAACAAAATCATCTAATCCTTAAAACCTATCATTCCAGGACACTAACAAATGAAAGAGTTCCATCCTTCTCTGTATCTTAGCTACCCTCATTTGAGTGAAGAGAAGGTAACTCCCTTCAAGTAGGCCCCAAATTACTAGTGTGGCAAGATTTGGAAAGAACTGTAACCCTTTTAGGATCTGACCCTCCAAATCCTTGATCATATTAACTTTTGCTGAAATGTTAACATCTCCATTCTGTACTTTTGGAATGACAAAGAGGGAAAAAATGAAGAGCTTAACAAACAAATTACTCTCTTTATACAAAGTGTACTGCATTACAATTTAAAATGAGTACACAGTATTAACCTATTTTTAATTTCTCCCACTGTACTGACATCATAATTTAAAGGATAGAACAGCTTTGGAATGATGAGAATAAATAGCTGTGTGCTATAGTAAAATATCAATAAAATAAAACTATCATTGTCAACACTCACCCTTAAGAGGGTATCATTCTAATAATAATAAGCATGAAACATACCTGCTCATTTTGACTCCATTCCCCTTGTTGCTTCAGAGATGGAATCGCCCAGATGCTCAGTTTCCCTGAGAAGTGAATGGCTGCCAGGAGCATCCCATCCGGAGAAAGGCTCATCTTAAAAATTCCATCCTAAACAAGAATCGTAGGGTCAGGGCAAAGGACGTATGTTCAAACAGAAATAACTCAGAACTAAATGACACTCTGTAGAGGTGCCAAGTTATAAATGATCTTCAGTAACGAACTGCCACCAGCTTCATATCATTATAAATGTACTTCAGCATAGAGAAAAAGGACTCCTGACTTTAAGGAATTTGTTACCTACTTCAGAGTTATAATTTACGTATAACCCAAAACCCAAATATGTAAGCATTATAAATATATTTCTTCACACATCAGTTACCAAGAGTTCTCAATACCTTTCAAATCTAATTGAATTAGATTTCAATTCATTGAAATTTGGGCCTAGATCCTTATAAGATTCTCTATCTACACAGTGTCTGAAGTATGCTATACATCATAAATAGGCCAAAAATTCATGCTGTGGAAAAGAAGGAAAGAAGAGAGATAGAGTGCAAGAATGACAGAAACAGATGAAGACAAAGAGGAAGACAATGGTCCTTAATTTAAGAAATGCTATGAATGTTTAAGATTTTCTAGATTTGCTGCCACATTATCCAGTTTAAGGAATCTAACTGTTATTACAGAACACAGAAATTCTGTAATGACTGATTTCACATAGTCAACCAAAAGGTGCACAAAGGAAGAGTTACCCTTCCAGTCCTTCTGGTCCAAATAACCTCTGTGTCTTTTCCTTTCTCAGATGCCACAAACCACATGAGCAGAAATCATATGAGCAGAGACATCACCTTCCACCACCTACAATACACTCAGAAGACCCGAAGAAACATTAACTGCAAAGCTATTTCCCATTCAGGCATTTATTGAGAACAAGGTACAAGGTAGCCTGCCCATGAAGAATAAAACAGAGACCAGAAAACAGCAACCCACAACCATCTCTCCTCTGAACATTTAGAAAATTTGGCAACACACAGCCTACATCCCCAAATGACAATAGAACTTGGTGGCAGTTGACCCCTCAGAAAGGTCACAAAGTTTCCAGTTAGCCATTGCCTGCGCTGTTCTCTATTACTACTCCAGTATCAGGGTCAAGTACTAGCTACAGAACTGAAAATGAAACACGACTATACAGAAAATCAAAATTATTACACTGATCCAATTCACTAAATTATATTATCAGCCTGGTCTCTGCAGACATTTAAGCCCTCAAGTCTCAAATGACTAAGGTGGCTTAGCCATGAAAAACAGAACAATTTCAGGAGGTCAGGAACACTGCTGAATGAGTACATCGAATGAAAAGATTAGCATCCTCTATAATCGCTTTACTAAAGACTAAAATTACTTTAACGAGATATAATAGGCTAATCCCAGAATCCCACAATTAAATGTAGGACTGAAATACAAATGCTTGAAAAAAGAGAAGCAAGAAAAGCGAAAGTACTTCAAAGCAAAATTTTAAATCTATCACCTCCCTTCCTCTGAGATGGGATCAGGGAAAGCAGTAGGGGACAAATGGCCTGACTTCCTCCCTCCTCAACTTTTAAGTCAATAAACTCCATGGTTTTGTATAAGGCAGGCCTCGGAAGCATAGATTTTTACCAGCCAAAAGAATTCTGCCCATCTTTCAGATTTCACAAAGAAAGAGATTAAAGTCCTGAAGGATACAGACACTTGCCGATGATCATTCAAGTGTGCAGAGCAAAATCTGAACTAAATGCAGATGTTTTCAATCCCAATCATGGCCCTTCCATGAGCCATGACTATAGTCCTCACCTGGACCCTGGCCTAGTTTCTGGTAGTCACAAGCAATTTCTTCAGGAGAAATTATGGTCAAGTATAATTTATTGTTCTGATCACTTGAATCATTAGTCATGTGTGATCGATATGGTAATTCTCAGGTATTATAAATGTTCCATTAAACGACACCACTAAAAGTGCTCTGAAAGCAAGAAAAAAGTTTATGAATCTCTTTTACAACAACAAAAGTACACTCAAAAATTTGACAATAGCAATATGACCAGGAAAGCAATGAATAAATATGTAGTTTTTTTAATTTTAAAAAAAATTCTTCTCTCCCAGTGGAGTTCAAGACACGCTACCCCAAAATATTTCATGTTAGCATTTGAGCAAACATCAGAAGCAGGAAGGTCACTCTCACCTTCCTCCCACCCTTCCTCCATGAGGCAGGTCATAAAATCTAGGAAGGATATTCTGACCGTCCGCTAAAAGCAAGTCATGATCCTCATTCTGGAGGTGCCCTCCCAAAACCCAGAAGAAAAGAACATCCTTATCTCTGAAGACAGAGTCACAGGAAGAAGGTGAACACACAGGCTTTGCCAAGTTCCTCCAAGTTTGCTGCTATTAAATTATTCTTATCCAGTCATGCTTCCACAACTATCCACTTTTCTTCTTCAAAGCTAGCATTAAAAATACATAGGTCTACCATTTCTTAGAGTCTCCATTTCCTTAGGAAAGCTCCCATGTCACAAATACATATGTTACTATGTTTCTCTTGCTAATCTGCATTTTGTTGTAGGAGCCTCATCTATGAATCTAAGAAAGGAAAGAGAAAAGATATTGTTCCTCCTCTACATTCCCTTCTTTGCTTTCTCAGATGTGGACCAAGCGGACCTAAGAGACATCTACAGAACTCTCCACCCCAAACCCACAGAATACACTTTCTTCTCAGCACCACATCGCACTTACTCTAAAATTGACCACATAATTGGAAGAAAATCACTCCTCAGCAAATGCAAAAGATCAGAAATCATAACAGTCTCTCAGACCACAGTGCAATCAAATTAGAACTCAGGATTAAGAAACTCACTCAAAACTGCACAGCTTCATGGAAACTGAACAACCTGCTCCTGAATGACTACTGGATAAATAATGAAATGAAGGTAGAAATAAAGATGTTCTTCAAAACCAATGAGAAAGAAGACACAATGTACCAGAATCTCTGGGACACATTTAAAGCAGTGTCTAGAGTAAAATTTATAGCAATAAATGCCCACATGAGAAGCAAGGAAAGATCTAAAATCGACATCGTCACAATTTTAAAAACTAGAGGAGTAAGATCAAACAAATTAAAAAGCTAGCAGAAGACAAGAAATAACTAAGATCAGAGCAGAACTGAAGGAGACAGAGACACAAAAAACCCTTCAAAAAAGAATCAATAAACCCAGGAGATGGTTTTTTGAAAAGATCAACAAAATATGTAGACCACTAGCCAGTCCAATAAAAAAGAAAAGAGAAGAATTGAATAGATACAATAAAAAAATGATAAAAGGGATATCACCACTGATTCCACGGAAATACAAACTACTATCAGGGATTACTACAAACAACTCTATGCACATAAACCAGTAAACACAGAAGAAATTGATACATTCCTGGACACTTATACCCTCTCAAGACTAAACCAGGAAGAACTTGAATCCTTGAATAGACCAATAACAAGGTCTGAAGTTGAGGCAGCAATTAATAGCCTACCAACCAAAAAAAGTCCAGGTCCAGATGGGTTCACAGCCGAATTCTATCAAACGTACAAAGAGGAGCTGGTACCATTCCTTCTGAAATGATTCCAAACAATACAAAAAGAGGAAATCCTCCCTAACTCATTTAATGAGACCAACATCATCCTGATACCAAAACCTGGCAAAGACACAACTAAAAAAGAAAATTTCAGGCCAATATCCATGATGAACTTCAATGCAAAAATCTTCAATAAAATACTGGCAAACTGAATCCAACAGCACATCAAAAGGCTTATCCATCATGACCAAGTCAGCTTCATCCTGGGGATGCAAGGCTGGTTCAACATATGCAAATCTATAAACATAATCTATCACGTAAACAGAACCAAAGTAAAAAACCACATGATTATCTCAAGATGCAGAGAAGGCCTTCAACAAATTTCAACAGACCTTTATGCTAAAAACTCTCCATAAACTAGGTATCGATGGAATGTATCTCAAAATAATAAAAGCTATTTACAACAAACCCATAGCCAATATCATACTGAATGGGCAAAAACGAGAAGCATTCCCTTTGAAAACTGGCACTAGCCAAGGATGCCCTCTCTCACCATTCCTATTCAACATAGTATTGGAGTTCTAGCCAGAGAAATCAGGCAAGAAAAAGAAATAAAGAGTATTCAATTAGCAAAAGAGGAAGTCGAACTGTCTCTCTTTGACAACATGATTGTCAACATGATTGTCTACTTAGAAGACCCCATCATCTCAGCCCAAAATCTCCTTAAGATGATAAGTAACTTCAGCAAAGTCTCAGGATACAAAATGAATGTGCAAAAATCACAAGCATTCCTATACACCAATAACAGACACACAGAGAGCCAAATCATGAGTCAACTCCCATTCACAACTGCTACAAAGAGAATAAAATATCTAGGAATACAACTAATGAAGGACATTAAGGATGTCCTCAAGGAGAACTAAAAAGGAAATAAGAGAGAACACAAACAGATGGAAAAACATTCCATGCTTATGGTTAGGAAGAACGAATATCATGAAAATGGCCATACTGCCCAAGGTAATTTATAGATTCAATGTTATCCCCATCAAGCTACCACTGACCTTCTTCACAGAACTTGAAAAAACAATCTTAAACTTCATATGGAACCAAAAAAGAGCCCACATAGCCAAGACAATCCTAAGCAAACAGAACAAAGCTGAAGGCATCATGCTACCTGACTTCAAACTATACGACAAGGCTACAGTAATCAAAACAGCATGGTACTGGTACCAAAATAAAGATATAGACCAATGGAACAGAACAGAGGCCTCAGCAATAACGCCACACACCTACAACCATCTGATCTTTGACAAATCTGACAAAAACAAGCAATTGGAAAAGGATTCCATTTTTAATAAACGGTGTTGGGAAAACTGGCTAGCCATGTGAAGAAAGCTAAAACTAAACCCATTCCTTATACCTTATACAAAAATTAACTCCAGGTGTATTAAATATTTAAACATAAGATGTAATATCATTAAAAACCCTAGAAGAAAACATAGGCAGAACCATTCAGGACATAGGCATAGGCAAGGACTTCATGATTAAACACCAAAAGCAATGGCAACGAAAGCCAAAATAGACAAATGAGATCTAATTAAACTTAAGAGCCTCTTCAAAGCAAAAGAAACAATCATTACAGTGAATTGCCAACCAACAGAAGGGGAGAAAATTTTTTCAAGCTACCCATCTGACAAAGGGCTGATATCCAGAATCTACAAAGAACTAAAACAAATTTACAAGAAAAAAAAAAACAAACAACCCCATCAAAAAGTGGATGAAGTGCATAAACACACACTTTTCAGAAGAAGACATTTATGCAGCCAACAAACATATGAAAAAAAACACTCATCATCACTGGTCATTACAGAAATGCAAATCAAAACCACATTGAGATACCATCTCATGCCAGTTAGAATGGCGATCATTAAAAAATCTGGAGTCAACAGATGCTGGAGAGGATATGGAGTAATAGGAACACTTTTACACTGTTGGTGGAGTGTAAATTAGTTCAACCATTGTGGAAGACAGTGTGGTGATTCCTCAATGATCTAGAAACAGAAATACCATTTTACCCAGCAATCCCATTACTGGGTATATAGCCAAAGGATTATAAATCAATTATTATAAAGACATATACACATGTATGTTCATTGAGGCACTGTTTACAATAGCAAAGACCTGGAACCAACCCAAATGCCCATTGATGATAGACTGGACAGGAAAAATGTGGCACATATACACCATGGAATACTATGCAACCATTAAAAGGGATGAGATCATGTCCTTTGCAGGGACATGGATGAATCTGGAAACCATCATTCTCAGCAAACTGACACAAGAACAGAAAACCAAACACTGCATGCTCTTACTCATAAGTGGGTATTGAACAATGAAAACACATGGATACAGGGAGGGAAACATCATACAATGGGGCCTGTTGGGGAATGGTGGGCTAAGGGAGGGATAGCAGGAGGTGGGGAGATTGGGGAGGGATAACATTAGGAGAAATACCTAATGCAGGTGACAGAGGGGATGGAGGCAGCAAACCACCATGGCATGTGTATACCTATGTAACAATCCTGCAAGATGTGCATATGTACCCCAGAACTTAAAGTATAATACAAACACACACACACACACACACACACACACACACACTTCTTTTATATATATATAAAAGAAGGGAGGCCATAGTGTAAAGCAATGGCAATATTCCCCAGTCAAAAAAATTAGAAATAATTGATGTAACATCGTGTTTGAGGAAATATGATATCCCTTCACACAAAAAAAAGAAATGTAAACAATAAATTGTAATAACTACAATGTTCCCACTTGCTTTTCATATGGTGGATACTTGATCCACTTAGTTTCATTAGATGCTATGATATCCACACTGCAAACATATTATTTCGTTCTTGAACTATCTTATTGCAGAAATTTTCACTTACATATAAAACTCGAAATTACATTATAATGAATATCCACATACCCACCAACCAGCTTCAGCAAATATTAACATTTCTTTAGGCATGTTTCATTTCTCCTTCCCCAATCACCACCTTGGCAGAGGATTTTAAAGCAAATCTCAGTCATGCTTTTGTTTATAAAAACACATCAAATATATATTTCTTTAAAAGTCCCAAGTTATCTGCTGAACTTTCATGTGTATGCATAGTAAGATGACAGAGGTATTAGTACCAATTGGATTGCAGCCACTCAAGACGCTCAAGACACGTAGGTTATGTTAGAAATACAGTGTTTTCCTTCTGGAATAAAATTCTGCTCTTTTTTTTTTTGTAGAAACCTTTATTTCTGAGTCAGGGTCTGACTCTGTCACCCAGACTGGAGTGCACTGGCACAATCTAGGCTCACTACAACCTCCGCCTCCCAGGCTGAAGTGATCTTCTTCCATGTCAGCCTCCTGAGTAGCCAGGACTACAGGCATGCACCACCATGCCTGTCTAATTTTTGTATTTTTTGTAGAGAGGGGCTTTCATCATGTTGCCCAGACTGGTCTCAAACTCCTGACCTCAAGTGATCTGCTTGCCTCGGCCTAAGGAAGGTATAAGCCACTGCACCCAGCCCATAGAAACATTTCTGAATGCCTGTATCACTTGCAGGGGGGTCTGTTGATGGGTAATATGGTTTGGCTCTGTATCCCCATCCAAATCTCATCGTGAATTACTGTAATCCCCATGTGTCAGGGGAGGGACCTAGTGGGAGGTGACTGGATGAAGGGGGCAGATTTCACCCATACTCTTCTCGTGCTAGTGAGTTCTCTGAGATCGGATGATTTAAAAGTATGCAGCAGTTCCTCCCTCATTCTGTGTCTTCCTACCGCCATTACGACGTGTCTTGTTTCCCCTTTGTCTTCCATCATGATTGCATATTTCCTGAGGCCTCCCCAGCATGTGGAACTCTGAGTCAATTAAACCTCTTTTCTTTATAAACTACCCAGTCTCAGGTAGTTCTTTACAGTGGTGAGAAAACTGACTAATGCAATGGGCAAGGGAGAGAATACCAGAGTTCGTGCCTTGGAAATGGGAAGATGTGGCTTTCCAAGCAACCCTATATCACAATAAAAGTAAACCTCAGCCTGGTATAGTGGATCATGCCTATAATCCCAGCACTTTGGGAGGCCAAGGCAGGGTGGATCATCTGAGGTCAGGAGTTCAAGACCAGCCTGGCCAACATGGTGAAATCCTGTCTCTACAAAAATTAGCCAAGCATGATGGCGATGCCTATAGTCCCAGCTACCTGGAAGGCTGAGGCAGGAGAATGACTTGAACCTAGGAAGTGAAGGTTGCCTTGAACTGAGATTGCACCATTGTACTCCAGCCTGGGTAACAGAGCAAGACTCTGGGTCGAAATAAAAAAAAAAAGGTGAACCTCAAACATTTAAACTATGATTCTTCATACTGTATTAAGATTGCTCAGCACAAGTAAATAGTAATCTTTTTCTCTTCTGCATTCGAATTAAGCAGTTGTAAAAGCAATAAAATTTAGATGTAAATGCAATTTTCTTTTTTTTTTTTTTTTTTTTTGGAGACGTACTCTCTATCACCCATGCTGGAGTACAGTGGCATGATCACAGCTCATTCAACATCCGCCTCGAGGCTTCGAGGATTCTGCAGCCTCAGCCTCCCAAGTAGCTGGGATTACAGCATCTGCCACCATGCCAGGCTAACTTTTGTATTTTTAGTAGAAATGGAGTTTCATCATGTTGGCCAAGCTGGTCTTGAACTCCTGACCTCAAGTGAACCACCTATTTCAGCCTCCCAAAATGCTGGGATTAAAGGCATAAGCCACCACACCCAGCCACAGTATTCACTTTGGTTAAATTAAGTCTTAAATTTCTTTCACATTCCTCAGCTATGAATGTCGTTTGTATTTTAATTATCATTTCAACAGCTGAAATGTTGGTCAAGAACATTCAATTTGGCTCTACCACTAGTAGTTATGTGACCTTAGGCACATTAGTTAACTATCGTAAGTAACAGAGACTTTCTCTCTTTTTGAAATAAAAATAACAGCATCTACACATTATAAGATTACCCCAAGGATAAAATTAGGGTGCATGTAAAGTCATTTAATGCACTTACCGTATAACTCAGCTTTCTAAACACAGAAGTTAGTATGAAGATTGGATTCTACCTGACTCCATAATAACACATCTTAGTGGTGAATTCCAACAACATGTCTCATTCATTTGCCACTCTTCACCTGAACCTTAGTAAGACCTTTTATATTAGGGGCATATATTGATATTTAATTCTTCTAACTTCTACCTAGTACTTTATCTAGCCTCACTAACCACTTTATATGCTCTCTGAGTATAGAAACTCCATCCACATTATATAAATGCTAAAATACAAGAGCTGAAATAAAGAGTGATGTTCCCAAAAAAGGAGGATATCAGAATCGCATGGACACCTGCTGCACTCCCTGCACTTAGGATAAATAGAAATCTAGGCTGGAAAAAGACGGTATGTGTTCCTTGAAAACACTCCGTATCTCTGATTTGCACCTCCACTTGTAATCTTCCACTTTAGTTCTGCATTTTTAACACTCTTGTTTCATTTTGCCAAGGAGGCAGCCAAAGCCCAGACACTCATGTGGCATGCCCCAGATGACCTGACAAGACTGCAGCAGCAATACAAGTAATTCTCCTAACACACAGGGAACATCTCTTGGCATTCACAATAGGCAATTTCCTCAATGCACTGCACAGAAAATGGTGAGTAGTCTCTTGCCAAAATGCTGACCAGGCACTTGATAAGTACTTTTTATGTAAATGGAAACTGGGGGAAGTTATGCACACTCCAATAGTGGGAGAGTAAAAAGAGACCCTGGAGCAATCAGTGCTCTATAAGCCCTCAAAACCAACCGGCCTGCACCCACTTGTACAGGGCAAGTCCCATGCTAATATCATCAAAAAGAGATTATGATCTTCTTGATAAAAGAGAACACTACCGCCTATATAGTTGTCTGCCTAAAAAAGCAAAAAATAAAAATATAAATATAAATCTACATGAACCTTTAAATCCAATGACTAATTTATAAGAACACACGGACACAAAAGGACAGAAGAATAAAGCAACCACCACTATAAAGATGCAATGAGTAAAATAAAAAAACTTTCTTCAACAAAATAATTTTTTTTTTTTTTGAGATGGAGTCTTGCCCTGTCGCCAGAGTGCAGTGGTGCGATCTTGGCTTACTGAAAGCTCCGCCTCCCGGGTACAAGTGATTCCCCTGCCTCAGCCTCCAACAGGCACACGCCACCACACCCAGCTAATTTTTCTATTTTTACTATTTTTACTAGAAACAGGGTTTCACCATGTTGGCCAGGATGGTCTCCATCTCTTGATCTTGGGATCTGCCCGCCTCAGCCTTCCAAAGTGCTAGAATTAGAGGTGAGAGCCACCACACCCAGCCAAAAAATAGTTTATAAGAGAAAAAAAGATGATATGAAGGAGGGACTAGCAGATAGATAAAAGGAGACCTAAAACATATATTTTTTTAAAAAGCCAGATTGTTAGAGATAAAAAATTACATAATAAACGTACAAATAAAAAATAAATCTAAGCCAGAATAATGGCTGCCGGTAGAAGGAGGGTGGGAACTGTGTTTGTGACAAGGTCCATGGAAGGTAGCTGGCAGAGTCCTGTTTCTACCCTGGATAATGGTTACAAGGTTATGTGCCTTTTCAACGTCAAACAAGAACCACTTCGCACCCAGTAGCAATACCGGAATAAAAGACAGATAATAACAAGTGTTGGCAAGGATGTGGAGAAATTGGAAATGCCATACTGTGACACTAGGAACAGAAAATGGTGCTGCCACCTTGGAAAACTGTCTGACAACTCCTCAAATGGCTAAACATAATCATAAGATCCAGGAATTCCACTCCAAGAAAAATTAAAAGATATTTCCACAAAAGAACTTGCACAAAAATTCACAAAATGAGAAAAAAACACTGTGATTGAGTGAGTGACAGTGTGTAGTGTGTGTGTGTGTGTGTGTATGTGTGTGTGTGTGTGTGTGTGTGTAGGAACTGTATTTAAACTGAAGCACTATAAGTCTGAGAATATGAAGACAGAGCTGATGCCCAAAGATGAAAAGAAATTAAGTAATGAGAACAAATAAGAGAACACCATTCCCAATAGAAAAAAATGGAGTCCACAAAGAAAAGAACGTGGCACCCTTGAAGAGCTAAGATAAGGCCAAGATAACTAAAAGAGAATGAGCCAGTGTTATGAGATCAGTCTGCAGAGACAGTTATGGGCCAGCTTATGAAATGCCTTTTTGGATAATACTAAGAATTTTCATCTGTCATCATTCTTAGTTCAACAGAAAGCCATTAAGGCTTTCTTTAAGCAAGAAAGTAAGCTTATCTAACTTACATTTTTTAAGCCACTAAGGATGTTAGGTGAACTGATTAAGTATCTGCTAACGCAGGAGAGATGAAAAATTACAAGATGGTGATAGCCATAGAAGAAAAAAGAAGTAGAAAGATTCCAAGTACACTCTGAAGATGATACTGGCAGCAAACGTGTTAGATTAGATTAGATGTGAGGATGAAGAACAGGGCAGTACCAGCAATAATTTTCAGGTATCTCCCTTTGGGAAAAGAATGGATTACTGAGGCAATCAAGTCTAAGGCAGAAATGGTTAGGAAAAGAAAGATGAGAAGCTATCAGAGTTTTGTTTTGGAAATGTCCGATTTAAAATGCCTGAAGGTTACCCTACTGAAGCTGTCAAGCAAGCAGCAGCGTATACAAATCTGAAGCATGCAGAACTGGGCTATAGATGCCAGCTTAGGACTTCTTGGGATCTGAAAGGTATTGAAAATCTGAAAATACTCATATTTTATACATTAAGAAGTATGGAATACATTGATGTTTATAGCATCCCAAAAGTGCAAAGAACACACATTTAATTTGCACTTAGTAACACCTATGAGTAGGTATTAAAATTACTTTTAATGATAAAAAAATTAGTAAAAATCTTCTTGTATTTTACTATAGTGTACTTCTGTATCATCTATAATAACTGAGGACCAATTCTATCGGGACATATGTTTTTAAAAGCTTTTCTAACAAATTATCGAAGGAGCTAAAATTTTACAACTTTTTCCCCTAAATATACCATAGCTTTATTCTCTGTAACTAATCTGCAAAATGGGTGATCAGCAAAAACATTTACCGAGTATATAAAGTACATGTAGGGGTGTACAGAAAAGGGAATTAGCTCACCCATTCTCCACTAAGTTGTTCCAACTTTCTTCTCTGGATGGTCCATAAAAGAAGATGGCAGCAATACAGTACCAAACTACCACAGATGCTGGAGTTCTACATACCAAGGTTTAAATCCCAGCTATGCCACTCACTCTAAAACCTTACTTAATTTTTCTAATCTGATTCTAATCTATAAAATCTGGATAATACTACTATGCCTTTTGGGTTGTGAGGTTTTAAAGATAATTAAAATACATATATATTTGTCCCAATAATAAAAATATTTATACATACACACAGTGCCTCGCATATAAACATTTAAAATGGGACTATTCAAAAAATAACAGATGCTGGCAAGGTGGTAGAGAAAAAGGAATGCTTACACACTGCTGGTGGAGCGTAAATTAGTTCAACCATTGTGGAAGACAGAGTGGCAATTCCTCAAAGACCTAAAAACAGAAATACCATTCGACCCAGTAATCCCTTTACTGGGTGATATGGTCTGGATCTGTGTCCCCACCCAAATCTCATGTCAAACTGGAGGAGGGGCCTGATGGGAGGTAACTGAATCACAGGGGAAGATTTGCCCTTGGTGTTCTCATGATAGTGAGTTCTCACAAGATCTGATGGTTTAAACGTGTGTGGCACTTCCCCATTTGCACTCTCTCTCTCCTGTTCTGCCATAGTAAAGATGTGTTTCCTTCCTCTTCACCTTCCTCCATGACTGTAAGTTTCCTGAGGCCTCCCAGTCATGCTTCCTCTTATTCTTTTCTTCATAAATTACCCAGTTCAGGTAGTTAAGTAAATTTTTTTTTTTGAAACAGAGTCTTGCTCCATCACCCAGGCTGTAGTACAGTGGCACAATTCTTGGCTCACTTTAACCTCTACCCTCTGGGTTCAAAAAATCCTCCCACCCCAGACTCCCAAGTAGCCAGGATGACAAGTGTGTGCTACCATACCCAGCTAATTTTTGTATTTTTAGTAAAAATGGGGTTTTACCATGTTGGCCAGTCTTGTCTCAAACTCCTGACCACAAGTGATCTGCCTGCCTCAGCCTCCCAAGTGCTGGGATTACAGGCGTAAGCCACTGTGGTAGTTCCTTACAGTAGTGTGAGAACGGACTAGTACATTGGGTATATAGCCAGGGAAATATACATCATTCTGTCATAAAGACACATGCACACATATGTTCACTGCAGCACTAATCACAATGGCAAAGACATGGAATAAACCTAAATGCCCATCAATGATAGACTGAATACAGAAAATATGGTACATATACACCATGGAATACCATCCAGCCATAAAAAAGAACATTATGTCCTTTTCAGCAACATGGATAGAGCTGGAGGCGATTATCCTTAGAAAACTAACGCAGGAACAGAAAACCAAATACCGCATATTCTTACTTGCAAGTAGGAGCTAAATGATGAGAACATATGGACACACAGAGGACAGCAACACATACTGGGGCCTATGAAAAATTGGAGGTGGGAGGAAGGAGGGGATAAGGAAAAATAACAATGGGACTAGGCTTAATAGCTGGGTGATGAAATGATCTATACAATAAACCCTCAGGACACAAGTTTACCTTTATAACAAACCCGCACATGTACCCCTGAACTTACAATAAAAGTTAAATTAAAAATAAAATAAAAAGTAAAATGAGACTATTTAAAAATATTTTTACTAAGAAGGCATAGTGATCTTTTATTAAGAAAAACTGTATGAATTGTTAAAATACGAACACAAAGAAATTGTCAAGAAATACGGCTTTATAGCAAAGAGTGAATATCACTTATATCTGCTGCAATCCACTCTATTTCACTAGCTCTAATATCCATTTGTTCTTTCCTAATTAAAAATGCTATTAAAGTCTTCTACTACCGGCAGCAGTATCTGGAGAATGAGTTGTACTTTCTCTCAAACATTGCAATAAACTTCCTAACTAACTGTCCTTTCCAAGACAGGATTTTTAAAAGTGTTAAACATCAGACCTTTGTACTGAAATTAATCACCTGTCATTTTAATTTAACAGAATTAAAAATGAGTGATTTACAATTTCCTGTAACTTTCAAATGTGTAGTCTGTATTAAAAAGAGTACTGTTTTCTTGTGCATACATTCTGAGATACTACATATTCTTAAAGAAACAATACTCAGATCCATAAAAAATGAATTTCTAAGAGCTGCTCTTTCAACATTCCACAAGTACTTATTGAATATTACAAATTGAATAATATTAGGTGTCAGGCATTGTTGTACACTGTGGAAGTCAGCACTGAACCAAACATAAATTCCCACCCTCAAGAAGTTTACTACATATTCTAGCCCACTATGTTTTAGAAGTCTAATAAGCCAGGAGGCTGAGGCAGGAGAATTGCCTGAACCCAGGAGGCGGAGGTTGCAGTGAGCTGAGATCGCGCTGTTGCACTCCAGCCTGGGTAACAAGAGCGAAACTCCGTCTCCAAATAAAAATTAAAAAAAAAAAAACAAAGTCTAATAACATATACACACACACAATTAGAAATCTATCCTTCAAATCAAAATAAAGTCAGCCTCAAAAGCCTGTGACAAAAACATTGTAAATGGAACACCTGTTTAGGGCATTCACCATGAATGGGGCCTGCAGACTAGAAGTTGCTTTGGGTGAGTCAGTGAGTGGCGAGTGAACGTAAAGGCCTAGGACATTACTGCATATGACTGCAGACTATAAACACTGTCACTCAGGCTATACTACATTTATTTTTAAATGTTTTCTTTCTTCAATAATAAATTAGCCTCATCTTACTGTAACTTTTTTACTTTATAAATTTTTTGTTTTACCTTTTTGACTTTGGTGATAACATCAGCTTAAAACACAAATACATTGTACGTACACCTGTACAAAAAAAAATTCTTTAAATTCTTGTACTATAAACTTTTGCACTTCATTCTTTCACTTTTTAAACATTTTTTAAAAAAACTAACACACAAACACACACATTAGCCCAGGCCAACACAGGTTCATCAACACCATCTTCTACCTCCACTGGAAAGTCTTGAGGGACAATAGCACTCATGGAGTTGTAATCTCCCATGATAAGAATGCCTTCCCTGGAAGGCCTGCTGAAGGACCTGCCCAAGGCTGTTTTATGATTAATACTTTTTTTTAATAAGTAAAAGGAGTACTCTCTAAAACAGTGATAAATAGTACAGTACAGTCAAGCCCTCCACATCCACAGGTTGCACATCCTCTGATTCAACCAACTATGGATTGAAAATACAGCATTTGAGGGACATAGAACCTGCAGATATAGAGGTCTGACTTTTCATATCAGCAAGTTCTACATGGAAAGAAAGTGAAGCAGTGAAAAATATTAGATTATTTGATTTTTCTCCAAGACAGGAGTATGATTTGATTCCCCAGCATAGGTCAAGACTCTTCTGAAAGTCACACTGAGAAACAAATGTAACCACCTCGCAGAGGCAATTCCTAAGTGTATTACTGACACTCATCTGGATGAAACTGTCTAACATCCTTGCATGGATCCACGCTTCTCCCCCGCAAGGTAACAAAACAGTAACACGATGGTATTTACAACCCAGGGTCAATGAGGCACATTTCTTCTTGGAAACATCAGCAATCTCAGATTTGGGAAAGAAGCTTTTTTTTTTTACTATTAAGCCAAAAAAGGATATATTATGAACAACAGTGCAAAATTCACAAGATTTGTAAAGATAAAATAAGAAATACAAAGATATATAATGCATCTAGGAGAATTCCTTGAGCTATATTCCCAGACCCCCAAGCAAGCTGGGTACATTCTCCATGAGGTTTTTTTTTTGAGATAAGGTTGATACCCAGTAAAATATGCAAATCTTCAGCAACAGCTCTATGAATTATTACTAATGCATATACCTACATAGTGTATAATTACGAATACATTCAAATGAAGGTACAAAAAATTCGATGTTCATTCAGCTTTGACCTTAAAGGTACTTCTGGGTAAAGATGTATGAGAAGCCTACCAGAGTTAAGCCGGTTTGCATTACCTGTTCTTGTCCCTGGCGATTGTAAAACTTGACGCTTAACATCCTGAATAATCCAAGTGTCTTTGGTACCTGGGAAATAAATGCATCATGCGAAGAAAGATTAATGAAATGACTTATCGACTTATCATTGTAAAATGTACTTTTATAATGAAATAAAAACTACAGCAAATCTAGTATTTTGTAAATGATTAAAGAAAATCACCAATAAGGTGTCAAGGATCGTGGTGAGATTCTGTTAAAAAAAAAAAATCCACCAAGTGGTACAATCTTACAAAATATATCCATGAGCAAACGCTTTTTAAAATAGATATCCAGTATAATTTATGCAAATCAGAATCCACTGCAAGCTCTTCTCAAATAAGGTTACCATTTTATCCTAACATCAGTATGGAAAAAAGCCAGAACTTCCAAAAGACATTTCATCCATTACCAACTGATCCTATGCTTGAAAAACACCAGAAAAAGCCTTCATCTTTAGAAATCAGTGTATAAAATAATTTAATATAACACACGACAATTTTTGTCTTTAGACTTAGAAATTATACCTACAAAAGCAAGGAAGGGAGATGACTATATTTTTTTCAAATGGAAAATAAGCACAGTTGAGGATGTAGAGAATTTGGAACCCTCATACACTATTGATGGAAACATGAAACTGTACAGCCACTGTGGAAAAAGTTTGGTGGTTCCTCACAATCTTAAACATAAAATAGCATATGACCCAGCAATTCTATCCTAGATCTATACACAAAAGAACTGAAAACAAGTTCTCAAACAAATATTAGTACATGAATGTTCACAGCAACAATATTCACAAAAGCCAGAACTTCTGAATTGAAAACATGAGGGATGGACTTGATACACATCTCCAAATATTTCCTCCAAAAAAATTAAGAACAAGAAAGGGAGATAATTCTACACAGAAACCATGCTCTCAGCCTAGCCTGAAGATAGAGAATAACTCAAACTTTAAAATAACTGTAAGCAAAAAGAGAGAAATCACCAAATCCCAGTGTGTCATCTCCATTGCTCCTGCCAAACCCTATGTCCCACTCACCCCAACGTGACCTGCTACAAGGTGCAGTGGTGAGCAAAAGCAAATTCAAAGATACCCAGGGAGGACAGAGGGGAGCTAGCAAAAATGTCTAAGGTCCATCTAAAACCAAAACCACCACCAAAAAGACTAAGTCCACTCTGAGGGAAAATACTATAGAAGCATTCAGGTTGAAGAGACATAGACTACAGGGAAGGGACCCAAGTGTGGGCATGCTGTGAAGGGGCAGGCTTCCAAACAACAGAGCTTCTGAGGGAGAAAAAGGTCAAAAAGGAAGAAGCACCTTTTGCCAAAGGGGTGGTAAAGGGGAAAAGAAGCAAAGGGGGAAATGCAGTGTGCAGCAAAACAGACAACCACAACATCAGAGCAGCCACACCCCCTCCTGCCACCAAAGCAAAACCACAAAAATCTACTAAGGTGTTTGAACTTTACTGACAAAAGAAAGCACCATTAACCTACAAATCTTGTAAAGTATTCCAATACCATAAAAACGAACAAGAAACCAATTCACAAATACTTTGCAGACATGAGAAGATAAAAGTCAACACATATCAACAAAGAGAAATTATGGCTGAAAAAACCACCATTAAGCAAAAGAAAACTTTAACACAGCACTCCAAAAGGAATTAAAAGTGGTCAAATGAGCGTCTGAGAATGTGGACAACTTGAAAAACTACCTTAAATCAAAAATTCAGTTAACTGAGAATAGAACTGGACAAGAAAAGTGAAAAACAGTTAATAACAAAAAGCTCAATAAATTCAGGAAATAAATATAACAAAAAGACAAGATTACCTAAAAAATAAAGAATAAATTACAAGGTACTCAAAGGATAATTTAACAAGGGGCTTTAAAGGAAGACATGAAAAAATGAAAACAAGATGTGAAAAGGAAATGAGATAAAGGGAGAGGTAAAAAGAGCAAAGAGGCCGGGAGCGGTGGCTCATGCCTGTAATCCCAGCACTTTGGGAGGCCGAGGCGGGTGGATCACGAGGTCAAGAGATCAAGACCATCCTGGTCAACATGGTGAAACCCTGTCTCTACTAAAAATACAAAAAATTAGCTGCGCATGGTGGTGCGTGCCTGTAATCCCAGCTACTCAGGAGGCTGAGGCGGGAGAATTGCTTGAACCCAGGAGGCGGAGGTTGCGGTGAGCTGAGATCGCACCATTGCATTCCAGCCTGGGTAACAAGAGTGAAACTCCATCTCAAAAAAAAAAAAAAAAAAAGTAAAGAAAAAATACTGGAAAGAGAATATAGTAAAAAGCACTAACATTTGGATTAGCAGAGAATCTGAAGAACATAAACTAAACCAAAGCACAGAATATTTAAAATTATAATCCATGAAAACTTTTTAGAATTAGAAAGTAGAAAAAAATTTGAATCGAGACACTAAAAGAATCAATGCATATCCAGGAAATTTAAATTTAGAATGATCAACTCCAACATACTAGGAAGCTATTGGATTTCAAAGATAAAGAAAATACAGACCTTTAAGAAAAAATGACTAATAACATATGAAGCGTAGTTTGATTGCATCGGACTTTTAAAATCCCATACAAAGTAAAACAAGAGTAGAATTTTTTAAAAGTTTAAAGAAAAGGTGAACGAAGGATTTCATATCCAGACAAGTTTTCCCTCAAATTTACAACAAACCAAGTTACAGCAAAACAGTTTTGAACATAAAATACAAAGACTTAAGAAACTCATCACCTTTGAGCCTTTCTCAAAACATATTAGAAAATAACTTCATCCAACCATAAGACAACTGGGAAAACTTCAGCAAAAGAACTGAGTAAGCATTTTTAAATACATAAATAGCTGTCTAAGACTAAACTAAGCTGGGAACACAAGAAACCAATGTACAAATACTACTCATGTTACAAAGCAGAAATAAAACAACTAAAAAAGGAAGAGGAAAGCAGAATAAGCTGATGTACTAGAAATGAAGGAATACCAAGAAAGCAAACTCATACAACAATGGAAGACATTGATAACATCAGTAAGCAGAGTTTCCATGAAATGATGGCGGTAAATCTCCATTCAAGTAATTCAAGACAGAATGGAAGGAGAGGAATTGGAAACAAGTACAGACAACTCTTGAATATTTTAAAGGAAGGAAATGAAATGGGATGGTAGCTAGAGGGCAAAGTAGAGTCTGAAGAGTTTTTGTGAGGAAAAAAATAACAGCATGCTATATGCCGATAAACCTAAGAGATAACAAAATTCCTAATGTAATAAGAATATCCCTTAATAAACAAGAGTGGGAGATCCAGTGGATAAACACAGGGGCTGGCCTTAGCTGGAGCAAGGACAGTTCCTCTGTCTGATAAGAGGTAAGTTACAATACAGAGGCACAGCTGCAGCAGGTGGTGAGATCCTGCAGAAGTATTCCTTCTGATTACTTCTATTTTTTTCAAGGAAATAGGATTTCTCATGGAAACAGGATTTCAAAAAGTCTACGTTCTTTCCACAACAACATTCTATATGGAAAAAGCAGCAGTAGCAGCAGCAATAATAAAAATTCAGTCAACTTTTGTTCATTCTTTTTTTTTTGAGACAGTCTTGCTCTGTTGCCAGGCACCAGGCTGGATTGCAGTGGCACGATCTCGGCTCACTGCCACCTATGCCTCCCGGGTTCAAACAATTCTCCTGCCTCAGCCTCCTGAGCAGCTGGGACTACAGGTGTACGGCACCATGCCCAGCTAATTTTTGTATTTTTTAGAAGAGACGGGGTATCACCATGTTGGCCAGGATGGTTTCGATCTCTTGACCTCGTGATCCACCCGCCTCGGCCTCCCAAAGTGCTGGGATTACAGGTGTGAGCTACCGCGCCCAGCCAACTTTTGTTCATTCTTATACAGTTTTCCAAAATTGTGATCTTAAAAATACAGACAACAATAAATAATTAACACTGTAGATCATCTTACAGTTTATCAAATGCCTTTACATATTACCTCATTTAAATCCTGGCCAAAGCCTTAATAGACAGTGGTAAGTGATAAGGTGGAATTCAAACACCAGCCTTCTGACTCCACAGTCTGGGTCTTTCCTTTGTCCCAGCTACTAAATTCTAATCTAGTACTTGTTATAGCTTATTGCACTTATTTGTGGACACAGCTGTTCTGCCAATATGCAGCAAATGCCTTGAGGGCTGTTATCAGTATTTTTATATTCCTAATAACCGAAGCAGTGATTAAATGTTGAACAATGAATAAATAAAACTATCTCACACAGATGACACTAACATCAATTCGGAAACTTTGGTCAATGCACATACTGAATTTTGCCCAGTCTGTTTTACAACCCAGCTGCCTTGTGAGAGACTACAATCTATGTGTCAGCAGCATTTTTCAGTCAATACCTACACCAAGACAATAGCAACCTTAAACAAACAGTAAGAGGAGGTTCAATGAGAACAATATCTGCCACCTGACAAAGGAACTAATCCTATAACCTCAAATTACTTTGAGGTGAGGGAAGGCTATGCGGAATGATTGTAAGTTTAGCTGCAAGACACAGCCACTAACAATTAAAACACACTTGCAGCATTTCAAGAAGTTAATCATACAGCGGAGCATTCAATTTGCAATTCAATACTTTTTCCCACTTATTTTGTCAGTGCACAGGCAATTTTCTTTAAAAAGACTTCAATACTGAAGCCTCAGGCCAGAAGGACCATAAATAGCAGAGGAGATGCCAATGCTTTGGCAAGGTGCAAAGGGAAAACACAGGAAAATTCAAAGAAGCTAAGGTGAAAAAAGGTTCCGTGGTATGTAACTCCTCATTTGCTTGCCCACTCAGTCACAAATAAACACTTGATTACACCACACCAAAAGGGACTTTGACTGCTTACCTACGTTACCTCTCCTTATACCATCTATACCCATTAACTTTCTTTTTTCCCTCAACGCTATTTTGACAAATTTCACAGCTACAGAAAAGTTGAAATGATTGTATAATGAAACATGAGTATATCTATCATCTGGATAGACCAGTTATTAACATTTTGCCACGCCTGCTTTGTCTCTATGTATGTGCAGGTATACTTATCTATACACACATGCTTTTTTCACTGCATCAACAGAAAATAAGCTGCAGACTTGGCTGGGTATGGTGGCTCACACCTGTAATCCTAGTACTTCGGGAGGCCGAGGAGGGTGGATCACCTGAGATCAGGAGTTCAAGACCAGCCTAGCCAACATGACGAAAACCCGTCTCAAATAAAACACAAAAATTAGCTGGGCATGATGGCGGGTGCCTGTAACCCCAGCTCCTTGGGAGGCTGAGATGGGAGAATCGCTTGAACCTGGGAGACAGTGGCTTCAGTGAGCCATGATCGCACACTGTACTCCAGCCTAGGTGGCTGAGCAAGACTCTGTCTCAAAAAAAAAAAGAAGTTGAAGACATCATGCTTACTTTAGACAGAGATGAGAGAGAAACTTCTTCAAACTCTAAGATCCGCCCTGAAACATCTTGCATATAAAACTACAAGCTGGATATGACCTAAATCAGAGAAATAAACATAGCTAAATTCCTACAGATATGAACTAACGTGTCCAGTATGTATGAGTAACTTCTACCTCACTCTACTTTTAATAGATTTGGGGATAATCATCATAGCATATATTAGATAGTGCCACTGATAGTGCCTATCATAGGGTGTGGGTGCAGAGCATAAACTAGAAGGCCTGACTCATACCATGCCTATATTTTCAGTTATTATGCTCTACTGTGCCTTCGGCTCCTCATTTGTGAACTGTGGACAATAATACTCCAACTGTTCTCCTTACTAGGTCCTGCAGAGAGAATAAAGGGATGGTAGACTAGGTAGATGGATCATAAATGGAAGGAAAGGCACAGGCACAGCACTGCATCAGCTGCTCTATACCTACAAACTGGCTTAAGATCTGGTGCCATACAAACAAGTAGGTTGACTTCATTTAAAGAAAAAGAAATTACTACTTTGTTGGGTTAAATCACAATCACATACTGCAGTATATATTAAATGCTAAAAGTAAAATTCACAGAGATTACTATAATTGCAAAAGATTTCTTTTCCAAAGTACTTCTTCATTAGTTTATTATTGACCCTAAAATCTTTTAACAGTTTAAGAAGATAGTTTAAAATGAATATATTTTAAGGCAAATTCATTATCAAAATGAACAACATAACATGTTTGATTATGTTGTGTTTCACTTTAATTTTCAGATTTCTTCCCTCGCTTCCCTCATCTAAGTGCCCACTAGGCAACATAGTAAGACCAAGCTGCATAATTTTGACCAAGTGCTCACTTTCTCTTTTTTTTTAGACAAAGTCTTGCTCTGTTGCCCAGGCAGGCTGCCGTGCAGTGGCGCAATCTTAGCTCACTGCAACCTCCACCTCCCAGGTTCAAGCAATTCCCCTGCCTCAGCCTCCTCAGTAGTTCGGATTACAGATATGCGTCACCATGCCTGGCTAATTTTTGTATTTTTTGTAGAGACAGGGTTTCACCATGTTGGTCAGGCTGGTCTCAAACTCCTGACCTTGGTATCTGCCCAACTCAGCCTCCCAAAGTGCTGGGTTTACAGGTGTGAGCCACCATACCCAGCCCAAGTGCTCACTTTAATATAGTTTATACAAATAACCAAGATATGCAAGATTATAGGGTGGCCAGGATGATAAACATAATTAGTATTTACCAATACCTAGTTTTTCAGACCTTTCTGGATACACAGAATACTATTTCCCAGCCCCCTTGAAGCTAGGAGGGGCCATAATACAATAAATGAGCTGTAAGTAGAAGCAACATCACTTCTGGTCTAAGACAGTAAAAATTTCCACCTTTTATGCCTCCCTTCCCTTCCTGAGACCATAAATTGAGACAGTGGGACCTCAAAAGGTCACCACTCTCCACAGATCTTTTAATCATCACTTGAAACAAGTTGCCCAGGAGTGTCATGATCTCAAAAAGCAGACTTTGCCACAAAATAAGGAAAAAATCAGTATGTGATAAGTCACAGAAATTTTAGGACTTCGCATTTGCTTATTTGATTGCTTGAATTATCACAACAGAGCCTCGGCTATGCTGACTACTACAGCCTCAAGGAGTGTCTGACACAAAATAGAAGCTCAATTAAAAAGTACAGAATGAACTAATGGATAAACGGATGGAGAGATGAATAGTCCATATAAATGTGGAACAATATGGAAGTTTGGACTCTAATCCTGCCATTTGCTAGCTGGATGACCAGGGCAACTTACTTAACTACACCTCACTTAACACCTCACCAACAGACTTGGGCCAGTAACAATATTTACCTCAAACGGTTACTTAGAATTAAATGAGTTAAAGCATGTAAAAAGCACTCAGAATAGTTGTCAACATATTAAAAAGTGCTTAATACATGTTTACATCTAAACAAGCAAATATAAGGAATGGGACTGCTGTTAGGTTGTTTTTCTAATATCTGAAAATGTCACTACAAAAATTATTCCAAGTTAAATACAATATGCCTCAACTTGTTATTTGAAAGAAATAAAATTATACCAGCATTAATTCACTGTCCTCATTTAAGACAAAATTATTTCTTCCTCTATACCTTACAAAGGATTTATTTGTCTAAGACAAATAGCATAGTGAAATGACATATAGCAAAGTGAAGGGCCATAACTAATACTTACTGCTGTAACCCTTTCTCCACCATTAGTAACCTGCTTATAATAAGGTGATCCTGAAAGAACTCTCCAGGCAGAAAGGCCACAGCTAGAAGCTTTTGACACACCTACTTCAGCAGTTTCACATCCACCAACCAGTAAAAGTCTAAAAAAGAGAAAAATTTTTTAAAAATCGATAAATTACAAATATAAATAAGAGCAACACAAAAAGAGCACAGCCACCTTGATGAAGAAAATGTATTAAGTACTACTATTAATATTTATTAAACCTAGAAGGTAAATATTTCAGAGGAAACAGTCAAAAGAAAACCACTGTTTTTCAATTAGAATTTCACCATATTCAGAAGGCAGGCTTAAATATTCAGGTACCTGAAACCCAGCTGGGAACTTAGAAATGAAGAAAAAATGTAAGGCTGGCAACTGAATATCAAAGAAACTGTCTGTATCAACGCCAAAAAACTTTAATAAATAGATGTGTAGCCTCACCGAGACACATTATGTGTTAATTATGGCAGTGTATCTGATGCAATGAGGGAGCGACTACAGAATGCCAGAAAGAAATGACACCCGGGAGTGCCTGAATGGGAAAGGACCACAGAGCAATGATTAAACTAAAGTAAGACTGGTTATTAGTTTAGCTGCACACTATGATTGGTTCGCTTTTTGTTACACTCCATTCATAACCAGAGGCCAGTTAAACCGGGCAAATTGCCTAACGTATACTAAAGGTTAAAAGACATTACTGCATAACCACCAAATAAACAAAGCCAATTAATAACGGGACCCCAACAGTCACAATTTTTTAAGTTATGTTCAGTACTTCTGGCAGGGACCTGTATAACAGACATCATAATCACCTGTCTAAAGAAAGAAAAAAAGTTTGAAAGTCCTGTTTACCTCCTTCTTGGCCATACTCATAGAAAAACCAAATCTGGAAAAGTTTATGTTTCTACATAGAAATTGAAAGGTGAAAGAAAACACTTCATAAAGTTAGAGTTGGCTATCAGACTAACTCAGTTACAATTTATGTCAACTAAAGCTAACTGTAAATGTTATAAAATTATAAATATCAGTACCTCATTATATGACACCACGAGCTTTCAATACTGACCCTTCAAGACCAGTGGAGGTATATGCCCAAGGGTAGTCAAAAAGCACTGTATGATTGCAGAAAGCAACACCTGCCTTCTGTTAATTTTGTTCACCTTGTGTGGCAGGCAACAAAGTGGCTCCCAAAAGATGTCCACGTCCGAATTCCTGCAGCCTGTAAGTACATTCTATTACAAGGATTTAAGGTTGTACATGGAATTAAGGTTGCTAACCAACTGACTTGAACATAGGGAGACCATCCTGACTTATTCCGGTGGCCCCAAAGTAATCACAAGAATCCTTAAAGTTAGAGAAAGACAGCAGAAGAGTCAATGTGAGAGTGATGTAATGTAACACTTTGGCTTTGAAGGTAGGAGGAGCCACAAGTCAAAAATCTGAGCAGCTTCTAGAAGCTGGAAAAGGCAACAAAATAGATTCTCCCCATGCCTCCAGAAAGGCACACAGCCCTGATGATATGTTTGATTTTAGGCCAGTAAGACCCATTTTAGACTTCTGATCTCCAGAACTGCAGGCTAAGTTTTGTTAGTTCACCAAGTTTGTGATTCATAGAAAATGAATATATACCTTGTTTCTTTCCCAGTCCCAAAACTCAGATGACCTGTCAGACTCTAATACCACCAAAAGCCCTCTTCTCATTTGACCACTTTCTAAAGTGCTTCCGAACTAAGCTAACAGTAACAATTAAAGAACTCCTCTCTATCATACACTCTTAGATCTAAATGTTTCAAAACTGCACAAAATCCTGCTAGGTTTAAGCATGGAGCTTAGCCCAACTCAAAATCTCAAAATCCACCAAGTAATTTAAATGCACTTTCTTCACAGAAACGCAACTTGAGCCTTCATATAAAGCCTTTTCCCTACTGACTTTATATGTGGCTTTAACAAATTTTCATCCCAGCAAATTGGAAGCAAAAAATTTTGATATGATGCCTTGAAGCAACCTATTTGGACTGTTCCTACCCTAAACAAATTCTTAGAGCTAACCCATAATTAACCCTGTTCACCAGGGCAAAAGAGATTGTGGTCCAAAGTTAGGCTAGTAGTATGAGTATTACTTACCCAGAGCATTCATTCTCCTCAAATGATTCTATCATAGTAAAATATTTTCAAAAAAAAAAAGGGGTATATCTAGTGCAGACAAAATCATATGATCTCTCAGAATCTAACTCAATTTGTAGAAAATATTAATGAAAAAAGAAAAATACTGTAAACACTACAAAGATGCAATCAACAAAAACTAGACAGTGAGAACTATAAAATAAATGGCCTGCTTTTTTCAGAACTCACATACACACACTCAAAGAAAAAGAGCAACAGAGAGAAGGAAGAAATGGAGAAAACAAAGGCTGGGTGCAGTGGCTCAAGTCTGTAATCCCAAAACTTCGGGAGGACAAGGTGGCAGGACTGTTTGTGGCCAACAGTTCAAGATCAGCCTGGGCAACATAGTGAGATATCATCACAAAAAAAAAAATTAGCCAGATGTAATGGTAGGTGCCTATAGTCTCAGCTGGTTGGAAGGATGAGATGGGAGAATTGTTGGAGGCCGGGAGTTCAAGGCTGCAGTGAGCCACGATCATGCCACTCATCTCCAGCCTGGTTGACAGAGTGAGTGAGACCCTGTCTGAAAAAGAGGCGGGGAAAGGGGAAAACACAGTCTGGATATCTGAAGATATTGACAAATTATTATTAATAATTTTGGATGTGCTAATGGTATCATGTTTATGTTTTAGAGTTCTCATTTTATAGAAATATTCACTGAGATATTTACAGATGAAATAATATCCCATCCAGGATTTACTTGGATATAATCCAGGGAAGGGTGTAGGGGAATGGCCTGGTATACAAGTAAAATGAGACTGGTCACTAACTGATTGCTGAAACTGAGTAACAGGCACTAAGGAGTCAGTACACTATTCTACTTTTGTACACGTTTCAAGTTTTCCATAAAGTTCTTTTTCAAAAAGTCCATTTGATAGGAAAAACTCCTCTAAATAAATAGAAACAAAAGAGGTACCTTGGAATATCCAAAGTTCAGAATGTAATCACAATGTTTTTTTAATCCGAAAACATGTGATTCATAAAACATACCTATAATAACTAATAACCTGTATTTGAAAATAACATCACTATTTGAGAATTCAATAAATTCCCAAAAGGCCATTATAAAGCAATTCCTTGATAACTGAAACAATCTCACTTTGATCAATGTCCAATATATACATGTTAAAAACATATAATATAGTAAACATATCAATATATTTATCACATATAATTTCTACTAATTAAATTTATGTTAATATATGTATGAAAACTTAAGTTGGCTGACTACTGAAGGAGTTACAGACCTAACTGATAACCCAGATTTTTTTATGTCCTGGGTATTGGAAGACACTTCCTCTCCATGAATTCTGGTAAATACCATAGTCTTGCATAGATTATACTGGTTACAAAAGGTTAAGATCCACTGAGAATAAATGGGATTCAGTATCGGTACCCAACTTTTCTCCATTCATGCCAGACTGAAGAATAAGTGGGAAAGCAGCAGAATGAAGAAATTAATCATGTGCTATTCCAACCAGACAGTATGGCAGCTTTAGGACACTGATGCTCCAGCTCTAAGAATGCATATGTGTTCACACCTGCGAGTAGGCACGGGTGTTCATGTATGTTTAAAGGGGAAGAAATGGAGATGACTGAATCAACACCTTCACAAAACAGGCAACTGGCAGCTGCTGAGTGCAGGGCAGTGTGCAGGGCACTGAGTGTACAAAGATGAGCAAGGCATGCTCTCTGCATTTAAAAGCTCACTCTCTATAACAGAAAAAAAAAAAGGAAGAACACATGGGAGCATGGAATTAGTGGTGCAAAAAATGACAGAACAATCTGAAGATGATAAGCCAACTTAAATTTACTGATGGGGTTTTCTTCAGTTATACATACCAAGGGGCCAGCCTGGGTAACAAGTCTCTACAAAAAATACAAAAATTAGCTGGGAGTGGTGGCACATTCCTATAGTCCCAGCTACCTGGAAGGCAGAGGCTACAGTAAGCCAAGATCGAGGTACCACTTCAGCCTGAGTGATAGAGCAAGACTGTCTCAAAACAAACAAACTAAAACCCCAAGGGTTAACAACTCCAATTCAGGACTCCATTACTTTACTATTTAAGGAGACTCACAATGTTGACTAGAACTAATCTACAAGTGATTAAGAAAATAAAAATAGGCTGGGCGCAGAGGCTCATGTGTGCAATCCCAGCACTTTGGGAGGCTGAGACGGGTGGAACACGAGGTTAAGAGATCAAGACCATCCTGACCAACATGGTGAAACCCCGTCCCTAATAAAAAAATACAAAAATTAGCTGGGCGTGGTGGCACGTGCCTGCAGTCCCAGCTACTCAGGAGGCTGAGGCAGGAGAATTGCTTGAACCCGCAAGGCGGAGATTACAGTGAGCCAAGATTGTGCCACTGCACTCCAGCCTGGTGCCTGGCAACAGAGCAAGACTCTGTCTCAAATGAAATAAAAGAAAAATAAAAGCAGGCTTATGGTGATGATTGGCCAAGTAAAAATAAACATTCTCCATCATGATCACAGTGTTCAGAATAGGCTTCCAGGGCAACACTGGCCAGAAGCAAGGAGAAATAAAGTTCCACTGGTAAAACCATGTAACTTTTTTTAAAAAGCCAGTCAATGGGAAAGAGAAGAGTCTGAAATTCAGCACAATATAGTCAATAAATGTTTGCTCAGGGGCTGTGAATATAAATAAAGTCTGTACTTCTCATTAGGAAGCACAGAGTAAAGAAGGTACAGAGAGACCCATCTTCTCACTGCCTGCCCTCACGCCATGTTTCAGCAGTAAGATGTAAGGAGATCAGGTGGGGAGAAGGGAAGGGTCACAGCAGTAGAGGTAGAGAAAGGTGAGGTCACACTGATTAAAACAGACAAGACAATGCTAAGTCACGAATTTGGCATTTTTAAAGAAACACAGGAAGAAAATTTCAGCTTGTAAGAGTTGTAGGAGATGAAAAGGAAGAGATACCACCTTCTTTGGTGAATAATTTAAACATGCCAATTCCTCTTAAATTAATTTACAAATTGAATACAACTCACATATAATCCTGGAAGAATTTTTCATAGAACTGAGCAAACTGATTTAATGAAACTAGAAAAACACAGAATTCTCATGGGAGAATAAAGTTTTAAGAAAAGCTAGCTCAGTTCACGCTGATGAATGTTTCACTTATGAGCTGGACTTTGTACATCTTGACATGTAAACATTTCCCTACCCTGCCATCATTACAACATTCTCATTTGAATTTGATCATATTAAAATTTACAACTTCCATCCATAAAGTGAAGACTGGGCCTGTAATCCCAGCACTTTGGAAAGCCCAGGAAGGTGGATCACCTGAGAGCAAGAGTTAAAGACCACCCTGGGCAACATGGTGAAAGCCCATCTCTACTAAATACAAAAAAATTAACCAGGCGTTGTGGCATGTGCCTGTAGTCCCAGCTACGTGGGAGTCTGAGGAATGACAATCGCTTGAGCCTGGGAGGTGGAGGTTGCAGTGAGCTGAGATCGCGCTACTGCACTCCAGCTTGGGCTACAGAGTGAAACTCCATCTCAAAAAAAGAATACTGGAAGAAGGTATTTATAACACATAAAGCTAACATAGCAATATTAATAGGCAGAATTTATAAAGATCTCCCACAATTAGTCCAAAAACAAAAAGTAGACAAAGGATAAGCAACAGCAAGTCGCAAAAAAAGAAATCTAAAAGCTAATAATGCAGATTAAAACAACAGAGATTTACATCAGTCACTCTCTAGAATGTTTAGAGACCTAGTAACACTTACCAGCCAACTACCCCACAAACTCTGCTCTAAGGAAACTATAGAGAAATTCTTGCACAGGTACATTCATCTCTTGGCAAAAAACATTTTGTGCAGGACTTGTTTTTGTCTTTTTTATTAACTTTTATTTCAGGTTCAAAGGTGCACGTGCAGGGTTTTCATATAGATAAATTGTGTGTCACCGGGGTCTGTAGTACAGATTATTTTTTCACCCAGGTAATAAGCACAGTACTCGATAGGTAGTTTTTTGATCCTCACAGCACTATTTATAATGCTGAAAAGTTAGAAATACTTCAAATATTTAAAGGGGATAGACATACAAACACAACAAGTTTTTCAGGAAAACAGACACAATGTGAAGGGAACAAATATATCAAAATATATTGGAAGGTCACATACCAAAATGATGACAGCTGCCTCTTGAGAGGAGAAAGTGAGACAAAATAGAAGTAGGGTATTTTGTATTACCGTCTCTGATATTTATGCATGTCTGTGTATGTACACACACACACACACACACACACACACACACACACACACAAACACAATCTTAGGTTAAAAAAATACACATTTAATATTTGTTAACTGCATGGAGTAGGTACATAGGTGTCGAGATGTCCCTTGACTTATGATTGGGTAACCAATAAACCTATCATAAAGGGAAAATACTGTAAGTGAAAATGGGTATTTTATACATGTGATGGGATATCAAAAGACACAACACAATATCCAAAAAATGCTGGCAACACAGTATGTATTGTTTGCTTGCCTCATGATCTGATCACATTACCCTCGTGGTTGCATGGCAGACTGGGAGCCCCAGTTTGCTGCCATATCCAGCATCACGAGAGTATCCCACACATACTGCTAACCCAGGAAAAGATCAAAATGCTAAGTACAGTTTCTACTGAATGTATATTGCTTCTGCACAATCATAAAGTGGAAAAGTCTTAAGTTAAAAAAGTCGCAAGTTGGGGACCATCTATATATTACATCATTCTCTGTACCTCTCTTTCTCTCTCTCTTCTTTCAAATTAAAAAGAAGAACATCAAGATATAATAGCCCAAATTATGCACATCAACTTCTCTAGTTAATGAAGTCTAGGGGGAAAAAAAAAACAGTCAATTGACTGTAACACTTTGTATCAACCCACAAGTCTAGTGAAATACTGAAAAGGAAATCATCATATAATTCGCTTTATGACATTTTGAGGTTGTGTATACATTAATGATTATATCATAAGTATTCTGGGACTGGGACTTACTACTAAAATAATTATTAGTTTTTTTTCAATGTCTCTATAAAAGCTAACACTGTAGCAAATAATTTGTATCATTAATGTTATTTGCTTTTGCATTAAATTCCTTCACCTGTAATATTTACATGCAGTGGTAAACATTACTTCCTTAAATATCTAGAATATTTATGTGACTTTTTAAGTGCTTAATTTCAAAATAACATTTTGAAGCAAATATTTTCAAATTACCCTATGAAAATACAGTAAAACTGAATTTTTATAATACAAATTAAATTCTCTACACTAAAGCACATGACATGGAAATTAGCAAAACTTTACTTCCCCTTAACAAAAACAAAAGAGAGAGAAAGAAAAAAAATCATCTTTCCCAATGACCTTTGTATTAGTCCGTTTTCACGCTGCTGATAAAAACATACCCAAGACTGGGCAATTTACAAAAGAAAGAGGTTTATTGGACTTACGGTTCCACGTGGCTGGGGAGGCCTCATCATCATGGTGGAATGCAAGGAGGAGCAAGTCACATCTTACATGGAATGGCAGCAAGCAAAGAGAGCTTGTGCAGAGAAACTCCCATTTTTTAAGAACCATCAGATCTCATTAGACCCATTCACCATCACAAGAATAGCATGGGAAAGACCCAGCCCCATGATTTAATCATCTCCCACCAGGTCCCTCCCACAATAGGTGGAAATTATCGGAGCTACAAGATGAGATTTGGGTGGGGACACAGAGTCAAACCCTATCAGTCTTCAACCTCAAATTTTATGGAAAATAACAGGAAAATGATGGGTCTAGAATCAGGAGTTATCAAGGTCAACTAACCTTTGCAAAAAAAGAAACTATATAATCTTGGGACATTCCTTTTACTCCATTAACCGTTACTAAACTGTGTATAACCAAAGAGAGGTATGCTAAGCCACTGAAGAAATATCTAGTAAACTACTTCTCATTTTTTGGAAATCAATGTTTAGCATATCTTAAGTCTCACATTTCTCCAGTACCACATATGGTGTGCTGGTAGCAGGCCTGCATTCCATCTGTGCCTTTCTTTTCCCAAAGAGCCAGGGATATACATTCATATACAGGAGTAAATACGAGCAGAGTCCACTACAAGTAAAATCACCAGTAAGCACTGACCACTACTGCACAAGACCTCGTCAGCAACCTTTCAGTTAGGTACAAAAGCCGCATAAAAGACACATTAACTGCATGAAGGAAGAGGTCAGAGAATGCTGCACAGGGTAGCACCAGCAAAAGGTTCATCCATTAAACAATTTCCCAGACAGATAAAGGGGTTAGGTAAAGAGCATTCTAAGCCAAGGGCATTCTAAGCCAACAATGTACAAGAACACAGAGATGAGTTTGTAAATGGTGTATTCACAGAACTATAAGAAATCAGTGAGTGCTTCTAGCCTCTAAAGGACAAGTGGGAAGTAACAGGGCAGAAGGTTCCAGGGCAGTTAGGTCCTTAATCATACAAATACTCGCTCTTGCTAACTTCCCGGGCAAGAAGTTATCATGCTCTACCTTCTGTCACATAACAGTTATTTAAATCATACCTCCATTACTACACTTGGAGCCATTTGGGTGCAGACACTGTGACTAATTCATCTTTGTATCCTTTAGAGCATTTACCACAGTTGTTTCAAAAGACACATCTCTCTGGGCACTACATGCCAAGAACTACCATGGCACAAAGATAAATAAGACATAGTCCTTGTCCGTGTCTTAACGTCTCTCGGCTTCAGTTCTCCTACCTGAGAAATGAAGAGGTTGAACCAAATGATGGATGAACTCTTTTCCAGCTCTAAAATTCTAAGAGTCTAAAACTCAAAGCAGGAACACAGGAATTGGATAACAAAAATAAACTGTGACTGATGGAGTAAAAAAACCTAAGAAGGGGTGAATTAAAGGATCAGGATTAAAGGCAGAGGCCAGAGAAGAACCGGGGTGAAGTACCACAGATGTAGCCAGGGAAATAAGAGAAAAGGAAAGCATGAACAGAACGCAAGCCCCTAAGCAGCAGACTCTACGTGATACTGATGAACTGCGCAAGCTAGTGGGTACAGACATACAGTTAGATAAAAGGCGTAAGTTCTAGCATTCCATAGCATAGTAGGGTGACTATAGTTAACAATAATTTATCGTATATTATAAAATAGCTAGAAGAGAAGATCTGAAATGTTCCTAACACAAAGAAATGACAAATATGCGGGTAATGGAGATCTTAAATACCCTGACTTGATCATTACACATTGTATGCATATATTTAAATACCATAAATATGTACAATTATTATGTATCAATTTAAAATTTTTTAATTAACAAAAAAAGTTACACTAAAAATTGGCTCAAGAAGAAATATTAATGGCTTATTAAGGTTCTTTAACCTAATAAATGTTGGAAGAATCTGCCATCTAGTGGCTTAAAATTCCTTAAAACCAAAGAACCTGTCCAATGACCAGTGTGCTAAAGGCACACAACCAGTAATAAAGAAAAAGAAAGAATATACTCCCCATGTCCCCAAATTTAAAAATGCCTTAGACAACACTTAACAAAGTAAGGGCTCAAAAAATGTCACCTATTACTTCACAGCTAGAAGACATAACTCTTGGGAAAACTGAAATGGTCCCAGTAGTAATTCATTGTAGTACATCCTAAACATTCTTTACTACAAAAATCCTGCTAGTTCAATATTTTAAATTCTGCTTATCCTTATTAAGGTACTTCTAAGAAGAAAACATATATAATCATGACACTTTACATCAGCAGTTCTCAGATATAGCATAAGAATCAGAATCACCTAAAAGGCTTGTGAAAATGAGATTACTGGGCCACCACTCTAGAGCATCTGAATCAGGAAGTCTAGCATAGACTCCACTAATTTTCATTTCTTTTTTTTTTTTAATTTTTGAGACTGGGTCACATTCTGTCACCACTGGAGCACAGTGGTGGCACAATTACAGCTCATTGCAGCGGACCTCCCGAATTCAAGTGGTCTTCCCACCTTAGCCTCCCAAACAGTTAGGAATACAGGCATATGCGTGCCTAGCTAAAATTTTTTAATCTTTTGTAGAGACAGGGATCTCCCTCTGTTGCCCAGGCTGGTCTCAAACTCCTACGCACAAGTGGCCTTCCTGCCTTGGCCTCCCAAAGTGCTGGGATTACAGGCATGAGCCACTGTATCCAGCCAAGAATTTGCATTTTTAACCATTTCCCCAGCTATTCTGATGCTGCTGGTCAGGGACCATATTTCTGAGAACCACTGCTTTACTTTATGTTTGAAATCTGTTATCTGATCTCTAGAAGATACACTTTACTAAAGATCAAATTAGGAAGCATCAGACTATTTAGTCAACATGTCCTTAAGAATAATCACAGAAAACTGATTATACTGAATGATTTATTACTAAAGACAAAACACAGGAATTTTTCCTGGACTTCTAAGTTCATTAATGAAATAATTCCATGGCAATTTGATAACTGGGCATCATATTTAAAACTGAGTGGTACTTGGCTGTAAATTTTTTAAAATACAATTTAAAGTTTAGAATCAAGAAGTATGGAAGGGTCAGGCACGGTGACTTACATATGTAATTCCAGCACTTTGGGAGGCCCAGGCAGGAAGCTGACTTGAAGCCAGGAGTTAGAGACCGACTGGTTTGAGCAACAGGGCAAAACTCCATTGCTCCAAAAAATTAGAAACTTAGCTGAGTGTTCTGACACATTCCAGTTACTCAGAACGCTGAGGAGGGAAGATCGCTTGAACACAGGAGGTAGACGCTGCATCAAGCCAAGACCATATACATCACTACACTCAAACATGAAGGACAGAACAAGACCCTGTCTCGAAAAAAAGAACTATGGCAACATCTACAAAGTTCAATACTCCTTACTTTGTAGCACCCAAACAGAACTAGACCCACATGCAGACAGACTGTTGGATGACATAAAACAGGGGCCAGAAAACACTTTGTATAAAAGGCCAGATTATAAATATTTTAGGCTCCGTGGGCCAAATGGTCTCTCGTAACTACTAATTTATGTCAGAGCGTGAAAAAAAAAGAAACAATATGTAAAAGAAAAAAATGTGTGGCTATGTTCCTATAAATCATTATTTATGAACACTGAAATTTGAATTTCATATAATTTTCATATATCACAAAATACGCTTTTGAGGTTTTTTTCAACAACTTAAAAAATATAAAATCTATGCTTAGAAACAGACCTCATTGGCACAGGCCAGAGTTGGTCAGAGAAAAGCTTATTGGGCATGGGAATCAAAGACATGAATTTACCACTGAACGGTCATGCCATCTTAGGAAAGTTTCTTAAACCTCTAGGAGCTTAGGTTTCTCTACATACACAGTAGCAGTTATGAAACCTCATATTGTGATGAGTAGGATTCAGCATATATAAGTATCTGGTCATCAGTAAAGGCTCTATAAAGTTAATTTCATCTATTATAATCTTAACTTCAATTGAAGTCAATTCAGAAAGTGTCTGTAAGGTGCTAAGCTAGCAGCGTAGAAAATACTATATAATGAAATCAGGTATTCCCGGCCCTCATGGAGTTTACACTCTTGTGGGTTGAGACTGTAATTTCACCAAAGAAAAGTTTGGAAAAAAACCTGTTTTAGGTCTACCATTCGTACAATTGTTCCACCAAGATCTTACGTTTTAATTCCTCCAAAGTCAGGCTTTCATTTATTTACTGAGAAATATTTATTGAGCACCAATTATGTGTCAAGCCCTATTCCAAAAGCTGAAAACAGAGCTGTAAATAACACAGATGAAATTTCTGCCTTCATGGAAATTACATTCCAGTGTATTAGTACTGCTTTCTCTCTTTATATGCTTTGATCAAGTCAAGCATATTTAACAATTTAACCAAAATCTACTGACAGGTACTCCATGCAAAGCATCTTGCTGCAGAGACTAATGATACAGTTCTAAGACAGAATGTTTGGCTTTAAAAACAATGGCATTTTGAGAAACACAGGAATTTACACATGCCTAGAGTTATCTAGACCAGGGGCCAGCAAATTACAGCCCCTCAAATCAAATTCAGCCCACCACAATTTTTGTAAATAAAGCTTTATTGGAACACAGCCACACTGTAAATTTTTTACATTGTCATGTCTGCTTTCACACTACAGAAGGTGAGTTAAGTAGTTATAAGAGACCATATGGCCTGCACAGTCTAAAATATTTACAATCCGCCCCTTTACAGGAAGTGTGCTGACCACTGGCACAGAGCAAAGAAAACATGAGAGGATGTAATAGAAAGCTAGACAGATTAAAGGCCAAACTACAAAGGGCCTTTAATACTAATCTAAGAAGTTGTATCTCTATCCCAAAGGTTAAAGGAAATTACAGAAAGACTTTTAAGTAGAGAAGTAAATGATGAGGCTTGTATTTTAAGACTTGTAATTCTTTCTGACAACAGAATTGAAAAGAAATTAGAGGAAGAGGAAGCAACTTGATAAGTAAATTGGGTCGGAAGTGATGAGGGTCTGCAGCATAAGGATGGTACCAGAAATGGAGAGCAGGGGGCAAATTTGAGGCATACTACAGAGGAAGAATCAACAAGGCTTGGAGATCATAAGAATGAGCTGAGAGTTATCTAACACAAATCTCAAGTTTTGGCCTGGTAGAAACATTATACATCAAGATATAGGAATACATGAGAAAAAGCAGGTTTAAAGGGGAAAATGATGAACACAGAATATAATGAGTATGAGGTACTTATGAACTCTTCAAGAAAAGATGTTCAGTAATCAAGTGAATAAATAGCTTTGTGGCCCAGTAGTAACTTCTGGGATACAGACTTAGATGATATTACATATGCATTTAAGTGGTTAAAAACCATTAGGTTTGGATAAGGCTGCGTATAAAAATATATAGAATAGGTAAGGGAAAAAAATATGGCCAAAAGATTCCATTAAAACACCATGAGAATTAACAACCAAGTTTAACGTAACAGCAATATACAATTGACCCTTGAATAACACAGGGTTACAGGTGTCAGCTGCAAAGCAGGCAAAATCCATGTATAACTTTTGACTGCCCCAAAATTTAACTACTAATAGCCTAAAGTTGGCCCAAGTCTTACTGAGAACAAAAACAGTGTAACACATATTTTATATGTATTACATACCATATTCTTACAGTAAAGTAAGCTAAAGAAATGAAAATGTTATTAAGAAAAATCATAAGATTAAATACATTAACAGTACTGTACTGTATTTATCAATACTGGGTGTTTACATAGTCTGTTTACAAGATGAATCATCTGTCTGAAATGGTGGGCACCACAGCCACAGATTTAACCTACGGTGCATATCGAGCAATTCAACTTTTTCTTGTCATGTCATGACTTTCCCTATTTCCCAGAAGCACTTCCAGCATCACTAGTGGCACTTCGTATGGGTCCCACAGCATTGTTCAAGGTTTAAGTACCGCAATAAACAGGATGAAAAATGCACGAGAACCTCAGGAGATTACTTTTTACGCTGATACACAATTTACTGGAGAGACTAAAGGCTCACTTGGAGATGATTAGTGTCATGCAACATTTTAAGTGGATATTTGCAAGACTTGAGCTCACTACAATAGCAACAGGAGGTGACTACAAAATTACTGTAGTACAGTATTACCACAGCTAATTTATGCAGTTAGTATTTAATACTACATTTCCATGACTGTTTATATTTCTCATGACTGTGAATGTCAGCATACATGGTCTGCAAGTATAAGTTTTGTTAAATGTTTTTATAATAGATTTGTGTATATTATACGATAATAAAACAGAATCCTATCTGCATATATTTTATGCATTCATGACATATCTAAATTTTTCTTAATATTTTTGCTACTTCCAAGGTCTGTGGTTCATCTGCAAGTTTCTTCAAATTGTTGCAAATCTTAAAAAAAATCTAATATATTTATTGAAAAGAAAAAAAACCTGTGTATAAGTGGACCCATGCAGTTGAACCCTGTGTTGTTCAAGGATCAGTTATACAGTCAGTCCTCCATTTCCATGGGTTCTGCATACATGGATTTAACCAACCACAGGGGAAAAATACTCAGGAAAAATAATGGATGGTTGCATCTGTAAGGAACGTGTATAGACTTTTTTCTTGTCATTTTCTCTAAACAATACAGTATGACAACTATTTATAGAGCATTTACATTGTATGAAGTATTATAAGTAATCTAGAAATGAGAAACACATGGGAGAATGTGCATTGATATATGCAAATACTATGCTATTTCATTCAGGGACTTGACCATTCATGGATTTTGGTAACCACGAGGGGTCCTAGAATCAAGCCTCCACAGACACCAAGGAATGACTATGCAAAAATAAATTGTATTTCTATGGGCCAGATACGGTGGGTCACAACTGTAATCCCAGCACTTTGAGAGGCCAAGACAGGTGGATCACCTGAGGTCAGGAGTTCAAGACCACCCTGACCAACATGATGAAACCCCATCTCTACTAAAAATACAAAAATTAGCCAAACGTGGTAGTGGGCATCCTAATTCCAACTACTTGGGAGGCTGAGGCAGAGAATCACTTAAACCCAGAAGGTGGAGGTTGTAGTGAGCCAAGATCATGCCATTGCACTCCAGCCCTGGGAACAGAGCGAGACTCTGTCTCTAATAAATAAATAATTGTACTTTCTACTAGCAGTGAACACTGATAAAAGGTAACTAAGGTCAGAAATATATCTCAAAGTTCAGACACTAGTGTACCTCTTTCAAATCATTTTTTGGCATATGAAAGGTATCATTTACATCATCTTTGTATTTGCTCATTTAAAGTTAGCACAGAAAAGCTAAATAACTGAGCTTTATCATAACCACTACTCTCTGTGACACCACAGATTTTTTTACACAAATTAAAAAGATTTGTGCATGTAGAACCTAAAACCATGATGCTGCCGTATTCGGGAGATACGTGGTAAATGGGAAAGAATAAAATAATACCTGAAATGGAGTGATTTCCTGGCTGCCAAGATGATGGTGGTGATTCCTACCTGTGATATGCAGTGCAAGGTGCCCCACACAGGTTTTGCAAAGGCAGATGTTTTGAGTAAACGTGATAATATAGATTGTATGTCTGCTCTTGTTACATGTCCTGGTCTAAACTTGGGTGGGGATAGAGGGAGAGTTGATAGCATCGTATCTGTGGGTTTATAAAATATATGTATACAAATATTCTCTAGCTATGAATATATATAAAGAACAAATACATGTGTCAATTAGAAGGTTCCTGGCAAACTGAATTTAAGTATAAAGTTTTACTAGTAAGGCTCTCCTTACTGTAGACATGAAAAATCTAGGTACGTCAGCTAAATATCAATATTGTAACACTTCTTTTCCTGTCTGGGCTTACTAAACAAACCTCTGATTACAACTGGGATTTTCACATAGGTCTGTCAAGACAAGTGTCCTGGTCCATGTTACAGTTTTCAAAATAAAATATTAAATTGATTCATTGATGCTTTTTTCTTTACATCGATCTTTTGAGCTACATTAGCCCCTAAGTGTGATATCCTCTCTGCAGGTTGACAAATTCCGTTTTCTGGGTCTTTGAAGTTTTCCGGACAAGGGTAACCTTGCTAAAGAAATGGTAAGTTATAGAAAACTTTCTCACTGAGAATCAAATCGTGATGGCATGAGCTTGTGTTTTACTCATGTTTGTCCCCCTCTACCCACGAGAAGTGCCTTTACAGTCTGACTGCCATGTGGTAGGCTTCCAAGGAAGTCAGAATAAACACACACATGCATACACATGCTCACACCAGGCAGAAAGACACGAGAAGATAAGTATCCAGTTCTGCTACTTCTACACCTGTATCATCCATCAATCATAGCTCCTCATGGGCCCAGGTCTGGCCTCAAAGTACTTCTCAACCCAGGTTTTTAGGCAGCTACAACCAATGGAAGGGAGATGGCATCTAAAATGAAATTTACTGCTATCCCTCATTAGGGTAACTGCAAAGCAAGGAACCTATCCTAGTCATTATTCCATTGATCCTATTAAGTCTCCCAGAGCTTAGCACAGGGAATTTTAACTGGAGGGGAGGAGAGGATCAGAATCACCTGATCAAGCCTTTGAGAGTGGGACCTAAGTATGCATTTTTTTTAATGCTCAGTAGGTAATTCGGCTGTCCACACCTTGTTAAGAGCCATTGGCCTGGCAGAGAATGTCAATAAAAGTACTAAGGAATAAATCAACTTAGAGTTCTTGGACGTTCTTGCCTGTTTCTTTTCCTCAACCCACAGCTGATGCTAAAGAACATCAGTTGAAGACTTAATTCCCTCTGGATCCTTAGGGTGGATTTAAGCAACTCCTCTGCAAAAACACAATATATTTAGCATCTACCTATATGGTTCATTCCATACCTACCTTTTATCCAGATTTAAGTGACTGTCCAGGTTCTGAAACCAAATTCCCAATTTCCATCCCAATACCAGCAATTTAATTTATTAGTATTATTATTGAGATGGAGTCTTGCTCTGTCGCCAGGCTGGAGTACTGTGGTGCAATCTCGGCTCACTGCAACCTCCACCTTCCGTGATTCTCCTGCATCAGCCTCCTGAGTAGCTGGGACTACAGGCACCTGCCACCACACCTAGCTAATTTTTGTATTTTCAGTACAAATAGGGTTACCATGTTGGCCAGGATGGTCTTGATCTCTTGACCTCGTGATCTGCCCACCTCAGCCTCCCAAAGTGCTGGGATTACAGGTGTCAGCCACAACAATTTAATTTTTGCCCAGCCCCAACAATTTAATTTTTGAAGTCTTGCTTAAACTGGTTCTCCCAGGAAAAGTAAGTCTTGTCTCTGAAGCCTGCTGTTGCCCGCCAGGTATCCCTGACACTGGATCTTTCCACAATGCCTGCTATTAAACTCTCCACCATAATTTCCCTCTGTCAAATGCTACACAATAGTCTATACTGAGCCTCCTTGGTGCTTGAGGAGCTATGGTCGGTGCCCAGTATAGGGCCAGAAAAGTCTGGTCCAGAAAGAGTAAACGACTTGCCTTGAGATTATACAGCTAGAAAGCAGGACAACCAAGAACAGAATTCAAGACTCCTGTACACATCTGATTACATTTAAAAATATTTTTTAAATCTTTTATAGATATAAAACCAACTGTAGTAGTGGTTGTACAACTCTATACATTTAGTAAAAATCAGTGGATTATATACTGAAAATTGGTGTCAAAGGGTCATCAAGGAATTGGAGCAGGAGCGGCTTTTCAAAGCACAACTTCTCTCTAGAGAGTAGGCATGTTCCCTTCCTTTTGACTTTGTTGATATGTAAATTAAGGTCTAGTAGTTACCTTCAAACACTAATCTCCTTTCTTAGCTATCAAGGAAATGTTAGAAATACAAAGCCATGTCAGATGTTGATATAAACATTTTCAACAAAATTGAAAACAAAAATAGGAATAAAATCTTAAAAATAAGAACGTTATATACTACTGAAAGCAGTAAGTGCCAATTAAATATCTATACATTAAGTCTTCCATTTGAACCTAACTCATTAAGTGTTATTTGGAACTGTGTGACTCCCACATAGGGTGTAAACTCATGCAGGACAGAGACTACATTTGAATCTCCACCAGCAAGCACAGTACCCACTGTGTACAAAAAACTTAACGTCATGTCCCTAAAATGCAGAGATCAAAGAATCCTCTCAGCCAGAATCAGGCTATAATCTACGCTAAAACCAACAGAGCAAAAAGAACAATAAGAACAAAACAAAGAAGGCATGGAGGTGTTGGGGCAGGCTGAAGAACGGAAGCACGCCTGGAATGAGATAGTCTGAGTTTTTAAGGAGGATAAAATACATTAATAAGGCTGTGAGTTAGGATATGTAAAGAGGAAAATAGTCAAAATCAGCGTATTCATAGAGCTTATCCTAAAGCTTCTCAATTAATTTTTGTTTCATATTACCAAATTTAGCACCTCAGTTTCTCTTCAACAATGCTCACAACATTAGACAAAACAATGAACTTCAAAAAACCCTGAGTTTGTATATTACCAATTTATCCCAATTCCACTCTGGCTGATTTATTTCATATTTATAAAATCTTTGTGGATGATAAACATAACAGGCCCACATTACTAGAGTAACTGAAACTAAATAAAAATGTGATATTTCGGCGTCTTTCATTTAAAAAAAAGACTATATAATGGAAAATATAAACAAGCTAGCAAAATTTTTGTCATGCACAACAGGCCACTTACACATACTCCTTGCTTTACAACAATTTTCATTCAGAAACAATAATGCAGTCATCCATCTCCTGTGATAAGTAAATTTTAAAACGCGGCAAATTAAAAAGAATTATTAACTACAAGGAGAATAAACAAGAAAGAAGTTACCAGGTGGGTCTTACTATGTCATAGAGAGCCCTGCATGATTCAGCACTCAACACGCTCTCTTGGACCTCACCTTATTACTCTGCGTCTCAATCTGCTTCAGCCTAACTGGCCTCATTGCTGTTCCTAGAAAATGCCGAGCACACTTCAAACTCAGGGCTTCTGCTTTGGCCATTCCTTCCGCATAGAGTACTCTTCCCCCAGATACTTAATACCCCCACCTATTGCAGGTCTTTGCACAAATGTTACTTCCTTGATGAGAGTAATGTGGCCACCATATTTAAAAGTGTAACTGGTGCCCCACTGTCACACCTTTCCACTCTCCACCTCTGATTATACTTAGCTCCTCACATATTTTATATTCATTGTTTGTTGTCCGTTACTCCCTCAAAAAGTTCCACAAGGAGATATACCCTAAGCACCTGGAACCAGATGTGGCACAGAATAGGAAATCAGTAAGTGTTTGCTGGCTGAATAAATTAAAATGGAAAATCACTGAAATCATAAAATACTATACAAGCTTCTTATCTTACCTATGAATATCATCTACATAACCATAAAAATACTATAAAATTATGATATAAAAGGATATAATATGTAACACAACAGGAGAACAAAGTGAAGATTCTTTGTGCATACACATGGTAGAGTAGGTAAGAAAACTTTGAGGAAGACATCCATCTTCCACAAAGGGAAGTTAATAAACACTGTGTAAAACTGGAAGCAAGAAGTACAATGTAAGCTCTTCATTTAAATGTATGAAAAGAATCAAAGGAATCAGTTAAAATAGCTAAAAGTGGTTACCTTTGGAAAGCAAGAAGCTGAGTAGAGGAGTCAGTTTTTAAAACTAAACACTTGAAATTATGTGCAAATATAATGTAAAAATAAAACATAAGAAAAAAATTTTAAGGCAACTCACATCTTGGTTAAAAAAAATATTCATTATGCATATAACAGACTAAGAATTTAAAAGATTATATAAAAATGTCAACAACAAACCTCCTACCAAAAGAAAAGAAACAAAACCAGCATTTCATAGATGAGCAAACATGAATGGCCAATAACATATACAGAGCTACTCAGTTTCATCAGTAACTAGGGAAGTACAAATTAAAACCACAGTGACATGTTCTTCTACACCTACCAAATCAGCAAACGTTTAAAAGTCTCACATCATCAAGAGTACTAATGAGAATGTGAAATGAGAGAAACTTTCATATGCTGCTGGTGGTACTGTAAACTGGTACAAATACTCTGAAAAACATTTGAGATTATCTAGTAAAGGTGAAGATGTACTGACCTGACAATCCAGCATTGCCACTCCTAGTTATATATCCTACAGAAACTTTTGGACATATGTGTCAGAGAAACACATGATAATTTTTTTGTTATAAAGATAGTACTGTGGTAAAAATAAAGAACTAAATTTTCTTCTACAGGGGAATGAATAAATATGTGGCAAATCATTTGTAAAATGAAATGTCCTAAATAGTAGTTAAAAATGATAAAGCAAGAAAAGCACCAAAAAGCAAGTCACGAAGTGAGACTTGTATGTCTTCTGTGTGATTCCATTTACATAAAGTCAAAACAGCAAAACTAAGTATGAATGAGTGATAAAACTATAAAGAAAGCAAGAAAATCATATACACAAAACTCAGGACAGCAGTTATCTTTAAACAGAGACCATGGAATCAGGGAAGAGCACAAGGAGGACTTCAGAGCGAGAGAGCGAGAGAGAGAGAGGGAAAATGTGTGCACGCACATGCGCACATGTGTGTTCTTTTGTAGTATAAAAAGTTCATAATAATAAAGTCCTGAACTAAACACAAACATGACTAAACAGAATACAAATTTGCATACATTTTCAATCAAAAAGACTTAAGTATACTGAGAGTCCAAGTTAAGCACTTGTCAATTAAACACAGAGTAAGTCTCAAAATTCAAAAGCTCAAGTGAGGTGTGTCTTACTCAAAATTTAGTACTATACCCTTTTATGAAACCAAACATTTAGCTTGGCTATCCTATAAAATGCATGTGACTTCTGTTATCAAATAACAAAATTAAAGGGGAGAAATCACTGGAAGTAAAAAAAGTGTAAGGTTTCCAGTAACTCTCAATGTAGATGGCAAATACTCAGGGGAGTGGCATATGTGAATGATGGGATACAGTTGTTAGAACTGTGCAACATCAGACAGCCCAAACTAGCAAGGAAAGAAAGAAGGGAAGAAGCACCTACTACGGCCCTTCTGTGTGAGGGCACTTAATATATAGTACTAGTTCTCTCACTAATTCTCTGAGTTAGATAACATACTCATTTTAAAGATGAAAAACATAAGGTCCAGAGGGTTAAAAGAGAATAAATTCCTCATTGAATATTCCCAGTGCCCATCTGGCTCAGTGAGCCAGATGGAACAGCAGGAATAATCAGATGACAACAATATTATAGATATTAAAGATAAGTACGCACAAAAGGAGGAAATTAAGAAGTCAACATAAGAATCAGAATAGTTTCTTCTCCCTGAACCTGAATATATCCACCTACTATTCCACTACATATGAGAAGAAATGGTTACTTACCTGTGACCAGGATGATAAATAGCTGTGTTGATTCCACGAGGATAATGACTGCTGAAGCTGAAACAGTGACTTTCTTGGTAGCTCTGATTTGTTCCAACACTAAATTTAAGAAGGTAAGTAAGAAGTAAATACCATTAAACCACAGTGAATACCACTAAATACCCAAAAACATGTCTAGAATTTAAAAGACAGACAATACCAAATATTGCTGATGATATAAAACAACCAGAACTCTGTTATGTTACAATGAGAAGGTAATTGATAAAACCACTTGGTAAAAAGCATGGAAGTTTTTTATAAAAATAAAGTATATCTACCCTATGACCCAGCAATCCCACTTGAAGATATTGATCCAAGGGAAATGAAAAAGTATATCCATAAAGACTTGTACAAGAATGGTTATAACAGCATTATTTGCAGTAGCCCAGAAGTGGAAACACGGTTCTATCAATAGAAGAATGGATTTTTAAAATCATGAGCTATTCATACAATAAAATACTAATCATCAATAAAAAGGAATAAACTTTTTACACTTTAAAAATACAAATCTCAAAATATGATGACTGAAGGAAGACTTAGACACAAGAGTACATACTACAATTATTCCTAGGTATCCTTGGTGGACTGGATCCCGGATGCTCAGAGGATAACAGAATCTGCAAATGTTCAAGTCCTTGGTATAAAATGGCATAGTATTTTCATCCAACCTACACGCATCCTCCTGTATACTTCGAATCATCTCTAGATTCCTTATAATACCCAATACAATGTAAATGCTATATAATGGTTGTTATACTATATTGTTCAGGCAATAACGACAAGAAAAAAGTCTGTACATGTACAATACAGATACAATTTTTGAATATTCTCAATCCACAGTTGATCAAATCTACAAACACAGAACCCATATATACAGAGGGATGACTATATGTTATTCCATTAACATAAATTATTAGAATGGGCAAAACTAATCTGTGATTTTTAAAAAAAAATCAGCAATAGTTGTTCTGGGAGTGGATATGGAAAGAGAATTATTGGGAAAGGGCATGAGGGAACTTTCTAGTATGATGGTAATGTTCCATATCTTGACAGAGGTCTGAATTGCACAAATGTATGCGTCTGTCATAACTCACTAGCTGGTATAATTAAGATGTATGCATTTCACTGCATGCAAATTTTACCTCAAAAGAAAGAAAACCATAAGCAAGTATTAAACTCTAATCAATAATATGCATGATAAAGCATTTGAGTACTGATCTCCAACTTAGTATGAAATAATTAACAGCTGGACAGAGGGATGAATATATGAATAGAAATATGATATAGCAAGCAGGGAAAATTGTAATTGTAAAATCCAAGTGGAAGCAACGGGTGTTCACTATGCCATTCTTTCAACTTCCCTATTATATTGGCAATTGTTCATAATAGAAAGAAAGAAAAAAGAAAGCAATACCAAAGTCTGTTATTAAACCAGAAAAATAAACATTATTTCAAACATGGCTTCCCAAAGTACATTTTTACCTTACAAGGTAACTTCTAAGTTCTCCTCGGTAATTGATGACCAGGAGTTCTGCAGACCACTGTGCACTTGCTTTGTATTCTAAAAACATCAACCCAGCAATGGCGTAGCTTAGGTCACCCACAAAACTAGAAGCCTACAGAGGAGGGAAAAATTAAGTTACTGAAAAAACAATAGATAACAGTTAACACATGCGTAATTGGAGAATAAATGATACACTCGCTTCAGGCACATTTTTATGTAAGATAACCTCAGAATTTCTCTGTATACTCAAAACTCATGCAAGTCAGACTGCCTAGATCTAGACACCCAAATCTAGGTCAGCCCTCTCAGACACAAGCTGAAACCACACCAGCCCCTTTGAAAATGTTCACCTACATAGTAAATTTCTATTCAGATTTTATGCCAATTGCAGAAAAAAAATAAAGATAATGCCACCACTCAGACTCAAAAACCTCTAAGAGCTTGTTTAAAGATACAAGCTTCCAAATGTTAATTTCCACTGCCAGCAGCAGATTGTGCTAAAGTCTCCAGTTTCCATCTGCCTATCGGCAACCTAAAGAAAAGGACGCATAAAATACTCACTCATTGTTAACTTTCTCGATCAGCAAAACACCAGGCCAAACTGTTAAAGATGTGAAGGCCTGTACACCTTGGAAAGCACACAAAATAAAGTTCATCACCCTTGAAGGGGATCTGAATATGCCAACCCAAAATATGCCACTTTGGCATAAGGATTATTTTGAGCTGAAGGCAACTAAGAATCAACAGATGCAGGAAAAATTATTTGCCCTCCCCTTAACTGCCTAAAAGCAAGGCACAAATTTCTCTTTGTAAAAGTGCTCCTCAGTACCAGGAGGAGGAGATGTACTGAGCACTGGAAATCAGAAGTCATACCAAGATGAGTCTGAGTAAACAGATCTTATTAAAATCCCTTTCTTCCATTACTAACTCCCATGCATTTCTTAGTCACTTTCCCACAATTTACCACCTCAAAAAGCCAAAATTCCCTTTCTTTTGTCTAATCACCTCTCAACAATTTATATTCATTTATTAAAATGGTATATAAGGCTGGATGGGGTGGCTCGCATCTGTAATCCCAACACATTGAGAGGCCAAGGCAGAAGGACCACTTGAAGCCAGGAGTCCAAGATCAGCCTGGACAGCATTGCAAGATCCTGTCTCTACAAAAAATTTAAAAGATTAGCTAGGTGTGGCTAAACTATCATCATGGTGCAGCTGCACTATGATCTCCAGCCTGGGCAACAGCAAGACCCTATATTTAAAAAAAGAAAACATGGTATATAAGCCTGAGTCTAACCACTTCTTTGAGTTTTCACATCTTTTCTGAGGAGCTCCCTGTACATGTAAAAATATAAATAAGAACTGTACAACTTTTCTCCTGTTAATCTGTCTTTTGACAGTTTAATTTGCAGGCCCCTAGATGCTAAATTTAAGCAGACAGAGAAAAAGGTTTTCCTCCCAAACACCCTGAATGGTTCCTCATTTTCTAGAATCACATAATGAACACTTGATATATGGCTAGTCTGAATCGAGATATGTCATAAATATAAAAATACACATCAAATTTCAAAGACTTAAAATCAAAGAAGGAGCACAAAATATCACATTAATAATGTTTTATATTGATTATATGTTGAAATAATAATATTTTGGATATATTGGATAAAATAAAATATGGTATTAAATAAATAAATTTCACTTTTTCTTATTTTAGTTTCTCATTGTAGTTATTGTTGAATAAACTTCACCTGTCATTATTGTATATGTGACCAAATATAATTTAATATTACATTTGAGCACATATACAGCTCACACTGTATTTCTTTCAGCCAGAAATAGTCTAGAAAATAATAATCCAGATTCCTTAGCTTGGCTAAGACTTCCCTAATATAAGAACAACATACATTTTTAGTCTCTCCACTCATTATTTCTGAAAAAAAAATAATTCTCCATATCATTGGTTTTCAACTGTAGCTTCTCACTAGAATCGGCTAAAAAGCTTATAAACAATATTAATACCAAGGCCCCACTCAGATCAAATGAATCAGAATCTCTGCGAGTTGCAGCCAGGCAGTCTGGCAATTTGTTTTTTTTTTTTTTCCTTTTCCTTATAAAGCTCCCCAGGTGATTCTAAAATACAGCTAGAGTGAGAACCACCGTTCTAGCTGACCCTATCTCTTGTTCAGTTGACAAAGGAGGATGCAAACTAAAGAGCACTAGATTCCTAGAAGAGACACTATTAACTGAATTGTCATACAAAAGTCATTTTGTTCCCACTCAATCTTAGTTTTCTAGACAAAATGAGAACAATACCTGCCCAACCTACTCAAAGGGCTGTGAATATAAGATCACAATATATATCAAAGGCATTAATAAAGTAGTACACAAATACAAATTACTACTACCACTTTTTTTCCCTCCACTCTCCTTTTCCATTTCTATTTCCTGTAGGGTAACAAGCTCTAATTCCTCTTGAAGTTGTTCCTGTTGCAAAAGCCTATTGACTTCTTTCTGTCACTGGAACTTTATGACAACTTTCTGTATCTATATTTAGTGTTTACTTACCACCATGTGGTTTACATCTGGATAGTGTATTACAAAATACAAGGAATAAATATTGCGTATATATAGATCTCTAACTAGTTTTCACAGCTTATTATTCTGATTTATATTTGTATTATTCCCCCCTCTTCACACTCTCTTATTCAAGTACCTATACATACATGACATTGAAAAAACTATGTTACCAATTTCAGCTATGTACATACCGGGGAAATGACAAAGAGTTCACTTCCCATGAGATCAAATACCCTCACAGTTCCTGTGCTCTCAGCATAGGCCAGCAGGGTACAATCATAACTCCATGCGACCCGTCTCCACTGGGGTTTCAGGTCTTTTGGAACTAGAACAAAAGACAAGAGATGCTTTTAACAATATATTACAAAGACAGTTAACACTTTTGGTAACTGCAACTGAAGTAAGAATTCAACTATATTAATTACATCATCTGCTAATGATCTCTAATAATGCTTCCCTCAATAAAAAAGAGCAGTTTCCAGAAACACACTTCAAGTTAAGAGTAGGAAATACAAACCACTGCAACTATGGTTCTATTTTAGAAGCAAAGTCTACTGCTACATGGTCTGATGAATGCTGAGCATGCCCTGGTCCAGTAAAGGCCCAAGAATAATACACTTCAAAATACTTCCAATATTGAGAGAGATCTAAAGCATACAGAATGGGCAGACAATATTAATAATTCTAATCCATTGAGTTCAGTTCCTCCAAAAGCAAAAAATAAAAACTGCAACTTGATCTTTTAGATACATCAAATATAGATGCCGAAATACAAATTGGGACTATGCTAACATTGTATTGGAAAGAAGGAGAAAATAGATATACATACATATATATACATACATACATACATACATACATGCATATATAGAGAGGCAGGTAAATCAAGAACTCTTATGAGTCAATCACACAATTTCAAGATTTTGATAATCAACACCTTAATAATTCTAACAACTCAACAACTGAATTTTTTCTGCTTTAAATTTTCAGTACAATAGAGAGAGGCTATCAGTTGCAAAAGAAGAAAAAGAGGATGTGAAACTCTAAACTATGTTAGATTTCAGGGTTTTTTTTTTCCTTCAGTTTCCTCTTATTAGAATCCCAGAACTGAAGAGTTAGGCAGATAGATAAGCATTCTTTCTTTCCCAACAAGAATCCAAAATGATTAGGGCCTCAAGGTGACACCATGAGTCAAGAGTAGAACAAAACCCAGAACATCAGCATCCTGTCTTCACATGCAGCGCAGGCTTCATTACAATACATGGCCTCTTCACCAGTGCCTTAGGATTGCCTCAAAAATGCTCCAGAAATGTACGGTCTCCTCTCTATGCCTCTGCTACTATCCCAGCTCAGGTCTTGCTTGGCCTACTAACTGGTCCTCCACCAACAGTCTCTTCTCTTCTATTCCTTCCTCCATACTATCAGATGATATATTTCTAAAATAACAAGATAAACAGATCACTAAAATCACTAAATGGTTCTCCATTTCCAACAGAATCAAGTCCAAGCTCCTCAACATATATGTGAGACATGGCAAGGTTTCTCTTCTAACAGCCTGCTCAACCTTTTATTCTTTAATTCCCAGTACCCACCCCCTTTCTTCTCCTTTTCTTCTTTCTGACTTTACTACATGCCCAGGCATGCCACAGCACCAGTGGCATTATCACCACCAGCTCAGATTCCTTTCCTTACTTGGGCAAAGACTAGCTCTCTAATTGGCCACAACAACCCTTCCTCCTCTCCCCTCTCTCCCATCACTCATCCACCTTATCTAACAAAGTTTAAATGTTTAGCCAATCGGGTCTAGTTTAAATTGTGTAGTCTGACCTCAGCCAAAAGTAGGAGTCCCATTAAAAATAAAAGCTTCTACTCTGCTTTGTTGTACATGCTCTCATGGCAACTAGCTATACAGGAGACACCTCCTGCGCAGGAAAAAATTTACTTTGCTGAGAAGTCCTTTGTCTAAGTGCTCACTTTTCCTTACAACTCCAAGCCTTATTTGTAACATATATTGAAAGGTCCTCCACAAAAGGCCCCACTGTGGCTTTCCAGCTTTGCCTTCTACCAATTCTTGTGTCATATACCTAATAACGCATTCACACCACAACAACCTGACAAATGAGCAAATATGTGCCTCTTACACATATTGCTGCTCTACAAGACTATTTATCTCCAATCTTACTTATCCTTCCAGATCTAGTTGTTACCTGCTCCTCCTTGACACTTTTGAAAACTGGCTGCTCTGTGCCACCAAATATGCTGTATATATCTCTTTCATAGCATTTATAACATCATATTGTTGTTTACATAACTATTTGCCCCACAAGTCTCTGAGCTCCTTGAAATCAGAGACAATGTCTTATTCAACATTCCACTCCCAGGCCTGGAACACAAAGTGATTGACATTTCACTAATGAGTGACATCTACATCTCTCAGAAAAAAGTCTCTATTAACAGGGCAAGGTAATGGTAGAGTTTACCACCTGTCCTGGACTACCAATGAAATGTGAACTATATAACAGAAGTCATCTATCTACCTAAAAGGAATAATGGGTAGAATTCAGACTTCCCTTTACTTCTGTAATATATTTTGAGGAATACATGGGGAAAGGACACCAGACATCAATGAGTTTCTTCATTTTGACTATTTATCAATAGGTTAAAAGTATACAAAAAAATCCCAAAGAGGTCATTCAGCATGGATAAGTCTAATGAATTTTATTAAAGCCTAATAAGATACTGCATATACTCTGGAAAAGCCATTTTTTGCAAGTGGGAATTAAAAAAAAAAAATCACTTCCCTGTCTTTAGACTGCTAAAATAAAAAATCAAACTTTGAAGCAGACATAGGTACAAAATGATAACAAAAGAATAAAAAACTGGCATATGCACAGATGCTACATAAAAACCAGCAAGATGACAACTCTGCCCTGAAAAATATTTATGTGCTAAGGAAACACTGCAATCTGATAACAGACTTTTCCTCTTATTTCATTTTGATAAGATAAGTAGATTCTATGCACTGCATTGCATTGGAAAGGGATTTGTTTTTACTGTTATTTCTAGTCACAACCAGTAACTCCAGAAAACTCAGCATGTGTTTTGACCCAGATAAAAATACGTTTTCATTACAAGATAAGATTTCACATAACAATGTGAAAATAAAGACTTTTTTCCAGTTGCCCATGTGTCTTGGGAAAGGAATAAACAGTACAGATTTTTACCAAGCAAGTGTCAATGAAGTTGTCTGAAAAGCATGTGGAAAAACACTGATGGTAAACGTTAACCAGCAAATTGACAACCGACAGGTGCATGGTGAAAGAGTTTATACCCCACTCACATTTTCATCAGCTGTAGCTCCGTAAATCTACCCAGTTGCCAAGCTCTTTCCCACCTCAGAGCTTTTGTGGATGCTATTTTCTCAGCCTGGAATACTCTTTTCCTCACACTCCACTGGCTTTTTTTTCCATCTTTCAAGCTTCACTTTAAATAGCATTTCCTTAGAAGGCATTCTGTGACCACCCCTAGGTAGCCTCTAAGCCCCACTATTTTTCACCAGCCCGATGATTTCATTTCCTTCACAGCTCTTACGTCAAATAATTATAGATTTGCTTGTTGCATTATTCAGTTTTCACACTGCTGATAAAGGCATATCTGAGACTGGGCAATTTACAAATGAAAGAGAATTAATTGGACTTACAGTTCCTCGTGGCTGGGGAAGCTGCACAATCATGGCAGAAGGCAAGGAGAAGCAAGATCCACCTTGCATTGATGGCAGCAGGCAACGAGAGAATGAAGAAGATGCAAAAGCGAAAACCCCTGATAACTGATAAAACCGTCAGATCTTGTGAGACTTATTCAGTATCATGAGAACGATATGTGGAAAACTGCCCCCATGATTCAGTTACCTCCTACCAGGTCTTTCCCGCAACATGTGAAAGTTACAGGAATACACAAAATAAGATTTGGGTGAGGACACAGAGACAAACCATATCATTTGTCAGACTTTTTACTGTCTGCCTTATTTGTGAATCTATAAACTCCAAAATGTCAGGAGCTGTGTCCATTTTATTCATAATGTTTATGACCAGTGCCTAACACTCTGGTGGGACACAGCAAATACCCAGATGCTCAAGGAGAAGACTTCAATCCAGTGCTCATTCACCCAAACTAGAATTGGAAATGAGCAAGGATTTAAAAATAAGAAACACTGTGTTCTAGTCTCAGTGCTATCACAAGACAGCTGGGTATGACCCTGGGTATAGCCTCAGTTTCCTCATTTTCAAAGTGAATTCAGTAAACAATCTCTCAGGTATATACATTCTTTACATCCAAGTCAAGAACCAGTGAGCAAGAGCAAACTAGTGGGAATAGAAAGACATTGGAGAAGCCAAATATGTAAATGTTTAATAGTGTCACTAAAAGAACACATGAGAAAAACCCTAACAATTCTACAATAAGAAAGGCCTAAATATGATAAGAAACTCTGAATTTATAAAGAAAAAAGTGACAAATGGTGGAGGGAGAGAAGGAGGGAGGGAAAGTATAAACATGATAAGAAACTCTGAATTTATAAAGAAAAATGTGACAAATGGAGGGACGGAGGGAGGGAAAGGAGGAGAAAATTCTCTATGAAAAAAGATACCACAACAAATTTAAAACAAATAAATTGGATAAAAACAATAACCATAAACTTTTCAAATTTGAAAAAAATCTACAAAAGTACTTATCTAGTATCTTAATGAACTTAAAGCTAGATAACTCAAAAGCCATCAAGGCACATGATAATCTGCATCTGACAACCAATAATAAAGAGAAAATTTTAAAGTAGACAGACAAAAGAAAGACACCTTACATCTAAGAAAACAATAGCAATAATTCTCAATTTCTTGTCAAAAACAAAACAATGATATCTGTAAAGAGCTAAAAGGGTCAGGTGCAGGTGGCTCACACTTGTAAGCCCAGCACTTTGGGAGGCTGAGGAAGGAAGATCACAAGGTCAGAGTTTGAGACCAGCCTGTCCAATGTGGTAAAAACCCCATCTCTACTAAAAAATAGAAAAATAAGCTGGGCATAGTGGCGCGCACCTGTAGTCCCAGCTCCTCAGGCGGCTAAGGCAGGAAAATCACTTGGACCCAGGATGCAGTGAGTTGAGATTGTGCCACTGCACTCCAGCCTGGGTGACAGAGTAAGACTCCTTAAAAAAAAAAAAAAACTGAAAGGAAGAAAAAAAAAGATAAACCTAGATTTTTCTCAGATAAAACATTTTATAAAGACAAAAACAAACATTGAGAAAATTTGTTATCAACAGTTCTTGGCTGGGTACGGTGGCTCATGCCTGTAATTCAAGTACTTTGGGAGGCCAAGGTAGGAGGATTGCTTGAATCTAGGAGGTCAAGACCAGCCTGGGCAACATAGGAAGACTCATCTCTACAAAAAATGTTGGAAACTAGCAAAGCATGGGAGCCCAAGACACAAAGGTGTCGGTGAACCGAGATTCCAGCCTGGATGATAATAATAATAAAAAAAGTCCTGCCTTATAAGAAATGTCAAGTTCTTGGCCGGGCGCGGTGGCTCAAGCCTGTAATCCCAGCACTTTGGGAGGCCGAGGCAGGTGGATCACGAGGTCAAGAGATTGAGACCATCCTGGTTAACATGGTGAGACCCCATCTCTACTAAAAATACAAAAAATTAGCTGGGCACGGTGGCGCGTGCCTGTAATCCCAGCTACTCAGGAGGCTGAGGCAGGAGAATTGCCTGAACCCAGGAAGCGGAGGTTGCGGTGAGCCGAGATCGCGCCATTGCACTCCAGCCTGGGTAACAAGAGCGAAACTCCGTCTCAAAAAAAAAAAAAAAAGAAATGTCAAGTTCTTCAAGCTGGAAAAAAAGAAACACTATCAAATGCAAATTCAATTTTATGCATACACATAAAAAAATGAAAGAAAGGGAAAGTAAGGTAAATATAAAAGATTGTCCTTCTCACACAATTTCTTAAAAGATTACTTGACACAGCCAGGCGAGGTGGCTCATGCCTATAAAACCAGCACAATTGGGAGGCTGAGGTGGCAGATCACTTGAGGCCAGGAGTTTGAGATGAGCCTGACCAACAAGACAAAACCCCATCTCTATTAAAATATAAAAATTAGCTGGTTATGGTGGTACACACCTATAATCCCAGCTACCTGGGAGGCTGAGGCATGAGAACTGCTTGAACCCAGGAGGTGGAGGTTGCAGTAAGCCAAGATCGTGTCCGTGCACTCCAGCCTGAGTGACAGAGTAAGAATGGCCAAAAAAAAACCTATATCCAATACCTGCACTATACCCAAGAACCAAATTCTTTTAAATGTGAAATATTCATGAAGACAGAATATATGCTAGGCCATAAATCAAGCCTCAATAAACGAAAAAGGTTAAAATCATGTTGTATATGTTCTCCAGCCATAACAGAATTAAATTAGATGTAATTAACAAAAAGATGCTTAAATTAGAATAGGCTTAAATGCTTAAATGTTTACATACAAAAAAAGTTTAAAATCAGTGATCTAAATTTCCACCTTCCATCTAGAAAAATGAAAGCAAATTAAATCCTGTATGCCGAAGAAAGAAACTGATAAGGGCAAAAATCAAAGTAAGCAAAAAAAAGAAATCTATAAAACCCATTTTTTTTCTTTAAGAATATTTAATGCATAAAACTCTGGCCTGACTGATTTAAGAGAAAAGAGAAAAATACCCAGTACAAATCTGAAAACTGATAGAGGGGACATCAGTACAGAGCCTACAGACAGTAGAAGGGTAATAGGGAATATCATAAACATTACGCCAATAAGTCTACAATTTAGGGAAAAATTCCAAAAAAAACGAAAATAAGAGGAAACTGAAATTTTAAAAAGCCTTATTGATCTATTTTAATTAAATTAAAAATTTTGGATTGATTGATTTAAAGGCTGCTTACAAGAAAACTCCCAGTTTCACTGGTGAATTCCATCAAACATTTAAGGAAGGAATAATTCAATTCTACACAAACTGTTTCAGAAAATTTAAAAAATGATGAAACACTTGCCAACTCATCTTTTGGAACCAGCACTACTCCAATACCAAACCAGAAAGACGTTACAAAAGAGCAAGCTAGATACCAATATCCTTCATGAACACAGAAGCAATAATCTGCTACCTATGTTTCATACAACTATCTGCATAAATGCATGATGATTTTTTTTTTTGCTGGTGGAATCAAATACACTATCAAGTTGCTTGCTGCTCAGAGATCAAGTTTATAGGCATTTCCTGGATTATCTGGATAGCTAGGAGACCTATATCCTAACACCCAAGATACTATCCAGTAAAACAGATCAAAAAAGATACTCTGGAAAGTGCTTCTTAAACTTCAACCTAAAAATAACTCTTTTTTAACAACCTATCTTTAAGTGTAGAAATCAGACTATAAAACACTTTATTTTCATAGAATATATCTACAGTAACAGGTAGTTACAGAAAAACATCTGAAACAATTGATAATAAAATGTAAATAGTATTTATCCGTTGGTGCTGAACTTATTTTTCTTTTCTACTTTTTGCTCATTTTTAGTTTCTAAAGTTTCTACTAAGAATGTGTATTATTTTTTCTTTTTCTTTTTTTTTTTTTTTGAGACGGAGTTTCGCTCGTTACCCAGGCTGGAGTGCAATGGCATGATCTCAGCTCACCACAACTTCCGCCTCCTGGGTTCAGGCAATTCTCCTGCCTCAGCATCCTGAGTAGCTGAAAGAAAATAGTCATCATATAATCTAAGGATCCTGAATCACAGTTCTGGAACAAAATGCTTCATTTCAAGTCTGGGCGTTTCAACCAGGTGTGGTGGCTCACACCTATAATTCTAGCACTCTCGGAGGCCAAGGCAGGTGGATCACTTGAAGTCAGGAGTTTGAGACCAGCCTGACCAACACGGTGAAACCTTGACTCTACTAAAAATACAAAGTCAGCCAGGCATGGTGGCAGGCACCTATAATCTCAACTACTGGGGAGGCTAAGGTAGGATAATTACTTGAACCCAGAAGGTGAAGGGTGCAGTAAGGCGAAATCACATCACTGCACTCCAGTCTGGGTGACAGAGCCAGACTCCATCTTGAAACAAAACAAAACAAAAAAAGTCCAGGTGTTTCAAACAGTCTATCCTTCCCAACCTTTTTCATGTTAACACATACAGAGAAAATCATATTTGTATGGCATGTAACAGTAAATTCATGAGGCTGCTGGAAGCCAGAGGCAACCAGTAGAAGCTCAGGCTGTCAGAGTGCCCAGCCAGCCACTGGAGGGCTGATGGGACCTCACGTACCTGTCGTAGGCAAGTTGCTGCGTACAATTAGGAAACTCGCATTTATGGTATCTCAAAATCAAAAATATGAAAAAAATCTGTTGATTCACAACACAGTACAACTCTTTTTAAAAACTCTAATTTCATGTGCTATTTTTAGGTCATTATTCAAGTAGAAAGAGAAAACTGAACTACTATTTATGGCCTAATGAACAAAGCCAAAACAAGTTACAATCCACATTTAAAACACTCAAATGGCAGGTATTTTATAAAACAATAATTGAAAAATATCAGAGTAGAACCAAATAGCTCCTATTTCAGTTGGTAGACTCTGCAATATGTAGTTTCAAAAATGCATTAACAACAATCTGGCTCCTTTTCTCCAGGCACACACATGAAATATCATTTGGCATATGGGAGTTATTCCCATAAAGATGAGTCAGATAACAAGCAAATGATCATTACCTCGCATTATACAAAATGGAAAGAAGCCATTAATGGAGAATTAAGGTCATAAATTCACACATTCAGAAGCCAACAAAATAAAACATTAGCTCTCAAAGTATTATTTTCTTATCCTGGCTGCCCCATTAACTGTACACGCTAAAAACTCTGACAAATATTATAATCTGTATAAAATACAAAAGGGTAAAGCTTCCCACTTTCATGTTAATTTGTAGATTTCTCGGTTTACTTACTGGTTAGGAGCAGGTGTCTAATGCCAAAGCTCAAAAGAACCCTGTCTATGTGAATCACTCCAACACTCTAAGCACACTACTCAGAAACCTATCTTAGGCCCCCCAAGCCCTCACTCAATGAAAGGGCTACACTGGGAAAAAGGCAACTGAATACCCCCCAAATTATTCTTCTGGATACTTCTTGACATTTATACATTATTTAAGCAAGTCTTGATCTACTCTAATAAGCACTGGTGATGAAACTACAAAAGGTATATTCAAAAAGGGCTAAAGCCCCAGGCTTTAGATATTCACACTTACACTCTATCGCCCCTTCTAGTACTCCCAAAAGGGTTAGGCAAACAGGTCTTTTTTTTTTTGAAGAGTCTCCCTCTGTCACACAGGCTGGAGGGCAGTGGCACAATCTCTGCTCACTGCAACCTCCACCTCCCGGATTCAACCAATTCTGCTTCAGCCTCCTGAGTAGCTGGGACTATAGGCACCCGACACCACACCCAGCTAATTTTTTATACTTTTTTTTTTTTGAGACAGAGTTTCGCTCTTCTTACCCAGGCTGGAGTGTAATGGCACAATCTCGGCTCACCGCGACCTCCGCCTCCTGGGTTCAGGCAATTCTGCTGCCTCAGCCTCCTGAATAGCTGGGATTACAGGCATGCGCCACCATACCCAGCTAAATTTTTGTATTTTTAGTAGAGACGGGGTTTCACCATGTTGGCCAGGATGGTCTCGATCTCTTGATCTCGTGATCCACCTGCCTTGGCCTCCCAAAGTGCTGGGATTACAGGAGTGAGCCACCGTGCCCAGTTGGCAAACAGGTCTTCCTATCCACCCTTATTGCTCTATTCTTGCTATGTATGCACATGTATACATAAAGAATAAAAAATATTAATGCCATGACAATTATCCACAAATTTATATATGGATCACTATAATATGTATGATATAGACAGTACTATATATAATATATATATATATATATATATATATATATATACTCTTGAAAATTTCTAAAGTTAAGCAAGAAATAGGCAAACACACTTTGTTAGTAAATTCATTGATCCATAAAAAGCATTTGAACAGCGCCCAAGTGCCATTACCCACTTGATAGGGTCAAATACTATGTGCCTACAGTGTGTCAGGCACCATGCTAGGCATGAAAAAAAACATTTTTTATGTTGGGTAAGATATAAGCCCTAACATCAAATAATTTACAATCTAATTGGGAATCAGAAAAGCAAATCAACAATTTAAAAAGGAAAGCAGGCAAGGTGTGGTGGCTCACGCCTATAATCCCAGCACTTTGGTAGGCAAGACACGTGGATCACCTGAGGTCAGGAGTTTGAGACCAGTCTGGCCAACATAGTGAAACCCCATCTCTACTAAAAATACAAAAAATAGTTGGGTGTGGTGGCACACACCTGTAATCCCAGCAACTTAGGAGGCTGAGGCAAGGGAATCACTTGAACGCAGGACGTAGAGGTTTTGGTGAGCCGAGATCGCACCACTGCACTCCAACCTGTGTGACAGAGCAAGACTTCATCTCAAAAAATATACATAAGTAAATAAAAAAGGAAAGCAGACTAGCTAAGTGTTGTGATATAGGCACAGGTGTAATTAATGCCATATACATGTAGGAGCTTCTGAGCAAAAGGAACTATCTGTACCAAGGCATGAAGAACACAATAGGATTAGAAAACTGTTCAGTTTTGTACTAGAACATAAGACATATGGCAGGGAACTCTCACAGGATAGACAGGCTGACTGTGAAAAGTCTTTTATCCTAAATTAGAAAACATAAACTGTATTCCAGTCAACAGCAAACAACTGACAGATTTTAGGCAGAATCATAGTAACAGTAACTATAACAATAGCTTAACATCTCCTAAGTACTCATGATGCCTCAGACATTATGCCAAGAGTTTAATATACATTAATTCACATAATTTTTCCATAACTCAATTTATAAAATTACAACCATTTTATAGACAATGAAATTGAGGCTCAGAGAGGTAAAGTAACTTGCCCAGGATTACTAGGAATCTACAAAGCAGTTAGGTCAGATGTGAAGGGTTACCTGCTAGAATAGTTTTTTGTTTTGTTTTGTTTTTAGAGATGGAGTCTCGTTCTGTCACCAGGCTGGAGCGTAGTGGCGCAATCTCAGCTCACTGCAACCTCTGCCTCCTGGGTTCAAGCGATTCTCCTGCCTCAGCCTCCTGAGTAGCTGGGACTACAGGCACTACCACATCCAGCTAAATTTTTTTTATATTTTTAGTAGAGACAGAGTTTCACCATGTTGGCCAGGATGGTCTAGATCTCTTGACCTTGTGATCCGCCCACCTCGGCTTCCCAAAGTGCTGGCATTACAGCTGTGACCAACTACGCCCAGACCTTTTTTTTTAAATGATCAATTTGCCAAGGAGTATAAAGTGTGGATTACTAAAGGGCATACAAAAGAAAACCTTGTCAGCAGACTGTTGCAAGAAACCAAGTAAGAAATGTTGAGAGCCTAAACTAAGCCTATGATGGTAGAAGTACACAGTGGAAGAAAAGAGCTATTTCAACAGGTTGAGCACCATGGCTCACACCTGCAATGTCAAGCACTTTGGGAGGCCAAGGTGGGAGGATCACTTGAACCCATGAGGGCAAGACAAGACTGGGCAACATGGCAAACCCCTGTATCTATAAAAAATTTAAAAAATTAGCTGGGCATGGTGGCATGTACCTGTAGTCCCAGCTACCTGGGAAACTCAGGTGGGAGGATCACCTGAGCCCAGGAGGTTGAGGCTGCAGTGAGTCACGATCATGCCACTGCACCCCAGACTGAGTGAAAGACTGAGACCCTGTCTCAAAGAAAAAAAATTTTTCAATTAATATATAAATAAATAAACAGACTCCCAAGACTTCATAAACTTAAGTTAAAAGTGACTCCTCACCATCATGGCACTTAGTATAATTACAATGAATTATTTCTCATCTCTGTCTTAAAGGCTGGGCACAGTGACTCACACCCATAATCCCAGCACTTTGGGAGGCTGAGGCAGGAGGATTGCAGGAGTTTGATGCCAGCCTCGGCAACAAGGCAAGACCCCCATCTCTACAAATAATTTAAAAATAATAAAAAGTTAGCCAGACATACTGGTGCATGCCTGTGGTCTCAGCTTCTCAGGAGGCTGAGGCAGGAAGATCAGGAAACCATGATCACAGCACTGCACTCCAGCCTGGCAACAGAGTGAGGCCCTATCTCAAAAAATAAAAATAAAAAAAGAACAGCATTTCCATGAGGGAGTGGGGAAATCTGTATTACCCCCACTCCCTTACAGAAATTACCACATTGTAGCTCTGAAAACTACGAGTGCCTCCAATCTCCTTGCTCTCTTATCAATGTCAAATATGTATTTTATCCTAACACAGTTTTAAGGTAAAATATTTATACTGCTTTATTTCTATACACTAGAAAATCACGTAAAGTCCTAAATACAGAGCCAGGCACACAGTAAGAACGCTATAAATGCTTGTTACCAACACAATGACCATGATTACCATCATTATACTTTGTACAATCACACTGTTAATCTAATCCAAGATCAGACAGACAGAACTGCAGATCTTGTAAATAAAACATAGGTAATAGATGTATTTATCTAATACCTCTTTTTCTCCTGTAAGGTTTGTTCTGCCTTTTCATACACTGCTCCTGAAGACTGAAACACTCCCCATCTTCTTCTACCTTCTACTCATTCTTTTTTTTTTTTTTTTTTTTTTTTTTGAGACGGAGTCTCACTCTGTCACCCAGGCTGGAGTGTAGTGGCATAATCTTGGCTCACTGCAATCTCCATCTCCCAGGTTCAAGCGTTCTTCTGCCGCAGCCTCCCAAGTAGATGGGATTACAGGCATGCGCCACCATACCTGGCTAATTTTTGTATTTTTAATAGACACAGGGTTTCACCATGTTGACCAGGCTGGTCTCAAACTCCTGACCTCAAGTGATCCACCCACCTCAGCCTCCCAAAGTGCTGGAATTAAAGGCATGAGCCACTGCGTCCGGACTAACCATTCTTAAAGTTGCTTTAAAAAAGTTATTTTTCTTTCTTAGCCATTTCATTTCACATCCTGGTTAAGAAATCTCATAGGACTTAGTTTTTTCTTAAATAGATTTGAAAAAGTTTATAATTATACATATGAGCATCTATATGCTTCATGAGATAAAGGACCAGGTCTTTTTGCTCACAATCATACCTCAAGCACCCAGCAAAACAGCATATACACATAAATTATAGGCAGTAAATTTTTGCTGAATATATAGAAGAATGACCAAATTCTACCTTTTTTTACTAGTCTGTATCTGATGAACTCTTGACTTACACCTTAACATTTTTTTCTGCATTTAATCCAAAATAAAAGACTACTGACAGTTAAAAATACTTCATTCAAAACTGGCTTAGACTTTTTTAAAACACAGTTTCCAAATCTCATCAAAATGAACCATTTTAAAGCAAAATATTTAAGACAATTAAAAAAATCAGGTTTTCTTATTATTTTAATAGTCATGATAATCCTTGTTAATAAATACTTAATATATATTCTAATTTTTAAGAAACATTTTAAACCATTGAATATTTGAAATTTTCATTTTTTAAATATTTTGTAAACTCTTACCTTGACATTTGCCAATTATGGATGTAAAATCATCTTTTGCAGACCTGTAAAACATGCAAAATCAAGGCAAAAGCTTTATCATAACATTGTATAGAACTATAAAATACCAGATACTGTGGACTAGACAGCCTCCATATAAAACACTAAATCATTTCTCCTCTCAGAGATGGTTCTGTGCCTCAATTATGACCCTTTTATCAGTGACAATATTTTCTTGCAACCTTCTTATTACATCAGATATGGAGCTACGCTGTATGAAACTATTTATATATATAAATATGAAATACAGTAACACAGCCTAAGTGAATTTACCATGGTCTTTTCATACAATAGAGAGGTCTGGTCCCAATCCCCAAAGGTTCTGAATGAGGAAATCTGGGATATGGCCCAAGCAAAAATATTTTTTTGCTGAACACATCAATCCTAATTAAGAACGAGTGGTCTGTATCAGCTTATGAAGTTTGATCTCTTAGGAAAAATAAAAGTCTTATTTTAAGAAATCAAAGAACCTTAATAGGTCACCATATTTAAATCAATAACCTATTTTAAATCTGTGATCCTGAAATATATACCAAGTAGTATAATTATTATAAAACTTGTTTAAAAATGAAAACTGGTAAACCCTCTGGAAAATAGTTTAATAACAATTATCCAAAACCTTCATGTCCATAGCATTTGACCTAACAATTCTATTTCAATAAATTTATCCCAAGGAAATAATTACAGATACATACAGATATCGAGAAAACTGGTGTCTAATTTATGAAGGAGGAAAATAATACCCAGTTTAAAGGGATTAAATTTTGCTATGAACACTCAATGAAATATTACAGAATTACTACAATTGACTCCTGAACAACACAGGTTTCAACTGTGCAGGTCCATGTATATGTGGATTTTATTCTATCTCTACCACTCTGAGACAGCAAGACCACCTCCCTCTTCTTCCTCCTCCTCCTCAGCCCACTCAATGTGAAGGTGATGATAATGAAGACCTTTACGATGGTCCACTTCCACTTAATGAATAGTAAATGTATTTCCTCTTCCATATGGTTTTCCCAATAACAATTCCCAAAGAATGAACTCATTTTTCTTAGTTGCTACTGTTGATAGCTCTTTTATAACTGATACATTGTAAAAAAATAAATCACCTTTTGCAGACGACATGATGGTATATCTAGAAGACCCCATCAGCCCAAAAACTCCTGAAACTGATAAGCAACTTCAGCAAAGTCTCAGGATATAAAATCAATGTGCAAAAATCACAAGCATTCCTATACACCAATAACAGACTTAAAGAGAGCCAAATCAAGAATGAACTGCCATTCGCAATTGCTACAAAGAGAATAAAATACCTAGGAATACAACTTACAAGGAACGTAAGGGACCTCTTCAAGGAAAACTACAAACCACTGCTCAACGAAATAAGAGAGGACGCAAACAGATGGAGAAACATTCCATGTTCATGGTTAGGAAGAATCAATATCGTGAAAATGGCAATACTGCCCAAAGTAATTTACAGACTCAATGCTACCCCCATCAAGCTACCATCTACTTTCTTCACAGAACTGGAAAAAACCACCTTGAACTTTGTAAGGAACCAAAAGAGAGCCTGCATAGCCAAGTCAATTCTAAGCAAAAAGAACACAGCGGGAGGCATCACACTACCTGACTTCAAACTATACTACAAGGCTACAGTAATCAAAACAGCATGGTACTGGTACCAAAACAGAGATATAGACCAATGGAACAGAACAGAGGCATCGGAGGCAACACAACATATCTACAACCATACAATCTCTGATAAACCTGACAAAAACAAGCAATGGGGAAAGGACTCCCTGTTTAATAAATGGTCTTTGGAAAACTGGCTAGCCATGTGCAGAAAGCAGAAACTGGACCCCTTCCTGACACCTTACACTAAAATTAACTCCAGATGGATTAAAGACTTAAACATAAGACCTGGCACCATAAAAAACCCTAGAAGAAAATCTAGGCAAAACCATTCAGGACATAGGAGTAGGCAAGGACTTCATGACCAAAACACCAAAAGCATTGGCAACAAAACACAAAATAGACAAATGGGACCTAATCAAACTCCACAGCTTCTGCACAGCAAAAGAAACAGTCACTAGAGTGAATCGGCAACCAACAGAATGGGAAAAAATTTTTGCAGTTTACCCATCTGACAAAGGGCTGATATCCAGAATCTACAAAGAACACAAACAGATTTACAAGAAAAAAACAAACAAGCCCATTCAAAAATGGGCAAAGGATATGAACAGACACTTTACAAAAGACGACATACATGAGGCCAACAAACATATGAAAAAATGCTCATCAACACTGGTCATTAGAGAGATGCAAATCAAAACCACATTGAGATACCATCTCATGCCAGTTAGAATGGCGATCATTAAAAAATCTGGAGACAACAGATTCTAGAGAGGATGTGGAGAAATAGGAACACTTTTACACTGCTGGTGGGAGTGTAAATTAGTTCAACCATTGTGGAAGACAGTGTGGTGATTCCTCAAGGACCTAGAAATAGAAATTCCATTTGACCCAGCAATCCCATTACTGGGTATATATCCAAAGGACTATAAATCATTCTACTATAAGAACACATGCACACGAATGTTCACCGCAGCACTGTTTACAATAGCAAAGACCTGGAACCAACCCAAATGCCCATCGATGATAGACTGGACTGGGAAAATGTGGCACATATACACCATGGAATATTATGCAGCAATCAAAAATGATGAGTTCGTGTCCTTTGTAGGGACATGGATGAATCTGGAGAACGTCATTCTCAGCAAACTGACACAAGAACAGAAAATGAAATACTGCATATTCTCACTCACAGGCGGGTGATGAACAATGAGAACACATGGACACAGGGAAGCGAGCACTACACTCTGGGGTCTATTGGGGGGAATAGGGGAGGGACAGCAGCCGGGGGAGCTGGGGAGGGATAGCATGGGGAGAAATGCCAAATGTGGGTGAAGGGGAGGAAGGTAGCAAAACACACTGCCACATGTGTACCTATGCAACTATCTTGCATGTTCTGCACATGTATCCCAAAACCTAAAATGCAATAAAAAAAACCCATAATTTGAAAAATAAATAAATAAATAAATAAAACACCTGAAAAGTCCAGCTTAGAGATGTGTCTTTTAGATGTGTATGTAATACTACTGAATGTCTCATGAGGACAGACAGCATAATCCAGTCTCAAGTAATATGTAACCTTGGTCTTTGCACACCCATATTCAATCTACTGTTTTGTACCAACAGAGCAAAAACATCCCTACTTTTTTACACCTTCCTGAATGTCTGTTTAGCTGATGTAGCAGTAAATAGTCAAACAAGAGTGATTTCCAGAGTTCTGGAAGATAGGCCTCATTTACTGAGAAAGTAAAATTTCCTAGGAGGCAACAGAATGATCTGGGGAAGGAGAAAGATACGCATACAACACTGAGAAAGCATCCTTAATTTTTTAACTGGCATAAGTTGGTGTTTGACACTCACACAATTAAGTGAGTTAATAATAAAATCCTTTCAAATATACCCCCTATAAAAATCTTAGTTCCCATTTATAGAGTAAAAAACGTTTCTCAAAGGAAATTTTGAATATGAATAATATTAGCAATTACCTGATTTCCACACACTGATCTTGAACAGCAGCCAAAAGCTTTCCATTGCTTTCATGGACAAGAAAGAGGGGGGAAATATCTATTATGAATATCTGTAGCAGCTTTCGACACAGATAGAATTATTTAATAAGTTAAAATCATTTTTAAATTTGTTCACATGCTTTAATTATCCATCTCTTGACCTTACAATTAGATGAGGATAGAGGTACGAAAGCATACAAAATGGTTTAATACAGCATGAATTAACATGTTTAAACAATACTAATCATATGCTACAAAGAGATTTACATACAATAAAAATCAAGACTGAAAGCCACAAGGACTCCAAAATTAACATCCATAATTAAATGTAAAAGCTAATCCAGATAGAAAAACATATGAATTGTACACTTCCTTACCTTGCAAGTACCAAATGCCAGTTTATCTGTTTATTAACCAAGCGAACCAGTCCATCAGGGAGCAAAAAAGGTGCAGGGCTGAAATTACAACACATTAGTTAACTTAAAATCTAATCATAAAAATCATACATAAGTAAACAAATAAATAGCACATACACTTACAGAGAGAGACATGAATTTTTTTCCTTTAGAATATAAAATTTGAATATTAGCAAACCCAAAACCAAAAGTTACTATTTGGTAGCTGAAATCTGACCATATATATTTTATTTCCAAAAAACCTAGTGGTGTTCAAGGTATAAATGTATGTATTTCCCAGGAAAAAACACATCTAGCATACCAATAATATCTAGAATACCAATAACTTACACCAACCTTTCCTGCTCTAACCACCTAGAAACTCTGGCTCAACTGTAACAAAAACAAATTTTAGCATAGAGTTAAACTCACAAGAAAGAAAGAGAAATTTCCAAGTTCTAGAAATGAAAAAGTCACTGAAAGCTAGAATTGAAGACAGGGAGAAAGAGAGACAAGAACCAAAAACAGGACTTAGCACATGGGATACGAAATGAGCTACTGAACCAAAGAGAGGACAGGATCTGGAAGTGAGACTCCTGCAAAAGCCAGGATGCTCAAATGACTGCACCAAGTTATTGAAAGAACTAGAAACACCTCACCATAGGCCCGGGAAGACTAAAGACTCTCTTCTCTGCCTGGAACTATGGTTCTGTGGAGGATGGGAATAAAATCTACAAAAAAAGAAAAGCCCACATCTGTATCATATGCAAGATCAGACTGCAATTTCACTTTACTCATGTGATGCAAGAACAAGCATAAGTTCAAAATAAAACCATTCACAAAATACACAAAACTACCTACTATGAGTGAGTGAGTAGACGCATCAAATTAGAGGAATAATGCCTGAAGAAATCAAGAAAACAGACGGAAAAGAAGAATAAATAATTCTATCAAAGAAAAATAGGAAAAAAATACATTATGGAAACCAGAAAACACAAAACAAGATTTCAAAATGTTAGTGGCCAGGCACGGAGGTATGTGCCTAGTCTCAGCTACATGGGAGGCTGAGGCAGGAGGATTACTTGAACACAGGAGTTTAGAGTGTACCATGATCTTGCCTGTGAATAGCCACTGTACTCCAGCCTAAGTAACACAATTAGACACTCTCTTTAAAAAAAAAAATTATAATAAATATTGGTAATACGTATGTGGCGTATTTATGCTCATTTTTAAATCACAAAATATCAAAGAAAGTTACAAAAATATAATGAAGATATGAAACATGCTTGTGAATACTATCTACATAAGGATGATAATTTCCTCTAGAAGGGAAGGGAAAGGAAAAAGATTGGAAAAGGATTTGAGGTATAACATTTTCCATAAAAAGAAAAAGGGCTAGCTGATTCAGGTTTATTATACTGTTGATAATTCTCAGCCTGTTTATATTTCATAATTGAAAGAAAAGAACCTTTTTTAAAAAAAGAAGAAAAAGCCAAAGAAAGAAAAAAGAAGAAAAAGCCACTTGAAACAAATATTGACCCCAAAACCTTTGGGTTTAACTGCCACAAACGCAAAAGCACAAATTGAACTGTAATCTTTTTGAAAGTAACGTATCATAAGAAAGATTCATCACTTAATGGTGCATTTACAACCTGTTCAATGATCCACAGAGCCAATTCAAGGAAAAAGGCTTCTCAAGAGGAAGGGAGACAAAAAGACAACTGCTTATGATGCCTGATCATAAGGTTCTCACACACAGGATAAGGCTTGCATCAGAGTTAACTTTCTGAGTCCTCCTTTTCAATAGATAACAAAAAGAATTATTAAGCAGCAACCTGAACAAGACAAGCTTACTACCTTATCCAAGGGTGTTCAGGACTAACAAGCTGTCACCTAGGGAGGTCAGAAAACACAGCTTCCCATATTCCTATTGTCTCCTTCCACTCTCTCTTCCTACTCATCTCTCTATCCTAACATATCCCACACCCACAAAAAAGTGATATAATTGAGTACAGAAATGTAAATATGCACACATATATATGTATATATGTACACAGACACACACATATATAGAGTAAAAGCAGGAAAACATTGGAGCAAGTTCTAGAGAAGAGCCAAAGGTCTCTTTTATGGAACTATATTATCTCTGGAACTTTAAGACAAGATATCCTCAAGGAAAAAGCGAACTATGTAAATAATTCTATAAAACAATTCCTATACATGTATCTAAAAGCAGAATTTTAACTTTTTTGTCATAATAATTACTTATTTGTTCTTTCTAAAGCTGAAAATTAGCTTCATGCCTGAAAATATACTTAAGACCCAAGGAATTAAAACGTATACAAGAACTGAAACCTAAAGAACCTTCTCTGATACACAGCAGTTGAATATTAACCCTAAGAGAGATAATGTGACAGTAAGAACAAAAATGCTTTTTAAAAGGTATGCAAGCTACAGATGCTTCACATGGACATTCACCATAAGCCTAAGAACCCTCATCAGAGAAAGCTGAAATCGTCATGAGACATTCTTAATAGTAACTAAGGGAATAAAAACTACCCTAAGTCCACTGAGATATCTTGTCAGATTATACCTAAATGTTTAAAATGTCTCTTTTATACTGAGTTTGCCTGAATATCAGCAACTTTAGCGTGATCTAGAATTCAATTATGAATACAAATCATAAATAGAAAAAATACTGTTTGCATTTGACATTCATACTGTTTCTCTGAAGAACTGAAGACTCACCTGTACCAGATGTATTGGCGTAAAAATAATAAACGATCTGTAATAAAAAAATGGCAAAGCCAAATATAAATCAGTTGTTCTTTAAGAATTATTTTCAAATTAGATTTATGGCTAATAAATCTAAAATATACTGCAGAATTGAGTCATTTAAAAAAACATAAAGAACACAACTCTTAAAATGAGAGACTAAATATAACCTAATACACACCATAACATTTACAGGGTCATATATTTGTTTACATTAAATTCCAAGTTTGTGTGTTATTCAAAAGTTTCAAGTATTTCCTAACTGTACCAGAAATAAAAGCAGTTTGAGATGTCAAATAGAACGTAAGAAGCTTTCATGAAACCATGGACTAGAAATTATAATAATCACCCTTTAAAAAAAAAAAATATCTGTATAAAAATTAAAACAAGATACTATTTTATATTATATAGCAAAGATTTTAATAATAATAATACCTAAAATGGGAAAGCCAATGGAAAACAAAACCTCTAACACACTATTAAAAACCAGTGCTTCATATCATCCTATTTTAAATGTATATTTATCCTAACTGCACCTTTTTCCATTGATATATACCTAACTGCATACATAGGTACACACTTAATGTACCTATGTATGCAGTTAGGTATATATCAATGGAAAAAGATCTAAAGATTAACAGATTATCTCAGGGTGAAAAGATGAGGACAAATTTTTTTCTAATTTGTAGTTATCTATAGTGTCTATGTTTCCTACAATGAATTTTTATTACTTGTACACATTATCTAAATTCTCAAAATTTAGAAGCATTTGTTATTTGAAAACTGAATATGCTAGTGATTCCTGTATTAGAAGATAAAATTAACCATAATTAACTATAATTTTATCAGAAGATAAAAGTATGAGAAAATTAGATTACAGTCAATTTCAAATACTCAACTTCTGTGAAAATAAATTTTCTGTATATAAGGAACTTCAATTCACTGGTATAAGGATGAACTTTGGAGCCAGAAAGACCTGCTGTCAAATTCCAAATGAATGATCTTGGGTAAGTTTTCTCGTCTGAAAACATGAAGGAGTAATAACACCTACCTTCTAGTCTGATAAAAGGACTCCATTCGTTAATAAGGTAAAGCCCTCATGGCACCAAGCTCAGTGAACCTAGCGCTCAATCCTTTCTCAGACTCTTGTTAGTTCATATGTAAAATCTGTCAGGAGTTAAATGAATACCCTGGCTTACCAAATTTGTAATTTGAGTGTCTCTGACGAGATGTATCTGAAACATCACATCAACCACTTAAAATAGTCTCTCACTGTATTTTTACCTTCAACATCCACAGACTCTCTGACACTCATACTGGCTTTGACTTTCATTCCTTCTAGAATAGCAGTCCCCAACCTTTTTGGCACCAGGGACCAGTTTTGCGGAAGACAATTTTTCCAAGCAACCTAGATCCCTCACAAATGCAGTTCCCAACAGTGTTCCTGCTTCTGTGATAATCTAATGCTGCCACTTATCTGACAATGGAGCTAAGGTGGTAATGCCCACTCACCCACCAATCACCTCCTGCTGTGTCTGGTACCAGTCCATGGCCCAGGAATTGAGTACCCCTGTTCTAGAATACATCCATAATGGTTAAACCAATGCTATATACTTTAGCTCTAAGCTGCATTAAAAACTCGCATATATATATACACATGCATATATATATGTATATGCATGTGTATATATAAATACATACAAAATTAAACTCAAATAACATGTTACTTTCATTAAGCTCCACATCAGAAGTCTAAAGAATACATTTTAACTGTTAACTATATCATTACATGTAGAGAAATAAGCTATATTTACCTCGAATTGCTTTCGTGATGATAAAGGATGCACCATGTTTTCGGTTGCCTCTAGGCTGGAATTCAAAACAAAAAATTCTTTGAATTTTCTTGTATTAGACTAGTATAACTTATATAATATGTAAACTTATTTTTCTTTACTAATAGTCAGAGTTTTGCGCACAGGGAAGCAGTATCTTAAAACTATTTCAAGACTGAATGTTTAGGTGCAGTGGCTCATGCCTGTAATCTCAGCACTTTGGGACACCAAGGTGGGCTGATTACTTGAACCCAGGAGTTCCACACCAGCCTGAGCAACATGGCAAAACCTCATCTCTACAAAAAAGGCATGGCCATGCATGCTTATAGCTTCAGCCACTTGAGAGGTTGAGATGACCAGAGAGGTTGAACCTACAGTGAGCAGTGATCACGCCCCTGCAATCCAGCCTGGGCAACAAAGTGAGACCCTGTCTCAAAAGAAAAAGAGAGTCAGGACGGGGGACAATAGGAGTAAAGTGAGCACGGCAGAGCTACAGGCACACATCAGGACTAACCTTGCAGGAAAGAACAAGTACTGAAGCTGGAAACTATTTCCAAATCAAATACCAATCCAAAGACAAGAGAAGTCAAGGCCAAAGACCATACTGGTTGCCAGTTCAGCACACTCTATTGGGGCTGTAAGTTTTGCTCACAGAAAAAGCGGTCATATCTCCAAGACAAATTAATTGACTATCTGTTGCATACTCATACAGACAATGCTACTAACAAAACATACACAGATATGTAATTGCTATATTAATTCCATTCCATGAGTACAGACTGAACACACTGTGGGTAGGTTCATGACACTAGGCACTGCATAAGATGCACTCAAGTGCTGTCAAGAAAAGCCCAATGGACATACACTAAGTGTAGACAAGATTTTTAAAAAAACACACCCACAGAAAAGTAATTTCACTCAACAAACATGAATTGATCTCCGGATTCATGCAGGACACAATCTGGCCTAGGGAGAAATACAAAGATGAATCGGATGTAACTGCCCTCCAAGAGCCTATAGTTCAACAGCTAAAATCAATATAATCCAGAAATCAATAGAACTCCACCTCCAACACACACACACACACACACACACACACAAAGTGCTAAGGGTTTCAAAGTTAGTTAACTCTGTGGTTACTTTTTGAAATCAACTTATGGTAAGCATTCTGAAATATTATTGCAATTAACCAATAAGTATTAAGGATTGGAAACTTATCTAACCAGCTGCAGCAGCAACCGCTTCCTAGCTGCATAACGCAAAAAATATTCACATTATGACAAATTAACTATTTGAAATTAAACAGTAATGTATGCAGATCTCTACCCGTCTACAAAATACATTATTCGAGTTAAGCACAAACCGCAGTGGGAATGAGGCTAAAGAGGAAAAAAATACAAACTTTGGGCTGAAAAATGGGTCATTTCTCCAGTACAGAAACACTCAGAAAAAAATGTAAGATAATTTGTATGGACTGGACTACATAATCTTTAATAAAGATTATTTTTGATCTGGCTGCTTCCTCTCGGTCTAAAAGAGTAACTGGCATGCATTAAAAACTCAATAAACATCTGTTGAATAAACATGGATCTGTGGTTCTACTCTTCACCACAGACACAGGAGGTCCTCAGTACCAAACAACTGATAATCCCAAGACCCAGTCCATAAATTATCAACCTCTATAACCCTTTTCTAGCAGGGATCCCAATCCCAGCCGGTAGCTCTTTCCTCTTCACTTCAGTGGTATTTTGCTCACATCGCTAACTATAGCGCATAAAATGCTAGATTATGATTGTCTCTCTTCTAAACGAGAAGCTCCACGAAAGCATATTCATCTCTGTATCCTCGGCACCCAGCACAGCATATGGGAAACGGAGGCGAACGCAAGGACACGCACACCCTTATTAAATGCTCTTTTATTGAAACACACAAGAATTGGCGCGATCCAGCCCCGTGTAACGGTAAAGACTCAGATTCCACGATCCAGCCCCGTGTAACGGTAAAGGCTCAGATTCCGCGCTCTGCAGCAGCCTGCCAGATGCTTGGGACGTTACAAAACTGTAAGGTCATGGAAAATTCTCCCACCGCAGCTAAGTGTCGGCCCGGACTAGCCCTAGCCAGACGGCAAGAAGGGACCACCGAGAGTCCAGACATGAGAAAGGACCCTCGAGTCCAGCGCTGTGCCCTCTCCTCCGAATACAGAGAGCGGAACTAACAACCAGAGTGGGATCGTACGCTCCGCAGAGCACGAAGTTCCAGCCCCCAACAACCGAATTCTGAGCCCAGGAGGAATCTCAAGGACCACCACCCCACCCTGCCCTAGGAGCCCCAGACCCCCGCCAGCCCAAGGCGCTGTTGCCAGGGCGACCGCACAAGTCCTAAGGCCGTGGTCCCCCGCCCACCCGGCTCCACTCCCCTACGTGGCTCCTGCTACGTGGCTCTGCCCACGAAGCACCCGCGACCGCGCCAAGTTGGCTGCTGCTGTAGACGGGCCTGCTTCACCTGTACTTCAGTCTCCGGTGGCCACTCGGTGTTGACCAACAAGTCATAGAGAATCGTCTCCTCCTCCCCTTCCGCAGCTCCTGGACTCAAAGCCGGCCCTGACGCGGGGGCCGCCATATTTGCCCGGGACTCAAGCTGCGGGGGGAGTGCCTCTACGGAATCCCTCACAGGACAAGCTTCCCTAGCGGCGGCCGCTTTTGATACGCGGGGAAGAGAGGGGAGGGACCTGACCGCGGCAAGGAAATGCTAGTATAACCCTTTTATGAGTAGGAAGGACAGGGACTATTGCTTGTCTTGGGAACGACTTGAGTCCCGGTCCTGGTGCACTCCTTGTTAATTAATCTACAGGAGATCAGCTAAGTCGTTGAGCCTCTCTTATTAAGTCAGCTTCGATAAAACAGAAATGATAAGAGAACCCCACTGAAATGCTAATGTTCATTTGTGTATTCTTTGCCTAACATGTAGAGAAAGTTCAAACAATGGTTTTAAAATAAACAACCATAGTTATCTAACGCAAGAGATCAAGCCAATGAAAGGTAGCAGAGGAAAGATGCTACGGGCACTCAGAAAAGGCAATGAAGGCCAGAGAGTCTGCTGGGACTTCGTGGAGAACGTGGAGCTTGTCCCTGGGTCTTCAGCAATAGGCAGAATTTTAATCCACTAGAGAAGCATTTCAAATAGCGGGAAATGGGATGAGCAGAGACAGAGGCAGAAATACAGAGTTGAAAGAGCTCTTTCAACGTGTCGCGAGTGAGCGACGACTTTCTGGGTACGGGGGTAGAAGGATTTACCAAGAGAGTGGGAGATAAAGAAAGACAGATTAGCCGGGCGCGGTGGCTCAAGCCTGTAATCCCAGCACTTTGGGAGGCTGAGGCGGGTGAATCACGAGGTCAAGAGATCGAGACCATCCTGGTCAACATGATGAAACCCCGTCTCTACTAAAAATGCAAAAAAAAATTAGCTGGGCATGGTGGCACGTGCCTGTAATCCCAGCTACTCAGGAGGCTGAGGCAGGAGAATTGCCTGAACCCAGGAGGCGGAGGTTGCGGTGAGCCTAGATCGCGCCATTGCACTCCAGACTGGGTAATAAGAGCGAAACTCCGTCTCAAAAAAAAAAAAAAAAGAAAAGAAAAGAAAAAGAAAGACAGATTAAAGAAAGTACGAAAGCTCCTTGCTAGGGAGCAACGGGCAGAATCAGCCGAGGAGGAGCTCACTGCCAGGAAACAAAGGCTTGTTGAGAAATGTAGAGACTAGAACTTGGGATGATTGGTAACACCAAGGTGGCAGGGAGTTCACTTGATTTTTGTTGTTGTTAGCCCTTTGGTGTTTGATAAATTGAGGTGTTTGAAGGTAAGCAGGAAGTTTGTGAGTTACGCACATTATCTGTGTAGAAGGGCTGTATGTCCTGGGCTATAAAGAAAAGTGGACCTATGGCTTACTCCTTCCTTTGGTTTATATGTTTGGGACCATGAAGAAAGGCAGACGTACAGCTTATTTGCTTTATCTCTTTGCTTTTCCCTGCTCCTACCCACCTGCCTTTTATTTTCCTGATTAGTACTCCACAAGATGGATGAATAGAGCACAGTTGAGAAAGGCTGTAGGGGCAATAAAGTTGAAATAATAGGTTGAGAACCCGCATGGAGGGAGCAAAAAGGTCAACCCCATTTGTACATTAATTCATTCGTTCATTCATGCATTCATTCAATAAGTGCCTCTTTGTGGACAACCCTGAACTGTAAGCAGAGCCTATGGTAACATGAATGAATAGTGTACAAAGTATTAGCACTGTTTCGCATCAAAAGAAACTCAAATACTGAATATCTCTTGAGATAATTATATTGCATGATATCCCTCAAGATGCATTAGGCAGTGATGCAATTAAAAGCCTCTGCTGGGAGACCTCTAACAGCTCCCATTTCTCTCAAAGTTTAATGACCTCAAAGACCTACATCATCTGCCTGCTCCCCTAAATCTCACACCTCATTTCCTGCTCCCCCTACTACCCTCAGCCACACTGGCTCTACCATTTCTGAACACACCAGACACACATCAACTTCAGGAATTCTGCAAAGCCTGTCGCCTCCACTTGGAAGTCTTTCTGCCAGATGTTTACCCAGTTTCTCCCTTAATCTCCTTCAAGTTTTTGCTCAAATGTCATCTTCTCTCCGAAGCCTACCTTGACTGCTCATTTTTAAATTTGCAATGACCTTTCTCCAACTCCAGCTTTTCAGAGCTGCTCTATTAGTTTTTCCATAACACTTGTCATCATCTGAACTGCTATACAATATATTTGCTTATTATCTGTCTCCATTCACTAAAAGGTAAGCCGTGCCAGGTGCTCTATCTATATAAATACAAATACTATATGCATCCCTGCTATATCCACAGAATTTATAACAGTGCCTGGCATAGAGTAGAGGACAAAATATATGTTATTTGTTGAATAAATGAAAGACTTCCCAGAAAACCTCTTTTATACATTGTTTCCCTATAGTAATTCTCTGCACAACAGCTGTGCCTTTCAATCAAACCCCTCATTGTTAACACCAGACACGCCTTCTCCCTACCCTACAAGGCTGACAAACTGTACACCTCCAGGGAGCTCTGCCCACGTTGCACGCAGTAGAACATGAAGAGGTAGGAACACCATGCATATGGAATGCAGGGTACGGGCTGGTTGTTGGAGTCCTCCAGGTTCTCAGTACACCCCCCACACCAAATTTCCTTGGCTCTTTACTCCTCTTCCCTGTCTCATCCTTTCTCAGACAGATATTGAGGGTTGCTTTCTGTTTCATCACTCTCTTCCCTGCTTTCACTTGATCTGTACAACCATGGCGAGGAGGTAGCTGGTCAAACTGGCAAAGGATGCTTCCTTCTTAGCTGGTGTGCAAAGGGGACCACTGAAAATACATCATGAAGAATTTCTTTCTTTTACCATCATCACACTATTTTGTTGTTGTTGTTTTTGAGAAAGGGTCTCACTCTTTCACCAAGGCTGAAGTGCAGTGTCCCAAAGAGAGCTCACTTCAAGCCTCCACTTCCTGGGCTCAAGAGTAGCTGGGACCACAGGTACATGCCGCCATGCTGGGCAAACTTTACTATTTCTAATAGAGATCGGCAGGGTGGGGGGGTTCTCACTTTGTTGCACAGGCTTGTCTTGAACTCCTGGCTTCATGCTCCCAAAGTGCAGGGATTGCAGGCACACACCACCATGCCTAGTCTCACACTATGTTAATTGCTTTATCCATCCTTATCTATACCCCACTTACTATAGTATGTACAATAGGACAGAAAACATAAAATCATGTCTGGCTAGCCTCAGGGAGCTTCTACTCTGAAGAAACAACAACTGAAGTTTCATAGGATGAAACTACATTATTTGGAGAGAGAGTATACATTTAATTTGCAGCAATCCCTGGAAGAAAACTTCTACTAGCAGAGATGCTCTGAGCAGATCAATGGCTTGTTAAACCTTCTGCACCATTACTTAAAATCCAGACAAGTTCCTGGAAGGGGAGAAATGTGATGTGATCCATGAAAGGGAAGAAGGTGGTAAGAATATATATGTCATGAGTAGGCTTTCTACCAGATGTTCATTCAAATGTTGAATGTCAGACATGGGTTGGAAAAGAAAAGGCAGAGAAATGATCAAAGTTCAACTGGATCAAAGGAATAGGATGACTTAAAACAGATTGAGTGGCTGAAGCCAAATTGCTAATTGGTGTTATTTACAGTGACTACATAGCAACGTGTCCAAACTGGGGATACTTTTGAAAATAAAAAGCCATGATTTTAATAGTTTTGCTAGGACAACAGGCATGAAACAGGATTATCGTGGGCAAACTGAGGTAATTATCACACTGATCCTAAAGAGCAGAGTGGGTAATTTAATGAAGAGATGACGAGCATTTCATAAGGATGGCAAGACTCTTCTGTTCATCATTATTCTCTTCTCCTTTCCTCCCTCACGCTTGTAGTGACTCTGGTCATCTTTGCCTGTCCAGGCTTTTTGCTTCCTTTGGAGACTGTTCTAACTGCTCTTCCTTGATTCAAGTCAGATAATTCCTAGTAAGACCGCCAATCCCCAAACTTTGCCCCCTTCGCCCAAAGAACTCCATTCCTGTTATTTGAGCATCAGTTTGAGAATGCTTCCCTGGGATTTTTCTTCTTTCTAAAATGGAAATGGAGGAAAAGGCTCCTTGCCTTTTGACTCTTCTCTACAATGCTGTAAGGAAAGTGTTAATATCCGTATCTACAAGTAGATATAGATGTACTTTAGTAAACTGAGGCTCTAAATCATTGTGATCCAAGCAAGGTCACATGCTGGTAATGATAAAGCCACAAATGAAATAATTTTTGTCCAACAGAGAAGACAGAGTTTGAAGAATATTGGGGGTTATTAGCATCTATTGTATTCAGTACATACAGAAAGCCTGTCTGCATAGTGAGAATGAAACCAATACACTGAAAAAAACAGAGAAGAGAAAGAGGTAGAGACTTCATCTGATATAAGCATGCCTAAAACAAGGGACACCTATGTGATTCCATCTTCCCAGGTAAGTGATCTAGTTCATTCTCTTTTATGCTTCAACTAGTTTGAGTTTCTAGGCATCGAAAGCACTCCTCTCTTGGTGTTTCTACCAGTGGATTTTGCAGATTTACCTTATTTTTTTTATGTATGTATTTATTTAAGACAGGCTTTTGCTCTGTCACCCAGGCTGGAGTGCAGTGGCACAAACACAGTTCACTGTAGCCTTGACCTCCTGGGTGCAAGCCATCCTCTTACCTCAGCCTCCCAAATAGCTGGGACTACACACACATGTCACCACACCCAGCTAAAGAGTTATCTAATCTAGAATCCAGATGTAGCATATCGATCTCTGCAGTGTTCCTTCTGAATTGACAAATTGGCATTATTAGTTAATAATTGCAAGTGTTCATGGCTTACTGAGCTCTTCCATCCTCACAGCCACTGCTGAAATTGACAGACTCAGATGACAGAGTTGATCTCTATTTCAAAGATAAGAATATTAAAGCTTAGAGAAATACAAGATCACAACCGAGCTAAAATTCAAACAGGGTTCTGCAGGTCTTGATGCTTTGCTTTTTCTTTAAACTACCACATGTCACTGAGAGCTGTATGGAAAAGGATTATTAAAAAACATAGATTAAATTATGTGATGGTTGAAAGTGAAAATAAACAGTTATGGATGACCAGGAGTAGAAAGGTGGAAATGGGGTATTAACCTGTCAAAGGAAAATTAAATGCATTATATATAAGAGTTTGACTGACAAATACTATTATAATCATCTAATCTAATCAAGTCCTTAATTGAGCTGAAAGTCCACCTCTGGTTCAAAAATATCTGAAATCATGAATAAGTCTTTTTTTTTCTCTCTCTTTTAAATATTTGGAGAGACGGAGTCTTGCTGCGTTGCCCAGACTGGTCTTGAACTCCTGGCCTCAAGTAAGCGTCACACCTCTCGGCCACCCAAAGTACTGATATTGCAGATGTGAGCCACTGCACCCAGCCTCTTTTACTCTATGTTTCTTTTTTAATGAATAAATCATTCTGGAAAGGAAAATTGTTTCCCAAATAGCCAACACAAATGGTAACTCTGTAAACTGCTTAAGGAAATAAGATAAATAAATCTGAGACAATTTCAAAATAGGCATCATCATCATCATCATCATCATCATCATCACCACTAGGTTTTGTGTACCTACCCTGCTTCAAGCACTATATCAGGTATTTTGTTATACCTTATCTCTACTCTTCTCTACAATGCTGTAAGGAAAGTGTTAATATCTGTAGCTACAAGTAGATATAGATGTACTTTAGTAAACTGAGGCTCTAAATCATTGTCACCCAACAAGGTCAACTGCTGAGAATGGTAAAGCCACAGATGAAATAATTTTTGTCCAACAGGGAAAGTACTATGATTTACCCACTTTAAGGAGTAGTGATCTGATGATGATATAAGCCTTTGATATAAAGAAAAAAAATAATTAGAAAAATGTTCTTATTTCTTCCTAGCCTCATAGCATATCAAGTGTGCTTCAACTGAACTGAATATATTCCTCATTCACTTTGCTGATGACCACAGACATTCTATCTTAGAATTAAACAAAAATTATTTAACATCATCTCACATAAAGGAATCATTTTTCTTCTCTTAATTTGTCAATGTATAGCTGTCATTAGCTCATAGATTCATAGGAGCTCAGGCTTTTAGCTCCTATCAGTTAAAAAGTCCATTAAGCTAAAAGCCATTAATGATTCAGCATTTAACCCTTTTATGATTTTCAGTATTAGAAACCAAAGAGATTAGATCATCATATGAAGTTGCTTCCATTTTAAATTTGAATTGCATAATAAAATTGAATTTGGGCATTTAAGCTCTACCTGTTATAGGTGTCATACATTTGTATTTGATTGGATGGTGTACCAGCTCTTTATGAAGAGTATAAATTTTAATCATAATAATAAAATAGTACTGAGAGCAATTTAAGAAATTTTATTTCCTCTGGAAAGCCTGCAGAATCCCAATCAATCTTTCCATAAATATTCTAAGACTTTTATAATGTATCTTGGCAGCCAAAATAGATATAAAGTTCATACATGGTTTTAGCAAAGAAAGAATCTTCAGCCCTCACTGAAATCTCATTAACACTAATAAACAATGCAATTCAAACAGACCATTTCCTCCTCCCATTTTTCTCACTCACAAATTATATGGAACAACAAACTGGGAAATAAGCCCCACCAGAGGCACATACAGTAACAAATGCAAAAATCAGCGCAAGTAAGTGCAAGAAGTGGGCTAATACATTGGTAAAAATACATTGGTAGGCTGGACCTGGTGGCTCACACCTGTAATCCCAGCACTTTGAGAGGCTGAGGTGGGAGGATCACCCGAGGTCAGGAGTTCAAGACCAGCCTGCCCAACATGGCAAAACCTGGTCTCTCCTAAAAATACAAAAAATTAGCTGGGTGTGGTGGCAGGCACCTGTAATCCCAACTACTCGGGAGGCTGAGGCAGAAGAATCTTTTGAACCCAGGAGGTGAAGGTTGCAGCAAGCCAAGATCGCACCACTGCACTCCAGCCTGGGCGACAAGAGCCAAACTCCATCTCAAAAAAGTACATTTGTAAACTGATCAAATTATTGACTTAAAAGTGAAAATAGCTTTTTAGTTTTATTTTGTTTAAAAGCAAAGATAAACTATCTGTAATGTACTTTGAAATGCACCAGAAAATAAGATGGATTAATGGATAGGTGGAAGATAAATAAATAAATGGAAAGATATGTGATAAAGCAAGTATAGTAAAATACTAATGATAAAATCTCATTGGTGAGTACACGGGTGTTCATGGTAAAATTCTTTCAACTATGCTATATGTTAAAACTTTCATAAAAACTTATTGGGAGAAAAAGGTAAATTTACATTTTAGAAAGCACAAACAAGGGATAGAAAGAATTACAACATATATTTTCCAAAACATAAAATAGAATAAAGGACAAACTGTCAATCTGAGACAGGGAAAGACAGAATAAATAAACAAATATAAACCAGGATAAAGAGAAATTTCTCCCATTGGAATAAGGTGATGCAGTAATCATTAAGCTAATACAACACTCACATATGCACCCATATGTACACCTGCCATACACACATGTCTCTCTTCCAACCTCCCCTTTCCTTATAAAGAGTAATTTCAGAAGTTTAGAATATAACTTTCCCACACTGCCTTTGTTTTAATTACTTATGGAAAGTTCTGTCCTAACGTACTCAGATTCTGTCTCTTAAAATTTTGTTTTAATTAGCCAGAATTTTGCCAGACGTGGTGGCTCACAATAGTAGTCCCAGCTACTTGGGAGGCTGAGGCTAGAGGATCGCTTGAGCCCAGGAAGTCGAGGCAGCCATGAGCTATGATCATGTCACTCCACTCCAGCCTGGCTGACAGAGAAAGCCCACGACTCTTAAAAAAAAAAAGTGGGGGTGGAGAAGAAAATTCTCAGTTCTTACATATTCACGTTACCTGTACAACATTCACTTTAGACAGATGATGGAGCATTGTATCCTCTGTACGCCACAACCTCCCTCATGCTTTATCCCTCACTGTCTCTCTGTTTTGTATTCAGTGTAATTTCTTCTGATCTCTGTTCTGGTGCACACGTTCACTTTTAAGCTTTCTCTGTTTAATCTTTCAATCAAGTGTTTAAGTATCAATTATTACATTTATTATTTCTACAAGTTATTTCTTTTTTTCTTTTTTTCTTTTTTTTTTTTTTTTTTTTTTTGAGAAGGAATTTCACTCTCGTTACCCAGGCTGGAGTGCAATGGCGCGATCTCGGCTCACCGCAGTCTCCGCCTCCTGGGTTCAGGCAATTCTCCTGCCTCAGCCTCCCGAGTAGCTGGGACTACAGGCACGCGCCACCATGCCCAGCTAATTTTTTGTATTTTTTAGTAGAGACGGGGTTTCACCATGTTGACCAGCATGGTCTTGATCTCTTCACCTTGTGATCCACCCACCTCAGCCTCCCAAAGTGCTGGGATTACAGGCTTGAGCCACTGCGCCCGGCCTAGAAGTTATTTCTTTAAAATTCAATGCTACTGGTCATTTTGTTACTTTCTTTTTATCTATGTTAAGTCCTACTTTTAGAAACACATCAAACATAATTTCTATTCTCTACCTGGTATTTCTAATACTTGAAGCCTTCGAGTATCTATTTTTTTCTGCTGATTCTTGCTCATGGTGGCTTCTTTCTTTATGGGGTGTGTGTGTGTGTGTGTGTGTGTGTGTGTGTGTGTGTGTGTGTCTGTCTGTCTGTCTTACTGTTTGCTCAGATGCTCTGGAATTTGACTTTTGAGGATGCTTTGAGGCTTCAGATGGAGGGTGCCTCCCCACTAAAAAGACTTGCCCTGATTTCTCCAAAGTATCTGGAAGACTTGGGTCCACTTTAAAGTTTGGTTGTTTCACATGATACAAATAGTATAAATTCAGGCTCAAAACTTAAAGAAGTGTCAGGCTGTGGCAACAAATTCTTAAAGGAGACTTTGTATCCACTCAGATTCCAGGCTAAACAGACAAATTTATTTGCTCTCTGCCTCTTTTTTATTGGATTAAAAAAAATGTAGCTCTTCATGGGTTCTAACTTTATGTAGGATGACTAGTGACCTCACTCCCATTACACACGCCCAAGCCCCCCCATCCTACTTCCCATGTTTTCAGTCCTGCAGTCAAAGCTCTGGACATCCAGATCCATAAAGATCCCTAAAGAGTCAGTTCCGGCTTCTTCCATGGATTCCCCCACCTTTACGAGGGTCAGACATCTTTTACTTCCTTACAAACTCATCCATTCATTTTAAAAGTTGTGTTTTTGTTTCTATATTAGCTAGTAATCTTGGTGTTTGTGGGAGTCTTTTAGGATGTCTTCTCTGACAAACTAAAATGAAACCCACTGAACCTGGCAGAGGGAAACAAAATGGGGGAAGGCATTCTCCCCTGCTTTAATACAAACAGCCATGCAGCTCACAGACAACACAGACCCCAGGCAGCAGATCATCAACGGCTCTAAAGGGAAACAATCAGCAGAATTCAAAAGAAATGGACCTGCTTGGTTGGGTGCGGTGGCTCATGCCTGTAAACCCAGCACTTTGGGAGGCCGAGGCAGGGTGGATCACCTGAGGTCAGGAGTTTGACACCAGCCTGACCAACATAGAGAAACCTCATCTCTACTAAAAATACAAAACAAAGTAGCCAGATGCAGTGGCACATGCCTGTAATCCCAGCTACTCGATATGGTGAGACAGGAGAATTGCTTAAACCCAGAAAGCAGAGGTTGCAGTGAGCTGAGATCGCACCATTGCACTCCAGCCTGGGTAAGAAGAGCAAAACTTCGTCTCAAAAAAAGAAAATAAAAGAAAAGAAATGGACCTGTTTGCAACATGTATCAGACATCTCTGGACTCCCCAGAAATATTTAATAGAGGATTTTACAAATGGCCAAGAATCGCCTGTCATCAACTGGGAACAAGACTAGTGAAATTACATATTTGCTATTTCAATGATTACCATTCATGTCCACAGACAGCAAGGCTAAGGAGTCTCAAATAACACCAATAATACAAAAATTCAAACTAGAAAATCAAAACACTGTAATTCTTTGTGGACAGGGTCAATGGCTTTTTAATTTCTGTAAACTCAGCCTAAGAGCAGGCCCTGAGAAAATATTTATTGACTGCATGAATTATACATGGTTATGTTGATGCTATTATAAACTTGTTTGCTTAAAAGAGAGATAGTAACTTTTCAAAATCACTTTGTTTGAGCAAAATAATATAGGCTTAAGAAAAATATCTATCAATAAACAGACCATTCATGAGCCATAGTTTTTTTTTCTACTGTTGTAGTGGATTTTGGTTAGGTTCTTCACTTTAGCTTTGAGTTTCCTCTAATTAAAAACTACAATGGATGGTGGCTCAAGCCTGTAATCCCAGCACTTTGGGAGGCTGAGGCGGGTGGATCACGAGGTCAACAGATCGAGACCATCCTGGTCAACATGGTGAAACCCCGTCTTTACTAAAAATCCAAAAAAAAAAATTAGCTGGGCACGGTGGCGCGTGCCTGTAATCCCAGCTACTCAGGAGGCTGAGGCAGGAGAATTGCCTGAACCCAGGAGGCGGAGGTTGTGGTGAGCCGAGATTGTGCCATTGCACTCCAGCCTGGGTAACGAGAGCGAAACTCCATCTAAAAAAAAAAAAAAACTACAATGGAAACATGAACCAAAAGAGCAAACATTCAATGAAGTTGACAAGTAATTAATATGTGTTTTGATAGGGCAAAGTACCAACTCAAAATGTAGAAGTTATTAAAGCATCAGGATCAGACACCTTCAGCTATGTGGAAAAACTAAATTAAACACCAAGGATTAAAAACCATTTGAGGAAGAATTATTAAATGTCTCTCAATATTAATGGTTTTAGCTCTTCCATGGAATTGCATGCAAATTGTTTCCTATTGAAGTCCTTATCATTTTAGGTTTCTCTTTAGATAAAACATGTATACCTAATGTTAAATTTCTAAAGTTATTAAGTTTAAATTGTTATATTCTGATACATACATGAGATAAATGATTTTAAAAAGGAACTTTGCAACCTAATTAAGTCCTGAAGGGATTAACTAAAAGACAGATTGAAGGCATTTAAAAGAAAGATTGTAAGCAAAAATCTTTACCAAACCTAAGTCACCAAGTAAGAAAATGGCATGCTAAAGTCAAATGTATCCCTACGCTAAAAATTGCTCTAGAATTTACATTGAACCTAACCAATAAAACAATAGTTTTACAGTCAGTGCACATTTGTAGAATGTCATTTCTTCTACTTCCCATGGATCTTGACTTGTACAATCTTCCAGCCTCTGGGATAGGCTCTAATGTTAGAAAGACCTTGGTTTGAATAATAGTTCTGCTACTGACTAGGTCTATAGCCTTGCAGGGATTATTTAATCTATTTGTATCTCAGTTTCCTAATGGGAAACCATTAGGAACGGTTTGAGGGACATAAACTAAAGCATGTTCTTAACCAAAATCTAGCCAGGCTCCTATGAGCCCTCTTATCTGCCAGGCCTCAACCTTGGCCTATAAAAACCACAAACTCTCAGTGTAAACAATTTCGTTCACTCTCTTCCCCTCCCCATTTAAAGACTTAAGCAAATACTAACAGATACCAACAGCTCAGAGCCACAAGCACCCTAAGCGACCCTAGCTCTCCTTAAAGAGCCTGACTGAGAAAGCGCAGGCTAAAAGGATTTACTGTTTGCCCCAGCCAACACCTGACCATAAGCCCCAACCACCCTTTCTTAGAGCATTCACTAAAATTTACTAAATGCACAATTTACAATTGTGAATCCTTCCTCTGTCCCTTTGAGATGTACAGCTTTCTCCAACAACTCAGGAGTGAAAGTTCTTCCTTTGAAATGTAATCATCAGGAAGAACAGGACCTCTGTCTCTAGCCTCTGGGAGAATACGACCCTAACTTGGATTGTCAGCTAACAGATGCAGCTGACTTAATGGGCATTTGCACTGACCACCCTTTCTAACTTTTCAGTTCTCTGACTCTGCTCAAGCTCCAGCAGTCCCCGCAGCACCTCCCAAGCTGAGTTTAGTTCATGTTGGACACTCTTCCCTCTTGCAGTAGTATATTACCGATTAAAATCTGTCCTTATCACTTTAACTAACATCCATCTCTTTAACGGTTCAAAAAATAGGAAATAAAATGACATCTAAGAATAAAGCCATGAAATCAAAATGACCATGTTGGTGAGCCTTAAAACAATAATATTCTAAAATGAGCTTTCTACATATGTGGTCCAAGAAGACACACCTGCATTTCTAGAAGGCCCTCTAGAATCACCCACCTAGAAAATTTGTTTAAATGCCCATTCCTGGGCTCCACCTCAGATTAGGGAGACCAAAATTCCTGAGTGCTACACCTTGGAATATGCATTAGAGAAATAATTCCCTGAAGTAATTCTTTTTTTTTTTTTCAAGACAGAATCTTGCTGGTTGCCCAGGCTGGAGTGTAGTGACATGATCTTGGCTCACTGCAACCTCCATCTCCCAGGTGGAAGTGATCCTCTTGCCTCAGCCTCCCAAAGCGCTGGGATTACTGGTGTGAGCCACTGCATCTGGCCTCCCCTGGAGTAATTCTAAGCTACTTGCATTTGAGGATCACTGATGTAAACAATTAAATATAAATGTGCTTCTGAAAATGTCTTCCAAACAAGTGGTTAAGGCCTAGCTCATATTCTGTCTACTTTACCATGTATTAAGCAAGATGGGAAACTGATTAAGCCTGCCTAACTTAACGTGCCTTTCTTGCTTTAGTTGCTTCCATCTAGTTAATCTTAAAATTCCCACTAGCAAGTTGTAGCAGTCAAACAATCCATAACTAAACTTCCACTAGCTCCTTGCAGTCACCATAGTAATGGGTGCTTACTGTTGTTTTGCAGGAGGTAGAAGGCAGCTCCTGTCGAGTTCAAGCCAGTTGAGACCACCAACCCTTCAACAGAACGTGTGTGGGTGCATGAAAAGTGACCTTCTGATGTCAAAGGGCCAAAATCTGCATCCCCCTTTCATGCTAATTCAACCATTTTCTGAACGTGCTTCCTATGAAGAGCCATGCAGCTCGATTAAGCTTGTGCAGAAACCCTGATTACCTCACTTTCCCACCTGCCAATCACCTTTACCCATGCTTCACACCATCCCACTTTCCATCCCTATAAGTCCCCCTAAGCCCTGTTTTCAGGGAGGTGGATTTGTGATTTGTTCTCTTTCTCCTTTGCTCAGGAGCCTTGTGAGCAATCTCACAAAATAAAATCTTTTCTCTTTTGGAAAACCCACAGTCACAATGATTGGTTTGCTGTCCATGAGCAAAATGAACCTGGTTTGATGTCAGATGTCACATATAGAAATTGAGGTTGGAGTGGGGTGTGGAGGGAGCAGGCATAGAATTTCATTAGTTTGCAATCAGTAAAAAGAAGGGTAGTTTAGGCTGAGGACAGATATTCCAATGTTTCTATACGGTGGGGGTGTATTAGTCAGGATTCTCTAGAGGGAAAGAATACCATAGATATATAAAGGAGTTCATTAAGTATTAACTTACATGATCACAAGGTTCTACAATAGGCTATCTGCAAGCTTGAGGAGCAAGGAGAGCCAGTCCGAGTCTCAAAACAGAAGAACTTGGAGTCCGACACTTGAGGACAGGAAGCATCCAGCATGGGAGAAAGGTGTAGTCTGGGAGGCTAGGCCAGTCTTGCCTTTTCACATTTTTCTGCCTGCTTCATATTCGCTGGCAGCCGATTAGATGGTGCCCACCACATTAACAGTGGATCTGCCTTCCCCAGCCCCCTGACTCAAATGTGAATCTCTTTTGGCAACACCCTCACAGACACAGCCAAGGTTAATACTTCACATCCTTCAATCCAATCCACTTGACACTCAGTATCAACAATCACAGGGAGATGGTCACTTTTGGTGGGTAAACATGTGGAGCTTATGTCTCTTCTTCTTGAATCTGGACTGGGCCTGTGAGTGAAAGCTTTTACTTTTTAGCCCAGGTAAAAAAGCTTTTACTTTCAAGACAGATCTGGCAACTTCAGTTTCCTCAATTCCTGAGCTACTGTGAAGGAAGGAAGGCCAGACCTCTGTATGGGAGAGGGAGGCCACATGGAGAGGCCTTAGAGTAGCAGTTGGACGGGGTACTCCCCACATACCCCGAGCAGCAGCCCCCACCACCTTAAAGCCCTCACAGAGGGCAGTCCAGGAAGCTGCACTGAAAACATGTCATCCTCCTGCTGAAAATGTGTTCCCTTTGGACGTTAGTACCATTGTTCAGGGCTCACCGTTAGCATGCTTGAACACATAGCAAATGTGCTTTGCCCAGATCACTAGTTTGGAGGAAACTTTTCAGCAGCACATTTATAATTTACTAGTTAAACCAGTGATCCTTAAACTTTACTGTAGATAAGAATTGTGGAATAAAAATACATTCCCAAGCCCCCTCTTCCCCAGTGGACTGAACAGACCTCCTTCAGCCAAGGACATCCCAGAAAAATTTAAAAACTGTCTCCTGGTCGGGCGTGGTGGCTCACACCTGTAAACCTAGCACTTTGGGAGGCCAAGGCTTGTGGGTCACCAGAGGCCAGGAGTTTGAGACCAGCCTGGCATACATGGTGGAAAAACCCATCTCTACTAAATGGAACAAAAATCAGCTGGGCATGGTGGCAGTGCCTGTAATTCCTGCTGCTTGGGAGGCTGAGGTGCCGAGAATTGCTTGAACCCAGGAGGTGGAGATTGCAGTGAGCTGAGAACATGACACTATACTCCAGCCTGGGTGACAGAGTGAGACTCAGTCTCAAAAAATAAAAACCAAAAAAACTGTTTCCTGGCCGAGGCAAGATGGGAGGTTCATCATGCCTCAGTACACCCGTTTCCTTACTAACCACTAAGAGTTAGACATTTTTCCTGAGACTTATGCAGAAACCAGCCCCGGAAAGCAAAGAACAGAAAACTTCTTCATTGATGTCAACTTCATCCAGCTGCTTGGTGTCTCAGCCAGACTCCCCTCCCTCTTCAAGATTTTGACACGACAGCTGACCAAGGCACTCCTTCCATTGAAGGAATGACTGTCCACCCTGGAATGGTTCTGGCCAGTTTACAGAGACTGCACACCAAGCACATCCATGCCCTATAGTTCCTTTTGACATACGGAGTCTAATCTTACTATATTTTAATGATATATATCTCCAAAGTAAATATGGAATGTATGTAACGTATGTAACATATATGTTTTCTTATCACGCTTATGTATGACCCCCCTTTCATGAATATTCCTATCTTCTATAACCTGTTAAATATGTATGTTCAGCCAACCAATTTAGCATAAAACTCTTGTCTACCCTTCCTCAAAGTTCCAGCTTTTTTTTTTTTTTTTGACAGAGTATTGCTCTGTCACCCAGACTGGAGTGCAGTGGCACAATCATGGCTCACTGTAGCCTCCTCCTCCTGAGCTCAAGTGAGTCTCCTGAGTAGCTGTACGGGCACACACCACCATGCACAGCTAATTTTTGTTTTTTTTTTTTTTTTGTTTTTTTTTTTGGTAGAGACAAAGTCTCGCCATGTGGCCCACGCTGAGCAAATTCATGGGGTCATGCAACCCACCTGCCTTGGCCTTCCAAAGAGCTGGGACTACAGGCATGAGCCACCATACCCAGCCTAAAATACAGGCTTTGGTCTCAGCCAGAGACCAAAAGTGGAGACTTTTGGTCTCCACTTCGAAGCCTGGAGGTTGCAAGCAATCATAAGAAGTAAAGTTTTCCTTTCCAAATTTGTAGATCTTAAGACTTTAAGTGAACACAGTTAATTTAAGCCCATTCCAAGGGCCTGACTGCCCTTGCACGCTGGCTGAAAGGCAAGTCGCTGTCTCTCTAGGGCTGAATATTGGAATAGGAGACACAACTGAGACATCCCTGCGGACACCACTGTCACTGCAGTCTTCCAGTTCTATTGTGCTTGTACCCACAGCTAAGAGAGAAAGTTTTTCTCTTTCTTCTGATCAAAGCCATTCCCTTCACCCAACTGAATTCCTTCTTTCTTCTCTGAAGCTGGGCGTAAACTTGGGCATCTTCATCCTTGTGCAGGTTCCCTCTTTACTAGCAACGTCCCCTCAGCCTGTGACCACACTCAAGTTTCTTTCATGATTAAAGCACTGGCCAGGCAGAGGCTGGACGTGGCAGCTCATGCCTGTAATCTTAGCACTTTGGAGGCCGAGGCAGGCAGACCACTTGAAGTCAGGAGTTCAAGACCAGCCTGGTCAACATGGTGAAAACCCGTCTCTACTAAAAATACAAAAATTAGCCTGAAATCACTTGAACCTGGGAAGCAGAGGTTGCAGTGAGCCGAGATTGTGCCACTGCACTTCAGCCTGGGCAACAGAGCAAGACTCCATCTCAAAAACAAACAAACAAACAAACAAAAAACTGGCCATGCATGATGCCTCACACCTGTAATCCCAGCACTTTTGAAGGCCAAGTCAGGTGGATCATTGATCCCGGGAGTTTAAGATCAGCCTGGGCAACATGGCAAAACCCCGTCTCTGCAGAAGAATGCCAAAACATTAGCTGGGCATGGTGGCATGCACCTGTGGTCCCAGCTACATGGGAGGCTGAGGTCGGAGGATCAGTTGAAGATAAAGTCTGTAGTCATCTAAGATCTTGCCATTGTACTCCAGCCTGGATGACAGAACAAGACTGTCTCAAAAAAAAAAAAAAAAAAAACTGAAGCCATCCCCTGACCCCACATCCATCCTGCATTTCCATCTAGTTTCTTCTTACCTCATCCAAACTTCTTACAACAGGAGTCTGTGCTCAGCTAGTAGTCACTTCTCATTTAGCTCTTAACCTACTGTAACCGGGGTTCTAATTACTGCACCAATGTGTCCAGCATATAATGCTAATCATCCCATAAATTTCCAGAATGTCTATTCTCTTGGTTTCTGTGATAACAAACTCTTCGAATTGGCCCTATAGTTCTGACTTCATTTGCAGCCTCTAGGGCCTTCTTCCTGTTCTCTGCACCACACTGCCCCCTAGTGCTGGGTTCTGTAGACCTTGTTACTACAACAGTGCTGCTCAGAGCAGTGGCTTTGGCATCACTACGAGCTTGTCAGGGATGTGGTATCTCAGGCCCATCCCAGACCTGCTGAGTCAGTATCTGCATTTTAACAGAATCCCCAGGTAATATTCATGCACAGCAAAGGGTGAGAATCAGCTTCACGACTCAGTCTTCACGGAGCGGGGGCTCTTCTCTCTTCTGGATGAGCTCATCATTTCCCAGGGTCACTACCTATTTGTTGAAGTTTCTCAAATCTCTGTCTAGACCCAAAGTACCTCCTCCAGGTTTCAGTCTCACATAGTAGACTGCTTGCTGGCCATCTGCATCAAACAGCAGTCTTATATTTATACCAAACTCAACAAACCCATACCTACCAACCAGCTGCTGCTCCTATAATCTATTTTTCTCAACTGATGCTAATATTATTCACCCAGCTTACATACTAAAACCTGGGCGTTGCACTCAGGGCTTTCTTCCTCTCGTTACTCTCCCTTTACTCCCCCCACCCCCAGTACATTCAATAAGTCATCAAATCCTAGCACGTTAGTGATATTTCTCTTGCCTGTCCTCTCCTGCCTGACACACTTTCTTTGTACTCTTTCAAGTTTCAGTTACATCTTATGTATACTGCTGCAATAATAGCCTCTTAACGGTGCCTACACAGATCTCTTCTTCACACAATCACCAGGAATAATTTTATAAAATAAAAATACAATCATATCACTGTCTTGCTTAATATCTGTCCCACCCACCATAGTGGTCCCTGGACCAGGAGTGTTAGCATGGTACTCACAAACTGCCTGGGAACTTGTGAGAAATGCACATGATGGGTGTAGCCCCAGACCTTCTGAATCAGAAAGTCTAAGGAGGTGGTTCCTACATCCTGTTTGAACAAGCTCCAGGTGATTCTGATGCACACTGAAGGCTGAGGCCCACTGACCTCCCAGAGTAAACCAGTCTTGATCAGGCAAACAAAGTTTCCCCGATCCAGCTCAGGTCCAAACTTCTTAGCTTTATTTCTGTCTACTTTTCAATTTTGAAATTGACATGTGAGGAATGGAGGAATATTTTTTATTTCTACGTATGGTAGCCAATCTTCAAAATGACCTCCCGCCCCATATCCCAGCTTCCTAGTGTCCATGCACTTACGCAGTGCCTTCCACATTGAACAAGGCTGGCCTGCATAACCAGCAGGATATTGTGGAAATGATGGCATGAGAATGAAGCACTAGGGGGCAGTGTGGTGCCAAGAATAGGGATGAGTGAGGCCACTCAAGTACCCTATGGAGAGGTCCAGGTGGTGAAAAACTGAGGTCTTCTATCAGCCAACACTAACTCACCAGGAACATAAGGGAGCCTGCTCAGAAGTGGATCCTTCAGCCCTGGTTGACATCTTGACTGCAGCCTCATAAGAGATTCCAAGCCAGAACCATCCTGATAAGTCATTCCTGGATTTCCGACCCACAGAAACAATGTGAGATAATCAATATATATGTTTTAAGCCACTAAGTTCTAGTGTGGTTTGTGATGGAGCACTAGATGATTAATACATCAGGGTACATTATATATGGTATCCAATATATGGTACGGTTTCTCCCATAGCCAAGATTCCAAGGTCCAGGAATCAAGGGGCAGAGATGTGAGTAGTGCCCCTCACTATTACCTCTAGTGACCCATTAGCAAAATTTTTACTTCCAGTTTCTGTGACTTTACACTCTTCTGACCTAGATAGAGGTCTTAGCTCCAAAGTCAGGAATGTTTCCACCAGGAGACACAATGATTCCATTGAACTGGAAGTTAAGATTGCCACCTGGTCACTTTGGGATTTGCATGCCTCTGAGTCAACAGGAAAAGAAAAGAGTGGCTGGGGTGATTGATCCTGATCACCAAGGGAAAACTGAACTGCTTTTCTGCAAGAGAGGTAAGGAAGAATATGTCTGGAATACAGTAAGTTCCTTAGGGCATTCTTACTATGACCATGCCCCATGATTAAAGTCAATGGAAAACTACAACGCATTCCAGGAAAGACTACCAATGGTCCAGATCCTTCAGAATAACAGTCTGGGTCACCAAATCAGGTTTCACGTCCAGCTATGGTGCTTGCTTATGGCAAATGGAATACAGAAGATAGTGGAAGAAAGTATAGTAGTTATAAATTCCAGGTATACGCTGGCGGATCACAAGGTCAGGAGTTCCAGACCAGCGTAGACAACATGGCGAAACCTTGTCTCTAGTAAAAATACAAAAATTAGTTGGGCATGGTGGTGGGTGCCTGTAATCCCAGGTACTCGGGAGGCTGAGGCAGGAGAATCACTTGAACCCGAGAGGTGGAGGCTGCTGTGAGCCAAGATTGTGCCACTGCACTCCAGCCTGGGTGACAAGAGCAAGACTCCATCTCTAAATAAATAAATAAATACCAGGTATGACCACATAACTAGTTACAGAAACAAGGACTTTAATTGCCATGAGTATTTCTTCCTCATTTTGTTATGAATATATTTGTATGTTTATAATGTACTTATGTATGTGTATCTGTGTATATGTGTGTATATTTGTATATGTGTATATATATGTCTGTTTTGCTATACATATATACATACATATATGGCAAATATCTTTATGTATTTATTTGGTAGAGACAGGGTCTTACTATGTTACCCAAGCTGGTTTTGGACTCCTAGGCTCAAGAATCCACCTGCGTCGCCCTCCCAAAGTGCTGGGATTACAGACATGAGCCACTGTGCCTGGCTGCAAATATCTTTGTTTTCTTCCCTCTTATCCCCTCATGTAACATAAGATACCCTGATTTTATACTATAGTACCTAAGTATTGTTAATTTTATATCAGAATATTCATGTAAAAATAGACTATCAAGGCGAATAAACATCATCCAAGTGCTTTACATCCTCTTTTGGGGAAGGAGCTAGTATATTTTCCACTGTATGTGGGACAGTTGTAACATCTTAGGTAGAATTATGACCTTGTTATTGTGTTTATTTGGAGATTAAGTATAACTTAAGGAGATGCGTATGAGTGGCAAGTTAACAATGCATGCATGTGTGATGTTTAATATTATGTATCAATTTATGGGGGCTACTGTGCAAAGATATTTGGTCAAACATATTCTGGGGCTGGGCGTGGTGGCTCGGGCCTGTAATCCCAGCACTTTGAGAGAACGAGGCGGGCAAACCACTTGAGGTCGGGAGTTCAAGACCAGCCTGGCCAACATTGCGAAAGCCAATCTCTACTAAAAATACAAAAATTAGACAGGCATAGTGACAGGTGCCTATAATCCCAGTTACTTGGGAGACTGAGGTGGGAGAATCACTTGAACTCTGGAGGCAGAGGTTGCAGTGAGCTGAGATTGTGCCACTGCACTCTAGCTTGGGCAATGGAGCAAAACTCCATCTCAAGAACAACAACAAGAAAAACCAACATATTCTGGATATTTCTGTGAGCATTTTTTGGATGAGATTTACATTTACATTGGTGGTTCACACCTATACTTCCAGCACTTTGGGAGGCCAAGGTGCGTTAGGAGGATGGCTGGAGCCAGGCTGGGCAATATGGTGAGATCTCCATCTCTATAAAAAATACAAAAATTAGCTGGCTGTGGTAACTTGTGCCTGTAGTCCCAGCTGCTTGGGAGGCTGAAGTGGGATCCCTTGAGTTCAGGAGGTCGACGCTGCAGTGTGCCATGATCAGGCCACTGCATTCCAGCCTGGGTGACAGAGTAAGACCCTGTTTCAAAAAATATATAAATAAATAAACAAGTAAATAAATAGGTGGCCTCTGAGTAAAGTGGATTGCCCTCCAAGGTGGGTAGGCCTCATTCAGTTGAAGGCCTTAATGGAACAAAAGGCTGACCTCCACCAACAAGAGGGAATTCTCTAGTGGATGATCTTTGGGATTCAAAGGCAACATCAACTCTTTCTGGGTCTCCAGCCTGCCAGCCCACCCAATAGATTTTGTACTTGCTAGCCCTTGGTAATCATGTGAGGGAATTTCTCAAAATGAATCTCTTTCTATATAGATGCACATCCTTTTGCTTCTTTTTCTCTGGGGAACTCTAACACATCACTACACCAATTTATACTTTGTTCCATGTTTTTCTTAAAATATGATGTTGAGTCGGAGCACTATGGCTCAACTGGCACTATCCCAGCACTTTCAGAGGCCAAGGCGGAAGGATCACTTAACTCAGGAGTTTGAGACCAGCCTGGGCAACATAGTGAGACCTTATCTCTAAAAAAATTAGCCAGGTGTGGTGGTACAGATCTGTAGTCCCAGCTACTTGGGATGCTGAGCAGGGAGGATGGCTTGAGCCTGGGAGATTGCAGCTGCAGCGAACCATGATTTTGCCACTGCACTCTAGCCTAGGAGACAGAGCAAGACCCTGTCTCAAAAAGAAAAAAAATGCAATGTTGACACTCCCCCCTCAAGTGGTGGCATCTACGATCCCTCCCCTTGAATCTGAGCATCCTTGTAATTATCTTAATGAATAAAATGGGGAGAAAATGACACCACTTGACTTCTGAAGCTTGAACATGGAAGGCCACGTGGCCCTTGAGATGCTCACCTTTGGAATAAAAGCGCAGTGCAGTGAAAAAGCCCAGGCCACAGCTGGCCAACAGTCCCAGCTGGGTGTCATTCCAGCTAGGATGAGCATCAACCGAGTCGTGTGAGTGACAACCTTCCCATGATTCCAGCCCCTGGACAAGGTGCTAAGTATTGTGGAACAAAGATAAGCTATCCCTGCTGTGCTCAGGTTCCTCACCCTTAAAATCTATGAGCAAAGCAAACACATGTTTTAAGTCAAAAACATATTGGGGTAATTTGTTATGCAGCCGTAGTAACTGAAACCCCCATTCAGAGCTATAGCGAAAGCAGCCTTCACAAATTCCCTTTGTTTTGTTTTGTTTTTTGAGACAGTCTCACTCTTTCACCAGGTGCCAGGCTAGAGTGCAGTAGCGCTCACTGCAACTTCCACCTCCTGGCTTCAAGCAAGTCTCCTGTCTCAGCCTCTCGAGTAGCTGGGACTACAGGCATGCGCTACCTCGCCCAGCTAATTTTTGTATTTTAGTAGAGATGGGGTTTCACTAAGTTGGCCAGGATGGTCTCAATCTCTTGACCTTGTGATCTGCCCGACTCGGTCTCACAAAGTGCTGGGATTATAGGCATTAGCCACCACGCCCGGCCACAAATTTCCACTTTTATTATTGTATCATAGGAACTAGGCAGTATAGATTCCCATATTCAGAATTATTTTCTCCAGGCATTTTGAAGATTCTTGATCATCCTTTTTATTTCCTACCCCTCTTTTTCATATAGCAAGTGGTTTTGTTTCAGCCTACTGGAAAAAAAATCACAGGCCTTGTTAACAAGGAAATCTGAGATCAATTTCACAGACAGGAAGGAGGTGCAGTGAAGTAAGGACCCCAGGCGGGAGGCTGAGGAAGCAAGCCTGAGCTTTGGGTGCAGGTGCAAAATGGCTCTGCCGCAGGTGATGAAACTTGGGGATCCCGGCAGATTCTGGGCTGCTGGATTTGGAATATGTGTCTGATGTCCATTCTGTTCTTAAACACCCACAAGTTCAGACTCCAAATGTGGTGCCCTTTCCCCTAGGGCTGACAGCATCACTAACAGGGGCTGATGAACACTCAAGATGGTGGGCATGGGAGACAGAGGGACACTCATGCCTGCCGGCCAGTTGGCACCCTACCATAAACTGTGTCCCTGCCTGGCTTGGTATGCGGAGAGCGACGCAGTCAGTGCGATCTCTTTTTTTGTTTTACAGTCCCTCTGAAACACATCCGGTTGCCCTTTGTCTCCCTCTCCCCATATATCTGGAGTGATGGACTTTATGGCCACTTCTTCGGGAGATACAGAATTATGGATCTCTGGATTTATGTCTGTTTGCCAGGTCTGCTTTGGTCCCTGCACCATAAGGTGAATGCCGGGGCAGCGAGAATGATGTTGCATTCTAATAGATCTGGACCAGTTTCTGACAGCTTATTTTGACAAAAGCGTAAAATTCAATGATTGTTGCTCAACTCAGAAGTCATAGGAAATACAGGGGGAAAAAAAGGATGTCTAAATGTGAGCCTGCGTAGCTTCAAAGTGCTCCGTGAGTCTGGTAAATTGTGCAAAACACAGAAAGCTAAGCCAACAAATTTCATGGCAATGGGGAGTCTAGTAGCAATGTGATTTACCCCAGAAAATGTGGTATGAACATACTTTTTCCTGAGATTGAGGGATCACCACCTGCCACATGAACAAGTAAGGGGGTCTGTTAGGGAAGCAGGGATGTGATAGCCAGCCTCTGGGGTACCTGGCCCCCAAAAGATCCTCGTCTACTGGAATTCACACCTTGGTGTGTATAGCTGTCTTCCATGCTGAAGAGGCCTGTGTGACCACTAAGGTATCACAGACGTGATAGTGTGACCTTGATAGCTATGCCATAAAACACAATACTCATTCGGCTTTGTTCTCTAGGATGACTTGCTTTGGTGGGGAAGGGGAAGGGGGCCCCACCTGCAATATTATGAATACACTGAAGTGGCCCAGGGAGAGATCTATGTGGAGAAAAGCAGAGGCCTCCCACACACTGCCAGCACAGACAGGGGAGTGGCCAACCTTTAAAAACTGATATTTCAGCCTAGAGAAGCCTTGGGATGACTGCAATCTCAGCTAGCAGCTTGGCTACTATTGTAAGAGTGACTCCGAGTGGAACCTGCCTAGCCAAGCTGCTCCTGAATTCCTGTTCCACAAGAGCTTGGAGTAGTAATAAATGTTTACTGTTTTTAAGTTACCAGATTTTGGGGCAACTTGTTTTGTAACAATAGACAACTAATGAGAGTATATACATTATGATGAGGTTTGGTCGTGGGGGACAGACTGCCCCCCTCTGCCCTTCCTACAAAGAAAGAAGATAGATGTTTATTTCTCTCTCATATAAGAAATCTAGAGTCACAATTTTTTGGCTGGTCTGGTGCTCCAAAGGTGTCAGAGATTCAAACTATTTCTCTCTTATTGTTTTGCTGTCCTCAGTATACGGCTCTCATTTCATAGTCCAAAATGGCTGCTCAAACCCCAGCCATCACATCCTCACTCCATCCAACAGGAAGGAAGAACACAACACCTCTGTTATGGACATTTCCCTGGAGTCATATTTGATACCTCTGTTTATATACCACTGGTCGGAACATGGGCATATGGCCATATCTAGCTACCAGGAAGGCTGGCAAATAGAGTCTTTATTCTGAGCAGCCACATGTCCAGCTAAGTCAGAAATTTAAGGAAAAAGAGAAATAAATTTTGGGGAAGCAGGCTTTGCTGCAAGGTGCTCGCTTAGCTGAATATGAATGCTAATTAGGAGTTTGCCAAGAAGAGGGGTGTTATTACAGGTTGTCATATTGTGAATGCACCTACTACATTATAGAAGATGGTATATTATAAAGGACTGCAAACTCTTTGCTCTTTACTGCATTGAATGGTAGAGTCTATTTACCCCACGAAACTGGGCTGGTCATATGACTTGTGTTGGCCAACAGAATGTAATAGAAGTGACACTGTATTACTTCGAAGGCTGGCTTAAGAGATATGCAGTTTTTGCTTTCTACTTTTGAAATACATCTTTGTGTTATTATGTAGGAAGTCTGTCTTCCCTAATACTAAACCTGCTGTGAGAAGGTCCAAGCTGGCCACATGGACAGAGCAAGACCATGTAGGGGAGTAATGGGGGACCACACATGGGAGTGAAGTCTTTGACCTCCCATCCCAGCCAAGACACCAGCTGAATGTAACCTAGTGAGTGACCTTAGGGAATGCCTCACGGAGAACTGGCCAGCTAAGCCCTGACCAAATTCCTGACCCCCAAAATTATGAGCAAATATATTGGTTGTTATAGTACGTCTCTAAGTTTTGGGGTAGTTGTTCATAGCAATAGATAGCCAAAACTAAAACGAGAAAGCTCTTCTAGGGAGAGGGAACAGCGTTTTAAAAAATACAGTGGTGAGAGGCAATGTGGTGTGTACAAGGAATTCTACACAGTTTGATATGCTGGAAAGTAAAATTTGTGGAGGAGAGTGGCAGGTTAAAAGGCTGGAAGTAAGCAGAAGGCTGGACATGGAGGACCATGCTATGGAGGGTGGATTCAGGAGCCTGCCAACAGAGTCCAAGGGCAGAGGGTTTATTAATGGAAGGACTGACCATAGCAAGATTCAAGATCCAGAGTAAGTACTCCTGAGTCGTGTTTTCCTCCTAACAGATAGATCACGGGCAACCTACATGGGTAGCATTTATGGAGGGGAAGGTTATTGTTACTTGTGTGGAATGATGGGTGGGTTTGTATCCTACATTGTGAGAAAGGACTTTGTGAAGGAGGGGGGTTCATGGAATGAAGACATTGTATTTTCTACTCAACTTCTTTTAGATTAAAACAAATTCTCTCTCTTGCTGCTTCCTGCTTCTTGGTGGTGAGATCCTCAGAAACGAAGCAGCTAGCTTTATCTTTTCCAGACTCCTGACCTCAGGTAATCCACCCACTTTGGCCTCCCAAAGTGCTGGGATTACAGGCATGAAACACTGTACCAGGCCATGTGTGTTTTTTAATTACAGTTTCTAAAACAGCTTTATTAAGGTATAAACACCATAAAATTCATGAAGTGTACAATTAAATGACTTACGCACCACAATCCAATTGTTGAAGACTTCCATCACCCCCCTTAAATGTCTCTCATTCATTTCTACAAATGGACACAACTGAACAAAAGCCCAGGCTGGGAAATTTTAGAGTCCAGTCCAATCTTTTTTCGGTTTGGCTACAGTTTGGTGTCACCCGGTGGTGTCTGTCCTGATTGCTGGGACCAGGCAGAGTTCCCAGGAATCTCCCAGGTAGTAGACAACCATTTAATCAACCTGTTCTGGGGGAGACTAGACCAGCAAAATAGTGGACTGAAAGGCACCCATCCTCTATCTTTTGGTTTGGTGAGGGGCCTGGCTGCTGTTTCTTTGCCTGATTTACTCTACCTGCCAAGGAGAGGAGCCAATCACATACCCAAATCCACATATCCCGATTCCTGTTACCAAGGGCATTGCAACACACATATACACGTATCTATAATTATGAGAGCAGTATATTAAATGAGCTGAACTTGATAAAGTACAAACAGAAAGCATTATCCCTTACCTTGAAATCATCTCTATGGGTTTTTTCTTGCCCTGACCTAGATGAAGTCTCTGGCATCTTCCAGAGCTTTTCTGGTCACTCTGAAATAATGAAAAGTTATCTGGTTATTTTCATCTACTTATGCCCTCATTTCTGTAAACCATCAGGTCCAGTATGATGATTGAAATTCATGACTTTAACCAACATTATGGCTTTCTCCTCTCCTGCTTGGCCTATTCCATGCCATAAGTCTACAGTGGGAGGGAGGGTGGGGTCAGTCTCTTTGCTGCACTCACCTCTCCCATTAGCTGTTGTTTCTGACTCCTGGGGAAGATAAAGTCTAGGGGTTGGGGTGGTGGGGGTATGCAGCTTTATGTGGCTGGGGCTGTGGTGATCTGATTCTGGTGCTCTCTGGTGTGGGAATTCACTCAGGATGGTGGCAAAAATATTAAGGGAAAAATAGTAGAGAAAGTTGTAGAATATAGTCTCGAACCCTTTTGGAAGGTCTAAGGGTTTTTTTTATAGTTCTTGGCTGAAGGCAGCCAGAGTCTTTTTATAGGAGCCAGAGATATTAGGGCGCAAATACAAAGGAATGTGAATAGTTTACCTAGCTAGCTTGTTTATTTATGTGGTCTTCAAACTAACCTTTGAGCTGGATGGCTCGCTCATGGGGAGGTCGACCAGGGATATTACCCATAATGGTGTTTGCTTTGGGCATCAAAACTTGCCATTAATCTTTAACTTCTAGTGGTGTTGACTCAGAGTTTTTGTCATTTAATGTGTACTGAATAAACAAGAGTCTCACGGGTTGGTGGGGCCGGCAGTTGCAGCTGTTTACAGCACTCTCCAGGATACCTGTAAGCCACCCAGATACACTCAGCCAAACTGGCAAAGCATAATACCTGTGTGTTAGTGTACTTTATTCATCTATCGCTGACTCGGGGTCTGCAGGACGGACCCCTGCAGATGGTGAACCCAACAATGGCACCCAATGTGGGGCAACCCTGACACTCTGGCTTCAACATACTCAACACTGTTTCTCTCAGAGGGTACTTTTTGTGGTATCTCAGAGATTCTCCTTGTTGGCATCATCCACATGCAACTTCCATGAGTCAAGGGATATCTCTTCTCCAGCTTGGAAGGGCAGGATGCCACTGCGTTCTTTGGGGGTCTGTGTGACGAATCATTTAGCTTCTCTAGGCAGTGTCTTGGGTACATTCCCTTTGAAGAAAACTTTTAGTCCACTCTCCACAGATCTATTTATCCCTTGGGGAAAAAATGTTACATGATTCCCCCACAATTGCTGGAAATGCAGTTAGCTCCCGCAGCAGGCTTCTATCTCCTTCTCTCTGTCTCTTTTTCTGCCCTGCCACTTCAGGTCCTCCTAGGCACAGCTTCTCAGAGCAGTCCTTATGCTTTCCAAACTCTCAGATCAAAAGTTCTCAGAGTAGTTCCCTGCAAATGCTTTCATTTCACAGAACTCTTTTATATTAATTTGCATCTTTAACTTTTTCATACTTTATTTTTTCCTTGAGATAGGGTCTTGCTCTGCCACCCAGGTTGGAGTGCAGTGGCACCATCATGGCTCACTGCAGCCTCCACCTCCTAGGCTCAAGAGATCCTCGAGGCCACCTCTGCCTCCCAGGTAGCTGGGTCTACAGGAGTAGTCCCACCATGCCCAGCTAATTATTATTATTATTAATTATTATTATTTTGTAGAGATGGAGGTCTCATTATGTTGCCCAGGCTGGTCTTGAGCTCTAGGGCTCAAGTGATCTTCTTGCCTCAGCCTCCCAAATTGTTGGGATTATAGACATGAGTCATCATGCACAAACAATTTTTCATACTTTAAAATGGGCATTGGCTAAAGGCACAAATATTAGATTTCAGATTTCCCTTTGGCAAGTCCTGCATAACATGATCTCTCTTTGGAATGTGGGAGTACTTGGTATACATTCAAAACTGCTACATTGCATAAATGTAGGGTATTATTTAGATAAAATAGAACAAGGATATTATTTATATTATTTACATTATTGTTAATACAAATAATATTATATAACAAGGATATTATTTACTATATATAATATATATGTTTATATGTTTATTATATAACAAGGAAATTATATATTATATATGAATATATATTTATATATTATATAACATATATTTATATACAAGGATACTATTTATATTATGTATATTAACATAAATAATATTATATAACAAGTATATTATTTATATTATTTTATACTACCTCAAGGTATTATTTAGATAAAATATAACAAGGATAGAGAATATAACGTGAATAGTGCCCCCTGGAAGTGTGACGCCGCAGGCCTGAGTGTATTGTCCTGGGCCTTTGGAGCTTCAGGTGAATCCTCTTACATGTAATAGTAATTACAGAGCTAGCTATATTGTTACCATGTGCTACGTAGTATTTTAGGTGCTTTATGTATTTTATTTGATCCTCATGACTATTGTATGAGAAAGGTACCATTGTTCATCCCTATTTCACAGATGAGTAAACTGAAGCCCAAAGAAGCTTCATGACTTGTTCAAAGTCACACAGCAAGCAAGTGGCAGAGCTAGAATCCAAACTCAGCATATGGTTCCCATATCTGTACTTGTAACCCTCCCTATTCTATCCGTTTTCTTTTTCTCTTAAATTTTTTGAGACTCTGCGTCTGTCGCCCAGGCTGGAGTGCAGTCATGCAATCTTGGCTCCACAGTAACTTCCACCTCCCAGGTTCAAGGGATTCTCATGCTTCAGCCTCCTGAGTAGCTGCAACCCTATTCTATCTTGCCTGAGAGTTCCACTCTTCTCCCTGATGCTCTGGGGCAGGCTACAGATAATACAGTATGGGCCCTGGCATTGGGCAGATGTGGTTCAGATACCACGCTGCCATTCGGTAGATGTGTAGCTTTAGATAAGTAACTTAACTTTCCTCAATCTTAGCGTCCTCATCTAAAGATTCAAATACCTTCCTGACAGAGTGTTTGGTTGGGAGGACTAATCCCTCATTTACTTTCCCCATCTCTCTGCAAAGAGAAAGGAGTCAAAATCGCATGGCTGTCAAACCCAATATTATCAAAACAACATCAAACATGAGTGAAGGGAGGGAGACCTAAATCGTTATTTATTTCAGGGGGAAAAAAAATGTAACAAACACCTACTGGCTGCCAGGCACTCACTAGCATTGGTGCTGGGGCAACGAATCGAATCCATCTCTCCAGGTCATTCACACACCAAGGCCCTGCTCATCTTTGTGAAGTTAGGGGACTGAGTGGGGAGGGCATGGCGTGGTGTCAGCCTGAGCCCATTGGGTGACCCTAATCACCAAACGTCTGCTTCCTTTTCTGTGGCAGTAACCCTGATGCCGCGTGGTGTGCTCTGAACACGTGGTGCCCAGGAGGAAGGCGGCGTCCCGAGGCCCGGGTCCCGGCGATCCGCTCAGCCGCAGGCGCCTAAGGCGGGGCCGGCGTGAGCCTTTCCTTCTGTCGGAACCGTTCTCACGGGGCTGAATCTCTGCCCGGACTCCGAACGCCGAAGGCCGGGGACCGGAAGCGCGCGCCGCCACTGCAGCGCCGTGTCGGGAGGAAAGGAGGGAGTGAGCGGGCCAAGCCGCGGAGAACGGGGTGAAGATGGCGGCCTTCTCCGGTGCGTTTGTGGAAGCTCTGGGGGTGGTGGGGCGGCTTGCTACACGCCTCGGCCTTGGAGCGGCCCGCGGGAAGCTAAAGGGGCGGGAGCGGACTAGGGTCAGGGAGACAGCAGGGCGCTGTCCGCTGCAGCCCCTTGTGGACTTGCGTTGCGGGATCGGGGCGGCCGTGGTTTAGGTTCCGAGGGCAGTTGCTTCCAGGAGCTGGCCGGGACGTCCCACCCCCTGGCTCTTTCCCTTCTACCAATCTCCACTTGGTCTTCCTGCCAGTGCACTTTCGGCTGCAAAATCCAGGCGGCGGCGTTCCTCTGGCAGCTCCCAGACGCCTGGGCCTCCTGCCTCTAACGTGGCAGTGACCCTTTGGGAACCCTTTTCTGCCCGCTGCTCATCTGGGCTTTGCCAGGGAGAGAAGCGAGACGGCGTGGGGAGGAGTCTTTGGGGGAAAATGTCGATCCTGCCTCTGTCCAGGTTTTTCAGGCCCTTCCAAAAGTCTCAGGCATAAACCTGATCTTTATTTGTTGTTAAATGCTGTTATATCAACATTAACGTTCAGTGTTCAACCTAGCGGGAAAGTATTTTCGTTAACATACGTACCAGTCCAACATAAGTTTTGAAAATTTATATTTATTTGCCATCTGATGACCTCCTTTATTCCAAATACCATTTGATGTGGCTTATCGAACCCTGTGGTTGACATTTTCCCCTCTTTCTTTATCATCCTATTAGACATCCAGTTTTAGAAAGCTGTAATCAGCCTTAAATGTGCCAAACATGGTACATTTATGTAGCACTTATGTAATGTTTATTGCTAAATAAATGTATCACGTTAGGCCTAATGTCTTTTAATGTTTCTAACTTTTTTTTTTAGACGGAGTCTTGCTCTTGTAGCCCAGGCTGGAGTGCAGTGGCACAGTCTCGGCTCACTGCAACCTCTGCCTCCCAGGTTCAAGCGATTCTCCTGCCTCAGCTTCCCGAGTGGCTGTGACTACAGGCTCCGGCCACCATGCCCAGCTCATTTTTTGTTTTATTAGTAGAGACTGAGGTTTCACCATGTTGGCCAGGGCTGGTCGCAAACTTCAGACCTCAGGTGATCTGCCCACCTCGGCCTCCTAAAGTGCAACAGTCATGTAAGATTTCTGACTTTCAGGTTACATCTTTTAATAGGAATCAGTTGGAAATCTGCTCAGAGTTGTTGCTGTTTGTCTTTTCCCAACATTCTCCTAAAACAAGATTTTAGAGCCAAGGTCTGTAGGGAAGTTCTAGGCAGTCATCTTACAGGTTTACATCTTTGGGAGTCATACACAAATTTCAGGAATGTTAGAAGTAAAGGACTGGAAAAAGAGTCTATGATATGAAATAAAGACAAAACTGGAATTAAAACCATGAATGTCTTTGGGAGGCTGAGGCGGTTGGATCACGAGGTCAAGCGATCGAGACCATCCAGGTCAACATGGTAAAACCCCGTCTCTGCTAAAAATACAAAAAATTAGCTGGGCACGGTGGCGTGTGCCTGTAATCCCAGCTACTCAGGAGGCTGAGGCAGGAGAATTGCCTGAACCCAGGTTGCGGTGAGCCGAGATCATGCCATTGCACTCCAGCCTAGGTAATGAGCGAAACTCCGTCTCAACTGAAAAAAAAAAAAAAAAAAAAAAAACCATGAATGTTTCTAATTTTTTCTTAACTGCCTTAACTTTTGAAAATATTAGACTTAAGGCATGATTTCAAAGAAAACATGCAAGGAATATGACCAGAGTGATACAAGAAGTTGTCTAGAATTTACTGAAAGTGGTATGTTGTTTCTTGTTATATTTACCAATTTTGCATCCAGCTTTGGCTTGCAGTACTCTGTATGTAGTAAGAACCCACCGCTCCTTTAGTTTAAGCAGTTTGCATTTTAGGAGAGAGATCATAGATTGTAATATAGGTTCGTTCTTAGCGAGGTCTGCCTGGATATTCAACTTTAGATCTTTGTTAGGTTATCTGTGGATTTTTTTTGAGTTAGGAGAGCCTTCTTTTTTTTTTTTTTTTTTTTTTGAAAATGATGATCCTTCTCATCTGATGCAAAGAAAAAGCTATATAATTTTATGAAGAATATTTTCAATTTGTATGTTTGCTTTATGCCTTTTCATAATGGCAAGAAATACAGAATTTCAAAATTGGTTATTTCTAGGGCTTGGGAATATCACTTCTCATTTGGAAGTTTAAGTAATCGAGCTAACTACTCCATATATAGTTACCTTCTATGGTTCATATGAGAAATGATAAAATCACAAAACCCATTTAGGAGCAACTCATCTCTATTCATTTAGGATGGGCCTTGAAGTAGTAGTATTGAGATATGTATATAGTAAAGAACAGAGAAGCTCTTTAGCTGACATTTTCCAGTTGCCTACGTTTTTGCCACTGGCCCCTCCCTCTTCAGTTATGCAGAATTTTGGTTATGGCTGTCAATAAATATAGGTGCTTTCCATTTGTTCATTTTTCTTCTATTGCAACAACCCTGTCTACGCCTGGCAGACTTTGTACAAGTCCAAAGAGGTAAAGAGGTACTATAGTGGCTATAGTTTATTAGGTTGCAACCATGCTCCAGATGTATCACATTATTATCATCTGTGGTCATCATATAGCCCTACAAGATAGGTAATATCAACCCCATTTTGTGTGGAGAAAACAGACACACAGCCTTGCCTAAGGTCACTCTCTAATAAGTGAGAGCTTAGGTTTGAACTCAGGTCTTTCTCCAGAACTTGTGCTCTTTCAACAGTTCCACACTCAGTAGATTTGATGTAACTGAGCTCTCCTTCAATGTCTTTGCCCTGTTTTATGAATAGCAATTTTGAGAGCATGCAATTTATGATTTCACTTCAGTATATGTGGTTTTTAAAATTAATTTTTACTTTCAGAGATGGGTGTTATGCCTGAGATTGCACAAGCTGTGGAAGAGATGGATTGGCTGTAAGTACATAAAGCTTAAATGTACCTGGGAAGAGGATGTTTTACAGTTTAAATAGTTGGTAGTGATTTTATCAAATATTTTTTATATCTAGTTGGGTAAGTAAAAATCAATTTTTCTTGTGATTTTCTAAATTATGGAAAGTTTCCTTTTTTAATCTGGACATATTTCTAGTGGAGTAAGATGGATTGTATTTACCATGTGCAGTTCTCTTTTAGGCTTATAGTTTAACATGACTTAATTTGCTGAGTGATTTTTTTCCCCCAACTAACTAAAATTCTTCAAATGTGATTTTTAGTCTCCCAACTGATATCCAGGCTGAGTCTATCCCATTGATCCTAGGAGGAGGCGATGTACTTATGGTATGTTTAAATTTGGTGAGGTGTTTGGGAGCTGGGGACACACTCTAAGAATTGCATAGGCTTAAAAAAATGATACTTTAACTTTATTCACAAACATTTATGATACATATACTGTATTCAGACCATTAGGTAAAAGTTTCAAACAGGTTAAGTATTCACCCTTGAGAAGCTTAAACCAACTAGGGCAATAAGAAATGTACAAAAATAAATCTCGTATCAGAGAGAATGTGTGGCACCTTCATAAGAAATGCCAGTCCAGTTATCCTTTTGCTTCAGGGATCATAGGGACTGCTTAGAGAAAATAGATTTATTTTTCTGGAAAAAGGCCAAGCTCTGTTGCTCAAGCTGGAGTGCAGTGGTGTATTTATAGTTCACTGCAGCCTCATACTCCTGGGTTCAAGCAGTCTTTCCACTTCAGCCTCCCAATTAGGTGGGACTACGGGTACGTGCCACCAGATCCACCTGATTTTTTGTATTTTGTGTAGAGACAGGGTGTCACTATGCTACCTAGGCTGGTCTTGAAGTCCCAGCGTCAAGTGATCTTCCTGTCTTAACCTCCCAAAGTACTGGAATTACAGGCATGGGCCAGATTTTCGACAAGGGAAGATAGAGAAGATAAAAGAGAAATGCTTTTTAGGTAGAGAGAACATCAACAAAAACAGCAAATAGTAGAATGTAGGATATGACCCTGAATACTTCAGTTAAATGTAGCATAAAATATGTATCTGAGGGGGATAAACTTGAAATAAAATGGGAGAGAGATAATGGGTCGGATTATTTTGGGCTTTTTCTCAAGTGTCTTGTTAAAGAATTTGAATAATAGTTTTCTATGAACAATTTGAGTATTAGTCTTCTATGAAGACTAATTTGAGTAGCAGATTGTAGTATAATTTTGGGATTAGATGTTGTTCAGATACTTTTATAATAGTCTAGATTAGAATGATGAGAGCTTCTAGATTAGAACGATGGTAGCAACAGGAAAGGAAAGGAAGAGAAGATTCTTAAGGTTATGGGAAAGGTAACAAGGTGGCTTACAGTCAGAGTTGACAGAGGAAGCCTGGGTAATCTGGATGCACTGTGAAAACACAGGTAGCCAGTCAAATGTTAAAGATTCCTATGTATTATGGTATTAATTTGATCTCTTTAATAGACAACTTAATCTGTAAAATCAATTTTTCCCCCCATTCAGGCGGCAGAAACAGGAAGTGGCAAAACTGGTGTAAGTAATAAATTTACTTACATTTTAAAAGTTGAATTTTAAAGTAGCTTTGAACAGTAGTATTTGCTTTGAAATATTTAATAAAATAACGACCTCGAAAAGGCAAGGAATTGATTACTTGCCACTGAAAGTGATATTTTTGTTGCCAGCTAATGATGAAGATCTACAAAAAAAGTATGACCTTAACATCTTTTAAGTTGGATCTTAGAGAGTCACAGTATCTTTAGTGTTTATACTCACTTAGGAACTTTAATATGATGACTCTTAAAAAGGTTACATACAGAAGTTGATCTCCTATTGGCCTAGACTACAGAAATAATTTGTCAGACTGGATGATATGTTTCCTCTTTAGTGTGGGTTCATTCTACTGGTCTCCATTGTTTTATCATTTCGTGCTGTAAGCTGCGTCCTATTTCCTTCATTCAGTCCACTCTCTGTTGTCTGACTGGTATTTTTGGTTTGGGCAAATGAAATTGTAATAGCAATCTGGAATATGTATAGTTATTTGATGTGTATGCATAACTTTTGTCATTTATATTGGTTATTAAACTGTCATTAATATCTGAATACTAATATAGAGAGCATTTGTTTCTTTGATAGGCCTTTAGTATTCCAGTTATTCAGATAGTTTATGAAACTCTGAAAGACCAACAGGAAGGCAAAAAAGGAAAAACAACAATTAAAACTGGTGCTTCAGGTAATTTTTATAAACTGATATTTCCTTTTATGTAAGTCATTGATTCTCATCACTGGCAGTTAGGAATGTGAGATTTGGCTACGCGTTTTTATTGTCAGTATCTGGGGGGTGGTGTTGGGGTCTGGAACATTGGAAACCAGTGATGCTAAATGTCGTTTAGAGCCTAAATGTCGAAAGGTTGTTCCTCCTGAAATACTAATAGTGCTCCCTTTGAGAAAACATTGGCATTTTGGAAATTACATTTCGATATTTTAGTGCTTTTCTTAACCTTAAAACTTTCTATGCTTAATATTAAAGAAAAATTGATACATTTTACAAAAAAGGAAGGATTTTACGAATAGATGATGGAGTGAAAACCCATGCTGGTGGGAAATATTGCCATACAGGGAAAAGAGGCATTCTTTTTCCTCTAAGTAAGATAAGAAGGGAACCACCTAGGAGGTTAAAATATAGATTTTTAAAGTTGTATCTTATGTACAGTCCTATCTACATGGAAATTGGTCTTTTTATTAGGTTTCTGATACTGTCTCTACCATAAACAATCCTACCTCACTTTCTTCATCTTTAAATTGTTTTGCCTCTGTTGAATGGTTTCTAAATTTCATTCTATCTTAATTAATCTTCTGTTGTATTTTAATAGTATTTATTCCATATTTTAAGTCACTCTTGTTTCGTTATACAAAACAGGGTTATTACAAAATAACAAGTTGAAGACCAGTGAACCCGGCATGTTAACATATTCTTTTCAGTTGTTTGAAAGTAATGTTATACATTTAATGTGTAACATAGAGTCTATGAACTGGTAAATGAATTAAGAGATAGATAATTGAGGTAACTATTTACACTATTGTCCTATTCTAAAATAGTTTCAGAACTTGTAACAACTGTACCATCATTTATGAGGAATGGTGGTAAAAGAAAACACTCCTAAAGGAGAATAACCATAATGATAATGGTTCTAAAAGTCATGTCCTATGAGGAATAAAGAAACTAGAAATTTAAACGTGGAGAAGAAGTAAAAGTGGAGATGGGATAATTGTTGAATTATTGAAGAGAACTAGAGAGAAAATAATTATTCTAGAAAGTAGGACCAGGACCAATTAGAAATAGTTTAGATGAAGATTTCTGTTTAACTTAAAGTACTTCCTCATAGCTAGATTGAGCCAACAATGGAAGGGAGAACCTCAAAGTTATTTCTCTAATGTTCAAAGTGTTTAAGCTGATGATGGATATCTTTTGACCAGATATAATCTAGAAAGGATTTCTACCCCGAGTAGAAAGTTGAGCTAGAAAGCATGTAGAGTTCTCTTTATTACAATTCTTAATTTATGTATATATACATACATCTTAATAGACTAGTAAGATGTGTCAGAAAAGGAACATGCAAGTCCCATAAAAGGGAGGATGAAAAAAATGTGTGACTTTTGAATGTGGTGTTGAATTCAGGTAAAGGACTTGCTTTTCTTTTTGCTAGTTACAGAATAATTAGACTCTGAAATGTTGATCAGTTATTTCCTTCATGATTGAAGTCAACTTCATTCTAATAGTGACCTAGGAGTAAGGACAGAGATCGGTGTCATTTGATGCAGAGTGCACTGAAGCAAGAAAGTGAGGAGATAAGGTTTTCGGCCTAGATAGGCCAGTGATGATTGTCTTCAACATGTTTGATTTTTCAGTTGTCTTTTTGCTTTTAATAAAAACAAATTTTATTAGTGTATTCTAAATAATCTATAAAACCATGTTGAATCTAGAGCAATCAGGATATATAAGATAGTTGCTTTTTTTTTATAGAGCATTTTTAAAATTTGTTTTTTATTTTTATGGTTTTGAAGTGGAGTCTTGCTCTGTCACCCAGTCTAGAGTGCAGTGGCATGATCTTGTCTCACTGCAACCTCTGCCTCCTGGGTACAAGCATTCCTATGCCTCAGCCTCCCAAGTAGCTGGGATTACAGGCACATGCCACCATGCCCGGCTAATTTTTGTATTTTTTTTTTAGTAGAGACGAGGTTTACCCATTTGGTCAGGCTGGTCTCAAACTCCTGACCTCAAGTGATCCACCTGCCTCCACCTCCCAAAGTGCTGGGATTACAGGTGTGAGCCACCTTTTAAATATTATATATATGTGGGTAACTTTTCTTATTTTAATTTGTTTAGTGCTCAACAAGTGGCAGATGAACCCGTATGACAGAGGATCTGCTTTTGGTAAGTGGATAGGTTTTTCACCAGCTCATTTGTAATTCAGAAACTTTAAAAAATAATACATGAGAACACCAAGTAAATAAAATTGAGATTTAATTTGCCAGATATTAGAATCTAGTCACTATAATTAAACATTATGGAACTGACATAGGAATAGACAGTGGAATATAATGGAAATAAATCCCAGTATATATGAGGAGTTATATGTGGGAAAAATAATTACATTTCATTTCAGTGAGAACAAAAGGATAATTTATTAAGTAAAGGGTGGTGTACAATTGATGATCCATCTGAAGCAATATAAAATTGACTTCAATCTCATAATTAGAAATAAATTCCTTATGTATTTAGGACTTAAATATATATATATGAATTTGAGTATAGAAAACTACATGTATAATTTGGCGATGACAAAACTTTCATAACCCAAATAGAAAATGCAGAAATTGTAAAAGAAAAGATAGGCATATTTGTATAATTTTTTTAACGTGGAAAGGTTATTTAAAAAGTCAATGGACAAGGATTATAGAAAGAATCCTTGGTAATGTTGATAAAGATAATCATTATAATTGGTAGGGGTTCCTTATGAAGGTCTCGGATAAAGTGTCATCTATTTTGGTAAGAAAGACAGCATCAGTAAGGTAAGTGGGCAAAAGATATTAATAGGCAGTTCATAGAAGAATAAATTCCTACAGTCAATAAATATGCAAAGAATAAATTCACATGTAGTAGAGAAATGGAAAGTAAAGTTATATGCTAGACAAGGATGATTTCTTACTTAGAGATGGTGAGTATGTAGACTGAAAAAAGCTGCCCATTCCAATGAAGTTCTGAAATATTTCAACATGTAAATTCTCATTCTTTCTTTTTAATAAACTCATAACTAGAACAAAGAAGAACAGACATTCTTGGAGGGTGTAGCGCTTTGGAATAAAAGTACCAGTGTCTTGAGATACAAAGATAAAAGCACCAGTCTGCAGAGATATATGTACAAGGGTGTTTGTGACACCACTATTTTTAATGGAAAAAACAACAAAGTAAATACTATTGCTAGGGAAATGGTTAACAAACATTAGAGTGTATCCAGAGTCTACTGTGTAGCCATTACGAAGAATGAGTCAGAACTATGGAATTGACTAGGAGGAATTTTTTTTAGACGGAGTCTTGCTCTGTCACCCAGGCTGGGGTGCAGTGGTGTCATCTTGGCTCACTGCACCCTCTGCCCTGGTTCAAGCAATTCCTGCCTCAGCCTCCTGAGTATCTGGGATTATAGGCACCCACCACCATGCCCGGCTAATTTTTGTATTTTTAGTAGAGGCAGGGTTTCACCATCTTGGTCAGGCTGGTCTTGAATCTCGACCTCGTGATCCGCCCTCCACAGCCTCCCAAAGAATTGGGATTACTGGCGTGAGCCACCACACCCCGCCTACAGTGGCTTTTACCCAGTCTGCCAGGCTGGCTGTTCCCTTGGGAATAACCTCCTGTGTCTGGATCATGCATAGCCATCTGTGATTGTTCCATAGTAATCTATGAGACCAGCATCAACCCAAACATGCCCTTCTGTTCTGCTGCATTTAAAACCAAAGATACTTTCCTAAAGTAGTTCCTCTCATAATGCATTTTAGTGAAGGCTCCTCAGGAAGCTTATGATACTGATCTACAAAATGCAGCAGTGCCTTCACACTATGCCCTCCAGTTTTGGAGTTTTTTGGTTTTTCTCTTTCCCACATTGACTGCCGTCTTGGTGACCACAGTTCCTGAAGTACTTTCTTGGCCCTGCATAATGTTTCCCTTGGGGGTCAGCTTTGAAGCTGGTGACCAAAGCTCAGATGGACTGAAATCTGAATGTGGTCTCATCAAGGTCTGACCCAGCACTCTTTTACTTCATTTTAGCTATTACACATAGCAGTAACCAAAGGACTGTATACTTTTTACTTACTTGCATTTTCTTATGCATCCAGTCGACCAGCTCCCCTGGAGTTGGATCCAACTCTAAATTCCACTGGTAACTTTCACCATTAGTAACTGAGTGTAGCACAGCTGTGGCTCCATACCATAGGTGATCATGTGGCCACCAAGAAACTGAAAGTTCCTCATCTCCTGCCTTTTTATCCCTTTTCTTCTCAAACCACGTTTCTGTGAGCCAAGGCTGTTCTAGTAAACCCTGATTCTGACAATAATTCTGAGAATACAGAGACATAAATAAACTCCATTTTTCCTTGTATACTCTCACAGCACACTTCTGACATCAGATGTGAGGGTTTTTTCCCCACATGTCAAGTAAGCAGTCAGTTCTCAGCATTTACGAGCTGAGAACTGATGGAGCAAGTAACAGATACGTGTTTGTTTATTCATGCTTTCCCCTACTTTCCCATTATGGTTCTTCCAGCTGAGAACTCTTAATTCAATCCAATTCTGACACCGTCTCCAGGAAGATAGCATCACTTTCCACAGATGGAGGGCTCAGTCACATGAGGCTGTTCCCCACATCTGATGCCCAGGTTATGGCTTATGCTTCTAACTGATTGGCTGGAAACCATGGTTCCTACAGCTCTTTCCTTGGGCTCAATTAATTTGCTAGAGTGGTTCACAGAACTTGGGGAACTATGTTTACTGGTTTATTTTTAAAGATACTACAAAGGCTACAGATGAAGAGATGCCTAGGGTGAAGCATGGGAAGGGTTGGAGCTTCTCCCTTCCCGGGCAGCTCTCCTGGAAGCTCCTAGGTAACTTTTTAAAAGTTCAGTTTTATGTAATTCAGTACCCATGTGTAAGAATTCATACTTTGAATAATTTGATTTCTGAAAAATGTAGGAAGATGTGTGTTGAGGCGCTTTTTTAACAGTTTGTTCTACATTCAATTACAGAATATGAGTTGGAAAGATGAACCAGGACAGAAGTTATAGTTTTTTTCCAGTAGAGACAAAAGCTGAAATTTAAAACCATTTAGCACCTATTACATGGACATCACTGTGACTGATCGTGATGTGTAATGTAGAATATACCTCATCTTTTAGAGTTCTTATATTAGCATGTAACACATACATGTTTATTCATGCTTTCCCCTATTTTCCCATTATGGTTTCTTCCATTGATTGAGGAACAAGTGAGAGACAGTTGTTATCTTTTAGTATATAGTCACTTAATTTAAGTATAAAATCAGGACAACAAATGATGACAACAAATGATGAGTGGATGGTGCATCATCCTCGAGTACATTTCTTTAAAGGACTCCAGAGAATAGTTGTCTAAACACGTTTGTATTGATGGTGCAACTACTATTAGTGCAAGTCAGGTTAAGAGTTGTGTTGAGTCTTTTCTAGACTTGTTGCTGTAAAATCTTACCCTTAAAATAGCCCTCAACGTAGCCAAGGACATCCAAGGAATTAAATGGTTAGTTACACTTGGGAAATACTGCTGTCACTCAGGAATCAGTAAGTCTCAGTCTCTGGAATATTGCAACAAGCAAAGGAATTACCTTGTTAGTGAGATTGCATGATTTTTTTTTATGGGGGGGCAGGAATGCATGTTTTATAAAACCTGTACCGATATGTTTTTCTGTATTTTCTTCTCACATCCAGCAATTGGGTCAGATGGTCTTTGTTGTCAAAGCAGAGAAGTAAAAGAATGGCATGGATGCAGAGCTACTAAAGGATTAATGAAAGGTATTTGAATGGCATTTGCAGTTGTATAAACTTTTGAGACAATGTATTAATACCTGAGGGTTTCCGGTTTGGGTTTTTTTGTCTGTTTATTTGGGGTTTTGCTCTTGTCACCCAGGCTGGAGTGCAATGGTGCAATCTTGGCTCACTGCAACCTTCACTTCCCATGTTCAAGCGATTCTCCTACCACAGTTTCCTGAGTAGCTGGGATTACTGGCACCCTCCACCATGCCCAGCTAATTTTTGTACTTTTAGTAGAGATGGGGTTTCATCATGTTGGCCAGGCTGGTCCTGAACTCCTGACCTCAGGTGATCTGCTTGCTCGGCCTCCCAAGTGCTGGCCACAGGCATGAGCCACTGCACCTGGCCCATGAGTTTTTAAAAATAGCTTTAAGTCAAGGATCTGGGAAGGTGTTTGATGGTACAAAAATACCTATAATTCTTCATTTGGTACACACCAGTATAATTCAGAAGCAATGGGAAGGTGGCTTCATGGTAATGGGTCATGTGTCTGATTTATATAAATCTCTATGTTTTTTATCCTTGTAGGGAAACACTACTATGAAGTATCCTGTCATGACCAAGGGTTATGTAGGGTCGGATGGTCTACTATGCAGGCCTCTTTGGATCTAGGTAAGTGTTTCTAAAATAATTGAATTGATTGATTTACATTTCTGGGTTAACATATTATTATTTAGGGAAGCAAAATAATAAATTTAACAGTAAAAAGTTTTTAGTTTAAAGACAGGGAAATAATATTTATCTGTACCCCACCCTGTTCCAAAAAAGACTTGAAGAAACTTACAAAAAGTACAGATATCATAGCAGTATGAAATGAGAGTTAAGAATAAGAATGGAGTCAGGGTAAAGTTAGTGTGTGTGAATCTGTACCACACAGTACTGTACAGATGCTTCACGTTATTGTAAGCTTGCATCTGAATTTCTTAGTGGCCAGAGCAGAAAGGGATGCAGTATCGGCAGAGTCCCTAGTCTTACATGCTCTTACAGCCTAAGCACTGTTTAGTTGTTTTCAGGATTCAGAAACTTAAGGGATAGTTCACCTGTGGTTTCATGAAATGGAGATACTCTGTGAATAAAGTTACTTCTTTTACAGGTCTTTTAATTTTATATTTTCTTTTACCAGAAAAGTAAAATATTTTTAAAATTTAGGTACTGACAAGTTTGGATTTGGCTTCGGTGGAACAGGAAAGAAATCCCATAATAAACAGTTTGATAATTATGGAGAGGTAAGCTATGATGTTATCAACTTAAACATAGCATAAGTAAATTTCTTGCACACTTGATCACTCATGACAGAACGAGGGTATAGAAATGATTCTCAAAATCAGTGGATTTTCTGTATATTTTCCACAGAAAGTTTGGATTTGGGCTTTACTGAAGCAATATTGTCGAGCTAGATAAATATGTATAACATTTATGTATATACATATATATGTTATAAAATAGTACATATAAAATATATACAAAAAGAAATGTATTTCTTTTCTGCCATTTGTTATCCCCTCCAAAATACATTACATTGTCTTCTCTTTTCACCTTATTTTGATTTTGGTTTTGATACATGTTGTTCTCATTTCTTATTCTTGATCATGATAAATCTAAATCTAGTTCATCTGGTGAGCTGAAATCTACAGTAATGTGAATGAGGCTAAGTATGTTGATTCTAACAAGACTGTCAAATAAATGCTTCTATTGTATATGTCATATGCCCTATTAGGCATTTTTAATTTAAATATGTATTTTTTGAAACACACATACTTTTGATGCAGCTATATTTTAACTTTAAGATTTTGATTTCTATTAATAGCACTTTCTGGTGTTTTAGGAATTCACTATGCATGATACCATTGGATGTTACTTAGATATAGATAAAGGACATGTCAAGTTCTCCAAAAATGGTAAGCTCTATACAGATTTTAATAGTGAAAAGATATATGATAATCGGTAATTGCGATTTTTAAAAATCTCCCCATCCTCTTTTTCAAATCTCTGTCCTTCCCCCCTGCCTTCATTTGAACAAATATTTATTGAGCTTTGGCTATGTGTGAGGTCCCTGGTAAGTACTGGAGGCACAGAAGAAAATGGAATAGACATTTGGGGCTTACATACTGGTGGTGAGAGACAGACATAGAATACCACATCAGGTGGTCATAACTTCTGTGAAGGAGGATATAAAGCAGGGGAAGGAAATGGAGAATCATAGCAGTTTGAGGGTCTGTGCTTCTCTGGAGGGCAGTCGGAAGGCTTTGCTTATAAGGTGATATTTAGGTAGAGATCCGAATGAGTTGGGTGGTGGGTCACGCAGGTATCTGCAAAGAGCATTTTAGACCAAGGGAATAGTAAATGTGGATGCCCTGAGATGGAAGCGTGCTTGAGGTGTCTGAGTAACAGCAAGGAAGCCACTGGATTGGAGCTCTCTGGGGATATAGGAGGGTGGTAGAATGTTAGATCAGTGAGGTGAGGCCAGGCCGTGTAGAGCCATATGGGCCATGATCTAAACTTTGGTTTTTATTTTGAGTGAAATGGGAAGCTATGAGGGTTTTGAACAGAGGAGTGGCATCATCTGTCTTTAGTTTAACAGTACCGTGCTGCTTTGTTGAAGACAGACTGGAGGATGGGGTGAGTTTGACTAAGGAATGAGGGTAGATAAAGAGAAGAAGAGATCTGAAACCTGGGTTCCTGTGGTTAGGGATCAGCAAATTGAGATGAATCCAGCAGACGGGAATGAGGAGGAAGGCCAAGGGGAGAACCAAGAAAGCATGGGGTCCTGCAGTCCCAATGAAGGAAGTGTGTGACTGACCAGGGAGTAATCATTGTGTCCAGTGCTGCTGATGAGTCTAGTCTAGCAAGATGAAGAATGTGCATTAACTGCTGGATTTGACAAGTGGAAAGCATTAGAGAGCTGTTCTGGTGGAGCAAAGGGGTGAGGGTGGGGAGCCTCTAGGAGCCAGTTCAATAGAGAATGAGATGAAAGGAATGGCAACAGTGAAAATGGAAACTGGAGTTTCACTACAAAAGGGAGAAGAAAAATGGAAGGTATGTAGGGAGAAGTAGGTTCAAGGGAGATTTTCTTATGTATTTTACTGTGGGAGTATGTTTATATGCTTTGGAATGTCTAATGGAAATGATCTTTCTATACAGGGAATAATGAAAAATGTAGAGAGGTAAAGGTGACAGTTTCAGGAGCAAAGTAAAAAAGTGAAGAGGCTGGCCTTAGGCTGCACAGTTTATCCATAGTGACAGGAGAGAGGCATGAATACAGGTTGGCAGATTTGATAGTGTCAGTATGAACAAGTTCTTTTCTGATTGTTTCAATCTCTCTCTCTCTCTCTCTCTCTCTCTTTGTTTGTTTAAGGAAAAGATCTTGGTCTGGCATTTGAAATACCACCACATATGAAAAACCAAGCCCTCTTTCCTGCCTGTGTTTTGAAGGTAATTAGGAATCTAGTTAGAAAAATTTTTCTGTACTTAAAAGCTGCTTGCTTTTCATTATTTTGTATTTGATGACTTTCAATTAGGGTAAGAATTTTAATTTTCTCTTTTATTTAATGCTAGAATGCTGAACTGAAATTTAACTTTGGTGAAGAAGAATTTAAGTTTCCACCAAAAGATGGCTTTGTCGCTCTTTCCAAGGCACCGGATGGTTACATTGTCAAATCGCAGCACACAGGTATTACACCTGAGAGGGTAAGGATTTCTAGAATGGTGAAAAAAATTGGTGAGAACTCCAGTAAGTCAGTCTTCTCATAGTGAGTTACATACACTTTCCTTGCTGGTATAGTCACACATCTTTATTTAACACACCAGTAAAATTCATTTTTAAAACCTAATTTATAAACTCTTAAGTATTTGGTTTCAGTGCAGGCATTTTGGAATCCCAATCATAATGTAATTATGTCTGATATTTATAGAATGTGTGCTTATTCAGTGCCAGGGTACCACATTAGGTGCTTCGCATGATTTAATTAGTCTTCACAACAACCCTATAAGGTAGTCATTTTCCCATTTTACAGACAAAGAACCTGAAGAATAGGGATTTTCAGTGACTTGCCCAGGGTCACAGAGCAAATAAGTGGCAGAAATGAATTAAAATCTAAGCAGTCTGACTCCGAAGTTTATACTCTTATCCATTGTATTATCTAATATATTTCAGTTATTTAAAGCATATTTCCTAACCTGTTTACTTTGTCACAAAACAAATAAGTCATTTTTTTTAGACATATCAATCAATTAGAATTATTCCAAGTAGATTTTTGTCATTGTTTTAAGAGAGGGGATTCGCTGTGTCACCCAAGCTGGAGTGCAGTGGCGCCGTCATAGCTCACTGCAGCCTTGAATGCCTGGGCTCAAGTGATCCTCCCACCTTGGGCCTCCCGAAGTGCTAGGATTACAGGTATCGGTCACCTCACCAACCCAAACAGTTTTAAGTTAAAGTAGCCTTAATTTGTTTTAGACATCTAAGGTTCATTTTGTTTGACTGTCTTCTGTACTTTTTGACATTATTATTTAAAATGTTGATATTAGAATATTTGTCCTAATGTTTTATAAGTAACAGTGTTTTAAAGTGTGATTTGAATGTGGTCTCATCTTTTTTGTTCCCCTAAGGTAATGCACAGGTGACACAAACGAAGTTTCTCCCCAATGCTCCGAAAGCTCTCATTGTTGAACCTTCCCGGGAGTTAGCTGAACAAACTTTGAATAACGTCAAGCAGTTTAAGAAATACATTGATAATCCTAAATTAAGGTAAATCTTCCTTCCTTTTGTGCTGAAATACTTATTGTCTTTTGGTTTGAAGTTTTTTGGAAGAAGAGTAAGGTAGAGAAAAATGAAGTAGAAATTCAGTGTGTAAACATAATACACATGTGAGTATGTAAATATATTTTAATATAACAGTTTCCGTATAAAACTCCTGTTTATTTGCTAAATGATAAATATGATTTATTAAAAAGTTGAGATTTTTATTTCCTGTGTCTCTTACATGAAAAGTCATGGTTAGTCAAACAGTATTGGAGTAAAAATCTAATTTTTTTTTTCTAAGACAGGGGTCTCATTCTGTCGCCCAGTCTGGCATGTAGTGATATGATTGTGGCTCACTGCAACCTCGACTTCCTGGGCTCAAGCAATCCTCCCACCTGAGTAGGTGGGACTGCAGGCACATGCCTTCTTTGTAGAGAGAGGGTCTTACTATGTTCCTTAGGCTGGTCTCAATCTCCTAGGTGCAAGTGATCCTCCTGTTCAGCCTCCCAGAGTCCTGGGATGACAGGCATGAGCCACTGTGCCTAGCCTTAAACAGTTTTTTGAAGAGAGCATTTCATTCAGTGTTAAGTTTATGTCTTCACTACATCTGCATAGAACATATGCCACTCTATTTCTAGCATGTTAGTAAACTTGGTGAGGTTTATTGTAGACTACATCACAGTGGTGGCTTTCTTCCATTTGGGCATTCAGATTGGTCACTGTCTAGTTATAGGGCTGTTTCTGCCATTGGAAGGAGACCATAAATTAAGTGACATTGCTCACTAGCAATCCTTTTTACTTTGAAGAAGGCTGTAACATGTAAGTAAAACACTATTAGTCAAGTTGACACTTGATTTTTGTTAATTTTGCCTTTAATTACTTTTTAAACTCGAAACATTTATACACCATAAAACTCATTTGAAAGTGTACAATTCAGCTGGGCGCAGTGGCTCACACCTGTAATCCCAGCACTTTGGGATGCCGAAGTGGGCAGATCACCTGAGGTCAGTTCAACGCCAGACCGGCCAACATGGTGAAACCCAATCTCTACTAAAAATACAAAAATTAAGTGGGCATGGTGGCGTGTGCTTGTAATCTCAGCTACTCGGGAGGCTAAGACACAAGAATTGCTTGAACCCAGGAGGCAGAGATTGAAGTGAGCTGAGAACATGTCATTGTACTCCAGCCTGGGCAACAGAGCGAGGCTCTGTCTCAGAAAAAAAAAAGAAAAGTGTACAATTCATTGGTTTTTAGTATATTCACGAGGTTGTGTAACTGTCATCACTATCAAATTTCAGAAGCTTTGAATATTTTGACATCACAAAAGCCTGCCTCTTTTTTTTGTTTTTTGTCTCTTTTTTTGTGTGTGATGAAGTCTCCCTGTGTTGCCTAGGCTGGAGTGAGTGGCTGGCTGTTCACAGGTGCAATCTTCCAACACTGTAGCCTCAAACTCTTAGACTCAAGGAATTCTGTCTGCCACCTCAGACTCCCAAGTAGCTAAGACTATAGGCATATGCCACTGTGCCAGGCAGGCTGTCTTTTGAATACTGATCTTATTTACAGGTTGAACAAACTTAGTTAGGGATAAATTATACTAAGTAAAATAATTTCTAATTTTATGTTCCTCATTCAGCAACTGTTCATATACCTTCTATATGTGAAGTCTTAGGCTTGGGGTCAGGGCTTCAACAATGAGAATTAATGTTCCTTTCACAGAAGTAAGTGAAAGTGTGGGGAGAGTGTGGAGGGGAGAGAAACAAAACAAATACGATAAATGCCCTGAGCATACCATGTAACCAGGGCATCTGCTTAGTGTAAGAAACTCAGGGACCTCTTTGTAAAAGTGTTTTTGGAAGAATGTAAAGTGCTAGTATGAATTGATTTTTGTGCTATGATTATATATAAAAATGAATGTGCTTATAGACAAACTGGAGGGGAAGATGAATAATAAAATCAGTTTATTGGTTAAGATGGTAAAGTCCTGGCTACTCATTTGGTATTCAGTATAAACAGACCTTTTCCTTCTTAAAACCCAGCTGGAGTCATGATCTTTGAATGAAGCTAAGCGAGCTGTCCCAGCCCAGTCCTCTGCCCCTCCTCCAGTACACTGCCTGTATATGCCTTTCCTTGTTCCTTACATACTGTCAAGCTTTAGATTTCCTTACTTTTTAATTTTCTTCATTTTATTTCTTTTTAAAGCTATACTTGCTGTAAATTTCTTGCTTTAAATACGCAAAGCTTTTCTCTTTCGAACTCAGTTTTACATTCCCTAGAGCAGGGGTGGTTCTTTTATATTCCTCAACCCTAGAGTGTTTTTCATACAAGCATAAATTTTCATGTATATGTGTGTTTGCCTTCTGCTAAGTTTATAGGGATAAATATATCTGATTATGAATGTGGAAAAAAGTAAAAGTATTGTTGGAGAAAAAAATGATAGTTTAGGACAGTAGTTCAAACCTAGGAACTTGAGGACCTTATTTAAAAACACAAAATGTATTGATTCCTTCCCCTCCATATACTGAATCAGAATTTCCAGAGAATAGGAATTAGAATCTTTTTTATTTATTTGTTTTTTTTAAGAGAAGAAAAGCAGCTCCTCCAGGTGATTCTCTTTGGTTTTGGTTTTATTTTTGAGATGAGGTCTCACTCTGTCATCTAGACTGGATTAGATGGTGCCTCATAGCTCATTGCAGCCTTGAACTCTTGGGCTCAAGCAGTCCTCCCATCTCAGCCTACAGAGTAGCTGAGACTGCAAGCAAGCGCCACAGTGCTTGGCTAATTTTTTTTTTGTTTTTTTTTGTAGAGACATGGTCTTGCTGTGTTCTATAGGCTGGTCTTGAACTCCTGGTCTCAAGCAATCCTTGTGTCTCAGCCTTCCAAAGTGCTGGATGGTGGGTGTGAGCTACTGCATCTGGCCTTTATTCTCCTGATACTGTCCTTTGGAAGTCTTAATTTTGATGAAATCCAGTTGATCTGTATTTCTCTTTTGTCATGGTGTTTTGGTGTTGTAGTTAAGGTAGGCTATGCCTAACCCAAGGTTATGAAAATTTTATTTTGTGTTGTTTTCCGAGTTTTATGATTTTGGGTTCTCCATTTAGGTCTGTGATATATTTAGAGTTAATTTCTCTGTATGGCATGAGGAAGGGTTTTAACTTCAGTCTTTTGCATGTGCATATCTATGTGTCCCAGTGCCAATTGTTGAAATGAGAAGCATTCAAACACAAAAGGGTACTATGAAAAGTAAGTCTTCTTTTGCTCCATTCCCCAATTTTTAGTTATCCCTTCTGGAGGCAACGTTTTAAATGGATTTTTGTATATTCTTTCAGGGCATTTTATATACATACAAGTATATATGTCTAAAAACACAGATTGAAACCAGGTTTTAAAGGACCTTGAATTGTCCTAATATAGAAGAATATGTAGATGAGGATTAATGTTTTTGGTGTGAAAAGCTTGCACATTCTCTTTCATGACCTTACCACACTTCAGCAACGGATACAACTATGGGGATTTAACTGCTTTGTTTCCCACTTGTCCTGGACTTTGTTCTCAGTTACTTTCTCAGCCTTAATTCCCACCTAAAATAAATGGATACAGATCAGTGTAAAATAGACTTTAATCTTTTTTTTTTCTACATTATCATCTTGATATTTATTTCAGGGAGCTTCTGATAATTGGAGGTGTTGCAGCCCGGGATCAGCTCTCTGTTTTGGAAAATGGAGTAAGTTGTACTTTCAATTTTTAAAACCTAGTATCATGGGCTGTCATTTTGGCAATACAGCTCTGTTTCATTTCAAGAAAATTTAAGTGAGGCTGAAATTAGTGCCAGGTCAGAAGAGTATATTTGTTCAAAGAAATCTTGCAAGTACTTGGCATGTAGTAGATTCTTAATACATTGGACAGATTTTATCTTCACATTTCAGACAATATTTTCTAGGTTGAATTTGCTTGTACCTATCAATACAGATAAAACAATAGCTTCAGAAATGTCTGCTTTATTTTTCATGGGATAGTAAGTGCTTCGTCTTGGATCAAGTTAAAAGTCCATTCAGCACAATGTTTATTTGAGAGGTGAGATAACTAAGTAATGAAAGTAGAGGAATAACTTTGCTAATAGAAACCTATATTTTTAGTATAGGGTGGAGAAAACAGGTAAACAAGAGTGGAAATTATGTGGGTTTTTTTTGTTTTTGAGACGAAGTCTCTGTTGCCAGGTTAGAGTGCAGTGGTGCAATCTCAGCCCACTGCAACCTCTGACTCCCTGGTTAAAGCAATTCTCCTGCCTCAGCCTTCCAAGTAGCTGAGATTACAGGCATGCACCACCACACCCAGTTAATTTTTGTATTTTTAATAGAGATGGGTTTTTACCATGTTGGCTAGGATGGTCTCGATCTCATGACCTCATGATCTGCCTGCCTTGGCCTCCCAAATGCTGGGATTACAGGCGTGAGTCACTGCACCTGACCAGAAGTGTTGTTTTTTAATGCCTGTAGGTTAAAGAGTAGAAGTTTTGAATTGTCTAATTTACTGAATGATTTTATGTAATATCTTGTTTGTGCTTACATGAATACATCATATACACACTTTATTTGTTTATGGAGATGGAGTCTTGTTCTGTCACCTGTAGTGCAGTGGTGCGATCTTGGCTCACTGCATTCTCTACCTCCTGGGTTTAAGCAATTCTCCTGCCTTAGCCTCCTGAGTAGCTGGGACTACAGGCACACACTGCCACACCCAGCTAATTTTTTTCTTTTTTGTATTTTAGTAGGGACAGCGTTTCACCATGTTGCCCAGTCTGGTCTTGAACTCCTGAACTCAGGCAATCCACCCTCCTCAGCCTCCCAAAGTGCCAGGATTACAGGTGGGAGCCACTGCGCCTGGTCCATATACACATTTTAAAAATACCTAATCTTGGCCAGTGCAGTGGCTCATGCGTGTAATCTCAGCACTTTGGGAGGCCGAGGCGAATGGATCACAGGGTCAGGAGTTCGAGACTAGCCTGACCAATATGGTGAAACTCCATCTCTATTAAAAATACATAAATTAGCTGGGTGTGGGGGTACGCACCTGTAATCGCAGGTACTCAAGAGGCTGAGGCAGGAGAATCACTTGAACCCAGGAGATGGAGGTTGCAGTAAGCTGAGTTTGCACCAATACGTTCCAACCTGGAAACAAAGGGAGACTAGGTCTCAAAAAAAAAAGAAAAAACCTAATCGTTATTGGCTGCTTTCTAGAAAAGGTTTAGGCACTGTGCTAAAAACATAACATGTTCTTAGTTCTTACAATAATTCTCTGAGATGGTAGTCTTCCCCATTTTTACAGGTTAGAAAGAGGTTTTACACCAAATATTAAGTAACTTGCCTAAGATGGTACAATTCATAGGTAGAACTTTATTCTGAAACCCATGTTTCTAATCACTCTACCTGTGGACTTGACTACAAGATATGTGTGGGAGAATGCAAAATGTTGTCAGTTGTTTGTACTGGCACAGAGGCTCACTATTCTCTTTTGTGTATGTTTGAAACTTTTTATTTACTATTCTAAACTTCAGTTTTCTCATTGAATAGGAATAATTATAGTAGTATTTACCTTAGTGGTAACATGAAATAAAATGTGTGCTTGTAAAACATGTCACAGAGTGCCTGTTCACTATAAGCACTTGACAAATAGTAATTATTACTGTTTTCCTAGACAGTCTGATCACCGTGACTGTTAATAATAACCAAATTTATTGAGCACGTGGGACACTCTGCATCTAGTGCCTTATACATCTTATCTCTTAATTATCACAACCATCTTGAAAAGGAGAAGGTATTTCCCCAACTCAAAAATGGGAAATGTGGTTCTAGAGGAGATTGAATAAGTTAAGGTCATGGAGCTGAGTAATGGTAGAACTGGGACTTGAGTTCTGGGTTTTCCATTAAGTTCCAGTAAATTCATCTGATTTTTGCTTGGAAAATACAAATTTTATATATTAGAATGTATTTCAGTTAAGGATGTCAAAATCAATTTTGGTCAAAATACCAAAGTCTTCACATTAATTTGAAACCAAATACGAGTTTAACATACAGCATTATCTGTAACTCCTTTTTTAAAAATAAATTTAGAGTTGACTGACTACTTCAACATGCATGTTTTTATTAAAAAGTAGACAGTTATTGGTTGCTGTTTTAAGGTAATTACAGTATTTCTTTAGTTTTCATTAAGTGCTTGTTTTGCTATTTTTCAGGTAGATATAGTTGTAGGTACTCCAGGAAGATTGGATGACTTGGTGTCAACTGGAAAGCTGAACTTATCTCAAGTTAGATTCCTGGTCCTGGATGAAGCTGTATGTTGAAGTATAGTCATGCTTTTTAAAAAGTGTACTTATATTTTTTAAGATAAAATATATAAAATGAAGGAGAAATACAATTCAGTCATAATCCTACTACCTAGAGATAATCATTGTTATCAGTTTGGTATATTTTAATATACTCTTTTATATATTATTTTACGTAGTTGAAATCAAAATATGAGGAATCTGGGAAAAAATGCAAAAATGTAATATCATAATTATTTCCTGTAATTGTTTGTAAATAATTTATAAATATTGTTTATGTTTAGTGGGCTATTATATGGCTGCTTCATGGTATATTTAGTTACTATTATTATTATGTATATAGGTAGGTTTGATTTTTTTCTCCAAATAACCAACTTTCTTTGTACATACATTTCTTACATACTATAAATTTGTTCCTTGTGTCAGAGATACAAAATGTAGACCATCTGGAAAGACATAAATGTGTTTGAGGCTCTTAGACATACTTCCAAATCATTTTCAAGTTGGGTTAACTAGTTTCTCAGCACTAAGGGTTTTTAATTTTTATACGAAAAGTCTGTTGAAGGATATATATTAGAAGCTATTAACTGGAATTTTCATTCTAGATTATAAGATTATGGTTTTAGATTGTTTATTGTCACTTTTTCATATTTTAGTCACAAAGAACTTAAATTTATAATTTATCTTTAAATATCCAACAAAATAATTTTGAAAATATAGGGCTATGTATATGTGTGAATTTTCTATTTTGTTTCATTTAGAAAAAAAGATTTTGATACTGATTGAAACCTTTCTTTTCCTATACTGATTAAAAACTTAATTTATTCTCTGCTTCTCATGCAGGATGGTCTTCTTTCTCAAGGTTATTCTGATTTTATAAATAGGATGCACAATCAGATTCCTCAGGTTACCTCTGATGGAAAAAGACTTCAGGTATAAAATTACCAATGCATCCTAAAATACATATAAACAGTTGTTATGTATTAATGTTACAGGACCCTAGTGGGGGTTGTTTTTCTGGCTGGAAACCTCTGTGGCTAGTGGTGCCTTTGCCTGAGTTCTGCTCTGGCCCACTGGGCTTATTCTGCCCACTTGGCCTGGCAAGGGTGAGCCAGGCACAGAGTATTGAGGGGTGTATGAGCAAACGTGGGGTCTGGCCACTGCACACAGCCAGGCACACTGGCTGCATCAGGGTGGGTAGCTGGCATGGGCACCATCTCTCTGCGAGGCTGTGGCTAAACCAAGTGCACTGTGAGCAGCTTCCCTGGCTGGAGCCATTCTCTCATTATTCATAGCATGGTGAGCAAGGGGCATGTTTCAGCCCTGTTTGTGTTACTGCTCTTTTAGCCTCGCCATTCAGTGGGTCCCAAGTTCTCATCCTGCAACCAGGAAGAATCAGGGACACAGAAAAGTGGAGGGTGAACAAATCAAAGAGGAGCTTTATTGAGCGATAAAACAGCTCAGAGGAGAACCCCAGTGGATAGCTCCTTTCCACAGCCAGGGTGTCTGGATGAGAGTTCAGCTCCTAGCAGAGAAGGGACCCTGGAGTGGGAAGCTCCTCTCTGCAGATAGGTCATCCCATTGAGCATTCAGCTTTCAGCAGAGAGGAGCCCTAGAGTGGGTAGCTCCTCTCTGCAGGCAGGTCATTTCATCGTTTCTGCAGCTCTCAGCAGAAAGGGTAGCTCCTCTTGGCAGCTGGTGGTCCTGTCATGTCCCCATTGTCTCTCCATCCTCTGCTCAAGTCTGGCTGAGTCTGGGGTTTTTATGGGCCTCAAAGGGGGTGGAAATGAGTGCTGATTAGTACATGGGCAGGCCCAGGGAAAAGCACCAAAGTTTTCCCTCCAGTCTGTGGGACTGGTGGCCTGACCCCCAGGCTTCAGGACTTCCCCAATTTAAAGGTGGGGCCCCACTGGGAACTAGCCCCCTTCCTCCCAGGAGCCTGTCTGCCTCCTGCCGCTGTTCATGGCGCCCAGACTGTTCTTGCAAGGGGCACCTGCAGGCCAGCACTAGGCCATCCTCCGCCTGCCTTGGCCTTCCTCCATGTTTGTTGGCCCGTCTTGAGGGGTCCAAGGTCGCAATGGGCTGGTTTATCAGTGGTGCCTCAAGTGTGTGCACACCCAGTTGGGTTGTGACAGCGCCCAACCTCAGTCTTAATTTTGTTGTGTGATCAGAGTGGTTGTTGACAGCAGGGAGAGGCCAGGCAGTGGGAGCAGACATCTCTGAACCTGGTCGGGGAAAGAAGGGCCTTTTAAGGCCCCTCTGAGAATGCAGAGATGCCTGGGTCTGCAGCCACAACTTGGGTGGCTGCAGCCATGCCTGGAACGCTGGGGATCCTGCCTGCTCCTGGCTCCCACCAACTCCATGGAGTGTGGCACCACTCTGGGCCCAGCTCCATCTCGGGGCTCCTCTCTGTCTGCCCCTCTGGCAGGCAACTTGGCCTGGCCCCATTGAGGTGGCTCCCAGGGTGGCAGGCGCTGGGGTTCTCCCAGGGGTGGACTCACAAATACTGATGTGAAACACAAAGTATGGTAACCTGGACTCCAAAGATAAGTTCAACACCTGACTCTGTGTAGAGACAACTAGAGGTATGACTCTGAGCAGATTAATCTCTCTAAGGTTCAGTACCCTCACTGTCTGCCTCCTCTCCACACTCTCCCCACAGCGGCAGCAGGCAGGAGCACAACACAGGGCCAAGGTCCAGAGTGGTTGAGACTCTGGTCCTGGGAATGGGTCCTGCCCAACTTTGTGAGGGTTGGGGTGACACAGTCATGGGTGACACAGTCAGCTGCCTTGGGATACAGGGCACAGGGAACCTACCACCACCACTGCAGCTCCCATAGCAATTCTTGCTGCCGCTGCCGTCATTAATGCTAATGAGTGGAGTCAAAGGGTTGTTTTTTTGTGCCTTCTCATTAAGTTTACTACCATGTAAAATGTTTTCTTTTTGTTACTGGTTGAAATAATATACTCAAAGGTAACAAACTCAAAAGCTGCTTTTAGAAATAGAAGGAAATTACTTGGGTATTATAGAAAACTATAAGTAACAATTCTTAGTTATTATGTCCTGTAGAATATTTAAGGTTTGTATTCCAGATTATTAGTACTGCTTCCTGTTCGAAGGAAACATTGAAGGCTATTCAAAAATTGTTTTCTTTAGTTATATCCTACAATATTGCTATTTTCTTTATCCTTCTTTCTTAGGAAGCATTTAAGAAGGATGGGCTTTTGAGTGAAGGGGATAAATAGTAACATAGGAGTTTTGGTTTTCAAAGACATCATTGTTTTACTTAGTTTTTGTAGGAACTTGAGGAAGAAATGGCATGATTTCTGTGACAGTGAGGGTACTGAACCTTAGAGAGACTAACCTGCTCAGAGTCATACCTCTGGTTGTCTCTACACAGTCAGGTGTTGAACTTACCTTTGGAGTCCAGGTTACCATACTTTGTGTTTCGCATCAGTATTTGTGATTTAGCAATTATTATTGTGAAAGTTCATCTCGGTTTGGGGTTTCCTCTTCTTAGGTGATTGTTTGCTCTGCCACTTTGCATTCTTTTGATGTAAAGAAACTGTCTGAGAAGATAATGCATTTTCCTACATGGGTTGACTTAAAAGGAGAAGACTCTGTTCCAGATACTGTACACCATGTTGTTGTCCCAGTAAATCCCAAAACTGACAGACTCTGGGAAAGGCTTGGAAAGAACCACATTAGAGTAAGTGGTTTATAATAATAACATTTATGTAGAACAAAGCAATTTGTAAACTAGCTTAGCCTTGGGTTCTTCGTGATGCTTAGAGCAATCAGTTACTGTGTTAAAGAAAAGTCCAATACGTTGTAGACTCTTAGACCTTTAAAAAGCACTGAATAAGCGATGGACTCCATCTTTTATTTTCCTCTCTTCATAATAATATTTTTGTGATTAGCTTCCTTGATATAATTTTTATAAGTAAATAACATATACATCTAATTTCAGATACAATGATTTCCATTTTTAGTAGTATTTTAGTAGGAGCCCTCATTTGTGTCCTCTTGATGTACCTTGTTCTAAAAATCAGTTTCATGTGGTCATCTTTTCATTTTCTTCACTGTGATTAGATTTACCTTTATATAGTAAGATTATGTTTATTTGAAATATATAATATTCTAAAAACTGCATTTTCATTATTATTATATTTAGAAGTGATTGTCTTAGACCTATAGTTAATGAAGGGTTTTCTGAATCTGAAGAAAGATTTTGCCTACAGATTATATTTTAACGACATATATATGAAATGCAGTCTAAAGACAAATATAGTTCTTCCTTTTAAAAAATGGCATCTGTTCTGAATCATTATTTAACCACTCCTCTATCCCATTTTTATTTCTTGCTTTTGATAGACTGATGATGTACATGCAAAAGATAACACAAGACCTGGTGCTAATAGTCCAGGTAAGTTCAAAGAATCAAACGTGTTGAAAGATTTTGAAAATGAAATTTATACCTTACCTATTCTCATGAAAGATGTGAAATGAACTGCAAAATTAGAACAGGAAATTTGAAAATATAAGCAACAAAAATAATAAAAAAGAAATGGGAAAAAGCTGATACTAGTCAGTTTAGAGGAATATGAATCATTGAATTTATTCATTTTTGTTTTTATTCATTTATTTTATTTTTATTTTTTTTGAGATAGAGTCTCACTCTTATCACCCAGGCTGGAGTGCAATGGCACAATCTTGGCTCACTGAAACCGTTGCCACTCAGTTTCAAGGAATTCTCCTGCCTCAGGCTCCTAAGTAGCTAGGATTACAGGCACCTGCCACCAGGCCCAGCTAATTTTTTTTTATACTTTTAGAAGAGATGGTGTTTCACCATGTTGGCCAGGCTGGTCTTGAACTCCTGACCTCAGGTGATCCTCTCACCTTAACCTCCCAAAGTGTTGGGATTATAGACATGAGCCACTGTGCCTGGCCTTAATTATTAAATTTAGATGTTAGACTCCTGACATCTAAATCACAAAATTTTTGTTTTTTTGAGACAGGGTCTCACTCTGTCACCTAGACTAGAATGCAGTGGTGCAATCTTGGCTCACCACAACATCTCCCTCTCAGCTCAAGTGATTCTCCTGCCTCGGCCTGCCAATTAGCTAGGATTAGGCACGCCCCACTACCACCCAGCTAATTTTTGTATTTTTAGTAGAGACGAGGTTTCATCCATGTTGGCCAGGCTGCTCTTGAACTCCTGATCTCAAATGATCCACCCACCTTGGCCTCCCAAAGTGCTGAGATTACAGGCATGAGGCACTGCGCTTGGCCACAGATATTTTTAAGTATAGAATTCTCATTGATCGTAAGAAACCAGCAAATTTTTCTAGCGAGATTATTGTATATTGACCCTGAATTCCAGAAGAAATGTCATCTAAGTTCCTCATATCAGGGATATTGCATAATAAAAAAAAATTTCTTTAGCTACAGCTTTGCAAAAGATACTGAAATGATTTTGAAATAGTTGTTTGTTGACTTTTATTGTGTGGTAACATATAACATAAAAGTTAGCATTTTAACTATTAGTGTACAGTTCATTGGCATTAAGTACATTCATATTGCTATACAATCATCACCATTATTCATCTCCAGAGCTTTTTCATCTTCTTAAACTGAAAATCTGTACCATTAAATATTTATCAATTTTTAAAAGCCTAACATTAAATTCTACCTTAATGAAGAATCTTCTATTCACAGCTAAGACACTTTGTTTCAGGTTAAATAGTGTTCTGAAAATATAGGAAGGTCCATCATGATACAAGGATGGTGCTTAGAAAACCTAGAAGAAGGGATCTTAAATCCATTAGGCTGTATGTCTGATGTCAGATGGTTTGGGTAGATTATTCATTGGTGAGGATCAGACTGTATTTGCTTCATGGTAGAATTCACTGGCAGGTTTTTAACTATATCAAAAAGGTGAATTATCTGAAATCTTGATTAAAGAGTTTCTTTGAGCTCAGTTTTATGTGTAGCTCTAAATTAACAAGATGTATACTTAGTTATCCTTATTGTTGGAGGAGAGCAGAGATACTATTTGAAAATCTGTCATCCCACTGTTTGAGAATACATTTTTATAAAATTCCACATTTTATTGTTTCTTATATTTTTCATGTAAAAGTTTTGCTTAGTTTAGACTACAATTAGAGATGATTAGAGAGATCTTCTATGTTGGGTCACAGAATTAAAGTCTTATATTCAGTGGTTGAGGAGTAACAATTATAATACAGCTTCACACTGAAAAATAAGAGTTGGAGGTGGTGACTAAGAAATTACTAGATTTTTGTGTTAAGGTTTTTACTTTGTAGAGTGAAGTATGAACTTTCTGGTATTTAGATTGATTTAGAAAGTACATTAATTATTTAAAAGGAGTTAAAATAATTGTATAAAGCATTTGTTGAACATTTAGGGAAGTTCATACAAGGCAGAATATGATTTGTTCTTCATGAGATAAGAATGGTTTTGCTGTATGTACTTCTGTTACTTTGTATGGGTGTATGGGTGTGTCCCCCATAAGAGGTATGGTTATGGGTGTTTGTATACCACGTAAAGTAGCATAAAAACATTAACAGAAACAAATTAAATGAAAGAATGGGTTAACTCACTGTTTCACTCTATCTTATTACTTCTTGTCCTTGTCTATTTATAATACTTTTATTAAAACAGATTTTTTGTAGGAAAATCAAGCTGTCTATGTCTATAATTATGTGTATTCATGACAAATTCAGATTGAAATTGTGTTGATTTTTGTTGTTGTTATGGTACTCAAGAGATGTGGTCTGAAGCTGTTAAAATCCTCAAGGGGGAGTATGCTGTCCGGGCAATCAAGGAACATAAGATGGATCAAGCAATTATCTTCTGTAGAACCAAAATCGACTGTGATAACTTGGAACAATACTTTATGCAACAAGGAGGAGGTAATTTTTTTCTCACTTGAAATAAATTATGTTTATTTCCTCTTGTAATAGATCATTAATCTCATGTTGATGCAATCTAGAATACATGCACAGAATTTAAAGCAGTGATTGCATATTGTAAGTATGCTTATTCAGTACTTTTCTATAAGATAAGCCCTAGGGAAAAAAAGAGAGAATTTTCTACATAGGTACATTTTCATTACAGTGAACTTGAATCACAGCATTCTAAGGGCTTTATATCATTTGGAAGAAAGATAAAGTTATTTATTAATTTTGAAATTTTAAATGTCATCACTGAAGTAATAGAATGTTTATCTTTTAAACCAGTAAATGTGGAAAAAGGGAATGAAGAAAAGAAAACCCTAAACAAGAGCAAGAAAGGAAGGAGAATAAAATGAGAACAATTATGTTTAGAAATTATAGAATAAGATCAATGTTGAAAAAATCTGAATGTATGAGTGAATGCTGTATCAGTGAACAAAGTCTTCTGTTATAAGGCATAGGTTGGTAGACTGGATGAGATCTAGCAATATTGCTATTTACATGGAACATACCCAAAATCTGAAGACATGGAAAAATGGAAAGGAAAAGGAATGAAAAAATATTATGCATGTGTCAGCTAAAATATTAACCAAAAGAAAGCCAGTCTAGCTATATAATAAGAGATGCAATCGACTTTAAGAGAAATATTACTAGAAATGGTCACTATGTAATAAAATATCCAAGCTATAATAAAATTATAAGGGTTCAAATTTTATGCTTCTTATGACTTTGAGTATGTAAACTGTATTAGTTTGTTCTTATGCTGCTATGAAGAACTGCCGGAGACTGGGTAGTTTGTAAAGGAAAGAAGTTTAATTGATTTACAGTTCTGCGGGTCTGGGGCGGACTCAGGAAACTTACAATCATGGCAGAAGGGGAAGCAAACATGCCCTTCTTCACATGGCAGCAGGAAGGAGAAGTGCTGAGCAAAGCAGGAAAATCCCCTTATAAAACCATCAAATTTCATGAGAATTCACTCACCATCATGAGAACAGCATGAGGGTGACCACCCCCATGATTCACTTAGCTCCCACCAGGTCCCACTCACATGTGGGGATTATGGGAACTACAGTTCAAGATGAGATTTGGGTGAGGACCCAGCCAAACCATATCATAAACCAACATGGAAAAATTCTCAATCAGTTGTTATGGAAATGCAAAATAAAATGACAGTATAATACCATTGTACATGCTAAACTAAAAATATAACACCAAATTTTGCCTATGGAGCAACTGCATACAGTTGGTAGAATATAAAATGGTATGACCACTTTAGTAAAGGGTCTTGCAGTCTTTCAAACATGCTATCTTATTGCCTATCAATTCAACTCCTATTTACCCAGGATAAATGAAAACACATATTGACAAAAAGATAGGTGCTAGAATGGCCATAGCAGCTTTATTTATAATATTCTAAAACGGAAAACCCACTAAGTGTCCATCAGTAGGAGAATAGGTAAACAAAGTGTGAAATGCTTATACAGTGGAATACTATTCAGCGGTGAAAAGGAACAGACTTTTCCTTGCTGAATAGACACAGCAGCCATGGATGAATCTCAGAAACTGTATGTCAAATGGAAGAATTCTTACACAAGAATATACACTGTATGATTCCATATGAAATTTTTTTAAAGTCAAAACTAATCTATGATGGAAAAAATATCAGAACAGTAGCAGGGTGGCAGTGGGGATAGGCTGGGAAAGCATATGAGGGTATTTTTGGGGGTGATAATGATCTGTATCTTAATGGGACTTCCTCTGCAAATTACTTAAGATTTGTAGATTTTGTTGAACACAACTTTTACCTCAAAAAAAAAAAAACTAAACAGATATTGAATTCTAGTTAACTATATGCATGCTGAACTGTGTATCATGTCTGCAATTTACATTGAGATGTACAAAAATACAAAGATGAGTTGATGGTTGCATACAGGTGTAGGTGGATATGTGGTTAAAGCAAGTATAGTAAAATGTTAATTGTTGAATCTAGGTGGTGGGTATACAGCTGTTCATTCTTAAAATTATTTCAATGTTGCTACATGTTTAAAATCATAAATGTTTGAAAAAATATAAAAAGTAAAAATTGGCGGATAAACAAGGTAACATACAAATCCCTTTATTGCAGTGGGGAAAGACTAACACATCTTGTTATAACTGAGGTACATCAAGGAGATAGAAAACTCAAAAGGATATAGAAAATTTGAACAATTTAGAAATTTGAACTAATAGTCATATAAAGAAACATTATACTATTTATTATACTGACCAGTTAAGTAACACATTTTTTCTTCAAGTCCTGGCAAGCAGACTTGCTTGATTGTTATAGTGACTGTTTTGTAGTACATATTTTCTTCCTATGTATGTTTTGAATGGAGAAGTTGAATATGTGGTAAGAAGTACTATTGATCAAATAGTAATATACCTTAGTTACTTTTATCCTAGTTACCTCTGCCTAGAAAACAAGTTTACCACACCGTTACTAACACCCAAACACAATATATGCCAGATTACAGGAGTTTAAAAGAAGGGATTAAAAGATCTCTGCCCCCTCCACAGGTACCCTAACCACAGAGTTGGGATGTGCATACAATACTTCCCTAAACCACTTGAATTCAGAATGCAATAAAATCTCAGCTCCATGCCTCTAGAAGTTCTGGTTGGCTGTTATATCACCTCTGCATAATTAATTTTTGTGTTAATCATTTTGAATAGATATCTTTCAAAATGTATTGTTTCCTTGAATTCTCAAGTATACTTATTGAACTTAATTTACTTTGGAGAATAGTTAAGTGGCATAATTGTTGCTTTGTTACCTCCTAGTGGTTACTCTTTTTGTTACTGTGTGTACTTGAAGAGTTTTCTTTGGGGGGATTGGCTACCACTATACCTGCCTCTAAAATAGCTCCTCTCCATCTTTAGTTTGCTGCTTTGAATCTTCTGTGGCCTTGAAACTAGATAACTACATTGCTTAAAATACCTTGAGAAGAGAGCAGGCTTATGGGCATGGCTTTTTAGGAAGGTCATTAACTTACGATGCTTAATTTTGGTTCTTCCAAGAATGATCACTTTTGCCTACTTTTTGAGTCTTAGCTTTATGCGGAATAGTGAGGATCCTAGTGTACACATATGCATTTTAATTAGCATACTGCTTGATCCACTCCTCCTGCAGATTGGGAAGGGTGACTTAAGATGTCCTTAAAAGCAAGACAACTTTAAAGCTCCATAGAGTTCATTTTAATGGTACTTCATTTGTGACAGAAATTGTGTTAACCGTGGTTTATAGCAAACTGGGGGATAGATTTTTATGGAATTGTGTGGCAGTATTGTAGTCTGAATTTTTTTGGCTTTTTTTTTACATCGTCTTATGTAGAAGATTTTCCAAGGTTAAAAACTTAATGTGCTTTTCACTAGGACCTGATAAAAAAGGACACCAGTTCTCATGTGTTTGTCTTCATGGTGACAGAAAGCCTCATGAGAGAAAGCAAAACTTGGAAAGATTTAAGGTATTGATATATAGTTGATTGTTTCCTTAATACTTAACGGGGACATTGTATCTAGTTTTAAGCATTTCCAGTTAATACTATTAAAGCAATTATTGTCTTAGAAATTTCAAAATGTTTCTACCCTAACTAATGTGTGTTCCTCATGACAGGGATTAGTCATTGTTGACACCCAAATGGTAAATTACACATTCTCTATCAACACAACACTACTATAACAAGAATTTTCAATTTGAGAAATTTTTGTTAAATTATTTCAGGTAAATATTTTTAGGAGAAGTATTGGATAATTAAGCCATGTCTATAGGCCTTAAAAAATAAGTCTACAGCAAGAGCCATAAGGAACTTAATTTGTAGGTTAATTAAGACAGATATCAGAATATGGTTATATAGAATTAAAAATATTTTGATACTGTTTGGGGCAGACCTTCCCAGTTATGTGCTTGCAGTACATGAACAGGTCATATAGCTCTTGGTGTAGGCGGGTTGGGTTTGAGCCATTTAGAACTTTGAGCCTTTAGAACCATAAAGGTCAGTAACCTCTCAACCTGCAAACAGTCTCATTAATTTAATAGACCCCAGTGTGTAGTATAGGTATCATTTTCTAAGAAAAAGTGTGGGAAGTATTGGGTTCAAGAATTCTGGATTTTGCTTCTGTGCTGGGCATAATTGATGTGGATCTGAAAACATCACATGGTCTTGCTTTACTGTGTGTGCTACCCTTCTCTAGCGTGGGCATTTTTCTGGACTGTAAGTCAGTTTACCCTTCTTCCCTCCCCTAAATCTCTAATTTTTATGTGCCTTGAGGCACAAATTACACCTAAAGGCTAATTTGTATTTCTTGGTGAGCACCAGGGGCCTACCCTCATTTCCTCCTCTTGAGAATTTTGTCTGTTGCAAAAAGTGTAGCCTCCAGGTAAAATATCTAGTATTCTGGATTTATTTGATATAAGAGTAAAGATAATGCTTACATCTATAAATTTTGTTCTGTTTTATCTTTCTCTTCAGTTTCTAAAGATACATCTAAAGGTTAAGCCAAGTTTTAGCAATGGTTTAATATCTTTGAGTAGAAAAAGAAAAGCAAAAATGAACCCAATTTCTGATTTAATCACCTTAAATGTCATGTTTTAGCAGATTGTGAGATAAAACTTCAAGACTTGGTCCAGTAAATTATGACTATCTCCATTTGAGTTTTTAGAGGTCTCATTTAGTGGAGGGGATAGCATTTGTTTTCATTTGTTGGTATATGTGCTAACAAATTCCTTTCTCTCTTCTCTGTTCTCTTTAGAAAGGAGATGTAAGATTCTTGATTTGCACAGATGTAGCTGCTAGAGGAATTGATATCCATGGTGTTCCTTACGGTAAATAGCAGCTTTTTATGCCTGCAGTGTGATTGTTGTGGAACCTAAAGTAAAGACTTCTAATATGTTTGAAAAAACTTAGAAACTAATGGTAATTGTTCATAATTGTCTTTATTTACAGTTATAAATGTCACTCTGCCTGATGAAAAGCAAAACTACGTACATCGAATTGGCAGAGTAGGAAGAGCTGAAAGGTACTTCTGTAATTTTTTCCCCCATTTTTAAGTTTCTATGCTTTAGGAATAAAGTCTAATAGAAGGCTTGTAACATCTTTCAGGATGGGTCTGGCAATTTCCCTGGTGGCAACAGAAAAAGAAAAGGTAATCTTTGTACTGCTCTGTTATACTCATTGTGTGTGTTGTGATTTTAGATGTTGGAAATAAAAGCAGTTTGATTTTCCCATTTAAATTTAATTCAGCTGCATATGGAATATACATGAACTATTTAGGGCATCTTTTTTTCTGTATTCATTGAATGAACAAATAATAGGGTGAAATTTAGGAAAAATGCAAAATATAATTTTCCCTACTAGCTTTATTGTAGTCATTTCTACCAAAAAAAAAAAAAAAAAAAATTCTGGCATGGTACCATGGAAGACTTTTCATGGAGAGGAGAGATTTATTTTTACATAGTTACAAATTTATAGAAAAGTCGTATTCATAAGGAGCTCCCATATACTCATCGCCAAAATTCACTAGTTGTACATTTTGTGTTATCTGCTTTAATATTCTCTTATATAAAACATTTGAACTTACTTTCTTTTGAACTTTTTTATGTTAATTCTTGATGTAGTATGCTTCAGTATTTTTTCATCCTTTTATGAGAATTCCTTTTGATACCTGACACCCATTTTAGGAAAACTTTAGGATTATTCTCAAAAAAGAACTTTTTCAGAAGACCTATTTACTTAATGAGCTATTGAATAGTAGTAGTAATTGGATAATATATCATACGTATAATCTATTTTTCTAGTGCTTTGAGGACAGAAACTACTTAAAAACAAATTTAGTCTAAGTTATTCAGCATGAATCTATCTCCATGCATGTTAATATTCTTTCCTTTTTGAATTTAGGTTTGGTACCATGTATGTAGCAGCCGTGGAAAAGGGTGTTATAATACAAGACTCAAGGAAGATGGAGGCTGCACCATATGGTACAATGAGATGCAGGTAAGACTCCAAATAAGGCTCACATGTCATGCATGAAAACACATTACATTATGTGTGAAATAGCATTCATCTTCGAAAATTATATCTTGGCTTTTACCTATTTGTCACTTATGAGGGATCGTAATTGGTTATACTGTTATCTGTACTTTGTTAATTGTAAGTTGTGAACTTCTCTCTTCAGAAATCTGACTTCATTTATACCAAACATTCTAGCCTTTACGGTTTTACTTAATGCTGTTAAAATACAACTCTTTCTAAATGAAATTTTTATCTGAAAATTTTCTCTCCCTTACTTACTTAGTTACTGTCTGAGATAGAAGAACACCTGAACTGTACCATTTCTCAGGTTGAGCCAGATATAAAGGTACCCCTGGATGAATTTGATGGGAAAGTTACCTATGGTCAAAAGAGGGCTGCTGGTGGTAAGCTTTGAATTATTTTAAAATCTATTTTAAATATAAATGTACCTGTTTTGAGTTTCAGGTAGGCAGTAATTTCATATTATTAGGTTAAGAACTATTCCCTCCTTGTTAGACTCCTAGTACATTGTCCATACCTGCCTTTGTAGCATTTTTCAATTGTGTTATCTTTATGTGAATGGAAGACTTCACCTTATCTATTTCTCTTGAAGTGTTAATATCATAAAAGTAGTTGAACGTTTTGTGGAATTATTAGAAAACAGGAGTATAATAGGTGATTTTGAACAAGGAATCGGAAGCCTTTGACTTAATTCAGGTGGTAATTTGGCATATTATTTCCTCTGCCTGGGATGCCCTTTTGTTAGCTTGTTCCTGAAAAATTGTAAGATTTTGGCCTAACTAGTCGTTTCCAAGCCAAGGGTGGGTAGAGGTCTTGGAACAGCTGTTAGTGAGCCCTAAGCATTTATTTATATTGAAATAATTGATTTAACATTTGTAAAAGTCAAAGTTCTGGAGATAACTTGCCCAGTAGTACATTTTATTGCTACAAGCAATGTTTAAAGTGATATAATTGAGCCAAAGTATTGCTGACAAGTTATTTCAAGCATGTCATTTACATTACTTTGTTATTTGTGTGTGATGCAGGTGGAAGCTATAAAGGCCATGTGGATATTTTGGCACCTACTGTTCAAGAGTTGGCTGCCCTTGAAAAGGAGGCGCAGACATCTTTCCTGCATCTTGGCTACCTTCCTAACCAGCTGTTCAGAACCTTCTGATTTTTACATTTAGTGAATAAGATTTGAGTAATGAAAGTCTGTAGTCTTAAAACTCTAAAACAGTTGTACTGCTTCCAAGCAGCAGTATTTATAGTAACGTAAGCTATTAATGCTAACTCTTGCATGTCAAGCAACATTAGTCTTAGGAATTCTTCAAAAAATGGCATCCCAATGAAAATAAATTTGATGACTATATTTTCATGAAGGTTTGTGCCTTATTTTAAAGTTATATTGATATATTTTTTTCTATTTCTTTTTTAAGAACACTATGGGCTTATGAAGTAGAATTTACGGGTTTGTGAATCTGGCAGAGGACTTATGTGGAACCACTAGGGAATATTCTAAAAGTAGATTTTCAGATGGTTAAGGTTGTCTATGTGTATTTTGAAGCTAGAGGAGAATTGGAATGTGAAGGAAAATTGGATGATCCCAGTGTAGAAGAACTTCTTGGTTAGTCTGGAAGCATAGAAGTTTTCAGGGAGTCAGTAAAGGTTCTATGTCTAAGGACTGATGACATACGGTGACAGTGAAGATGTATCTTCTTTTTATGAACCTTTCTTTTCAGATGATGCATACCCATTCAAGTAGAGCTAATCTACTGTCCCTTCAGGTCTTAAAATCAAACTTAAACTCAGGGTTTTTTTTTCTTTTTTTCTTTTTTGAGACAGGGTCTTTCTTTGTCACCCAGCCTCGAGTGCAGTGGCGTGTACACAGCTCACTGCAACCTCAACCTCCCAGGCTCAAGCAATCCTTTCGCCTCAGCCCCCCAGGTAGCTGGGACTTCAGGCACGTGCCGCCATACCTGACTAATATTTTTGTCTTTTTGTGCATTTTGTCTCTATTTTTCTCTATAAAAATAGAGGCAGGGTTTCACCGTGTTGCCCAGGTGGGTCTCGAATTCCTGAGCTCAAGTGATCTACCCACCTTGGCCTCTGAAACTGCCGGGATTACAGGCGTGTGCCACCATGCCTGGTTCTGGAATATATTTTCTTGTTTGGCTCTTGCCTAAAATATCAGAGGGAAAAATGAAAATTTAAAAACTGTAATTGAATTGTTTCGTTGTGCCTTTTGACTCTTAGTCTATAAGGTAGAGTTTTTTGGGGGAAATTACTCTTGTCCAGTAGTTTCCTTAAGAGCACAGGGTGTTATAATTTCTTGTATGATGCTTTTCAAACCTTTTAGCATTGAAAAACCTTGAGTGAAACACAATATAAACAGATAAAAGCTGTAGTGAGAAAACCATTATCTCATATATCCTAGTTTAGAGTTTGTGTGAAATGACTGTGAGGATACCATTCTTTCAATTATCTCTAGACCACTTGCTTTGGAGAAGTCCTAGAAGTACTACAGCCAAGCTCAGAGCTGTGTGATGACGGCTCTGTGCACCTTCACACACATTAATCACTGCTTTATTGATGTGACAGCAAAAAAAGACTGAATTTCAGATCATTTAAATGTTAGAATGGAAACGATCTTTCTAATCACCTCATTCACACCCTTGTTTTATGAGAGAGAAAGCTGAGTTTAGACAAATGAGCATTCGTGTGGCCATGGTGGGTAGAACTGGAGACAGAACTTGGGTTTCTTCAGTTTCAGCTTTTACTCTTGGGCTGGCTACTTTTCGAGGATGATCCTCAGGTCCAAATTGTGAGGCCAGAGAGGAACGCCAGAGAGCTTAGCAATGGTGGGGATGTTTTTCCTCTTTAATTACTTACTGTCCAACTGGAATTACCCAGGGAACAAGAGTTTTCAAAGGAAGAAGCCACATGTAACCAGACCAGCAGAGGGGTTGCTTGGAGACCTGGCTTGCTCTTTCTTCCTACCTACATCACCATGAATTCTTCCCTTTACTCTTATCTTGCATCCAGATTCTAATTCCTTCAGGCCACTGTATTAATGCCAAGAATGCAAGTAACTGTTAAAAGTCTGGTAAAGATGTGGTCACTGAGCCTGAGAGATGCTAATTGCCTGCCTCCTTTGGGATTGCCTGTCCCAGGTTCTGATCAGCGGAGTATGAGTCAAAGTGATGTGTACAACTTCTGGGCTTTGTCTTGCTCACCTTGTCCCTTCTCTCAGGCTGGAACTTGGGTGTGGTATTAGTGACCCCATTGCCACCTTTAGAAAAGTGTAATACTTGGGGAGTGGCAGAACAACAAGACAGAGGTACCTGGTGGCCTTGAAAAAGAGAGCTGCCCACCCTCTCCGAACTGCCTGTTATAATAACTTGATGTTATCTGAGCTGCTCATGTTTAGGGCTCTTTGTTACAGAACTTTAGCCTCTATCCCAACTAATATATAAAACACTAGAGGCCATTCCAAGTCCAGCAAATGCTAAATATTAACCTTCATATGTTAGTATTTCTGATTCAGAGCTTCCATTTGTCCATTCTCTAGTGCAGGGATCTGAAGTGAACTCACAGATCTGGTGTCTGTAGTTTTATGTCAGTCTTACCTCTAAACAGAAATGTCAAGACTTGCCCCAGCTTCAACACAGAATAGATCTTAGGAGCCTCGGGGCATTCCTTCTTATTCCCAATCTAGTCTTCCATTCACTGTTCATTCTCTTCAAAACTACCTTCAAGCCTTGATTGCTAGAACTTTACTTTCATAATGACTGAAGTGGGTTAGGGAAAAGGCTATTCACATCTTAATAAACCTAAGTGTTCTGCTCTTACTCAGGTTTACGTCTTTACTGTATTGCTAACCTGAGTCCCTTGCTAGGACGGACTCATTTAAGCACAGTTCTATTTTATTTAAGAGAGCATAGAAAACCAAATAAAGCGACCAAATGCTTTCATGCCTCAAGATGTTTTCCTTAAGAGAATTGATTCTAAAGGATTCTAACCAGTGGTCTTAGTTATGAAATTGCTAAAACCTTTCTGTACCTCCTTTTTTTTTTTCTTTTTTGAGACAGAGTCTCTGTTGCCCAGGCTGGAATGCAGTGGCATGATCTTGGCTCACTGCAATTTCTGCCTCCTGGCCTCAAGCTGTCCTCCCACCTCGGCCTCCTGAGTAGCTGGGACTGTAGGCGTGCTCCAGCACGGTGGCTGATTTATACCTCATTCTTAACGTATCTCTTCCTGTTAGACACATGGAGATTTGAGACTAGCGTAGTCCCCACTCCTCCTTTCTCTTTATTTATAGCCCCACTTCCAGAGAAAGTCATCGCTAACATTTTAGTTCATTTCTTTTTTTCTGTAAATGTTTTGGTCTATATATGATTCTGTATTTTTATTTAACATTTTTCCTATAAATACTTTAGTGGCTACATAATGCATTGAATGTACTATTGTTTGTGGAACCATTGCACTCACTGCTCATGAGCATTGAGGGGAGTTGGAAAGGATGTGAACTTTATAATATTAGTCTTGGATTTGAATCTGGCTCTAACTCATACTAGAAATATGATGGAAGACAAGGTCCTTTCAGCTTTGATTTCTTTATGAAAATGGTGAAGATAATTCACATCATTCAGGATCATGTTACACACACAGCAAAATAGTAGATGAGGGGGCATGTGTACTGTATTTATAGTAGTTACATTTTTTTGTGCTACACCGAATGCAGTGAACATCTTCTATCTTTTGAATTTTCCTAAACTAGATTCCTAGAAATTGGATTATTAAAGAGTCTGAACATTGTGAACATTTTTCAGAGTCATCAGATTGCTTTCTGAAAGGGTTGTGCTGGTTGACATGAACACTGACAATATAGGAAGAAGTCTGTATAATTTATTTTACAAACTGAAACATAGCTTGTTGCACTTAAAGTGTGCTTTCATGACGTCTCTTCATATGGTGTGTGAGTTAGTGCTGGTCGCTAGAGGTAGTCTCACATCTTACACGCAACTTCTTGCCTCCCATCGGCTCCCACTCCGGGTCCCACCATTATCAGATAAACAAGGACCTAGACTTGTTTTAACTAAGGTTGCAGTGTAGGAAATTAAATTTCCTAATTGTCTTTCAAGGTAGAAGTGCATGTGGCAATGACTGAACTGCCCAGATTAAAAAAAAAAAAAGTTGGTTCCTGGCCAATTCCAAATGGGCAAAGCTATTTAATCACATTCTTCTCCTTGTTCTGACTTAAAAGGGAACTGTGTGCTTTATTTCAGTTTGAATGAGATATGTAAAATATCAGAAAGGTATAGGTAAATATAAAATGAGATCTTGGGTAGGTTCTCTTGCAGTAATTGTTATCATTTCCCTATAGATGTTGACAGTTTCTAAAGTACTACCAGGACTTTTTTCTAAGTGGCTTTATTTGGGAGGAAAAAGGAATATGTGTCAGAAGGGAAAAAATGTAGTGGAACAGGAAGGAAAGGGAGGGATGCTATTTTGCTACTCCAAAGTAATTGATAGAGGATTCCTTTGGAGGGAGGAGTGGAGGGGGAATTTTTGCAGTTGTTTTCCATTCTACTGCTTTGAATCATTACCTTTCATTTAAATTCATTGAAACGTCCTATTTTTTTCCTGATAAAGTCCACTCTTTCTGATCAAAGGTACTGAGGGGAATTTGAAAGATACATCATCAGGTAAGCCTGGATTTGATCCCAACAATAGTTACTGACTTCTAGAGCTAACTCACTTGCAGAGATCATTAGGTATAGGGTGACAACCAGGAATCTGCATTTTAGCAAATTCCTCAATAATCGCGTTCATGCAGATGGACCTTGAACCACAATTCAAGACACACTGTTACAGAGAAACGACGCTTAGAGCTTTTATTCTCACTGTGATCTTTTACTTGAAGACTTGGATAAGATCCAAAATGACATCTGAAAGACAGATGCTTGCTGAGTTAGAATCATGTCTCCTTCTGGTCCACTGCCTTTGGACTAAGATGTCCACCTCGAGTTCTGTTTCCTTGGCTTTAGTGGTTCTCAGCACATTAAGGCCACCTACGGTACTTTAAAAGGAAATAGCAGTATCTGCGCTTCACCTCCAGAAATTCTTATTTAATTGTTCTGGAGTGGGGCCTGGGTGCCCTTGGTGATGTCAATGTGCTGCCAAGCTTGGGAGCAGCTGCCTTAAACTGAGCCTGACTCTAGATGTTTCTTGGTCCTGTTGCAAATCTTGTGTCCTCTGCACCTGCCCAAGCTAATGTGTCTTAAGGTTACATATAGTTAGATTCGAGCTGGAGCCATGGCTAAAATATTATGCAGTAGAGATTATTGTAGAGAAACACTTTGATAAAAATTGTAACGTCATTTTTCAAGAAACTGATAAGATTATTCACCAGGCTACTCACCTGTAGCCATGTGAGTTTAACTGCCTTCAAAGTAGTTGCTTTGGGGATTGAGGCAAGTCTTTTTAAGGATGCTTCAATTTTTCAAAACCCATTTGGTCTTTTCTCTCTTTTTATTTTAGACGTTGCCACTTTGTTTTTATTCACAACATTGCCATTGCTTTAGATATGACCGGTTTAACCCAGTATTTTACCTCACGTCTTGTTCTCCAGCTGAGTAACTCATTCTATTCACCAGGAAACACTCTGGTTGGTTGCTAGTTCTGTGTTTCCTTAAATTGAATCCCAATCTAAGCATAAATATTTGCTGCTGCGAAAGTAGAACTTAGAAGAGGCAGCCAGAGGATGTATCTCTGCAGGGCAATAACTGGGTGTGAAGGGCTTCCAGTTTTTTGTGGTGGATTAGAGTCTTAGGGAAGATATTCTGAGATTGAAAATCCTACTCAGAACAGGGGGTTCGAGTCAAGAGAGAGGCCGGTGGGGATGGGTGCAGTTGAATGTTGGAGAGATGATGTCTGTTAATGAGTTTCGATTCTCCCTTTCTTCATTGTGATTCTCTGAATACCTTCAGATGTTAACTACCGAGGTCGAGGTAAAGGGAAAGCTCTCTCTGCATTTAAACAAAGTAATGTTGGGAACAGGGTGTGGGAACTGGTTAGGATCCTGTTCTGTGGGAAATTGGTCCCTAATGGTAAGAGGCGACAAGAAGCCTCTCTGGAGTAAAGCTAAACCTCAGAAGAGTGGCAATCAGGCTTTGTAAGCACTCTCAAGAATCCTTGGATGTATTTGGGAGAGAACTGGCTAACTTGCAGGCACAGTGGCTGAAAGCTTGAGGTATTTTGTTTGGCGCTTAAAGGCTACCAGTTTGGAGACATTGGCTTACACCCTTATCATGAAATTCTGTTCACTTAAAATATTGGTGTTAATTCTATTGGTTGTAATAAACTCTATCACATGCTTCTGTCCATAAATTGGTATTCATTTTCCCACTGTTTGGCTCACAACCTAGCACCAAGAGAATACTTTCTTATGAAATAACAAATTGTGTGGGCTGCTGCGCCAGCCTTCATGGGCTTGTGAGTCATTCTTTCCCGATTGAGTGCACCAGGTGGCGCCAGCGTCACAGGAATACTCACAAAGAACACTGCGCTGGTGTATTTTTACCACTTGGGGTCACTTAAGGATTACCCGACTTCCTTTTTTTTTTTTTTTTTTTTTTTTTTTTTTTTTTTTTTTTCAGCTGAGCAAATCACAGATTCAAAGGAATTATTTCCCATTACATTTAACAGAGGCTGTGGTCTTTTTTTTTGGATCCCGAAGGCCAAGGAATGAGCAGTAGGAATTTGTTTTCTTGTGAGTTGCCCCATGCAGTTTGTCCTCCAGTGCATTCTCCTGTTACAAAATGCTTGCACTGCCACCACCCCAGCTCGCTCCTGCGCCCAGCACTGGGGACTTCTCTGCACAAAGAATTCCACACATGTCAAAATTGCCTTTGTGATAGCTGCTATGCTCATTAACATCTCCAGAACTTGGAATGCTTTTTCTCAGTCATTTCCTTTGATTCTGCCTGTCTCTGAAAGCCCAGATTTGAACGAGATCAGGTGGAGTATCATGTCAACAAGTCACTGCTGCCTGCTAGTCTTTCTGCCACTTGCACAGTGGATCCTAGGGAGTACGGCATTGCCCTTCGAGAGCATGTTGGAGATTTGTGGAATGGTCTTCAAGTGACTTAGCCTGCCTGGTGGGGGTGAGGGCAGGATGTGTGGGCTTAGACAGCCCAAATAATGAATTTCATCACTTCAAATAGTAGCTCATGGCTCCTTATTTGAAAAACGTAACTGATGATTGGACACCCCAAGCGATAGTCTTCCATAATCTCCCTGCTAGCCAAACAGGGAGATTTGGGATTTGGGATTAAGAGATCCTAACTGGAAAAACAGCCAGACATGATCTGTCCTTTGCCTTCTGCTTTTCTCCAAAGAGTAGCTTCTTGGATGGAAGCAGGAGAAGATTTGAGTCACTGTTTTATACCTGTGACAGGAGCTCATTGGCTTCTACCATTTAAGACTTGTTATTAATCCACGTCAACCCCCATTCAAGAGCCTGTGATGGGCCTTGATTGCTTTTAAATCCAGACTCATTTGGGCACTTAAGGCCTCTAAAGTCTAGTCCCAGCCTTCCTATTCCTATTCCTATATTCCTCAATTCATATCAAATCTGGGCTCCTTTCTCCTCTTCATACATAATAACGATGGATAACATTTCTGACCCTTCACTTATCAGGTACTATTCTAAGTGTTTACATATTAACACAATCCTCACACCACCCTAGAAGGCAAGTTTTATTTGTGTTCCCATTTTCATAGATGAGGAAACTGACACACCAAGAAATTAGTGGGTTGCTGAAGATCACGTGACTAGGAAGCAGTGGAGCTGGAATTTGAATCCAGGCACTTCACTACTCCCTGCTCAGTCCTGCTGCTTCAAGACCTTCCCACCTTCTCTTTCCTATTGAAATGTCATCATCCTTAGGGACCAAGTCACTGCCACCTCCTTTGTGGGAGCAGGAGAAATAATGGTTTTGAGTACCAGCCACGAGCCAGCCATTTTGTATTTTGTCTCATGTAAGAGCCAATGTTACCATTTTTTGCAGATGAGGAATCCAAGGTCCAGAGTAGTTAAGTGTAAGAACCCCAGGTTGAGGTTTTGTTTTTGTTTTCATTTTTGAGACAGGGTTTTGCTCTCGTTGCCCAGGCTGGAGTGCAATGGCGCAATATCAACTCACTGCACCTCCGCCTCCCGGGTTCAAGCGATTCTCCTGCCTCAGCCTCCCAAGTAGCTGGGATTACAGGAGCCTGCCACCACGCCCAGCTAATTTTTTATATTTTTAGTAAAGACAGGGTTTCACTATGTTAGCCAGGCTGGTCTTGAACTCCTGACCTCAGGCTATCCACCCACCCTCTTTAGCCTCCCAAAGTGCTAGGATTACAGGTGTGAGCCACCGTGCATGGCCCCAGGTTGAGATTTTTTAGGCTCCAGAGCCTGTGTGTTTTGCTCTGTTGCTCTCTCTCCAGGAAAACCTCCTAGTACATCACCCTCTGTCTCGCCCTTGTACTTTATAATGCAGCTCTTCATTTTTTTTCTCTTTCTTTCTTTCTCTCTCTCTTTCTCTTTCTTTCTTCTCTTTCTTTCTTTCTTTCTTCTCTTTTTCTTTCTTTCTTTCAGATGGCAGCTCACTCTGTTGCTCAGACTAGAGTGCAGTGGTGCAATCATGGCTCATTGCAGCCTGGACTTCCTGGGCTCAAATGACCCTCCCACTTCAGCCTACCAAGTAGCTAGGACTGCAGGTGCACACCACCACACCCAGATTGATTTTTAAATTTTTTTGTGGAGACAGGGTCTCTCTATGTTGCCTAGGTTTGTCTCAAATTCCTGGGGGGCTCAAGGGATTCTCCTGCCTTGGCCTCTCAAAGTGTTGGGATTACAGGTGTGAGCCACTGTGCCCGGCCTGCAGCTCTTAATTTTTAAAAACTGCTCTATGACCTTTTTCCTCCCTCTGTGTTTCCACGTGGGTTAAATTCTGCTTTGGTGAAGGGTTTCTGGGCGGGCTATGCTGCTTTTATTTTCCCTACAGTGTGCACAGTGAGTGTACAACAAATATGATTAGATCGTCATACAATGGGGAGGGTCCAATGAAAATTCCTCTGTGGATACTGAGACCCAAAACGGAAAGGCACCTAGTGACTTTTAACTCTGAGCAGGAATCGATATTCCATGGTCTTATCCAGGACAAGATCGAAGACCAGGATGACTTTCAATGGGAAAATACAGGTTTGGGCTTCTTCAAGGAAACCCTGACCAAAGCCTGAGCATATGGGCCCAGCGCTCCAGTTTGCTGTGGCTGAGTATCCAGTGTTATGGTGGACCGACACTTGTACAGAAATATGTGAATTCATCACAGTTATTTTTGCAGCATTGGAGTTGGCAAACTTCCAAGTCAAGAACTTTCTGCCTTTGCAGCTCTTGGTTATTTGAGGCTGGATGACTCACTTTGTGTAACATCCTCTTGTTTTCCTGCTTTTCCTCCCCGGGGCCCCCTCCCAACTGAGGAGCTCGGCAGGGGCAGAGAGGGTTATGGAACTCAAGCCACTGTTGGTGGTTTCTTCTCGGTTAACATTTTTTGGGAAAGCCATCTTTTTTTTTTTTTTAAGACAGAGTCTCACTGTGTCGCCAGGCACCAGGCTGGAGTGCAGTGGCACGATCTCGGCTCACCGCAACCTCCGCCTCCCAGGTTCAAGCAATTCTCCTGCCTCAGCCTCCCGAGTAGCTGGGACCACAGGCGCATGCCACCACGTCCATCTAATTTTTGTATTTTTAGTAGAGACAGGGTTTCACCATGTTGGCTAGGATGGTCTTGATCTCTTGACCTCATGATCTGCCCACCTCGGCCTCCCAAAGTCCTGGGATTACAAGCTTGAGCCACTGTGACTGGCCTCAGGAAAGCCATCTTGACCCCGCTCTTGCTCCCACGAAGTAGGTCACTTTCCTCTTTGGTATCCTCAAAACCTTTTCTTCCTTCTTTTATTAGAGCATTTATATTCCGATATTTTATTTAGCTGCTTAAACAATAAACAACAAATACATAATAAAATTTCCCTCAGTGTCTCTTGCTGAATAGAGTGGGGCATTTAGGGCAGCTCTGGTTTCAGTATCCTCAGTACTCGGGGCAGGTCTTCTGGCTGTGAAAGGGTGATTTGATAAATGTTTGTTGAGTTGGAAGGATGTTTGGCTAGATGGACAGGTAAATTATCACAAGAAACTCTTGTGAAGGGATTTTAGACATCAGCTAGCATAATTGGGATGAGAAGTTACGATTTGTTAGCTAGATAGTTTTATTTGTTGGACAGGAGATCTGCCCATCCTGAAAATCAGGCCGCAGAAGTAGACAGGTTCTAAGCCTTGTGTTCTCTTTAGGAAGAGTTTGTGTTTTTCAGACAGAAGCAATGTTGGCTTAACCCAGGACAACCTGGTTACTTTAGGAGGAAATCTCACCACCACTGCCCTATACACTCTGTCAATTTCTTCTGAGACACAGCAGCAACATCCACAGGTGGCAGGCGGTGCCTCGGGGCTTTGCACACTTCATCTTCTCTGCGAGCCAGGAATACTTATTTTACCTGAAGGAAACAGATTCGAAGAGGTGAGGTAACACTTCAACGATAATAGTTGGAGACTTCAGTACACTCCTTTCAATAATGGATAGAACAACCAGAAGGAAGATCAATAAGAAAACAGAAGGCAGGGCACAGTGACTCAAGCCTGTAATCCCAGCACTTTGGGAGGCTGAGGCGGGTGGATCACGAGGTCAAGAGATTGAGACCATCCTGGTCAACATGGTGAAACCCCGTCTCTACTAAAAATACAAAAAATTAGCTGGGCATGGTGGCACTTGCCTGTAATCCCAGCTACTCAGGAGGCTGAGGCAGGGGAATTGCCTGAACCCAGGAGGCGGAGGTTGCGGTGAGCCAAGATCGCGCCATTGCACTCCAGCCTGGGTAACAAGAGCGAAACTCCATCTCAAAAAAGAAAAGAAACTTTGGGAGGCCGAGGCGGGTGGATCACGAGGTCAAGAGATTGAGACCTGGTCAACATAGTGAAACCCCGTCTCTACTAAAAATACAAAAAATTAGCTGGGCATGGTGGCACGTGCCTGTAATCCCAGCTACTCAGGAGGCTGAGGCAGGAGAGTTGCCTGAACCCAGGAGGCGGAGGTTGCGGTGAGCCGAGATCGCGCCATTGCACTCTAGCCTGGGTAACAAGAGCAAAACTCCATCTCAAAAAAAAAAAAGAAGAAAAGAAAAGAAAACAGAAGATGTGACCCACACTGTGGACTGGCCAGACCTAACATCTACAGAACACATCCCCCAAGAGCAACAGAATACACATCCTTCCCAAGTGTACCTGGAACATTCCCCAGGATAGACCCTATGCATAGAAATCAATAACAGAAAGGACTTTGAGAAATTTACAAATATGTGAAAACTAACAGCACACTACTAAACAACCAATGAGTCAAAGAAGAAATCACAAGGGAAATTAGGAAATACTTTGAGATGAAGGAAAAGGGAAACACAGCATAGGAAATCTTAAGGGATGTGGGTAAAGCCATGCTTAGAGGGAAATATATAGCTATGAATGACTATATTTGTATATAATACAAAGGGAGAAAGAGCCCAAATCAATAACCTAACCTTCCACCTTAAAGCACTGAGGGGAAGAAAAAAGAACAAACTAAACCCAAAGCAAGCAGAAGGAAGGAAATAATAAAGACGAGAGCAAACATTAATGCAATAGAGAATAGAAAAACAGTTGAGAAAATCAACAGAACCAAAGGTTGGTATGTTGAGAAAGTCAACAAAGCTGACAAACCTTTAGCTAGAAAGAGGTGAGGTAATTTTCCCAAGGTGACTCCAATTGCACATGGCAGAGTCAAGATTCCAAAGTAGGACTGCCTGATGTCAATGCTGAGGTTGTAGCTCTGTCTCCCACCTGGACTGGGAGTGTCTCAAGGATCCGGAGTGTGTCTTACTCATCTGTGCATCCCCAGTGCTTTGCTCTGTGCCTGGCACATGTAGGGGTTCAGGAAATATTTGCTGAAGTAAAATGAAAAGTAAACCTCCTCCCCACCCTTAGCAACCATCTGTGTGAGATGATAAATTATGCTTCCAATGCAGATCGAGCTGAATTGCACTATTTCTGATGAGAAAAGCTGAAAACAGCAAACTGCTTGTCCTTAAAAATAAACCCTTCAGCTTCAGAGATTTGGCCCAGAAATGAACCGTGTTATAGCTCAAGCCCTGAGATTGAGTTTATTACCCCAGAGCCAGGGGTGATGGAGTTTGTGACCAGAGAGAGAAACTCAATCACCTTGACCCGGCCTCTGGCTGCAGAGTAAGGCTGATCTGTCCTTCCCCGTCCTGGGCCCCAGAGGCTGAACACCATTCACGGGAGGGCCAGCTCTGCTCAGAGGGACAGCTGATCCCAGAGAGGTCAGGACACTGAATCTTGTACACAGACCAATTGAACAAGGGTCCAGCAATGGCTCCCCAGCTGAGCCAGACCAAGCTCCATGTGGAGTCTAGCTTCCTGACATTTCATAAGGGGTGAAATGTGAAGAACGTTGACTTTCATTAGCCCAAGTATGTGTCAATAGGTCCTGAAAGGCTGAGAGGAGAAGTTGTTCCCAGGTAGATTCTAGAGCAGGATGCTCTCACATGTTCAGGCTGGAGTGACATGGCCAGTGTCCTGAGGGGAGGGGAGGACATAGACCGTTCACCAAATGCCATCTCTTCTTGGCCTCACAGTGGCTCTGTGAGGAAGGCAGGGTGCAGGCTGCTTGCCCATTTTTCAGAAGGACAAAATGAGGCCCTTAGAAGTTGCCCTACTCACAGCTGGTAGAAAAATGAATCCAGTTTTTAGGACTCCAATGCCTTTCTGCCCCCTGCCCTGCCTCCCACTCTTTGGAGGCTTACGGGGCTCTGTATAAGTTTCCCACAAAAAGTCCGTGCTGCTGGGTGGGGCGCAGGCGCTGTTCACATTCGTGTGTGGTTTTCCCTGGCTTATATGCAACAGCTTCTTTTTCTCTTTTCTTCATTTAAAGGTGACTCTTCTGGAAGCCCCCAAAGTAGAATTGACCCTAAATTGAAAAGAAGATCTTTCTAGGGCAAGAGCTTTGTTCCTGTGAATTTTCTGCCTCGCCAACCATGGGGAATGTGAGCTGGGGGGGAAAGTCTGTTAAAGCTGGTCATTCATTTCAGGGGTCGAGGAGCTATTCGGAAGGAGCAAAGTCTCCTCATGCTCTTGGCCTTTTGATCTACTCAGGCTCTGTGGCAGGAAGACAGGGAGGAACCACTGATCACCCACAGCCCTCCCCGCTGCTGTGGGGGGTGGAGCTGGAATGAAAAGAAATATAAGCTTGAATTCTACTTTAAAATGAACAGCCTCTAATTTTCATATCATAAAATGGGTAAAATAATGTTTTTTCCCATAGAAAGTGATGAACTGGTTATGTGTATTTTAACCAGTTGTAAAACGTCTCCTTTTTCTGTGTCTCCTGTTGTATGCTGCCACAGTATCTGGCACACATGCACTTCTGCAAATGTTGGGTTTAAAAATTTCATTTTATGATTAGAATAGAGAAATACTGTCAGTGAATATTACTATAACATTTGGTGACACTGCAGTTAGGATTAGGTTCAATTACAGCAGTGCATTCAAAATATGGCGCCTCAAACACAAAGGATTTAGTATTTTCTTTTTGATATAAAAAAGTATATTTGGGAGTTTTCAGATAGGGTATAAACAAAAAAAGGGAAAAAACCATTCAGAGGCAGGCAGTCTGGAGCTGGGAGCTAGTCACGCCGGTTCTTCATCATCAGAGATCCCGGCTCCTTCTGACTTTCCGCTTTGCCATGCTTAGCTCATGACGTCCATCCCCAGAGATGCTGCATGATCTTGCTTGCTGCTGGAGCAGAAGCCATCATATCTGCATTAAAGACAGCGAAAAAGAAAAAAAAGAGAAAGCCAAAGAGCTCCCTTTCTGGTTGTCTTTCTTTTAAAGAGTCTTCCCAGAAGTCTGACGCAATAACTTCTATATACAGCTCATTAGCTAGAACCTGGGGCCACAGCTTCTCAAGAAAGGCTAGACTCTGTAGGGTGGTTTTGTTTTTTAAGTCTGGGAAGATTGGGGTTCCATGTCTAAGCCAGAATGGAAAGTTGGAATGTTGAGGAGGCAACTAAAAGTCTCTCGAGCATCCACATTACCAGTGTGATGATGGGGTCGTGTGAATCTCACGTCGAGGAGTGAGCATTTTTCTCACCAAATCTATTCATTCATTAGTCATTTACTCTTCATGGAATCTGCTTGGCAAAGTACTGGACTGGGTGCCATGCACTTATCAATGAATAAAGGAATAGCAGGCCCCTTATCCCCGAGGGCAGGGAAGAAGATGGCAAGTGACAGGGCAGCACAGAGGACCCAGAGCTTCTGGCCCCGCCTGGAGGTTCAGGGAAGGCTTCTTGGCAGAGGTGACAATGGTGAGCCTTGAAGGATGAGCAGGAGTTAGTAGCTAGGGAAGCAATGCTGACATAACTAAGCAGGTGTGTGTCAGCTGGTCCGCTCTGCTAGCATGCACCATGACAAAAATCCTCAGACCCTCCGAGCAATTCCTGCTTCACTAAGATGGTATGAAAAGAAAATGAGAGACTTCGATTTGCATTAATTTAGGGACCTTCTGATTACAAATGACAGAAAATTCAACACTGGCTTAGGCCAAAAAAAAAAAAAAGGCACGTATTTGCTCACATAATGGAGAAGCCCAGACTCAGGCCTCAGATGGCACTTATTCCAGGGTGCCACATGGTGACAAGGGAGCTTGGTTTCACTGCCTTCTGGATTCCTTAGTCCACTGTTCTCTGCGTTGGCTTTGTTCTTGGGCTTCATTCTAAGTCTCAGGCTCAGAGCTTTTGAGTCCAGCAAAAACTGAGCGCTGCTCTCGTACAAGACCTGGGATATACTGTGACAGTTTGGAGAGCTGGATTGTATGCCCACGACTGGCCAGACCCAGAGGCTCACTCCATCTGTGGAGCTGGGAGCCCCACTGGGAACTAAGAGGATGAGGCTGGAAGACAGTCCCTGAAAGGGATTGGAGAGCCGTGGTTAGAGGAAAGGGATTGGAGACTGGCGGCCAAACAATACATATCCACTACTAGTAGGTATTGGTTAGCATGGAAGAGATCGACGTGGACGTTTACAGATGAAAATGATAAGCTTCAAAGAGGTTAGATAACCAGCATGCACAGCAGTGAGGGGCAAGTGGTGACTGGATCCCTAGTTTATTTGACTGCAAAGCTTATGCTCTTGCTACCTCTGCTACCTCCCAGCATCGCACTCTTGGATCCCAGGCAGTCCATGACTTGGTGCTAGGGGCTGACCTGCCTGGATTCAACTGAGTTATTTGCCAGGACAGCCATGGTCAGCCAACTCCTGGTATGATATGATATAGATGCTTGAGGGCCATGTGCGCTGGTTCATGCTGATAATCCTAGCACTTCGGGAGGCCAAGGAAGGCGGAGGACCAGCCTAGCCATGGCAAAAACCCATCTCTACTAAAAGTACAAAAAATTGGCTGGGGGTGGGGGTGTGGTTGCCCACGCCTGTATTCCCAGGGGGAGGTGAGGTGGGAGAATCACCTGAGCCCAGGACATCAAGGCTGCAGTGAGCTGTGATCATAACACTACCCTTCAGCTTGGGTGATGGAGTGAGACCCCGTCTCAAAAAAGGAAAAAAAAAAAGACACTTGATACATCATTTTTGAATGAATAAATGATGACTCCATCCTCAGTCTGTGCTGGAAACTGTAGTGCAGTGTGGGGTTAAAATCATGAGTTTGTCTGAATTCCACAACGTCACAAGAGAAACAGGAAAAGTGAAATTTGCCCTTCTTTTTGAGAATGGCCATTGCTTGACACTCTGAACTGTCAGTAACGTCACTTTACCTCCTTTCTGAGGTTCCTTTTGCATGTGCTGCTCAGTAGGGTCGTGGGGGCTGCCGATGCAGAGTTGTGGAAAAGGGGACTAGCACAACTGGAAATTCCTTTGCATGCTTCCATGTCCTGGGCTCTGGCCTTCACGTGGTTGTCCCTGGACTTTATTTATAAGACAGCATGAGACAAGGGGCCCTCCCATCCTCACACAGCTGCCAAAGTCCCTGCTTAATGTGGCATGAGAGACTCTTTCTGATCTGGCCCTCGCTCAATTGCCATTAACTTAGTCATTCAGAATTTTGGGGGTTTTTTGGAGATAGAGTCTCCCTCAGTCACCCTGGCTGGAGTGCAGTGGTGCGATCTCGGCTCACTGCAACCTCTGCCTCCCAGGTACAGGCAATTCTTCTGCCTCAGCCTCCCAAGTAGCTGGGACTACAGGCCTGCACCACCGCACTGGGCTAACGTGTGTATTTTTAGTAGAGACAGGGTTTCACCATATTGGCCAGCCTGGTCTCAAACTCCTGATCTCAAGTGATCATCCCGCCTCTGCCTCCCAAAGTGCTGGGAATACAGGCGTGAGCCACCGTGCCTGGCCAGTAAATATTTTGAAAAACTGTAGTGTGTGTTCAGCAATTCCATTTCTGGATCTCTAACTAAATGAATTAGAAGCAGAGACTCAAACAGATACTTGTCCACTGATGTTCCTGACTTTATTCACAATAGCCAGAAGGAGGAAACAGCCCGGATGTGCATTAATGGGTGAATGGATAAACAAAATGTGGTGTATTCATACAGTGGAACGGTATTCAGCCTTAAATGGGAATGAAATTCTCATACAGGCTACAACACAGGCGAAGCTTGAGGACGTTGTGCTGAGTGAAATCAGACAAGTATTGCATGATTCTGGTTACAAGGGAAGTACAAGCATTGCATGATTCTGGTTATAGGAGGCACTGTGGTCACACTTAGAAAGCAGAATGGAAGTTACAAGGGCTAGGGGAGGGGGAAAGGGGGTTGATGCTTAATGGGTACAGAGTTTCTCTTTGGGAAGATAAAAAGTTCTGGAGATGGATAGCAGTGATGGAAGGATAACACTGAATGTGTTGAATGCCACTGCATTGTACTTCAAAATGGCTACAATGGTTGTATTTTTATTTTTATGTTTTTATTTCGAGACAAAGTCTCATTCTGTCACACAGGCTGGAGTGCAGCGGTGCCATCTCGACTCACTGCAACCCCTGCCTCCCGGGTTCAAGTGAATCTCCTGCCTTGGGCTCCCTAGCAGCTGGGATTATAGGAGCACACCATCACACCTGGCTAATTTTTGTATCTTTAGTAAATATGGGGTTTCACCATGTTAGCCAGGCTGTCCTCAAACTCCTGACCTCTGGTAATCCACCCACCCCAGCCTCCCAAAGTGCTGGGATTACAGACATGAGCCACCGCCCCGGCCGGCTACAATGGTTTTTAAAAAGAAATTCTCTTGTACAATTAAAAAGAAATGAAATGAATACTTATAAAGAACGAAAGTTTAAAACAAACCAAAAACTAAAAAAGAACCATTGTGATGAAATGTTTATTATAAAAGAAAAACACTGCCCTAAAAGTGGATGAGAATGCTCAGATTTTTGTGTGATGAAAACGTTCCGGTGCTGATGGTGGTGACAGCGGCTCTGGGTCTCCAGGTGTCAGTCATTCCCGTCTGATCCTAGACATAGAGTCACCTTCTGTGCAGCGGCATCCAGCTTCCCGGATGGCGCATGGCTGGCCACTCCTCACTTCCCACCTGCACTAGCCCTGGACGGCTCTCACGCTGAGGGTGCAATCGCTCCTGGCCGTCATATTTGCCACTTAGTGGGCATTTTCAGGTAAGATACGGTATCTGAGTTCACTAAAAACTATTGAGTTGTACACTTGAAATGGCAAACTCCATGGTGTATAAATTATATCTCAATAAAACTGTGGTTGAAAAACTCCTATGCGCTAGGCCCCTTGCCAGGTGGTGGGTAGCTAGACCAGCACCCTGGCTTCCTCCGGGATTTGGAATTTTATTTGGAGGTAGGGCAGTCCTTTTGACCTGAAAATGTCCACTAGGTGGCAAATATAACACCCAGGAGTGATCCCACCCTCGGAGCCTGCAGCCCAGGGGCTGGCGCTGGTGGGGAGTGAAGAAAGATGAGCCCTGCACCATCCTGGACAAGCTGGAAGCTGCCGCGGGGAAGGTAATGGGGAAGGCAACTCGATCTCTGTGAACAGACAGGAATGACTTTGGCATCATGGAGACCTGGAGCTATTGAAATGGGCTTTAAGTTTGGTGAGCAGTGGCTCACACTTGTAATCCCAGCACTTTGGGAGGCTGAAACGGAAGGATGTCTTGAGCTCAGGAGTTTGACCCCAGCCTGGGCAACGTGGCAAGACTCCATCTCTACAAAAAACACAAAAATTATCCGGGCATGGTGGTGTGTGCCTGTGGTCCCAGGTAGCTGGGAGGCCGAGGCAGGAGGATCACTTGCACCTAGGAGGCAGAGGTTGCAGTGAGCCAAGATCACACTGCTGCACTCCTGCCTGGGCAACAGAGCAAGAGAAAGGAAGAAAAGGAAGGAAGGAAAGGAGGGAGGGAGGGAGGGAAGCAGGGAGGGAGGCAGGGAAGGAGGGAAGTAGGAAAGAAGGAAAGAAAAGAAAGAGAAGAAAGAAGAGAGAGAAAGGGAGGGAAGGGGAGGGGAGGGAAGGGGCTGTAGAGCCTAGAGGATGGAAAAACTACCTTGACCAGTGCCCCACTTTCCTCACTGAACAAAATGATCTGAACACTCTTGCCCACTTTTAGGGCTTTTTTTTTTTTTTTTTTGGTCTTTTATAATTTTGGTTCATTCAAGGCTTGTGGCCAATCAAACCACACATCATGTACTCAGGTGCTAAACTCCCTGAACTCAGAGCTAACAGAGCACCAATTCTGCCTTCACAAAGGGACTCCAGTGTTGACAAGGCCAACCTAGCGCAGTCCCTTCAGCTTCCTGCTGCTGCGTGCAGACACCTGCCTGTTCCTCCTTGTGGGGAGAGACAGGGACCGAGCTGGGACCGAGCTGCCTCCACACAGACTCCACAGTGATTCTGAGAGCACCTATGTCACCACCTGCCCTGCAGGGACCTCCTCAGGACTGTGTGCCTGGCACAGTGAAGGTGCTGGGGGATGTTTTCAGGGCAGCATTGACCACTCTAGAAAAGGGCTTTTTAGTCGGGCATGGTGGCAGGCACCTACAGTCCCAGCGATCCGGGAGGCCGAAGTGGGAAGATCGCTTAAACTCTGGTAGCAGAGGTTGCTGTGAACTGAGATGGCACCACTGTGCTCCAGCCTGGGCAACAGAGTTGCCCCTGTCTCAAAAAAGGGGCTGGGGGGCTTTTAGACAAGAAGGAGCTGAGGAGGAATGGGGGCAGGGACAAGAGGGCAGGGGGCCTTCTCTGGAATCCCACGCCACCCCTGTGCCCTGCTCATTTTGGAGTGTGGGCTGCACCCCATGTTGTCATGGATGCTGTGCTCCCCTCCCCTGACTCCCTAACTGATCCAAGCGCCACTGTTTCTGTGGCCAGCACCAGGGCTCAGACACCAAGCGTCCTCCTGCCAGGCTCCAGCAGCCCTGGGGAGCACCACAGGATGCCCTGGCAGAGCAGAAACAGGATACCCGGCTGGGGACCCCTGAGAGGAGACCAGAGCCAGGAAATGCTTCTCCCTGCTGCAGGGACAGCTCAGTGACCTGGAAAGGTGTGGGCCGGAATGCTCATGTTTCCACAGTGACATCACCGCTGGTGGAACTCGGAGGATCCGCACTGTGAATATCACCAACGTCCATGGTCCGTGTTGTCCCCAGGGAGATCCCGGTAGCCGATGTTGTCCGGAGAGGCCCGTCTTGTACTGGTGCCACGTGTGGCTGCACCACTGGCTGAGTTCATGAAATCATGGAATCTCAAAGACCCAGAAGAAAAACCAGGGCATGAACCCTGGAGCCCAGGCAGCACCCTCTCCAGCCTCCAAGTCGTGCAGGCTCCTCTCCAGTTCACACTTCCAGGGATGAGAGGCTCACTTAGTTCGAGGCCATGATTCCACAGCTGGGCTGACTCTAATGCCAGGGACTCCTGTCTTTCTCCACTGCACCTCATCCCCCACCTCCCAGGTCAGATAAGTCTCTCAGGGGTTCACAAATTCCTTCAGAAATACATCCATCTGGGCCGGGCATGGTGGCTCACTCCTATAATTCCAGCACTGTGGGAGGCCAAGGCGGGCAGATCACAAGGTCAAGAGACGGAGACCATCCTGCCTAACACAATGAAAACCCGTCTACTAAAAATACAGAAAATTAACTGGGCACGGTGGCACGCGCTTGTAGTCCCAGCTACTCCGGAGGCTGAGACAAGAGAATTGCTTGATCCCAGGAGGCGGAGATTGCAGTGAGCTGAGATCGTGCTGTTGCACTCCAGCCTGAGCAACAGCGCGAGACTCTGTCGGAAAGGGAAAGGGAAGGGGAAGGGGAAGGGGAAAGGAAAGGAAGGAGGGAAGGAAGGAAGGAAGAGAGAAAGGAAGGAAGGAAGGAAGAAAAAGAAAGAGAAAGAAAGAGAGAAAGAAAGAAACAGAGAGAGAAAGAAACACGCCTATCTGGGCTTTTCTTCTTCAGACCAAAAAGCCAACACCCCTTCAACTCTGTTCCTTTAACATGACTTAAAGGCTCTCAGCCTCCTGGTCTCTATTCTTTGATTATATTCAAATGGAAAAAAGGTGGGAGCCAGGACCAACCCAAAGCTATAAGTAGTATGTAGGATCTGGCTGGTGTGGGTTGTAGCAGGGTCCTCACCTCCCCACAACTGGACATTCTACTTCCATTAATATTGCCTTTGGTGGCTTTAAGTATAGGCAGCTGTCAAAGCTTAAAAGAAGCTCAGCTGCCTCTCTTCCAACTACCCCCACTCCAGCCATGAGGCTATCCTGCTCCCAAACAAGAACTGTCTTCTTCAACTGAAATCTGTGGCTTCCCCTGTGAAAGATGACCTTGCTGGTTCCAGCGCATCAGGCCTTCCATGCTCTGATTCAGTCCTTCCTCTCAATGTCTTGTTTTCAACTCATGAAGAACAATGGTGCTCCTCATCCCCACCCAGTTTCCGACCACCTGACTTTTGGTGAACACCTCATCTTTCCGGGGAGATGCCAGCACCTGTGGGCCCCGAGCAGTGGCTGCCCATGCCTGGCAGCTTCCTGCAGCTCACCAAAGCCTCTCTCTTTCCATCCTGTCCCTCAGAGCATGGTGTCACCTTCTTATGCCCACGTAGGAGGTGAATCCTCCTCTCATGTTATTCTCTCTCTAGCTCTCCGGGATCGGTTCCCCATTCACTTTTGTCCTAACCAAGCACTGTCCTTGTGCAGGCCACTCTGCTAGTCCTTGATGGTAGGGCTGGGTCTTCTGTTTCACTCTGTCATCTCCAAGGACTCACCTCATGGAGAGGGACATAGAGACATCAGCAACTCATGGGAAAGCACAGAGAGTTGGACCATCCCCCCTGGAAGGGCCATGAGGGATGCTCTAGCCCTGTCCCCTCTGGTGAGAGGGAGTTGAGGGCCAACTCAGGTTTTGACACATGCTTGGCTGTGAACGAGCACACAGGGACTCCACCCAGGGCTGCTATGTTCTCTTGTGCTGCGTGCTCTGGCCCAGGGCCTGGCCAGGGGGTGCAGATGGGAGCAGGTTCCTCCTGCAGAGAGGGGCATCTTCTAATGATCACCAAATGGCTAGAAGGGCCCCATTCTCTCTCATCCAAGTCAGCGGGCCCTGATTTGATAGTTTGTGGTAGTTTCGTGGTACCTACTTTGCTGGAGCTGTTATGCCTTTGCTTTTTTCCTCCCCCATCCCCACCCCAGAGATGAAGTCTCACTCTGTCACCCAAGCTGCAGCACACTGCAACCTCCACCTCCCAGGTTCAAGTGATTCTGCTGCCTCAGCCTCCCGAATAGCTGGAATTACAGGTGCCTGGCACCATGCCCTGAAAACTGTTTGTACTTTTAGTAGAGTTGGGGTTTCACAATATTGCTTAGGCTGGTCTCAAACTCCTAACCTCAGGTAACATGCCCACCTCGACCTCCCAAAGTGTTGGGATTACAGGCATGAGCCACCGCTCCCAGCCTTTTTTTCCTTTTTTTTTTTTTTTTTTAAAGTACTAATTCCCAGGCAGTTTTCCTGCCAGTTTTCCAGTTTTCCTTGGTGAAGTTCTGCTCCTGTCAGTCACTCACATAGGTATTAAATAAATGGCGATTACTGAATACCTCACAGGTGAGACCAGCACCTGGGACCAGAAGAGCCTCTCTGCAGCCTGAGGTTTGAGGACACTCCATCCGAGTCCTCTTCTGTCCTGCCTCGTCTACCCTCCAGCCTCCGTGCCTCGGCTCAGATGGTTGCATTGTGCAAGCAGCTGGGAGACAGAGCTGGAACCAGGAATTCTCCAGACCCCAGCATGGGCTCTCCCTGTAGCCCCTCCTCCCAGCCCGGCTGGCTGGTGCAATTCTCAGCCTGGACTTGCAGGTCGCCACCTGGAAGAAAAGCCCCCGAAGCCCCATTTCATTTCAATAGTGCAAACCTGAAGCACAGGCTGATGTTTAGCAATCGGGCATTGTCGCAGGCCAGTTTTCCTGACTAAATAACAAACATTATAGGCACCTTTTATCGAGTGCCCTTTCTACACCAGGGGCTCTGGACTCATTATCTGCTTTTATTTCCCCCAAATCTCTTCGAGGTAGGCTGTACCACCCCCACTTTACAAATCAGGAAATGGAGGCCCAGAGAAGTTACATAAAATGTCCCAGAGTCTCGCAGCTGGTCCATATCATGGGACTGGGATTTGCACTTTGGCCCCTGCGACTCGGAGCTCATGTTCTTTCTGCTCCACTGCTCTGCCTCCTTGGAAACAATACTGATGATCATCCTTCCTCCTCCCAGCTCGGGCCCTCTGCCTGCCCAATACAGCCATAAGTCAGGCCCCGTCCCAAGGTCCAGCCCGGTCAGGCCGCGCTAGCCACAGGCTGGTAATGGGAGCCCTGTGGGTGGGGGAGGGATGGACACACTAATGCACTCAGCCCTCAGGCCGGAGATCAAACAGCCCAGCAGAGAGAGAACGTAAATCACCCCTCAAAGAGAGCAGTTCCAAGTGACCAGTGAACTTAGAGATTCCCACAGACACCCAACACCACCCTCCGAGCCTCCCTGCTGCCCCGAGGGTGGGAGCCTGGCACACCCTGGGAACCCAGGTCCACTGAGGCCTCACAGACTTCACCTCTACACTGAGGATTCCTCTGGGGCCAACCCCAGGATTGGGGTCCCTGCAGTAATGAACATGCTCACCTCTCTGTGAAATGGTGTGGAGTAAGCCGATCAGATTCAGAACCTCCAGCCCCTTCCTGCCTGGGTGATGTGAGGCAAGTCATTTAACCCTAGGTGGTTCTTCATCGATGTATAGGGATGAGAATAGCAACCTCGTGCTGTTGTTGGAGACGAAACAGATCGTGAGTGAAACCACTGATGTCTGGTTGACACTAGAAGGTGCTAGCTCCCTTCCCCACTGCAACCCTCTGCAAAACGTTTTACACCTAGTGCCTCATTTAAACGTCATAACCTTCAGCAAAATGGGTATTACTATCTCTGGCCTTTGAGGAATTAGAGAGGTCCCATGTGAAACCAAGAGCACCTGGTCCTTGTCAGTAGATAAACCCAGTTCCACCTGATGCCAGTTCCCACTTCTCTTCTCTAGTTGTTCTGAGACACTGGAGACTACATCATTTTGTAAAAACACTCTGGCCAGGTGCAGTGGTTCACACCTGTAATCTCAGCACTTTGTGGGGCTGAGGCGGGTGGATTACAAAGTCACGAGTTCGAGACCAGCCTGACCAACATGGTGAACTCCTGTCTCTACTAAAAATACAAAAAAAAAAAAAAATTAGTCTGGCATGGTGGCGCACGCCTGTAATCTCAGCTACTCAAGAGGCTGAGGCAGGAGAATCACTTGAACCTGGGAGGCGGAGGTTGCAGTGAGCTGAGATCGCACCACTGCCGCTGCACTCCAGCCTGGGTGACAGAGCGAGACTCTGTCTCAAAAAAGAAATGCTCTGTAAAGGTGAAGCATGTCCTTGAAAGAAGACGGTGCCCCTGAAGGCCGACAGCTTCAGTGCCAGTGCTGGGCCCTTCTGACAAGTGTGGGCAGAAGGTGGTGCTGACCCCACACCTTCTCTGGCCCTTTGGTGAAACACCTGTGGCTGCAGAGTGGAGCGCCAGGAGACACAGCCTTCTCTGGGCTCCCACATGGAGGTGAGTGCACAGAGAAACCTAAACTCTGGGGAGCCCCGGCCCTTTCTGTGGCCTTCACACCTCCCAACACTGACCCAGCAGCCTGAGCCCCTGAGCTTGGTGAGAACTGACGCCCTGGGCCCTGCCCCCAGGGAAGCCCGTGTCTCCCTCAGACCCCTCCTCATCCCGGGGCCTGCTTCTCATCTCCCAGTGCTGTGGGCAGGATCCCGCTATCCTGTGAAAGCCGAGGAGGGAGGAATTTCCCATGAAAGGTGCTCTAGGAGGCCTGGCAAACATCAGGCCACCGAATGGCAGGTGCCAGGTGGTTAGCATTAATGGAATTGTTGCAAGGGAAGAGGTTTTATGGGAGGAGCGGCTGCTGACTCTGACATCCCCCATGGCTGCCGTCACCAGGGAAGGCCCCAAGGTTCATCTTCAAACCACTCCTCCACCCAGGCCCTCCCCCTTGGCCCCGATGCTGGGATGAGTGACATCACTTCTCATGTGCACTGCCCTCAAGCACCCCTGGCTGGTCTCCCCCACCTGCCGCAGAGTGCCCTGTTGCTCACTCCCATGTGACGTCCTGCAGTGGCTGCCCGTGTCCACAAGCCCCGGAACAGGCACCGAGGGCTTCAACTCTCAGCGCACCTCTCTCCAGCACATTCGCATTCGGGACTCTGACTCCACCGAAATGCCCAGATTTTGTGCTCTCTGCATAACTTTTCTAGAAATTAACACTAAATGATCAGGTGGAAAGAACGGGTGCCCATGTGGGGCTTGCCAACCTGGCCAGGAGCCTCCTGTGGAGTCAGGAACCTTACACTCGGGCAAGGCGTGTTCCTCCCCTTTCTCCTTGGGCAGCGATTCCTGAACCAAGCAGAATGCCCAGGAAGAAAGTGTGAGCCAGGCGTGGTTAGACCTGAGGGAAGGTCCAGAGCTGCCCGGGCATCATCAGTGCCAGGATAGACCGTCAGGAGCCCCTGTGTCCCCAGGGGTGAACAGAAAGTTTCAGATCCAGCTAATTCCTCATAAAGCAACATTGGCAAGGTTTCATTATCCCATTTTGCCTACTCTGGCATATTTCCTACATTTTCCAAAATATGAAGTCAAGACCGGATAAGCAGACAGTAACACCAAGACGCCTCCTGGGACTGTCCAGTCAGTCCTCTCCACCAAGGCGCCTCCCGGGACTGTCCAGTCCTCTCCCTTGAGGTGAAGCTCCTCTTATTCAGATTTCATCCTCGTTTCCACAAAATAAAACCCAACCTCCTCACCCTGACTTTCATCCTAACTTCCCCGATGACGTCCCACTGGGACCCTCCCCACCCCTGCACCCTGGCCACCTGGGACACTCGCTTGTCTTGCTCTTGAGTCATACTTCTCCTTCTCTGGGCTTCTGCTCTGGCGTAATCTGGCAGGATTTGGAAGTCTTCATGGAAACAGCATTGGAGGTGAGTCTTGAGGGTAAAGCAGTAAGATCCACACCCAAGATGTGAGAAGTGGAGGTGAGTTAGGGAGGAGGGCAGGGGCTGGGTCACCAAAGGATGTGGATGCCTCGCTCCCCAGGCAGTGGAAGCTGCAAAGTGGTTTTTAAGATGAATGAGACATGTCAACTTTATGGTTTATGAAGTGCTCACTGACAACTCAACAGAGAATGAACTCAGAGAGGGAAGAATAGACCCTGGGGAGAGAAATTCAGGACTGTTGCAATGATCCAGGTGCAAGGGGATGAGGGAGGAATTCAAGGAAGATTTGGGAGATATGATCGGCTGGCTTTAGTGATGCAAATAAGGGAAGGGAGAGAGACCACCGTGTCTCCTCAGTCTTAGTGGAGTGATTGGGGTGAGGAGGAGGAACTGTGGATGGAGAGATTATACGTTCACTATGTTTGCCTTCTCTAAACTGCCTTTCAGTAAAAATCTTCTAAGAGTACTGTATAAAAATACCTATTCTCAGGGCCTCCCACAGTCCTGTGAAATCAGACTATTTCGGTGGGAAGGGCCTGGAAATCTACATTTCAAAGTACACCTTGGATGATTCTTAGCATCAGCAGAGTTTGAGAAGCAATGCCCACTCTGGGATGCCATGCCGCTGATTTACCCTGGGACCTCCCCTGGGGCTGTGAGGCCCCTGAGGCCAGCAGCTGCCTCTTCGTCTTTACTCCCCCAGATCCCAGCTCAGCAGCAGGGCCCACGGTCAGTGTTTGTTGAATGAATGAGCTGATCTCTAAACTGTGACGGATCGTTTCCTCTTATAAACTGCGGGGAATATCAGCTATGCCTCTGACTGTGTGGTTGCCTGGTCAGTCCTGTTGTACCATCTGTCCAAAGCGGATTCGAACCCTCTTATTTCCTCCCATCTGCCTGTTAGGTTTGAAAGTTTCCTCCAGGGTGACAGCCACGTGTCCTCTATAATTTCAAATGTGAACGACTAGAGGCCACTGCTTTTTGGTTTTTAAGTTGAATAGAGAAAAATAATTGCACTTTTTTTTTAATAAGAGAGGAAATGTTACCAATAGCAAGGTCTTCAAAAGGCCACTTCGCAAACTAAAAATTTACTTGAAGGCATACATTCCTTTGCTGGAAACCAGGCTTGGTATGTTTCTGATTACGCTGTTGACCCTCACCCTGAAAATCCTTTGTAGAAGGACCTTTTTTCTAGACAACCTACTGATGAGCAAATGATGTAACAGATTTCACACCACATAAATTTGAGCCTAATAAATGGCTTCAAATTCAGAGCTCCTAATTCTGGTTTCAGAGAGGTAGTTCCCTTTACAAAGGCAATCATGTAGACAATTAATAAACGCACACACGGCCCCGGGAAAGGGTGAATTCTGTCCCAACCCTCAGCCTGAAAGCAAGCTCCCAATGATTGGCGTCAGGAAATGTAGATTTACCTCCGGCTTCTTGTTCTGGCAGAAGACACGGCCGTGGTAAGCAAGGCTCACTGGATCACAGATGCCTTCTTCCCTGTCCCACACAGTAGCCACTAGGCACGTGTGGCTATTTAAATTAAAAGTAGGTTAAAAATTAAAATGTGGTAGTGGCCTTTCGTGGTACTGGCCACATTTGAAATGCTCAGTTGCCTCATGCTGTTAGGAGCTACTAAATTATAGCCCGGGACGGGAGATTTCTATCACCTCAGGGAGCTCTGTCGGACAGTGCTCATCCACCATTTGGGCAAAACGCCTTAGGGTCCAGATTGCTTCTGTTTTATTCCAGTTATCGGTAACAGTCCCTCCCCACTCTGGGAATGTTTTATTGCTGTATTCTACAGTAGCAAAATGAAGCAAAGTTTATACTGAAGAAAAATAGGGATGAAAAAGAAATCCCATTGCTCATGCGAAAAAAGGGAACTTCGTTGTAAATCTGCTGAGGAGCTTGTTTTCTTTCAGCTCTTCACTATTCTGGTAGCATATTTACAGCTCTGGGGGATGAACAATACCAATTATTTAGAGCTGGAAAATAAGATCTGTGTTCTCATCCCAGTACGCTAATTCCTCTGTCTGAATTCACCAGGTAATTGCTCTGGCTGCTAAAGGCTGGCATGTATCAGAGACTGTTAGGGGCAGTGAGGGTCCTGGACATCCCAACATCCACAACTTCATGCAAGGGTGGCAAGGGCAGCCATGGGAGACTGTGCCAGGGCCACGAGGCCAGCAGTAGCAGAACTGGTCCTCCGGCTTCCTCCTCACTGCTTGTTCTTGGGCAATGTGCAGCCTCTTCCACCTCTTGGGCTTTGGTTGATTTCCTTGTAAGCTGGAGGAACAACTGGCCCCTGAACTGTGGACCGAGCTAATTCAATGCCAAGCCAAACCACATGCTTATGGGATTGCAGAGGTTCTGGGAGATGTGGCCTGAGAGCTAAACCGTGGTGGGTCATCCCTAAAGATGGTCTTTTCCACTTCTCCAGTGGGAGATGGGCCTTGCCTTGTAAGATGAAGGATTCTCCGAACATGAGGAGAACATTCAAATTCAGGGCAGCCCAAAAGAATGACAATATGGCCACCAATCTTCATACATAGATGAGACCCACTTACCTAATTTCATCCTAGCCATCACTTGTACGGACCTCTGTATCTTACTGTCTGTTTAACATCTTTGTTTGTGGGGTGGTGGGGGTGCTATCTTAAAGACATCTTAAACCTAACATGTCCCAAAATTGAACTGATGATCACTCTTCTCAAATCTGATGCTTCCTAATATTCACCATGTTAGTGAATGGCACCTCTATTATCTGAGTTAAATAAGTCCAAGAAGTTCTGGAGTCATCCTTGACAACCCCTCACCTCCGCCTTTCCCTAGCCAACTCATCATCAAGCTCTCCTGAGTCTGTTCATTTCTCTTCATATCCACCAGTACCTTGGTTCAAGCTACCATTATTGCTAATCTAAGCTATTGCTACGGCTCCCTGATTGGTGAACTGGTGCCTACTTTTCCTCCCATCTCATCCCAATGTATTCTCCCCATTGAAACCAAAATCATCCCTGAAATGAAATCTAACCTTGGCATCTCCCTGTTTTCAATTCTTCTACGACTTCCATTGACCTCAGGAGAAAGTCAAAGTTCCTTAATTGACTGCAAAGCTTTACATGGCCTGCTCCTTCAGTCTCACCTCTCAGCACATCTTCCCCCGCTCTCATTTCAGACATGTCCCACGGCACTGGACAGTCTCTCGCAACTTTGCATTTCTTTCTCCAGTAGAGTCTTTGCTTTTTCTTCTTCCCAAATCACTCCTCTCCACCTTTCGGTTCTTGGCCTGTTAACTCCATTCACCCTCCCCATCTTAACTCAAACCTTACTTCCTTAAGTAAGTCACAAAAGATACTGTCAAAATCAAATCCCCAATACAGGTTCTTAGAGCACCAGGGATATCTACTTTAGAGCCATCGTTAGAGCTGCAATGTCACATTTATTTGTGTGACAACTGAACAAACATATTTCTTCCCAACTAGTGAGCTCATGCTGATAGGAATCATGCCTCTGTCCTCAGCCAAGAACCCCTGGCCTGGTTCATAGCGAGCTTGCTACAATATGAAATGACTGAAGGAGTACTCAGTACTGCATGACTGAGTACTCTACCTGGGTTTGAATCTGGGTTCCGCTGCTTCCTTGGTTGTGTGCATTTGGATAAATCATTTAATCTCTCTGAAACCCAGTTTCCTAATATATACAAGAAGGAGAACCTAGTCTCTACTTCCCAGGGACTCGTGAGGATGTATAAAATACTGGGATTGAGTGTCTGAAGCAGTCACAGTGTCTGGTACACAGTGGGTATTCAGGAGATGGTGATCGTCGTCATCCAAATGTCTCTCCTGTTTGAGAATCTTTCCCATGGGTAATCTAGGTATCCTACTCAATATCTCTGTAAAGTTTTTGTTTGTTTATTTGCGACCAAAAATTCTATATGGGATGTAGCTCAAGTCCAGGCTCACAAAACAAAAACATCAAGATTCAAACTTAAATTACTCCTGCTTCTAACACTTTTTGAGTGCTTACTACGTGTCAAGAGGCATTCTGAAAACTTTACAAACATTCAGCCCTTCAATTCTATGAGCCCATCAGCCCTATGAGGTGTGAACTTTTATTTTCTTACCCAGAGGAAACTGAGACATCGTAAGGTTGAGTAAGTTGTCCAAGGTCACACAGCTAACAAGTGCCAGGGCCAGGACTCAAATCTAAACGGTCCTAAAGGTCCTTGCTTTTAATCATTCCATTCTGCTATTTTATTTGGGTTTCGTAGAATTTGCTCCCAAAGCAATGAAAAGGTGAACAAACAAAATACTTGTAACATGTTGTATAAACCATCCCCCAGTCATAAGATCCAAATTATATAAAAGAGAAAAATTTATGTAAGCTCGTCACTTGCATTGAAGAAAGACATGAAAATAAGCCACAGCACAATTATCTCTGATAGAATTTTTAAATTTTGTTTTTCACCTATTTCCTACATTTTCAACTCCTTAAAATGTGTTGCTATTATAACTTAAAGAAGCATAGACATTATTTTTCTAAAAAGAAAAGTAAGTGAATTTCTAATTAGAAAAAAGGAAAAAGGAGGAAAACAAAAGTACTGCTGTAATCAAAATCCAAACGGGGAAATAAGAAGAGGGAGCGTGGATGATGCTTATCTACCCAAAGCATTGCTCCAGGAGACCCGTCTTTGGGGACCTGTGCTCCAGGCCCATGAGGCAGCTGGAATCCTATTCTTAAGCAAAGCTCTCTTGGAATTTTCAGTAATAACCTTGGGCCACATTTAGCCTGCTCAGTATTGAGCAATAATGGATAGTAGCTGAGCCTGAGCTCTCTGTCTTTATTATAGTGGAAAAACCCTGGAATGGGATAGAGAAGACGTCCTGAGGTTGGCTGGCCCCTCACGGCATGCCTTGGGGAGAATCTCTAGCCCCTTCATCTGCCAAAAAGCAACAGCCACATCTGTTTTGATCACCCTTTAAATCTGCTGTGAGCTGTAGGCATATCAGCAAATCCTCCCGAGTGCTTTACATAGCTTGACTCATTTATGCCTCAGGACAACGCTGTAGGTTAGATATTATTATCATTCCAATTGTACAGATAAAGAAACTGAGGCACAGAGCAGTTAAATAGCCTGCCCAGGGCTATAGAACTAAGTGTAGAACTAGGATCCAAATTTAAGTCATCTGACCATCTAGTGAGTTGTGTGTGGCCATAACCACTACCGGGGGATATCTCTCAGCTTTGATTCAGCTTTGATGGAAAAGCATTTGGAAGAATTCAAACCCTGGATGAATGTAAGTTGTTTGTTTGGGGCATTTTAAAGGAAGTAACTTCTTGGGCAATGTTTCAGAATGGCTAGTAATTAGAAAGTAGGTATAAATCTAGAAAGTGCTGAACATAAATAAACCATTTCCATCTCTCATTGAAAACAAGTTTCCACCAAGGACACAGGAGAGTCCCCAAACAGGAAGAGATACTCCTTATTCAATAACATAGTGGTTTTGTGTTTATATGTTCGGCTCCAGTAATCTGCCTTTTGGACAGTAGATATATCACGTAATTAGGTTTATGAGAAGGGCTTGGGCAAAGCGACCTTGAAGCTCCTTTTCTCCCTCCATCCATGCATCCATCTATTCATCCATGCATCGTGCAGAAATTTGGTGCAAGTCCTATACTAGACCCATTCTCCAAAGTTGGGTTAGCTGCTCTGATGCGGTATTGTTTCCAAGCCTCCTGGGTGAAAGAAACCTAAAAAGGTCACCTGGTTGACTCCTTTGCCCACTTACCCTCTTCCACCTAAACTCTTCCCCAACAGACAGGACGTGGTTCTGTTTGCAGGGACCTCCAGGCAAGAGGTGTCTCTGGCCTCTCCCTGTGAAGCCCTCATCGGCCCCTAATCAAAATGTTCAGGGCCCGTGGGAGTGCTAGAAGAGTCCCGCTTATCAAGGTGAGATTTATTTACTTACTGTCCAAATCATTTCACATCAGATTGGTTTGTTGCTCACCCCGCTCACCAGCTAGAGAGCGGAGGTGACAGATCACACCACTGCTTATTTAACCAACCGTAAACAGGACTTGAAAGAAGGGAGTTTGCTGAACATAGCTCCTCTTTGGAGAATCTGATGTGCATCAGGTAGATGGCAAACGTCTGCTCATTATCTGAAGACATTTTTTCCACCTTTTGTCTTTTTCTGTTCCCAAAGCAAGCTGTTTACTTCAGAAAACTCGCTAGTTTTACCCCACTGAGAGGAGGGTGGATCTAAGCCAGAAAGTTACTTCCGGCTCCAATGACCTGGGCTGTTGAAGGTTTCTTTCCCACCGACGTGGGCCTAAGGATAGGAAGCAGTTTACTAAATTTTATGTCTCCCTCAGTCTATCCAGTTTGCTGAAACCTCCTAAACTAACTGTTTAAATGGCATTGTTGATTATCTACAACTTGGACTGCACGACGGCTAGGTTATAGTGGAGCTGTAGTATCTTAATAAAGGTAGTGAACTTGATGGCATTCAAGGGAAATATGCCCCACATTTCATGGAATAACTTCAATCTAAAGCGTTTTGTTCTTTTTCTCATTGTTCCTACTCCCAACCTCCCACTCCTATTCCAACACCAGCAAATCAGGGATTAAATGGAATGTTGACAGCTTATACCTAGCCAAGAACTGTGATAAGTGTTGGGATTTTAGAAAATACATAATTTAATTAGCACAACAACCCTATGCAGTTGACATGATCATTACAGGTAAGAAAGCAGAGGATAAGATTGGCTGTATGTTTTGCTTAATCACACTGACACGGTCAGTCATGCAGTTTGTTTCAAGCCCCAGTCCCACGGTGCCAAAACCTGGGCTCCTACCTCTGCCTCCATCACATCTGCCAGACTATGGGATGACTAGTGACTGGGGAGGTAACACGTGGGCCCCAGTGGCATACACAGGCAAATGGGAGGGGGGGCGAAGTGGTGGACGTCCAAGAAGCTAAAGGAATAAATGTAAGAGAAAAAATTAGGATAAAAATACAAAAATTAGCCAGACGTGGTGGCAGGCCTGTAATCCCAGCTATTTGGGAGGCTGAGGCAGGAGAATCGCATGCACCTGGGAGGCGGAGGTTGCAGTGAGCCGAGATTGCGCCACTGCACTCCAGCCTGGGGAACAAGAGTGAAACTTGGTCTCAGAAAATAAATAAATAAATAAAAGATGCTGAGGGAAATTACCTGGATTATGACAATAAAACTAGATGGGAAGGTCAATTAATAGCAGAAGAAAAAATGGAAGGGTTGCCCAATGCTTTGCTTAGTGGCCATTGTCAAGAGCAGCTCTCTTGAGAGTCTCAGTCCCATTGGAAGGGACTGAAGGTGAGGTCATAGACGCACATGCAGCATGGCAGGGTGCACACATTCTTGCTTTTACCCTTTTCTAGAACCATGAATGTGATTTGAATGTTGTAATCTCCCCTTTTGGAGGAAAAGAAGCCCTTTTGTCTAAGAACAAATGTGACAGCCCTGTGACCATGCTCACACCAATGTCTCTGGGGGTGCATGTGTGATGCGAGAAGCCGTGGGTTTTCTGAACCACTGAGGCTGGTAGAGACACCGGGGGTCCCCTTCCCTGTGGACTGCCTAGATGCAAAGCTGATCAGGCCCTCCACTAACCTACTGTGTGGTATTATTTAGGGAAAGTCCTTTAACACTTGCTGAGGCCTTCCTGGGGTCCTGGGAATTCTCACCGTTTCTTGTCCATTCTCAAATGATTGGGGTGATGAAAAGAATACAAATGATCCATCCCATGGTCTGAAGGGCCAGGTTGCAAAGGCCTAATGCACATACTCAGTGTAACCATAAATCCCTTGGTTTTCTCCTCTGTCTCTTGAATGAGAACAATACTCCCTACACTGGCTGCCTGTGAGAATTAGGCAAAGTCCATCCGCAGCAAATGTGAGCTCGCTACTACCTTAAAAGAGGGTTAGTCAGGGTCTTATCAGAATTTGATATTTTGAATGAAAAAATGTTTCTGTGTTTCTCTACTTTCTACCAAATATTAAAAGACACAGCAAACAGTTCGGTGGGTCCTTAATAAGTTAAACAGAGAATTACTATATGACCCAGCAATTCCACTCCTGGTATCTACCCAGAAGAATTCAAAACAAAAACTTGTCTAGAAATATTCCCGACAGGCCTAGTCACAATAGCTAAAAAAGTGGAATCAACTCAAATGTCCAACTGACAAATAAACGGCATGTGGTGTATCTGTGCGATGGATTATTATTCAGCCATAACGAAGAGTGGAGTGAAGGCACGGAGGGGCCTTGAAAACTATGCTGGGTGAGAGTGAAAGGCACAAAAGGTCTATTTTGGAACAGCCAAATCCTTAGGGACAGAAAGCAGATTAGTAGCTGCCGAGGGCTGGGCAGAGAGAGAAGGTGGGTGACCACCTTGTGGGCACAGGGTTTCCTTTTGAGACGATGATGTTTTGAAGCTAGATTGCATGAAGGTTGTACAATGTTATGAACGTACCAAATGCCACTGAATCGGACACTTTAAAGTGGTAAATTGGATGTTGTGATTTGACGATGATATTTTTAAAAGTGATAGCAATGAAGGCTCTATATAATACTGCAGTGTCTTCGTGAAGAATGCCGTCTGAGAAATCTGCTCAGAGCCTTCTTGGATGACACATGGCTGTGTAAAGATGTATTTTTTTCCCGGCTTCACCTTGTACCAGCTCCTGAGGCCCACCCGTCGGGTCTCCACACTGCTAGACAAAGCCCCTTTCTTGCTCCATGGTCAGGAGGAGCTGAGGGCACCATGGATGCGTAAACACGGGCAGGAAGGCAGGCCGCCTGAAAGCTTCCAAAAGCCCCTTTCTGACAAGTGAAAAATGTTGGTGACTTGAAGTCACAGGGCCAGGCTTTTAACAACCCTCCGCGTATTTATTTAACCCAGTAAATACGTTTATTAGCAAGGCCGCCTCCTTTGTAGAGCAGGTAATGGATTCCCCATATGTTTCTGCTTTGCAGGCCGGGCCACGGCGGCTCACACCTCGCTCTCCTCCTGCCTCCGAGGTTAAGACCTTGCTGTGTTGCCACTTTCGGCCTCAGCCCCTCGTGTGTGTAATTACAGCCATTCCCAGAGAGAAGGAAATCCCCGGGCTTCGGCCTTAACTAGCCCCGGCGTTACACTACCAAAGGGCATGTCTCGGAGGGGGAAGAGGGGGTAATAAAGCTTTCACGTTATTAACTTTTTCCTTCTGAAAGAAACCTGAAAAATACCATCGCACCACATTAAAGGCCGCATATGAGAGCCGCCACCGCCTAATGAGGGGCTCGGACCCCCGGCCACATGCGCAGGCTTTGGGGGCCCCTTTTAACTCAACCTTGATGTCGTGCCAGCCCTGGGGGTGCGGCCATGAGGCAGGGAGGGGGTTGGGCTGTGCCCACCCCTGCTCGGGGCTGAGGTTTGCACCTGACTGAGGGGACGCAGGCCCAGACAAGCAGGATGCCACCCAGGGCCAGCAGAGGTGAGCCAGGGCCTGGGCCTCAGATGAGTGAATGAACAGGATTCCTCTCCTGGCCTTCAGAGCCCTGTGTGGAGGGGATAAGGAAGCAGCAGGAACAGTCAGAGTGGCCAGGGGGAGGACAGGTGTGTCTAGCATGGGGCCGCCCACATGAAGGGGTGATGAGCCACATCTGGGCCAAGGACTCCCTAGAGCACGACAGGTAGCTGGGACCAACAGGGTGAACTGCAGTGTCACCAAAGACACAGCTTCTAGATCTTTCCCCAAATTTCAGGCATCCTACCCCACAAGCCAATAGAAAGATGTTTAACTGTGTTAACGTGTCTCGATGTTTTGAGGCTGGGTAAGAGTTCTTGCCTGGGCATTCCATGGAAACCCAGCAGTCATGCTTATGCATGGAGAGGTTGTAAGAAAATGTGGGACTGTAGGAGATGGCCTCCAGGCCTGTGCTGAGAGCTCAGTGGGCCCCTCTGCTCTCACTCTCTCGGGGCCACAGTCTGGACTCCCTCATCCACACTGAGAGGCTGCGTGTGCTGAGAAGAGCTGGGGGCAGGCAGGAGTCAGGAACCAGGGTGAGGAGCTCTCCTTCCTTCTCAGACCCTCCCGCCCCTCCCCAGCACTGGGCTAGGAGAAAAGTGGGCACAGTCCCATGGAGGGTGGAGAAAACTAGCTTAGCCCCTAGAGTTTGCTTCCTGGTGCAGGGGATTTTGCCTTCTTCTGGTCCTCTGGTCTGTTGGACCATTTGCAGGCACCCTGCCTGGTCCAGGGAGACTTTGCCAGCCCCACTCTTGGAAATCTGTCTCCCGTCTGAGAGTTTCTGGGGATAGGGGCCGCTTTCTTATTTGCTTGCCCACCATAGTACCAAGTTTATGGCCTCATCAAAACAGGACCTGATCTAGAACCGCTGTGTGTAGTTGTGTCAGTTGGACACGGGCAAGTTCCTGGGATCGTAAGGTGATTGCATCAACTATGATGTGAATGGAGCCCCCACACCCACCCACAGTGTCCCACAGCCATGCAGTGTGAAAGCCCAGCTGACCTGTCCAAATTCTGGCATGGGAGAGCTGGCAGTGCCCACTGCACAATCAGTGCACAGATGTGGAGACCAAGACACAGAGAGAAAGGGTTCAATTGGTATTGAATTTGCCCTTGCAATTAACGGAGCACTTTTGCAAACCTAATCCCATTTGCCTCTGTGGGAACACACAGGTGTTAAGAATCCTATTTTACATACCGGTAAAGTAAGAACTATCTGGGCAAGGGATAGTTTGCCCAACTGCATGTGGGCAGGCATGGCAGTGCCAGGACCAGGGCCTGGGTCTCCAGATATCTCCTCTAGTGGTCTTGCCACAAGACAGTGGGCCACCTGCGAGGCTGCTCGACCCATCCCCATCCTTTGTAGGTGAAGGATCTTTAGGCATCTCTGTATCATCTGTATCTGTGTACCCCTGGGAGGTAGCTGCTCTCCTCAACCTCAACAGATAATTCTGGGTTCAAATGTTGACTCTGCTAGCTGACTCCTCATAGGCAAAACACTGATTTCATTGTCCATATATTCGTGCAACAGGTATTTTTTGGTGGTTGCCGGTGCCAGCCCTGGCACTGGGGATATCACAGTAAACAAAGCACACATAAATCCCTGCTCATGAAAGCACTTCGTACAGGTGTGGGCACACGACGGGAGCTCAACAGTGGTTGGTTAAAGTCTGCAGCTTTGACCTTCATCTGCCCATTATCCTGGTGCTCTGTAGGAGCAGTCACACTGTGAGCTCTCCCCGGAGAGCAGAAGAGGCACTTGAAGCCCAGCTCTGGAGAGCATCAGCCCTTGGAGCTGGCAAGGGAGGCATGGGAAAACCACTCTCTCGTCCCGTGCTTACATTTCCTGGGCCGGGGTGGCTGAACATTGCATGCTTGAGCTGGTGATAACATATTCCACCACTAAGTGCTCTGAACATCAGTGCTTGTCTAGGTGAATGATTTTCCCTGTTACAGCAAATCTTTCCTGTACCAGGCACTGTGCATTGTTTATTTATGGGGTCACCAAAGGAAGAAGGGAGATGCCAGTTTCCTCCTATATGAGATGGGAGTGAGGTGAACTTAGGGACAATCCACAGAGGGATGGCAATCATTCCATGTGTCTGTGTGAATCACCTCAAATGGTGCTTGGCACATTGTAGGCAATAAGAAAAAAATGCTACCTGTTTTTATGTGTGTTATGATTGGGGCCATCAAATTCCAATCATGGAGGGAACATGTCTTTGCTCGCAACAGACTCAAATGTCTGCCAAACTTCTCCGTTATGTTTTCTGAGCGGGACTTCACAGGTGAGATCTCGGATGTGAAGACTTGGTGGTCTTGGGGTAAGCTTCCCCCCAGCCCCACCCCACTCATACAAGTACTCATGGCAAAACTCTGGTCTTCATTAATCTGGAACAGTCTCTGACTTTTCCAGGAAGCTTTTTTGACATTTCAAAGGAAGAAATCAGAACAGGCAAACTGAGGCTTCTAGGCTGGAATTCTCCAAGGCAGCAGCTGTTTGCATGTTTGTCTATCAAAGGCTGCATGTTGGCACAGTTGAGGTTTGGGAGATGAAAAGAATTTGTGGGTAGCAGAGAATAGGTAAATGCATGAAGCAGCTTCTTAGAAGCGTGCTCAAGAAGGACGATACTACTTGAATTTAGTATTTTTCATTTGGTATTTTTTAAAAACTGACTTTAGTATTTGAATTTAGTATTTTAAAAAAACTGACTTTTTCCTCCGATGCTCCTCTCATGCTTAGACTAGATCCAAATTGCTTTAGAAGTAAGAGAAGGTGAGGCTGTGATGCTTTCGGAAATACTAAAGGGGCTTTGTTTGAACTCTCAGGTGCACACGGAGAATGACGCAGCTTCACGGCATGGAGGAGAATCAGACATTTACACAAACAACTTCAACCTGCTTAGTGGTGGGTCAGACAGAGGTCTAGGTGTTTGGGAGCAGAAAATCCTGGCTGGGATATGTAAGTTGCTTCAAAAGCAGGTGTGAATTTGTTGTCAGAAAAGTAGGAAAAGACTTTAGGCAAAGGGAAGAACCAGTGCACACATATTTTGCATAGAGGAGCCTAATGGGATTGCGGGATGTTGGCTAGGAGGACGTGGTTGAGACAGAAATAGCAGGGAACAGCCAGGTAAGGAAGACCTCAAAGGATTTGATCTAACAACTCCAGTTGCTGGGCAAGTATTGAGGATTTTTTCTTTTTTAGGTAGGGTACGTAATAGGATGTGTGTTTTAAAAACGTAAGTGAGAGGCTGCTTCCACTGTTAATCTGGTTTGATAAGCGGGAAAGCCTCTGTCGACAACAAAGATCTAAGTGTGGGCCGGGCACGGTGGCTCAAGCCTGTAATCCCAGCACTTTGGGAGGCCGAGGCGGGCGGATCGCGAGGTCAAGAGATGGAGACCATGGTGAAACCCCGTCTCTACTAAAAAAATACAAAAATTAGCTGGGCCTGGTGGCACATACCTGTGGTCCCAGCTACTCGGGAGACTGAGGCAGAACTGCTTGAACCCGGGAAGTGGAGGTTGCAGTGAGCCGAGATCGTGCCCCTGCACTCCAGCTTGGTGCCTGGCAACAGAGTGATACTCTGTCTAAAAAAAAAAAAAAAAAAGATCTAAGTGTTATCTAGCAGCAAGCTGACAAAATATTTCCCATGCCATGACAAAAGCATGTACAAAGGCGGCCGCAGCATGGCTGGGTTTGAAACGCCTCTCTCTGTCCTGTCTGGGAGCGAGGCTGTTGTATCCCTCCCCTCCTCCGGGGAGGCTGTCTGTCCTCATAGGAGCTGCAGGTCCAGTATTTCTGTGCTTGAAAACCCTGCCCTTGTCCACCCCAGGCGGCTCACAGCTTTCAGCAGAGGATTACTTAGAATAACAAGTTAATGACTGTCCTTGGATTAGCTGAGGTTTGCTCCTAGAAGCAGGCATGCTCAGAGTTCATTTCACTCAAGTCTGACAGGGGTGAGTTGAGAAAACAGGTTGCAAATTCCATCCTAGGAAAACAAGAAAATAATTCTTCCCTATGTCAAAGCAGCATCACTGGAAGTGTGTGTGAAAAAAACGGAGCTTCCTTTAAAAATCTAAATACATTTGTAACCATCTTCTGAGTGTGGCAGAGTCTGGGTGGCAGACCTACCTGGGGAAATGATGAGCGGGCCAGGGACTGTGTTGTTCTTAGGGTCAAATGATCTGGGGCCCCACAGGAAACAGCTGGGGGGTTAAGTGTGAACCTGGAGTGGGGAGACATGGATCGGGGTGGAGTTGGGGCAGAGGGAGACAGAGGAGAGGCCCCGCTGACTCTCCTCAGTCAACACCAGAGACCACCAACAGCCCAAGCTTCTAGCAGCTCCCTGCTCCCAGCCTTCCAGCCAAGCCCATCTGATTCTCTTCTAGGTTCTGAAGGTGTCTATGCTCACTCATTCAGTCACCCAATAAACATTTGATGTCCTGAAATTACTAGGGGTCTGCTGGGAGAATCAAATGGCACAAAATCTCTTTGCCAAATGCCAAATCTGGAGCCCGAAAAGTCCTTCAAGTGCACTGTTCACTATGGGAAAAAAATATAGAAATACCACGAGTCAGGAAGCTATGCATAGACGTACAGCCTGTCTTTGTCTTAGAAAAGCTCCAGGGCAGTGAGGAGACTGTCAGCTGGTGTTCTAGGAACTGGGAGCAACTAGACCTCAACCCTGCAGGACAAGGAGAATGTGGAAAGGGGAAAGAAGTAGGGCAGGGAAAATAGCAACACCTCACCTTGCTTACCGGGAGCCAGCCCCTGCCACCTGCTCTTTCAAATTTTTAAACCAAGGGAGGTGAGTCCTACTCTAGGAAGGAGGTGGAGCAAGAATTCTGATTCCTTCCTCCTTGTAGGCACCATGATGACAAATGTTAGGACTTTTTTTTTTAACTCTTAAAATACCAGTTTTTAATAAAAGCTTTATTAATTATAATTGCTGTATGAAGAACTACACATATTTAATGTGTACAGTTGAATTAGACAACACCATACCCATGATGCTATCACCACCAACCACCATAATGGAAATATCCAAAATCTGCTAAACTTTCCTGTGTTCCTCCCAGCAAACTGTTTTTTTTGGGGGGGTGGATAAGAATACAACATGAGATCTACCCTCTAAACAAATTTTAAAGTGCACAGTACAGTACTGTTAAGTACAGGCACAATGTTGTATAGCAAATCTCTAGAACTTATTTATCTAATAACTGAAAGTTTATGCCCATTAAACAACAAATCCCCATTTTCCCCACCCATTGGCCCCAGCAACCACTATCGTGTTCTCTGCTTCTGTGAAATTGACTATTTGCGATACCTCACATAAGCGGAATCCCGCTGCATTTGTCCTTCCGAGTGGCTTATTTCACGGAGCACGGTGTCCTCCAGCTTCATTCATGTTGTTGCATATGGCAGGTCTTCTTTCTTCAGACTGAATAATATTCCACAGTGTGTCCAAACCACATTTTATTTATCCATTCATTTGTCAATGGACATGTAAGTTGTTGCCACATCTCAGATATTCGAAATAATTCTGCAATGACCCGAGAGTGCAGACATCTTGTTGAGTTCTTGATTTTAATTCTTTGGGAGATGTGCCAAGAAGTGGGATTGCTGTATAATATGGTCATTCTATTTTTAATTTTTTGAGAACGCTTCATCCTGTTTTCTAGAGCTGCTGTCCCATTCTATATTCCCATGAAAGTGTACAAGTGTTCCAACTTCTCCACATATTTGCCATCCCCTGTCTTTTGTCTTTTTGATCACAGTCATCCAAATAGGTATGAGGTGGTATCTGACAGTGGTTTTGATTTGCATTTCCCTGATAATGATGTTGAGCATCTTTTCTTTTATCTGGTGACCATTTTTATGTCTTCGTTGGAGTGGCTCAGAGAGGTTAGGTGGTTTGTGAAAGTTATAGCTCAGTGGCTGAGTGGAGACCTGAACCCAGCTGGTGTGACGCTTGTCCATGATCCTCTTTACTTATCCATGAGGAAGGGGTCTTCTGAATTGAGCCAGGATGTGACCTTAGGGAGGCAGTGGGAAATAAGGCTGGGGCGCCCTTCAGCTATAGCCAGAGGTCTGGCCTGGAAGGCCCCACAGAAGAATTACCAGGGATGCAGTAGGAAATGGGGATTTCCAGTCCCCGCTAGGAAGGAAGAGCTTAACTAAAGGGTGGGCTCTGGCTGTCCTGAGCCCTGTCCTTCCTCCTTGGCCTTGTTGGAGACTCTGGCTCTGAAACCGGAAGTTCCTGGGGGATGAGAGTCAGGAACAGTCTGCTAAGAGTTGTATACAGGAAGTGAAAAAACGTAGAGCTGGAAATAGTGTAAACAGATGACCCAATGCTTTTCACTGGCCTCCTCGGGGGCAGCTTGTCCTGGCTGCCTGGAGGGAGACCTCAGCCTTCAGGGGCCTCAGGTCTCGAAAAGAGCTGCTGAGATACTCTCTGCTGACGGCCATCCAGCTCTGAGTGTTCACCGGCTGGGAGGCTGGGGACATCCATTTTATAATGAAGTGTGTCTATTAAGGTAGCCAAGAGAGGCAGCAGGCACTCTGGATTTGAAGCCAGAGATAACTTGCTCTTGAATCTCACCTCATTCCCTTACTGGCTGTGTGACCTCAGGCAAGCTGCTAGATAGAGCTGGGCTTCAGTTGTTCATTTATTACCAAGAGGGCTGGAAGGTGGAGGGGCTGGGGTTATAAGATCTGTATCTCGGGATTGTTCACTGAATTCATATTTTTAAATTGAGCTACTACTCTGCACAGGCACTGTGCTGGATGCTAGAGATTTTGAAGGGTTCATGAGATAGCTTTTAACATAGGTATTTAACTGATGATGGACACCCTTCCTAGCACATAGTAGGGCTTTATAAATGCATTTTATAGTAGCTGGCCTTTCAGATGGCCCCCAGTTACATTACTTCTTAGTATTTATGTTTCTGGGTAGTCTCTGATTTGATCACAGTCCTGATTCGCACTGAATCAGGACTGGTCCCATATCATCCAAAGCATAAGCAAAGGAATGGTATGTGACCTCTAAACCAAGGTCACGAAAGCATTGTAGGTTCTGCCTTGGTTTCTTGGACCACTCAGTCTAGGGAAGAACAGCCACCATGCTGTGGGGATACTCAAGCCACCCTGCAAAGAGACTCACGTGGAAACTCACTGAGGCCTCTTTCCAACTTGCCAGCTATGTGAGTGGCCACCGTGGAAGAGGGTCCTCCAGCCTCAGTCAAGCCTTCAGATGACTGCAGTTCAGCCATGATCTGACCATAACCTCAGGAGACAACTACCACACCACTCCCAAATTCCTCACCTCCAGAAGCTGCAAAAGGTGATGCGCATGGCTCCGGCTGCTCTCAACCACAGAGTTGTGAGATGACCTGCAATGCAGCAGTAGATGCTTACATTCAATACCTAGAAATGACTTCCCAATCCTGAGGCACTCCCAGGCCCCTCTGACCATTTGACTTGCCAACCCCAATTCTGGGGTCACACTTCCCTGTCCCTCTTTGCTTCTGTTGGCTCCCAGGGCTGTTGAGAGCTACACTCGAGGCAAGTCCCACAGCTCACCCCACCACTCCCTGCCCTCTGGTAACTGGCTCCCTGGAATTTGAGCATGCCCTCTATGGCTGCCTGTCTTCTCCATGTCTGCATTCTCTGCTGGCTTCATACCCTCCATTCCTCTTGCAGCTTTCTCACCTGCCGCTTCATAGGTAAAGTGGAGCCTCACTCACCTGCATGGCGCCTTTCCTCTTAGCTCCGTCCAAATCTGTGCTTTCAGATCTGACAAGTGGATCTGACTGCCACAGTGACCTGCTGGGAGTCCCTCCAGGGCCCTCCAATGCACTGGGGTACAACTGTAACTCCTTTGTGTGGTTGTTAAGGAGCCGCACCCCCCTCCCCCACCCTATACTCTAGTGATTCCAGTGTGCAACCTTGGTTGATAACTATTTTTACTTGATCTTAACGTTTTGAAAGATTTTGAGAAGTGAAAAATGAAGATTGGGGAGGCATAGCAGGGACCCTATGTCAGAGTACGTGGCTCCCCTAATCATGAAGGGCCTTTGGTGCCATGTGGAGGAAGCTTGGAAGTGCTTCTGCGGGTAATGGGGAGCCATTAAAGGCTTTAGAGCCAGGCGAGAGTGTGGAGAGATAAATGATGAACATACCAATGGTTTCCTTCATTAATGATGATTAGCAAAGTGCTGGGAAGCGGGTCTTTGGCACCTTCCTCTGATCTTACCAGCCCATCTACTCGTGTGCTCTCTCTTTTGCAGAGGTCAGGGAGAACTTCAGGAGGCCCTTTTCTAAAAAACATGAATGTGCACAGGAGTCTGCAGCGGGCTCGGTTATGTCTAAGGCATTGGAGGAAATTGTCGTGGATTTGACTCTCCCTGGTTGGGAAGAAGAAGGCAGAAAGACTGGGTCTAACCCTAACTCTGCTGATTATGGAGGAGTGACCCTCAGTAAATTCAAGCCTCTTCCTGAGCCTCCATGTCCTCATTTGCAAGATGGGTAACACTGCCCACCCCACGGAGAGGAGAGACTGCACACCCAGCAGCTGGAGTATAGCGGGAGTCGGTAAGTGCTACTTCACAGCGATCCCCTATCCCAGTGACAGCTGGAGGCAGGGAAAAATCCCATACACACAAGAGCTAAAAAACATCCTTTTAGAAAAAAAGAGAGAGAGAAGAGACGGGAGCATTGGAGAGGAAGAAAGGAATTAGTGCTGTCAACAGCAGGTCAGTTTGTCTTAAAATCTTTCAAATTGTGGAAAGGACTAGGAAATGCGTCTCCTGGTGGGCGTGGGGGCAGGGGCAGTGGTTGAGGGCGCGGTGCACCCTTGCAACTGCCAGTACAGGGCAGCCGTGTGTGCGACTGCTCAACTGAGTGGAGCATTCCAGAGGAGGGTGCCCCTGGGGCTTGGGAAGCCCCCACAAAGAGATGAGCCAGTGGCTGTGGGCTGCAGCCCTGCTGGGAGCAGGCAGGGTGAGGCTGGGAAAGAGGGGATGCGGAAAGAGCTGGGCGAGCACAGTGAACCCTGGACACGTGTGCTAAATGAAAGAAGCCAGGCAGGAAGACCACATAGAGAATGATTCCGTTGATAGGGAATCTTCAGAACAGGCCAAACCAGAGAGACAGAAAGTAGATGAGTGTTTGCCTAGAGGTTGGGAAGGGTGAGAAATGACAGCAAATGGGGCCAGGATTTCTTTCCGGGATGGTGAAAATGGTTTAAAGCTGATTGCAGCAATGGTTGTGCAACTCCGTGACTATAGTAAAAAACACGGAATTGTATATTCTAAGTGGGTGAATTGTATGGTAGGTGAATAATATCTCGATAAAGCTATTATTAAAAAAAAAAGAGACCCAAGATCCAAGGGGAAGACCTATATACCTTGATGTATTTGCCACAGAAACACAGCAGGTTCAAAAAAGAAAGAAAGAAAGAAAAAACACCTCCAGGAAATTCTCCAGTGCAACCTGCTCATGGTCCCAAGGGGATGACTGAGACCCGAGAGGCAGAGCGATTCATTCCCCATCCCACTGCTGCTTACAGCCATGGGAAAAGCAGCACCATGCTTCGAGCCCTCTGGGTTGCCAGGCGCTTCATGTGAGTGTCCTGAGTTGCCTAAGCATTCCAGCCACACCACCCTGTATGGTGCAAGCCATGCTTTCTAAGTGAGTAACGCATGTGGGGGTCACAGGACTGTTAACTGGGAGAAATGAATGTCAAATTCCTGCTTGATTCCATTGTTTTCAATCACTGAATTGCTGAAGAGTTAGGATTTTTACCATAGTGCAGTAGTAAATCCTAAAACCCAGAGGGAGGCATTTTCCTTCTAAACTGTCTTGTGTGGCTAGTCCCTAGGGCTGAGGTCAGATGGCAATGGCGGGAGAATGATAGGCCCCAGATAGGGTATTTTGAGTACAACAGCTAGGCAGGCTTTTGGAGATCTGCAGGCTGAACGCACTTGTATATATGTGATGTGTGAAGCCCAGAGAGAGCAGGAGGTTTCCTGAAGCATCACATGGTAAGGAAGCAGTGGTGGAGCTGAAATATGAACTTGGTCTTTGGATTTTCTGTCCAGCGCTCCTTCCACGGCACCTTGAGGCCCCCTTCAGTGAGGATGGGTGTAAGGAAGAAAAAGGCAGGGGCTGCTGGATGTTCTGGGAAAGTGAACAGCTCCATGGGAAAGCAGAGAGGCAGGCAGCCATGTTTGTGGGAAGTACAGACCACGTGAGGTCAGAGGGACAGTGCTGGTAGAAAACAGGTGGAGGGAGAGGAGATGAGGAGGGGCCCAAGAGTGCTTTCGTTCCTCTGAGCTCCCTGGATCCCAACAATGGCCCACCCTGTGGGACCAGAGGAGGGAGGTTGCTGATAAAATCCCCAGTGGCACATGGTTTTCCACCAGTCAGTGCCAGTGAGGGCTCTGCTCAGCTTTCCCAAAACCGCAGGGAAGGAAGGGGAGGTGTGTCTCCCCACAGCACGTGGTCGTGGGGTTTGGTGGGCTCTGACCTAGGTTCTAGCCTTCATTCTGTCTCTGACTCACTGTGAAGTCTCAGGCAAGTTCTTTCTCTTTCATCGTGTGTGAGATGGGAGTGACGATCACACCCATCTTGGTGAGTGGTGAGGATTTAAGGAACCTGCCTGTGAAATCTGGGCGCTGCTATTCAGTGACTGTGACATGGGTTTTGCTGTGCGTGGGCTGCTCCCAGCTGCAGAAACACATTTCCTACCACAGTTTTAACGCCTTCTGGAGCCAACAGCCCTGTGATTGAAGCCAAGGCACCCATAGGGAGGGGATGCCATCTCCCAGGATAGAGAATGAAACTGCAGCCTCTCAGGAGAAGGGCCTGGCTTCCATTCACCTTGTGGCCTGACTCTTCAGAGTGGGCAGCCCCATCAGGCCCCAGGAGGGAAAAGGAAAGGTAAATAACATGTTAACATGGGTGGCTTTTTTTTTTTTCTGAGACAGAGTCTCACTTTGTTGCCCAGTGTGGAGTGCAGTAGCCTGATCTTGGCTTACCACAACCTCTGCCTCCCAGGTTCAAGTGATTTTGGTGCCTCAGCCTCCCAAGTAGCTGGAATTATAGGCGCCCACCATCACACTCAGCTAATTTTTGTATTTTTAATAAGGACAGGATTTCATCATGTTGGCCAGGCTGGTCTTGAACTATGACCTCAGGTGATCCGCCCACCTCGGCCTCCCAAAGCCACTGCATCCAGCCACATTATATAGCATTTGTCCTTATAGCCTCCAGAGCCATTATTCTCATTCTAAGTTCTTTTTTCCCAATATATTAAGTGATTTTATTTAGTCTGAATTTCCAAAGTCAGTGAAAATGTAGTCATTGTAATGGTATTATCAGTGAGAGAATCATTCAATAACCTTTATCAAAACAAAAACTAAAACAAAAAATCAGGATTGGAAGAATATTAAAACATCAAAATATTTTTAAAACAGAAGAAAACCCAGCAAATTTAAAGTATTTATGCAAAATCTAAGGACATCCTTTAAAAATTTCACTTGACGCAATATACAATAATAAATGGCAGACGTTTTATAAGCCAATATGATTGACCTACAGGTATCAGAAGCTATTCCTTATAAGAAATTTTATCTAAATGATCTTCTCCAGAACTTCTATGATGGCTAGAAAAAGAAACTGGGGCCAGGTGTGGTGGCTCACACCTATAATCCCAGCACTTTGAGAGGCCAAGGCAGCCGGATCACTTGAGGTCAGAAGTTCAAGACTAGCCTGGCCAATCTAGTGAAACCCCGTCTCTATTAAAAATACAAAAGTTAGCTGGGTGTGGTGGCACACACCTGTAATCCCAGCTACTTGGGAGGCTGAGGTAGTAGAATTGCTCGAACCTGGGAGGCAGAGGTTGCAATGAGCTGAGATCACGCCACTGCACTCCAGCCTGGGCAACAGAGATTCCATCTCCATAACAAAAAAAAAAAAAAAAAGAAAAAAAAGAAAGAAAAAGAAACTGGAATACAAACGAAAAGGCAGAATTTTCATTTGACACTAACTAAATGACAACTTTCCCAGGTCAGGGATAAAGGCTTAGACATCTTCAATTTATTTTATCATGGTTAGATTGGTGCTTTCCCCTTAATCTCTCAAGTTTTTGAAAGCACTATCATTTAAATATCATTCCATTTTTATAATCTCCAGAGCCATTATGGTTCCCATTTTAAGTAAATCTGTATTCTGAAAATTAGGATGCCAAGGCTTAAAGAGGTAAAGTAATGTGCTCAAGGTCATTTGGCCAGTGGAGAGAGGGGTCTGGAAGGAGACCCAGTTCTGTACCAGCCTGAATTCCCTCCTCGTTCCAAATCTGCCCAGAGCAGGGGATGCTGGAGATATTTGCCCGCAGTCTGATTTTGTTCAGAGCTGGCTGTGGGCCAGGCCTCCGCGTTTACTGAAATGTTCTGAGAGTTATTGGGGGAAATGGAGCTTTGAACTTACCTAGTATAACACAGGCTGGTTCTCAGGATCATAAACATGTTTCTGAACCTAATTAAAGAGCCTTGTGAAAAGGGCGAAAGCAGGACTGAGACATGACGGTCAGTCTCAAAACTCCCTGTGGGCCTGAACGGGAGCTTGGCTTTTCCCAGACTCAGGGAGAACCAGCCCTCTCTGGGGGCAGAAAGTTAAGAGGCTTTTGAAAGAAGAAAAGGCTCTTTTACAGTCCTGGCTGGGGACCTGGGCTGTACCGGGGAGGGAATGTAGGAGGCATAATTGGGGCTTGTAAAACATTTCCAGACAAAATCACTTAATGTGTTTTGGAGAGTAAAAAGCAACAGTCCACATAATCTATAAATTTAGGCAGTTTTCTTCAGAGTCAATAGAGCCCTGTCGGGGGATCAGAAGGGGTGGCCAGGTAGTGCTAAATGTGCCATGGATGGCTGCAGGTGAACTTGACTCTGGGCACGGGACCCAGGAGCAGCCAGACCTTGGGTATGAATTCCTGCTCTACCCTCACTTGTGCCATGACTGTGGACAAGCTATTTATCGTGCTAGATCTCAGTTTCCTCATGTGGGAAATGGAGATAAAATAGTTGCCACCTTATGAGTTTGTCTGGGAAATTAAATGTGCTACCGTATCCAAAATGCTTGGAGCAGTGCCTGGCATGCAAAGTGTGCTTGTATAAATGTTGCTGTTTTTATTCTGCTGCCTTGGGAAGGGGCTACTACCTGCTTGAGGCCATGCTGCACTTCTGTGAAGCAATCCATACCTTTGAGAGTTCTTGGAGCTCTCATTATGTCTTTCTTGAATTCTTTTTTTTTTTTTTTTGAGACGGAGTTTTGCTTTCGTTGCCCAGGCTGGAGGGCAATGGCGCAATCTTCGCCTCCCGGGTTCAAGCGATTCTCCTGCCTCAGCCTCCCGAGTTGCTGGGATTACAGGCTTCTGCCACCACGCCTGGCTAATTTTGTATTTTTAGTAGAGATGGGGTTTCTCCATGTTGGTCAGACTGGTCTCAAACTTCCTGATCTCAGGTGATCTGCCCATTTTGGCTTCCCAAAGTGCTGGGGTTATCGGCATGAGCCGCTGCACCTGGCCGTTGAATTCTTTCTCCCAAGTTTTCTCTGACTTCCTTTCTGCCAGCAATGGTTGCTCCCATCCATTTCCAACAGCCTCCAAAATAATATATTCTTCCATCCATCCCTTTCCTTATCAAAAAGCTTTGTTAATGCCCCAATTGACTCACTGTAAAGCTCATACTTCTGGGCCTTTTCAACCCAGTTTAGCTCTCTGGGCTGTGCCCAGCCATGTCCCCTTGTAGCTGCCAGTGTGCCTAACGTTCCACCTTCCCCTCCTTCCAGGCAAATGGTTAATTCTGCACTTTGTGGCACCCTGTTTGGCTGGGGGCCAACAACTAATTTTGGCCAATGAATTGTGAGCAGAGGTAACATGTGAGCTGGAGCTCGTCTTCTCTCTGCTGTGACAACTGGGACCATGGTCTAGACTAGGTGTCAACAAACTTTTCCCGTGAATATGTTCAGCTTTGTGGGCCAAACAGTCTCCATTGTAGCTTCTCAACTCAGCTGTTGTCATGCAACAGTAATCCTAGATAATACGTAAATGAAAGAGCTTGACTATGTTCCAGTAACATTTTATTTTAAAAAAGCCAGTCTGGCCAGTAGAGCTCCCTGCAATGCTGGAAATATTCTATAATATTCCTCCTGTCCAACATGGTGGCCACTGGCCACATGTATCCATTGGATATTTTAGTAGCCTCATGTGGTGTGACTACTATATTGGTTGGGCAGAGTAGATAGCAGCTGTTTCATCAGATGGGAGCCTGGAGCAAAGACAACAGGAGAGTCACTGCTGACCATGATGGGCATGGATTCTGTCTAGTTCTTGATGTTATAAGCAACTGAAATGGGGATATTTGTTACTGCAGCATAATGCGACCACTGCTGACTTACACACCCCTCACTCCCACCTCCATATTTTCTTTGCCCTCATCTAAGCATTTCATGCATATCCAGGTCTTCAGGACTTTACTCATACTATTTCCTCTGCCTGAAATGCCTTCTTCTGTCCCTTATTTCATGGGCAAATGCTGCCTCATAGCTTCAAGTTCAGCTCAAATGTTACCTTCTGTTGGTAGGTTTCCAGTGGCCCTCCATATCGCCCCTATGCAATAAGAGTCACCTGCAGCTTCCTCAGGACACTTTGTAAGTAGAATGTTGTAGCGTAAGAATTTGCTTTCTCATGTTTTCCATTAGATCATGATCTCTTGGAGAAGTTGCTCTCAGATTATACTTTAGTATCTCCCGGGATATTGCAATAAGTGTTTGTTGAACTGATCTAATATACTCCAAGCTTAGGGTGTGGTGCCTCTCAGCGTCCTTAGTGGCCTCATCTGGCCCTGGGTTCAACTTTGGACCATTTCTCCCCATTTTCATCTTATTCCCTGGCCACAGTGATACACAGTCTCTGAAATTTTCAGACAATGGTGATGGTGGAGGATGAGGAGAAAGGGGGAAAAAAGAGACACCTTATTATTCTCATTACATACTGGTATAAAAATATCAATTTGATTATGATTTCCTCAAAAGGGACTCTATAGTAAAGAACAATTGTGACTTGAGACACAACTGTGTCTCTGCTAATGGTTTCCAGAGCTGGTCCCAGGCTCTTGGAGTTAGTCACTAAACTGGTATGTGTTGAGGAGTCTATATAGGTCAACACCTTACTCTAAAGATTTCTGGTCAACTGGGTATGGCTTGTCGAAATACTATCTTATTCGTTCCATCATTTCCATTCTAGCTGATGAAAGACATTAGTATTTCAGTTTTCTGTACAAATATAGAAACATCATCAACAACACTGCTTACACATATGCATCCCTTTGTGGTTAACAAAAAACATTCTATGTTCCCTAGAGCCTATGAATAGCCTGGGAAGAAGGCAGGGCACATTTACAGCATTTGACTCCTGGAGAAACTAGAGCCCAGTGCAGGGAGGTGATTTACCCACTGGTGAGTTTGGATGTTTGACCTCTCCAAATCTCATGCTGACATGTGACCGGGGCCTGGTGGGAGGTGTTTGGGTCGTGAGGGTGGATTCCTTGTGAGTGGCATGGTGCCTTCGTCGTGGTAATGAGTGAGTTCTCACTCTGTTCGTTTCCCTGAGAACTGACTGTTGAGAAGACAGTCTGCCACCTCCTCCTCTTTCACTCTTCCTTCCTCTCTTGCCGTGGGATGCCTGCTCCCCTCTACCTTCTGTCATGAGTGGTAGCTTCTTGAGGCCTTCACCAGAAGCAGAAGCCAAGCTTCTAGTACAGCCTGTAGAACCATGAGCCAAATCAATCTCTTTTCTTTACAAATTACGCAGCCTCAGGTATTTCTTTACAGAGACATAAATGCACTAAGACACCCCCAATCACAAGCAAGCTAGAGTCCAAGTGGGTGCTTGAGCCTGGACTCCAAGCTCATAGGCCAGGGCTCTGGGACCCTAAATGTGTCACGTATCCTACTCCAGCTGCCCCTATGTCCCGTGCCCTACCCATCAGCACAGACTTCGTCCCAGGGCTGACCAGTTGGGGCAGATCTCTAGGGTTTTTGCCTAAGCCTAAAGTCATAACAATTCTGTATCCTTTCTTTTGGAAAACTTTAATCACAGAAATTTAGAGCAGATGGGAGTTTTTCTTACTTTTCAAAAAACAAGGCCTAGTCCAACAGCAGTTGATACATAGAAATAGTCAGATTATTTAAAATGCACTTGTAATTTTTTGATAGTTCTTGCAAAATAAATAATAGAGTTAGACTTCCTTCAATACCAGACAAAAGGACTTGAACTTCCTTCAATACCAGACAAAATGACATGACGTATACAATTTCTGCCCATGAAAGGGATTGTTCTCATCCTCCATTAAGTTTTAGTCTACCTAAAGGAACAGTAACAAAACAAAATGGTTGCGACAGATTCTCTCCAAGCTACATTGTACCCCTTCTGTGGGGGTGACTGACCTGGTGTGAGGGGTCCGACCCTGTGGTTCTCCCCTGTCCAACTTGCAGTCTTTCCCACCCCTCCTCACCCTCATGGAGGCCCAACACTCCATGACCCCACAAGAGGCAGAAAGAAATGGCCAATGGCAACATCACACAAAGATGGGCTGCAATAACATTTCATTGTGGAGACTAAAAAATCCAAGATGGCAGAAAAAGACAAAAGGTTAAAGTTCTTTTAGGGTTAGTGTGCAAATTATGAAATCACTTCATTCACTTATGGTTAATTGGCTTCCTGAAATGTCTGTGGTAACCACATTGTCCAAACAGATCTACCAAAGATGGAAGAAACCCCTACATAAGCCATAAGCAAGTGAAATCATTAAATATGGGTGGAGTGATGTAAAACATGTACTTTATAAATTAGTGTAATATTAATGGGAGAATAGAGTGATTAGAAACACTTTGTATGCTACGTAAGGATCCATGTTTCAAAAGGAATAAAAAATGTATTCATAAAGATGTTTATGAAAGTGTTTCCACAAGAGCAAAAAGCTGGAAATGATTGATGTGGGCTGTAATTGGAGAAGCACTCCCTAAGTTGTAGCATACTGTAGCCATTTAAAAGAATAATTATGAGGAATTTTCAGACCATAATCTTCAGACCAAAAATGTTAATGACAGAGGTAAGCGCAAACAGCAGAATTCAGATTGGAATCTGTGCTGTGATTGAATTTATGAAAAGTCTTGTCTCTGTGAGATCTAGGAGCAGAAGCAAAAATGTGAAAAAGAAAATAGCATGTTAGGATGGGGTTGGGGAGACAAAATAAATATACATATAAATTTATATTTATAATCTGGTTTCCTGAGATTACTCATCAATAGACCCCCAAACAAGAAACTGCTTTTATTATCTACACTGTGATTCTTGAATTAAATTATTTGAATATGAAATGTTAGATCTGATTCTTTAGGATTTAATTGAAGTAAAATGTATTAGCAAAAAAAAAAAAAGATGAAGATTCTTCTTCTTCTTCTTTTTTTTTTTTTTGAGACGGAGTCTTGCTCTGTCGCCCAGGCTGGAGTGCAGTGGCTTGATCTCAGCCTCCACCTCCTAGGTTCAAGTGATTCTCCTGCCTCAGCCTCACAAGTAGCTGGGACTACAGGTGCAAGCCATCCCAGCCAGCTAATTTTTTGTATTTTTCGTAGAGACAAGATTTCACCATGTTAGTCAGGATGGTCTCGTTCTCCTCACATCGATCTGCCCACCTCAGCCTCCCAAAGTGCTGGAATTACAGGAGTGAGCCACTGCACCTGGCCTGGATGGAGATTCTTATACATAATGTAAAGAACAGAGGATAACATAATAACTGAGTATTTGACCATTACCTAACTCTTATCAAATCTGAGTATTTTGCCACACTGGCTTTATATTTTAAAAAGAATTAGAACATTATAGACACACCTAAAACCCCTTGGGTAAAAAGAAAAGAGGACTTTTTTTGTTGATTTAATACCTTAGTTATTTTGGCTGCATCATCTTTTTTATTAATAATTTTCAGGAGGATGGAGGATGCAAGTTTTAAATAGTTTCTGGCTTCTCAATTCAGATTATGGCTGTGTGCGCATGGCTCAGTATGTGTATACTGTATCTCTCAGTGTGGACACTGAGAAAGTGTCTAAAACTATCTGAGCCCTTGTTTCCTTACCTTTAAAATAAGGGAGAGGAATTATACATATCTCAGAGGATAAGGACCAAATGAATGGTGTTACTGAGGTTATAAGAATTTCTAAGGAGGAATAGGAATTCGCCAGACAAGGTGGGGAGAAGTTTTCCAGGAATAAAGAACATCTTTAACAAAAGCTCAGCGGCACAGCCTGGAGGAAACTGGCAGTGGTTCTCGCTGGTTGGGGTCTCAGCCTGGAGCACAGGGGAGGGACGAGGTCACACTGAGATCCTGGGTGTTGTTCCAGCTTAGGTAAGGAGCCTTGCCCGCCTATGTGCCTCCTGCATCTGCAGTCTTCCCCACGTCCCAGGCCTTCATGGCTCCTTTCTCTGACTTGTCACAGCCCCAGTGAGTCTTCAGTGGAGACTCTAAAGAGCCTGCTGAGGTCACCTGTGTCCCTCCCTGCCTCCTCCATCAGAGATGGCTCTTTGTCCCCCATGCTTTGCATGGTGGAGGCCTTGGCCAATGACTGATCAATAATAAATGGATGAGGGGAAGGAGGGTCAGGGGCCCCACAGGTGCCGCTTCTTGGACCTCTCAAAGAAGTCAGCCTGCTACCCAATCCAGCAGGAAGGAGAAAGATTCTGAGTTCTTCTCTGAACGTCACCCCTGATGCCCCATTGGAATCTGCTCAAAGAAGAAATCCTGGAAGAGAACACCCAGCTGCTTCTTCCGGGTCAGGTCATTTCCCTCCCTGTGTCCCAGCCAACCTCACCTTAGACCTGTCCCTACCACATGGCGCCTCTCCTGAGGCTGAAGCTTGGGAAGCCAGTCTTCATGATGTCTCTCTATCAAAAATATAGGATCCTCTGGGATTCAGAAAAGCCACCAAATGAGTGAAGACTTCCCTGTCTCCAATGCCATGCAGAACTTGTCCACCAGAGATTCTGTGGGTCAGGAGACAGAAAACTAAGCCCCAGCTTTGCATAAGAGAGGCCATTGTATCGGTGGGTACTGGACAGAGAACCCTGTAATTTACATCTGGTCCAGTTATCAATTGCTGCATAACCAATAACTCCAAAACGTAGTGAGCTAGAACAACACAACATTAATTTTGCTCGTAAATTCATCATTTGATGGTGCTCAGTGGGGACAGTTCATCTTTGTGTCATAGGGCATCCATTGATCGGCTTGGCTGAAACATCCCTTAAGATTCTTACAGGACCTTTTGTCTGTCTGAGAGATTCTAAGGGGCACGTATCCTGGATTTATATTTGGCCAGAGTTCCTTTCTTACTTTGAGAATTGTTTGTATGTGGAAAGAACTTGGGAATGAAACATTTGACTTTACTTTTACTTCTTGTTTAAAGACAAGGTCTTGCTCTGTTGCGCACACTGGAGTACAGTCGCATGACCATAGCTCATTGCAGCCCTGGGCTCAAGTGATCCTCCTACTTCAGCCTCCCAAGTAGTTGGGACTGTAAGTGTGAGCTGCTATTCCTAGCTATTTTTTAAAACTTGTTTGGAGTTGGGGTCTTGTTATGTTGCCCAGGCTAGAACATTTACTTTTTAAACCCGGCTGTTCTGGATTCTTGAGCTCGTCTCTCTCCTCTCACATTTTACCATAGATAGTAAGAAGTCAGGTGGCACTTTCAGTATTCTGCCTGGAGATCTTAGCTAGATCATCAAGATTACTAGACACCTGCCTATTTTCCGTGTTACTACAGGCTACAGTGTTGCTAAACTTTCTGCCACTACATGACAAGGATACCCTTGACTTTAAGATTTCTATAGTATTTCCATGATTTTCCCGAATGCCCTCATTGACAACCTTCTCAAGGCCCTAAGGTTTTCACTAACATTTTCTTTGTGGCTCTTAGGCTGAGTGGTCCCAAAGCCAAGGTCGTACATTATAGGATTATATTATTATAGTACCTGACTTCAGGTACAAATATCTGTTGTAGTTACTTGTTGCAGCATAACAATCCAATCCAAAACTTAGTAGTTTAGAACAACAATAATTAGTAATTTGACTTATCTGTCTGTATTTTGGACAAGTTTCAGCAGGGTCAGCTCAACTTTTTGATGTATCACATAAACTGAGGTGGCTCAACTGGGGCTGGAGCATCCTGGAGAGGGCTCATCTATATGCTGACATTTAGGTGCAGATGATTCCTTCCTCTCTATGTGGGCCTGTCCATGGGGCAGACTGGGCTTCCTCACTGCATGGAGGCTGGGTTTAAAGAACAAGCATCCTACAAAACTACGACTGGAAGCTACCAGTTTCTACTGGTCAAGCAGTCACAGAGTGAGACTCAGGAGCAGAAACACAGGTCCAACGTCACATTTGAAGAAGAACATGTGGGATGGAATGTGCTGGGATCAACTCTGAAAAATATGATCTGCCACAAAATTCTTGCTGTTAGAGGTTTAGGTTGTTGTGTAAAGCCACTTGGGGCCAGGTGCGTTGAAGAAAGGCACTTGGATGGCTTGAGTCTAGGAATTGGAGACCAGCATGTGTAAAATGGCAAAACCTTGTCTGTACAAAAAATACAAAATCTTATCTGGGCATGGTGGTGTGTGCTTATAGTCCCAGCTACTCAAAGGCCCGAGGCGGGAGGTTTGCTTGAGTCTGGGAGGTCAAGGCTATAGAGAACCCTGATTGTCCCACTGCACTCCAGCCTGGACAACAGAATCTGACTGTCTCAAACAAATAAAAAATAAGCCACTCGGGGCTGTAACTATCAATTCCCAACATAATCTACGTTCATGATTCCCAAATGTTTCTGTGACCCAGAAGTAAAGCTGACTCAACCCAGTATAGGTTTCTGAGGCCATAGAGCTGATTAGTAATAGACAATAGTTATATAAAACATTCATTCTGGACATGCTGAATTTGCTTCCTTTCAACCCTACAAATACATTATGTTACCTTTAGGCCTTTCTCCCTGTGTGAGGTTGGACCTTCAGCTGGAGTGCTCCCCGTCTTCTGCCCCCTGTCACTCATCATGTGTCTTCTTAAATCCCTCTGCCACTCTCTTCCTGGGTTGCTTGCCAGTTGTGCCTCACCCCAGCGCTTCAGCTTGATCCATGGTTCATTCTTCCCTCTGTAAGAGGCAGGTGCAGCATTGTAACTAAGACCACTTAAAAGCTGGACAAGTGGAGGCAGCTCCTACCTTTACTGCCTATTGGGTGCATATTGCTCCCAGCAATTTGCTTCAGGTTCCCAAATTCAGCTTTCTCATTTGCAAAAATAAAGTTGATAATAGTAGCAGCTGTTAAGGTCTGAATGTGTGGGCCCCTCCATAATTCAGATGTTGAAACAACCCCTGAGATAGTAGTATTAAGAGGTGGGTCTTTGAAAGGTGATTAGGTTAAGAGGGCTGTGCCCTCATAAATGGGATTCGTGCCCTTATATAAGAGACTCAAGGGAGCTTGTTTTACTTCTTCTGCCAAAAGAGAAAACACAGAAGCTTCCATCTACGAGGAATAGGCCCTCACAAGACAGCCAATCCGTTAATGTCTTTATCTTGGACTTCTCAGCCTCTAGACCTATAAGCAATACATTTCTGTTGTTTATAAATTATCCAGACTAAGTATTTTGTTATAACAGCCTGAATGGACTAAGAGAGCACCTTCTAGGGTTATCATGAAGATTGAGTTGATACATTCAGACTACTACATGGGATTAGCTGTGATTATAATTCCAGTTCTCCTTCATGGCTTCTTTCAGACACCATCCCAGGCTTTCCCTCCATCTAGGTGTTCATGTCTCTTCTGGAGAATATCATTTATGCCTTTCATTTTTTTTCTTATTTAAAATAAGTGTGAATTTTTAAAAAGTATAATCTTTCATATTCGTTCAGCATTGTTATTTACAAGACGGTTTCACAGCCATTACTACATTTAACATTGACTTTGGCCAGGAGCAGCAGCTTATACCTGTAATCCCTGCACTGTGGGAGGCCGAGGCGGATGGATCACCTGAGGTCAGGAGTTCGAGACCAGCCTGGCCAATATGGTGAAACCCCATCTCTACTAAAAACACAAAAATTAGCCAGATGTTGTGCACGCCTGTAGTCCCAGCTACTCAAGAGGCTGAGGCAGGAGAATAGCTTGAACGTGGGAGGCAGAGGTTGCCGTGAGCCAAAATTGTGCCACTGCACTACAACCCAAGTAACAAAGTAAGATTCCATCTTAAAAAACAAAACAAAGCAACAACAACAACAACAAAACACGAACAAACAAAACCCATTGACTTTAAGAAAAAGAAATTATCTGGGTAGGACTGACCTAATTACAGGAGCTCTTTAAATCTGGGACTAGAGGTCAGAGACAGGGTAAGCCTGAGTCTGACCGGTGAGGGATTCGGCCTGAGGGAGATTTGCTGCTGTGGACCTGAAGATGGAGGCGTCCAGGAGGCAGGGAATGCAAGTGGCCTCTGGGAGCTGAGAGTGGCCCTTGGACAGTAGCCAGCCAAGAAACAGAGATATTAGCCGACAATCACAAGGAACTGAATTGTGCCACAAGCACGGGTGCTTAGAGGCAACCCCAAGCTTCGATGAGCACACAGCCAGCTCACACCTTGGTTTCAGCCTTGTGAGAACCTAGGAAGAAAACCCCGCCAAGCTGTGTCTAGACTTCCAATCTGTAAAACTGTAAGATGCCATTGCCATTTTAAGGTAATAGATAACTGTGTTAGCTTCCTAGTGTTGCCATAACAACTACCACAAACTTGGGGGCTTAAGCAATGGAAACATTCTTTCACAGTCCTAGTTGCCATACGTCCAAAATCAAGTTGTCAGCAGGGTCCAGGGAAGAATTCTTTCTTTACTTTCCCAGTTTCTGGTGGCTCTAGGCATTCCCTGTTTTCACATGGTCTTTCTCGTCCTCTTGTATCTGTGTCTCCTCCTCTTCTGTCTCTTATAAGGACACTTGCCATTGGATGTAGGGTCCACCCAGCTAATCCATAGTCATGTCCTCATCTTAAGATCTTTAACTTAATTACCTCTGCAAAGACCCTTTTATGGAATAAGTTCACATTCACAGTCTGGGTGTTAGGATGTGAGCATACCTTTTTGGAGCCGCCATTCAGTCCACTACAATCACTAGTACTGAAGTGGGTCTCCTTATCACTCGTTTACAGAGAAGAAACTGCAGAGTGAATAGGTAAGTGTAGGTTTTTCAAGCTCAGGTCTAGTGGATTTCCCACAACACCACAGATGCCTGTTTCTCCCGTAGCATTTAGCCCAACATTGGAGAGAGACGAGAGAGGAATAAATACTTGTCAATTAATTAAAATTCCAAACTAGTCATGAGTGAAATCAAACTGTGTTCAGTAAAGGATTCAGTATCAAGGGGGAAATGATCCCCTCTGCAAGATCTTTGAATCTGTCTAAAAAAGACCTAAGTTGATGAATATTTTCATTCGTGATTAAAGTGATTAAAAGTTTTTATGAAATGAGAGGCTTGAAAGCTTTACAAAGAGACAACTTCCCAAAAGAACTGGGGAGAGAAGGAATGGAAGTGGGACTCTTCCCTTGCTTGGTGTTGTTTGGAAGCAAACTGGCCCGGGATAGAATTTGGCTCTGTCAGTTACCAGCCACATGGCCCTGGTAAAGTCACTTAGCCTGGCTGAGTCTCACTCCACTGATCTATGAATACAGGAATATACCCATCTCAGTAGGTTTTTAAAGACAAACTGAGATGCTCTTGAGGGTGGTAAATACTATTCCAAACGCCTTCCGGATATCAAGTCATTCATGTCTCATGATCCTCTATGAGGAAGATACTGTTGTATTATTCCCATTTTACAGATGAACAAACTGAGATGGGTAGTGGTAAGAGCAAAGGTCGACAGCTAAAAGTGACCCAGCATGGTCAGGATTTGCACTCAGGATGTGTGGTTCCAGAAGCTACCTTCTTAACCATTGCACTGTCCTAACTCTATTACTCAGGGGTTCCTTAAAATAACAAGGGCCACAGTGAGTGATTTAGAACAAGGGCCAGGAGGGATGGGCATGGAGTAGGGGAGGGGAAGGCCAAACCAGAACCAGGAAGGAATTCAGCGAGGGTGGCCTCGGGCCCTCATCACCTCCAACCTCGGCGATGCAGGTGACCTGCAGGTGGCTGGGCATCCTCACCACACAGCTGCACATGCACCTGGAGAGGCTGAAGGACACACAGGGAGCAGGAGTTGCTGCGGCCCACCTGCTGCCCTGGCCACAAGGTGGACGTGCAGATTCGTGACCACATGTGTGAGCTGACGCAGCATCTGGGAAGGGCATCCTGGGAAATGCTCAGCTGGGCTAGCACCATGCAGAGTCTTTAGACATCCAGATGCAAAAGCGCCCAGAAGAGAATGCGGACCACTTAGTTCTTTCCTTAGGGTCTGAGAAATGTTTGTTCTTTTCTTTCCCACCATTCTTGATCCAGGAGCAGTGGATGAGTAAGTCTGCCGATCTGGAAGGGGAGCGGTAAATACAGGTTCCAAATACCAGGGCAGACATGGGCAGAAGGCATCCAGCTTCCTCATAATCTCTCCGTCTTTCTTCCCAACCCCAAAGTAAACCCACCGCAGGTATGTGGATGGTGCGCCCAGACAAGCCTTTTAGTGACACCCCCTTCTCCACCCCCATTGAATTTCCATCCCTTGTCCCTCCTAGGCAGAAATTCAATCCATGTCCCCATTGAGTGAGGGCCCTGGCAGAGCAGTAAGGCTGAGGGCTCAGTTTTGAGGGACTTGGTTAGGGCCAGGGGCTCCTCCCTGAGGCAATAAGGGAAACTGGGGGAGAAAGATCCTTAAAACAGGAGAATGCACTGGAGACGGTGGGGAGGCGGGTGGGGAAGGTGGGCTTTAAGGTTGGATTCTTGAAACTGAGAGCTTAGACTAGGTGGCAGTAAATGCAGGAACAAGCAGAGTGGGGAGGGACAGCAAGCGTCCTGCACGCTGGACTTAGAACCTTGGCTGACTTTAGGAGAAGCAGGTATGTGTGTACGTGGATCAGGCTGGCCTCGGAGGAGTAGTGGGGAGGGTGTGTCTACGTGAGTGTATTCCTGCTGAATAGAAGACAGCAGCAAGCCTAGCATAGGTGAGTACCCTTTCTTGCATATTTCACAAGACCTAGGCCTGAACTTACTGAGAATATCCCTCTTTGGCCACTAATGATCATCTCACGACCCTCTCCAAGAGAAACACCCAGGCACTAATCCAAGGGTTTGCATATATTGTGTTGGTTAATAATTTCCTACCTCCACTAGGTGGGAATTATCATCAGCACTTTGCTCAGAAGTGTTTGCTGAGTTTCAGAGCAGCGAAGTGACTTGCCTGCGGCTGCTCCCCCATCAGCTGGTCACGCTGGGGTGTGAAACCTGCCTGTCCACGTTCAAAGACCCTGCTTTCTTCACTCCAAGGAGGAATACAGAATTGGCTGGAGCTTTGAGGCTTTTGAGGTGGTTCCAGCTTTGAAAGTCTATGAGGTTCTCAGGAATATGAAGCTGGGTCTTAAATTTTTTTTTTTTCAAATATTCAGCTGAGTATCTTAGGATCTGAGAAAAGGAGACTGAGCTATTTCTTTAAAAATGAAGAAATCCTTTAAAGGCTATATTCATTATAGTTTTTCCTCTTGAAGCTTTTCAATCTCAAATTCAAAGCAGAATGTTAACAATAAACTCTGACTTTCTAGAAATCAATTGCAATCTCCTTTTTGTTACTTTAATTGAACCACTTTGCAATTATTGAGGTTTTTAAAAAAATGAGCATGTCTAACTTCTCTCACATTCCAGTTCTGATTCTTCTTTTGAGAAGAAAAAAAACTGGATCCTCAACAGGTGCTTTTGGCTAAAATCACAATGAATCAAGAAGGGAAGGAGCGTGATGAACGGAGCTCCTGGCTGCTAATGCACGGGGGCATCTGTCCCCGTGCGTGGACGTACCCTCAGGGTGCCCGCAAGGATCACCAGAAACCGGTACCCAGGGGCCCAGGGTCATCTGGTTTTGTCTCTTTATTCTTTGCATCTCATTTGTTGTTCTATTCACTTGAGCAATTCTGTATTCAGAAATGGCTATATTGAACTATTTCTGGTCTTTGGAAAAAAATACACCCCTCATAATGAGGATCTTTGCTTTTGGGGACCTGGGAAGCCTTGATAAGCCAGAGCTTGAATTCCTGTGCCAGGTGTTGAGATGACATCTGTTCCTACCGCAGAGACTTACCTGCTGTAGCCCAGCCTAGGTTCTCTTCTCAGAGTCAGAGACAGTGGGAACAAGTCCCACCAGCTGTCTGCCCTCTCAGAGCACACTTTCTAATAGAACAGAGAGAGCGACCGTGCCAGCTTATAGCTCTGTGTCAGTGTGTCACTCGACCCTCTGAATCTTGCAGTCCCCCAATTGCAGACCCTTTATAAGTGTGGAGCTCACAAAGGACAGAGACAGAGGCTGGCAGAGGACCTCCTTGGGACCAGCCTTGCTCCCTTTCCGTCTCAGCAGTACCAGGTGGGAGGGTGCCATTGTCATTCTGGAGAGGGGCAAACCTGGGCTCAAAGCAGTGAGACCACTTGAGGAAGTCACAGAGCCAGCCCGGGTGGGACTCCTCACTGGGGGCGGGCATCCCTCACACCCTTTCTGCCTCCCATTCTCTGAAGTCTCCCTCCTAGCGTCGGTCGAGAAAGAAGGAGCCAGGCAGGTATGCTCACATTTCCTATCCTTCCTCTCCTCGCTCAAGGCCATTCCTTTTTTGAATTGCCGGTTCCGTTGGGGTCAAATACGCACTTTCTTCTTTAGGATAGGGGATGCTCTGGTCCAGGCCTCCTCACGGACCGGGTCTGCTGAGCCCCTGCGTGGGATGTGTGTTCTCCCTTCCTCCCACCCTGGGGCGTTGGTCCCCGAACAGCTCTGGTGGCAGCAGGGGGTCACTGGCAACATGGAGAGAACAGATGGAGGCTCTGTTCCCACCAGAACATGCAGAGCATTGCTAACAGATGGTCCATTCCAGCAGGAGAAGACCGAGTCCTTGAAAGCACTTCGCCTTCAGGCCTGATAGGGAAATACCAGTTTCCTTCAGCTTCCCACTCCTGCCACGTGAAACCCCTGAGACCCGGGGGAATGAAGCTGTGAAGCCCATGACAGACGCCCGCCAGAAGCCAGAGCAGGCAGCGGGTACAGGAGCAGGCCAGGGTCTAGGAGACAGGATCTCTTCAGGAGAGACGAAAGGACAAATAGGGAGAGACTGGGGACAAGTCTGGTTCTTGCAAGAGTGTCCCAGCACTTTGGGAGGCCAAGGCGAGCGGAGCACCTGAGGTCAACAGTTCGAGACCAGCCTGGCCAACATGGTGAAACTCCATCTCTAATAAAAATACAAAAATTAGCCGGGTGTGGTGGGGGGCACCTGTAATCCCAGTTACTCGGGAGGCTGAGACAGGAGAATTGCTTTTACCCAGGAGGTAGAGGTTGCAGTGAGCCGAGATAGCACCGCGGCACTCCAGCCTGGGCAACAGAGCGAGACTCTGTCTGAAAAAAGAAAAAAAAGAAAGAAAAGAAAGAAAAAGAGTGACCAGCCTGTGCTCCCTCAACCTCTCCCATGGTCCCCTCCTCCGCCAGCCCCATCTGAGTGTGTCCCGCCCAGGACTGAAAGGCCAGGTGCTCCGAACCAGGCTCTGACAAGGGAACCTTGGCTGTTGGCACAAAAGGTTTTCTAAAATGGCTTCTCTAGCAACCAAAGGAGAGAGGCAGCGGCGTGGCTCCTGGCGGCTGAAGCTCCTGGTGGCTGTGCGATCCGGGCTGCTCAGAAGGTGGCGGCAGCTCTGCACCTGTGCAGTGAGGGGGGCGTGCTGGGACAGGAGGGCTGTCTGGGAGGGCTCTGCACATCGTCCCCCCACCCACCCACTCACGTTTGAGGAACTCAGAAAGGTACCTGGCCTGCAGCCTCCTTTCTTCCACAACCCTGGCTTTGTCTCCCACCAGGATGGGACCTCATGGAACATTCCGGGTTCCCAGTCCAAGCTCTGTCCATCCTGACCTCCAAAGAGTCATCTCTTTGCCACCCCTTGGACCTAGGAGTGAACACCTCGTGGCCCAGTCAGCTATTGTGAGTGTGGACCCTGGAAGCAAGTTACGAGGGATTTGGGCGGCCTGGCATTCCTGGGTCTTGGCTTTATGGAGCATGGTCCAGGGAGTGGGGAGGGACGTAGGCCCAGCGTGAGCCATTTCCTTGGCACAGCAGATTCTGCTCTCTGGAGGGAGGGGCGCTGTTGCAGGGAGACCCAGCCGGCCCTCCACATCCCCAGGGAGGGCAGGGCCTGGTTGCCTGGGTCGAGCGCGGTACTGTTTGTAACCTGAATCCCATCTCTGTGCTGAGCAGCAGCTTCAGGCTGGAGTTTGGAATGTGGGAGTCTCACTCTTATGACACTAGATGAGCAGGCCTTTCAGTGTGGGTGGCATTCGAGTGGCCCTGCTGATGACCCCCCAAGAAGTTGTCATTGTCAGGGGCTCTCTCCCCATTCCCTTCCTCCCTGGTGGTCCTCGCTCTGAATGTGCCATTTACTTGGTGAGTGACCTTGGGCAGGTCGTGAAACCTCCCTTAGCCTCAGTTTCCTGGATTGCCCCCGCCTGCCCCGGCTCTGGCTTCCTTCTCCCATCGCTCCGGAGCCATATCTGGCTTTGTGCTGGAGAGGCAGCAGGCTTGGGAAGGAGGCCAATGAGACAGTTGATTTCATTCACTAGACTGTCTTCACAGCCCAGTGCCTGTGCAGATAAGCCACTGGCCTCCTCTGAGGTAGGAACTGTGTGTGACTCACATCTGCATCCTTAGTGTGCATGGGGGAAGCTCGGTGAACTTTGTGATGTGAGAGAATGAGGGAAAAGAGCTCCTAGATGGAGCCTAGCCTGAACAGGCCAAGCTGGGACAGACAGTGAGAGAAAGCTAAGCCCTTACCAGTTTCTATCCCTTGGCACATGACCAAGGGGGTAAATACTTGTGATATTCCAAAGGAAGCTCCGAGACATGTACGACTGCCAGGCCAGGGGTCTGGCAACATTGTGGGCAACAGACCTTCTAGAGGTGGATCATGCCAGGGGGTGGAGTTTGAGAGGCCCAAACTGGCATTCCCATTTAGGGCACTCCCCAGGCCCTGCTGGTGATGCAGAGCTGGGTGCACTGAACTGATGGCATTTCTTAGGGAAGTCATTTATTCAAATCCCAGAGCATGCCTTGGGCAAGTGATCTCCAGGATACTTCATTGGTTTACATAAAGGCGTGTTCCCATGTGAGCTCTTCCAGGTCTTTGATGGAAAGGACGAGACTCCCATGGTTGGTGAAAGCAGGGGTGTTGGGGTTGCCTGAAGGGCATGACTCGAACACCAGTGCTGCTCCCTGCTAGCTGGGCCACCTGATGGCAGGACTGGCCCCTGAGGGATGGTGGTATCTTCTCTGTGGCTTATTGGGAGAATTAGACAATAACTCAATGTCATGCCATTGGAAAGTGTCTGGAAGCTGTGATATTTAGCTTCATGAAGGCCATCAAGGCATATAAAGGTAGATTCCAGGGGAGCCACGTCCCCATCTGACCTCTATCTGTGCTTTGCAGAAGGCAGAGACAACCAGCTGGGTTGAATTTTGGGGATGACCCCTCCAAAATACTGCCTCCTGGAGCCCAGAGTTTATAGTCCCCAGGGCCTGCTTCTTGCCAGCAACTTGTTTCATTTTCACTCCCTGCCTTTGAGGTCACCGACATCTCCATGATGTTAACAGAGGACAAAGAGAGGCCCGAGACACTTCTGCAGTAGCTCAGAGGGTAGAGTCGGGGCTGGGACCCACGTCTCCTGTTTCTGGGGTCTTCTTACTCTGCAGTGCCACTCACTTAGGAAACAGTGCGTCACAGTTTTCAGTGAAGGCCTTTGGATGGGCGTGCTAGCTTGAGCCTGTAATCGCAGCTACTTAGGAAGCTGAGATAAAAGAATTGCTTGAGCCCAGGATTTTGAGATCAACCTGAGCAACATAGCAAGATCCTGTCTCAAAAAAGGGGCAGGGAGCTTTTGAGTTACTGATGTCTCAGTTGTCCATCAAGTGCTCCAAGGCCATAGCCTTTCACTGGATGGAAACCGTGGTTGGGTCCTGGCTCGGTGTTGAGGTAAATAAAACAAAATAGGAGAGAAAGGCTGACAACCTGGCAGAGGAGGAGACGGTAGTGCGCAGTGCAGAGGCCGGAGGGAGTGAGTCGGGGTCCAAGCTCACAAATGGCAAAGTTAGAATCTAAAGCCACATTGAGCTTGTCCCTAGACAAGTGCTCCTAAGTCTGCAGCACCTATTAAAAGACTTAGGCTTATGAGAAGACACGGAGGAACCTTCAATTCCCCGTACCAAGTGAAAGGTCCCAATCTGAAAAACCTACTTATTCTATCATTCTAACTCTAGGACCATCTGGGAAAGACAAAACTATGGAGACAGTAACAAGGTCAGTGGCTGCCAAGGGTTGAGAGAAGGAGTAGAAATAGGCAGAGCACAGAGTATTCTTAGGACAGCAAAACTATTCTGTGTGATCCCATAATGATGGTTCCATGGCATTATACGTTTGTCCAAATCCACAGCATGTGCAACCACCGCCAGGGAACCCTAACGTAAACTGTGGACGTCGGGTCATGGTGTCTCAGTATATGTTCATTGATTGTTACAGTCATACTCTGGTGTGGGAAATGGATTTAGGGGTGGCTGTGTGTATGTGGGAAAAGGGCGTATATGGGAATTCTCTTTACTTTCTGCTCAGTTTCGCTGTGAACCTAAAATGACTGCAAAAAAAAAAAAGATTAAAAAAAAAGGCTCAGATTTTAATTATGGAAGAGAAGCTTTCCCTAACCCCAGCTGGGCAGATTCTGCTGAGGCCAGGGTCTCCCTGGAGAGGCAGCCTGGGACAGCTGTGGGTCCCCCTCCTCCCCAGTCAGGCTGCTCCCGGCTGGCTGTGTGGAGAGATGTCTGTTGTGGATACCCCACACTACTTTCGTTTGCTATAAAGCAAGGCTGGGAGTGAATTTAGTGGTTGTGAAATTTAAAAAGGCAAGTGCAGAGCTGGGAGGCATTTCCTTAAGCACAAAGTAATGAAGTGGCCCGCCGGCCGCCCAGCATGCGCACATGGTTAGGGTTAGCAGCAGCTGCAAAGCCACTCCACAGCCCCCGGTGTGGGGAGGCCCTTGTCAGGGAGGGAGAACTCCTCCCTTAAGGAAGCCCTAACAGAGGCAGGAGGCCTCCTTTCACATAGGCAGTGCTTAGGGGATTTGGCAGCACCAGATAGTGTCCTTATTGAAAGTAAATACCCCCTGCTCTCATTCTTTCAATGATTCAGTTACATTTTCATGTATTGATTGAGTTGCTCTTCATTCATTTCTCGCCTGTTTACTGAGGACCCACCATAGGGCAAGAACCCGGCATGGTGCTGAGGACACTCAAATGAATAAAACACTCCCGCCTGGAGGAACTCATGCACTTGTGCGGAGACAGTCACGTAAACAAAAAATCTCAGGTCAGCAAAATATATATAATTACGTAAGGATGCACCCAATAGTGGGGCCAGCTGAAGGCCTGACCGGTGCTGCCCGGGAAGATCGCGGTTGGTTTCAAAGAAGGGGTGAGCTTGAGGAACGGCAGACACAGACGCGGGGCTGGTCACAGACAGGTCGGTGTGGCTGAGAGATAGAGGTGAGGCAGGAAGGTGAGTAGGTGGCCTTTGACCCTCAGGAAAGCTGAATTTTAAAAGCGTTATAAGGACGAGTGATCCTATCACAGATAGTCCTGTGTGCCATGGGTAGGAGCTGGGATTTTGCTCTGCAGGAGACAGGAGCCCTCAGCAATTTTTACTTCTGCTCTCTCCAAGCCTGAGATGAGAACCTTTGCCAGCCATTAAGATGGGTTTCAGCTTCCCTGTCTGTTGCCCCTTGAATGAGAAAGTCCCTTGGGTATCCAGAGACTGCAGCCTTTGAGGGTTCTTCAACAAGATCTGGCACCTTTCTGAGGCTAAAGGTGACTTTTCTGTTCCCAGACCCTCACCTGAATTCTCTGGTGCCTTTAAACTCTGCTCCTAAGCCACTTCAAACCTTTAGGATTGCATCTGGGACCTGGCCCCCAGGCTCAGGAGCCCTTCCCCAGTGGGGAATTGTCAGAAACATCTGCTCAGGCCACTTTAGCCACCTGTCCGTCCCTCTGTCTGTTGCTTTGCTTTAAAACAGTAATCATTAATGCTTTGCAAGGAAGACACTGACTCAGTGGAAACCTTTGGTAGCCTGAGTCCTTGGGGCTGGGCTCTGGTTCCCCCATGTCCTAGGAGGCCCTGGTGCACCAGCCACAGGGGATGACAGCCTGGCCTAGTCTTCCTACCTCTAGAATTGTAGTTGTGTGTGTGTGTGCGTGTGTGCATGCGTGCATGTGTGTGTGTCTGTGATCTCTGGGACCTTGTTACTGGAGAGAGGGACCCATAGATGGCCTTTACCACATTGGGCTGGGGACCCTCACATAAGGACTAATCAAGCCATGTGGTGGGTGTAGGAAGAATCCATTCCTTCCCTCCTTGGACAGCCCCTAAAGCCAGAGATGCTTTGACCACTAGCCACTATTAGGCACCAGGTACCGTGCCTAGGGTCTATATACTTTTTGAGAGCCTACAAAATGTTTGAGGACTGAAAATTTGCTGCAAAGCACATAAAGCGAACAGTAAATTGAAAAAAAATTCAATAGCTTTAGGGGTACAAGTGGCTTTTGGATACATGGATGAATTGTATAGTGACAAAATCTGGGCTTTTAGTGTACCTGTCACCTGAATGGTGTACATTGCGCTCAACAGATGTTTTATCTCTCCCCCACTCCGCTGTCCCCCAGTCTGAGTCTCCAACGTCCATTATCTCACTCTGTATGCCTTTGTGTGCCCACAGCTGAACTCTCACTTATAAGTGAGAACATGTAGCATTTGGTTTCCCAAAATCCTATTTATTATTTAATTGGAAGTCTACAAACCTACCAACGGTCAGCCACAGTTAAACTCATTTAGAATTATATGCATAATTTGGGGAGCCTGATGATCTATAGATGTTTTCTTACTATGAAATACATCAAACAATTTCTTTTGAAGGGAGTGGGGCTCTCACAAGTAAGAGCAGCCAGGCCTACCAAATGCTTAAAATAATGGCAAAGAGCTAAGGATGGAGAAACACAGATGACTCTGAGCAGGACCCAGCATCGCTGTGCTGGCTCTGCCTTCACTGCTGAGAATGCAAACAGGCTTTGTGCAGCTGCTCCCAGCACCATCATTACTGCTATTAACATTACTGTGCAGATTTTAGCTTATTTCCAAATACGCCACCACCATCGAGGCTGTCCCTATCACATTACTGTGTCACTACCATCGACAACGCCATTATCCCAGCTCTGCCTGGTTACTCTCACCCCACAACTGCAGCTTCTAGAATTACTACCCAGCTGCCACTGTAACTTATCCCCCACCTCCGTTACCAGTGCCATTGTTGCAACTAACAACGTTATTACCCTTAATTCTGTTATTTGCTTACATGTAAATATCACTTTCTAGTTTACAGAACTCTTTCATACCATTGAACACATTTGATCCCGCTCACGCCCTGTTGAAGCATCACATTACAGGCTGATGTGGGCCAGTTGGTACCCACACAGGTTAGAACGTGCAGACTCCCAGGGAGCTATCGGGAAAGGGCTGGTCAGGGTGGCTTTAAGGCTCAGCCACATTCCATTGGTCAGAACCTAGGCACATTTCCCCAACCTGACTAGGGAAATGGGAGCACTTGGCTCTTTGGTGAGCATCAGCCACCTCTGTAGGAAGCAGGTGTCTCTGGAGTGTGGAGGTGGAGCCCTGGAAGGACCAAAGGCCCCACGCCCTCTGCAATGTGGGGCAGATGAAAGAGCAACCAAATGACGACAAGTTATGGACTTAGGGGATGGGGTCCCTGCTGTGACTCAGCTTCATTGTATTTCCCATGCTTCTCTGCACCTCCTCCTGGCTCACTGGAGCAAAGCCCTCTTGTAGTTGATTTCCTGATTAAGGGGAAAAGAGCTGCGCAGATGGGGCTGTGACTGCCTAAAGTCACACAGTGAGAGACTGCTGGAACCGGCACTAAGGCCCAGGTGACCACTCTCCAAAGCAAGGCCTTCGGCCAGTAGCCGTGGCCCATCACTTTCCCTTACACAGAACCCTCATTTGCTCAGGAGTTAGGAGGCCATGTACATAAAGGTAAGTTCGGATCTTCTGCACTCCCTAGAAGAGAAACTTGATTGGTCTAAGAACCAGAAATGCTAGTTCTATCTCCCTGGCCAGTAATTTTTTTTTTAAACTTTAAGTTCTGGGATACAAGTGCAGAATGTGCGGTATACACATATATACATGGGTATACATGTGCCTGGTGACTTGCTGCACATATCTACCCATCACCTAGGTTTTAAGCACTGCGTGTATTAGCTATTTGTCCTAATGCACTCCCTCTCCTCACTTCCCCCACCCCCTGACAGGCCCTGGTGTGTGATGTTCCCTCCCCGTGTCCTTGTGTTCTCATTGTTCAGCTCCCACTTATGAGTGAGACCATGTGGTTTGGTTTTCTGTTCCTGTGTTAGTTTGTTGAGGATGATGGTTTCCAGCTTCATCTATGTCCCTGCAAAGGACATGATCTCAATCCTTTATATGGCTGCGTAGAGTTCCATGGTGATGGACATTTGGGTTGGTTCCATGTCTTTGCTATTGTAAATAGTGCTGCAACGAACACACATGTGCATGTGTCTTTGTAGTAGAATAAAATATATTCCTTTGGGTATATACCCAGAAATGGGAATCCTGGGTCAAATGGTATTTCTGGTTCTATTTCCTTGAGGAATCACCCCACTGCCTGTCTTCCACAATGTTGAACTAATTTATACTCCCAGCAACAGTGTAAAAGCATTCCTATTTCTCCACAGCCTTGCCAGCAGATGTTCTTTCTTGACTTTTTAATAACACAATTCTGACTGGCATGAGATGGTATCTTATTATAGTTTTGATTTGCATTTCTCTAATGAGTAGTGATGGTGAGTAGTTTTTCATATGTTTGGTAATTTTTTTAAATTAAGGAATGGCCATATGATATAATTCTGGCAGATAAGAATTAGAGGAACTCTCCTAGGGGCTCCCAGGAAAGATTTTATGAAAGATATCTTCACTGTTAAAAGGAAGCACAAGGGAGGGATGCACTTCTTTCTGGTCTTTTGACATTGTTGGGTGAGGCTGTGATGTTTGGATCTATTGCAGCCATGCTGTGACCATGAGGAGACTAGCCTGAGAATAAAATTCACTGAAGGAGGCAGAATGGAAAGACAAGAAATCTGGGCCCATCTGATGTCATTAAACTGCTCAATTAACCAACCCTGGAACTGCTCCGCCTCTGGACTTATGTGAGATACATTAGTTTAATCTTTCATTTTTGTTTTTATCTTTTTTTTTTTTTTTTTTTTGAGATGGAGTTTCGCTCTTGTTACCCAGGCTAGAGTGCAATGGCGTGATCTCGGCTCACCACAACCTCCGCCTCCTGGGTTCAGGCAATTCTCCTGCCTCAGCCTCCTGAGTAGCTGGGATTACAGGCATGCACCACCATGCCCAGCTATTTTTTGTATTTTTAGTAGAGATGGGGTTTCACCATGTTGACCAGGATGGTCTTGATCTCTTGACCTCGTGATCCACCTGCCTCGGCCTCCCGAAGTGCTGGGATTACAGGCGTGAGCCACCGCGCCCAGCCATTATGTTTTTATCTTTTTTTTTTTTAAATTGTTTAAGCCATCTTTGAGTCTTTTACCTGCAGCTAAGAAAAATAAAAAAATGCTTCAATGACAAATATTCCAATTCTTCTGGGCCTTTGCCCATGTTATTCCTATCAACAGAAGTGGGAATATTTTCTTGTTCATCTGGTGAACTTGTCTCTCAAAATCAGCCCAGATGTCACTTCCTGTAGGAGCCCTTCCCTGAATGTTATTGTCCAAGGACTTTATCATTTATCATTTCCTTCTTTGTGTGTTCACTATCCGTGGTCCCTATTTGTATTTATTGTACTGTATATTGTAATGTGCTTGTCACCTATTCCTTGTCACCAGTATATCTTGAGGGCAGATACAGGGCTTTAGTTATTGTTTCTCCAGCTTTTAGGACAGAATCTGGCACAGAACAGACCTCACTGAGTGTTTGAATTGAATCCAGTGGCACAATGCATGAGAGGTTCGATTAGCTGTAAAGCAAGAAACAGCACGAGATGGTATTAAGTTGATAAATGAAGTCACTAAAGTGTTAAATGCGTTTTAACGGGCTTCATTCAACTAAACAGATACTTATTTGGCTATTGAGGTGGCTATCTGTGTAGCCAATGGACAACAGATGTTTTCTGATAATATCTTTCTCCCCTTCCCAAATAGTTTTAAGGACAAGATCCCGGTCCAGCCTCCTGACTGCATGGAGATCCCTCTTATTCCTGAAAGGCAATGGATGTACCTGAAAGGAGCCTCCACAGACATTCCCAAGGAGACCCGGGTTTTAAGCCCAGATCTGTCTGCACTTGCTGTTTGGGTCATACCATGCACTTCACTTTAGTCATCTGTAAAATGGGTATTATTGTTCTGTTAGCAGTGGAACACATCAGAGACCTGGCACCAAAATATCTTAGCAGCAGTGAATCCTTACGGACCTGCGGCCTCCTCAGAAGAAAGAATTCAACTGAGGGGCATAAGGCAGAAGGACAGACTGAGGCAAGTTTTAGAGCAGGAGTGAAAGTTTATTAAAAAGTTTTAGAGCAGGAACAAAAGGAAGTAAAGTGTACTTGGAAGAGGGCCAAGCTGGTGACTTGAGAGATCAAGTGTGCAGTTAGGACCTTTGATTTGGGGTTTTATACACTGGCATACCTCCAAGATCCCACATCCCTTCTCCCCTGAATCTGCCCTTGGGGTGTGCTGTCCGCAAGCACTGTGGCCTGCTAGCGCTTGGGGGTGGAGCATGAGCAGTGTGTTTACTGGAGTTGTGCACATGCTCACTTGAGGTCTTCTCCTCTCACCAGTCTAGCATTCCTAATGGAAGGTCACAAACCAGCTAAACGCTGCCATTCTGCCTCTTAGTGTGCATTCTTGAGCCCACTTGTCCAACTTCTGAGATCTTATCAGGAAGCTGCTGATTACTAGTTTCAGGTGTTTCTGTCTAAGGAGAGACTGCCTTTCCTTGGCCCTGGTTGTGACCAATTATTATTTCAAAGAGACAGTTTATTATTATAATAACTATCTGACCATCACCTGGTGGTTGCCTGACATTGCTGTTGGGTAGGGGTCTCTTCTGCCCTACCCATGTCTGCCTGATGACCTACTGAACAGTTCTGCTGCAACTGCTTACCAAAACTTCCATGAGACTCCTGAGAGGCCAAGAATAGGACATCTTCTTTGTCCAGCATCAGATGTTGTGTGTGTATCCTTGGGTGGACACTTGTTGGCACCCGCTACCAAGGAGGCACTCAGGTTATTTATTTGTTTTTTCTTAGAGACAGGGCCTTGCTCATTTGCCCAGGCTGAAGGAAAGTGGTGTGATTACAGCTCAATGCAGCCTCAAACTCCTAGCCTCAAGTGAACCTCCTGTCTTAGCCTCCCATTTAGCTAGGTTGACAGGTGCATGCCACCAAGCCTGGCTAATTAAGAAAAGAAATTGTAGAGGTAGAGCCTCAACTCTGTTTTTTTTGTTTGTTTGTTTGTTTTCTTTTTTAATTTGGATATTTTCACAGCTAGGGCCTTACTGACCCTGGAGGACTACTTCCCCAACTTTGCCCCCAGGGTTGACCAATACGCAGATAGTAAATGACCCATTTGCAGGGTGCACCTTTCATAGGCAAGCCAACAGATGCAGAGCTCACACACCAATACCTTATACTCTGGGCCACTCTCCACCTGCCCTAATCACCCCAGGACCAGTACCAGGCAACTAGGGACAGATGCTAAGTTCCAGAGTCCACTAAACTATCCAAACTTGCCCATTCTATTTCTGCTTACCCTGGCTTGACCATTCCTTCCTGAAAAATCCACAATAGAGGCTCCTGTTGGCATTCTCCCCTTGCTCCCTCTGTCTCCCAATGGACCTTGGTTCCCAGTGTGGCCCTGAATGTGCCCCCTTTTTTGGGAACTGTGAGTAAGAAACTGTCATTTCCAAGACAATTATCTTCTGTTCCATAGTCTTCCCTTGTATTAGTCTGTTTTCACACTGCCGATAAAGACAAATCCAAGATTGGGAAGAAAAAGAGGTTTAATTGGACTTACAGTTCCACATGGCTGGAGAGAACTCAGAATCGTGGTAGGAGAAAGGCATGTCTTACATGGTGGTGGCAAGAAAAAATGAGGAGAAGCAAAAGTAAAAACCCCTGAAAAACCCATCAGGTCTCATGAGACTTATTCACTATCACTAGAATAGCCAGGGAAGACCAACCCCATGATTCAATCACCTTCCCCTGGGTCCCTCATGTGTTGACATGAGAATTCTGGGAAATACAATTCAAGTTGAGATTTGGGCGGGGACACAGCAAGTGATACCAAACCGTATCATCCCTGTACTGGAATAATAGTGAAACTGGATTAAAAAACAGCCATGTAAAGCAGGAAGCAAGTTGGTGGGGATAGGAGTAGGTGAGGAGTCCTGCCCTTCTTTTGGAATTTGGGCATTGAGGCATCTCCCTGACTATATTGAAGAAATGCTCAGCAAGGAGCATGCATCATCTTTCAGCCCCTGCAGCAGCCTCGTCCAGCTGAGTGGCAAAAACTAAGGCAATGATGTCCTTGCTCAAATGGCCTCCTATGCCATTAACACATTTTGGAATGTTGAGGAGGAAGGGACTTCTGGTTGTGAAGTTAATTCTTTTGAATAGTTAATGCCAAAACCCAGATGCGCTATGGAGAGCTGATTAGAATCCCCTGCATATTTGACCAGAGGCTCTGAATGGAATTGGGCATCCCAATTTCTAACCCTGGTCTTCATGCTAAGTAAGAGCTGAAGTCTATTCTCCGGACTTACTTTCCTGAAAGACTTGACTTGTAAAGGCCACTTAAAACCCATTTAAAGAGAAGGAGACTGCTTAGGAGCCCTGTTCTAGCTCCAGGAGGCTGATGGCCACTGCTCTTCCAAACAGAATAATGGGTTCTTTGTGGAGGAGTGTCTGCACAAAATCGCTGACTGTGGGCTTTGATACCTCTGCTCTATGGATGGAGGGCAGTGGAAGAGGCCAGGGGGGCTGCTGGTCTCTAAGGGCTCATTAGCTTCCTCAGGGAGGCTGAGGATGGCAAGTGGTAATGGTGCTGTTGAATTTGGTCTCACAGTTGGAATATCTTCCTGACACTGGGCACAGCCTTCCTGGTGCCTGGAAAATGAGGTGGAACTATTTTGGAAAGAACTTAAGCCTGAGCCTCCTAAACAAAGGGCTGAGGCTGATTCATCTTCTCCTAGATCTTTGTTGTAAAGATCAACCTCAATGGCAATTTGGAACACTGGTTCAGGACCTGAGCTCATCTGAGCCTCAGGAATCTCAAGCCAAACTAAAAAGCATCTGGTGCCTCTTGAAGTGGCTGATCCTGGTTCCCAGAAGCCTCCTCCAGATGCCAGCCTTTCAGGACCTTACCCTGAAAGGGTCCTGAGGGGCTTTCAGGACCTTACCCTGGGGCCCCCAGTGTGCCTCTGCTGGACCTGAGCTCAGCTCCCTGGAGTTGCTCAGCAGTACCCCAGCCAAGCCTCCTGCCCTCAGGGATGGCCAAGGCCCTCCTGGAGCCTGTATCAGGGATAGGCACCAGGCCCTGAGCTAGTTTCAAAGTGTATCCTTAGAGGGGAATAAACATGTTCTAATCAAAACAAAACGCTTCCAAACGGGAGTTTCCTGTTGGAATTTCCTGGCAGGTCCCAAGGCAGTTGTGATTATGGAAACACTCACTGATTTTTTTCTTCTCAAGGGTGTGGAGGGCATATGACAATGATAGTCTTAGCTTCCCCTTTCTCAGCAGGGATGACCACTACAGTTATCAGAGGGGCCAGCCTGAAATCGGATGGTCAAATCCTGTCACAGTAACCCAGGGCTGCTGCCCCCCTCCTGGCAACAAGAGGAATTAAAAACTGCCCACTGACTTGTCTTGGTTAATGGGCTGCATGTTCCTGTTCTAGAACTTGGGGGCTTTTAGAGTAACCTGGAGGTGAGAATCTGGGAGCCATGTTAAATGTCCCCCTTCATCTAACCAAGTTGATGCTTCTATCTCTGTAAAATGTCTGGATGGGGCTCTTCCCTGTTGTTGACCCAGAGCAGACCCTACCATCACTTAGCTGGATAACCTCAACAGGGTCTCAACTGGTTTCACACGCTTTCCTTCCAATGTATCCTCCACCCATAGGCTGGGTTGATCTGACCACACTCCAGCCATGCTCAATAGCCTGCCCAGAGTCTCCACCATCTTCTGGATGAATCCAGTCTTCTTCGCTCAGCAGTCAGGGCCCCTGCCAGCCTCTGTGTCTTGGCTTCTGCTTTCCCATGCCTTCCCCAGGCCCTGAACTCGCCAGCCTGCTTTCTCCCCTGGCGTTTCCCTGAATGGGCCTTCCCTGAGTCTACTTACTGTGTTCGTTTACTAGGGCTGCCGTAACAAAGCACCATAAACAGAGTGGCTTCAACAACAGACATTTATTGTCTCACAGCTCTGGAGGCTGAAGGTCTGAGGTCAAGGTGTCAGCAGGGCCCTGCTCCCTTGGAAGGCTGCAGGGAGGGCTCTGGTCGGGCCTCCGTCCTAGCTTCTGTGGTTGCTGGCAATCTTTAGTATTCCATGTCTGTAGAAGCAGTCTCCCTCTGATCGCTGCATTTGTCTTCACGAGGCGTCATTCTTGTGTGTGTGTCTATGTCAAGATTTACCCTTTGTAAGAGGACACCAGTCATTTTGGATTAGGGCCCTCTATCATGATCCCATTTTAACTTGATTCCCTCTGTAGACATTTTATTGACAAATAAGGTCATATTCAGAGGTACTAGGGGTTAGGGCCTCAACATCTGAACAGGACGAGAGAACAATTCAACCCATAACACTTTCCTTTTAAGACCTCTCTTTCCTGACCTCTCCTCTGTCCTTCTGCTCCCCTCTGGAAGAATTGCTCACTTCTTCTTTGGTGCCTCACTGGAGCCTGCACAAAACACCATCAGAGGACTTAGAACTTGGTTTTTGGCCTATGTGCCCATTTCTCTTACTTATTAAATGGAGTTTCTTAAAGACAGGGAGACTGCTTTATTGTCCTGTATCCCCAGGGCCCAGAACAATGCCAAAAATACAACAGGTGCTCAGCGTTTGCTGGATAAACAAATGACTGAACATGTGAGGTTCTTGGTAAAGAAGCAAGTTGGCTGGCACTTCTTCTACCTCAAGTCCCTCTGGGCCCCCACTTGTTCTCTGTTGCTGCCCAGTCTTCCATCAATGATTCCCAGTTCTGACTGAGTAATCTGCCTAAAACACAAAGCTGGTTATGTTATTCCCCGGTGTCAATGGCTCACCACGCCTATGGAATCAAATCTACCCTCCTTACGTTGTAGTTATTTGTTAGCAGACTTATTAAAGAGATTATGGTGCATCCATTTAATGGAATCTTATGCAGTTGTTCAGTATGTGAAAAGAATGTTGCATTAGTGAGGGTTCTTTGGAGAATTTACTTACATGATTATGGAGGCTGAGTTCTACCGTCTGCCATCTGCAAGCTGGAGAACTAGGAAAACAGATGGTATAATTCAGTGCAAATCTGAGGGCCTGAGAGCTGGTGATGGGGCAGAGGGCCACGGGGCACTGGTGTAAGTCCCAGAGTCCAAAGGCCTGAGAACCAAGAGCTCTAAAGGCAAGAGAAGATGGAGGCCCACCTCAAGAAGGGTGAGGGAGTTTACGCTTTTTCTGCCTTTTTGTTCTATCTGAGCCCTCAGGGATGGATGATGCCCATCCACATTGATGAAGGTGGCTCTTCTTTACTCAGTCTACCTATTCAAATGCAGATCTCTTCTGGAAACATCTGCACAGGCACATTCAGAAACAGTGTCTTACCAGCTATCTGGGTATCCCTTGGCCCAGTTAAGGGGACACATAATATTAACCATCACAAATGTCATTGACAGAGAAAATGCATATAAGTGGGGGTTACTTTCAAAATAGCTAACAATTAACTAACCATAACTAACCAACCAAAGCAGAGCATGGCCCAAATAGCTTCTAGCAATAAACAGCCAGCGTGATAATGAGTACTCATCATCACCCCTGTGTTAGGACATGGCATTGAACCTACAGTGTGGGCCAGGCAGAACTTGAAAATGCCCCCAATGGCCGTCATCCCTGACGTCATTCCTGAGATTATGCTATGTTGCACAGCAAGAGAGAGATGAACCAGGTGTGCCTAATTTGATCACAGGCGCTCTCTAAAAGTCAAGCATTTTCTTTGGCTGGTAATAGGAGGAAAAGCCAAAGACATCTGGAGCACAAGAAGGATTTCACATGGCCTTACTGGCTTTGAAGGTGGAGGGATCTCAAGCAGGTACTGGAGAGAAGCTTCTAGAAACTGAGTGAGACCCCCCCACTTAACAGTCAGTGAAACAGGGTGCTGGTCCTACAGCTGCAAAAAACTGAATTCAGCCAACAACCTGAATGAGCCTAGAAGGGGATTCTTCCCCAGCCTCTAGATGAGAGTCCAGCTGCTGAAACCTTGACTTTGGCCTGTGAGACTAAGCAGAGAATCTCATGGAGTTTACCTGGAATTCAGACCTAACAGAGCTGTGAGATAAAAGGATGCTGTTTTAAGCCACCAAGTTTGTGGAAAATTGTTATGCAGCAGGAGAAAACAAATACAAAGTGGGATAACCACTTCTATTTTTATATTTGATCCAGGGTCTCACTCCATCACCTAGGCTGGAGTGCAGTGGTGTAACCATGCCTCACTGCAGCCTCAGCCTCCTGAGCTCAGGTGATTCTCCCACCTCACTCTCTCAAGTAGGTGTGCCACCATGCCCGGCTAATTTTTTTTTATTTCTTGTAGAGATGAGGTTTCACCATGTGGTCTCAAGCTCCTGGGTTTAAGCCATCTGCCCACCTCGGCCTCACAAAATGCTGGGATTACAGATGTAAGTCACTGTGCCCAGCCAACCACTTAAAAAAAAAGAGAGAACTAAAAACACCAGCACATTAACAGTGGTTTGTGATTGGTTTTTCTGCTTATTCATTCTTCAGTGGACTTTCTGGTGCTTTATAATATGTGTGCTCTTCTTTTACAATGAGCAAAAAAAAAAAAAAAAAAAAAACTTCGTCTTGGCCTTTTTTTTCTTATTAAGATCTAGGCTTCTCAAAGACAGAGGCTTATTGATCTTTATGTTTGGGCAACAGATATTTTAAGAAACAAATTTAACCTTCCAAACCAACATGGATTTGCATTTCTAGACATGATCTGTAATCCTAACAGTACTTCCAAAAGTTTGGTCTTATTATGCCCGATTTATAAGAGTTGAAGTGAACTATAAATAGGAAGAGACCCGAAGCGATTGAGTAAGCTGATCGGAGATCCCACACCTGATACGCATGAAGCCTCACAACTGAACCCAGGTTTGTTTGGCCTCTGCCTTTTCCAGCACACTCCATGACTTCCTCTCTCTGGATCACCTACACCTGCTTGCTTCCCAGTCTCCTGGGGGTTGGGTTCCATCTGAGTTATCTTCCTGGAAATAAGCTGGGCAGAGAGTGCCTTGTGATACAAATTCTTCTCCCATGGTGATGGCTTCTGTTTCTGATTCACTTTGCAGACCAGAGGGGCCAACTATTGCTGCTCTTTAACTTCACATTCAGCTTAACAGCATTGCTGGTGCTGCTCTGCGTCCGGCCTGGAGCCAGGACCTAAGGATCCTGAGGCAGATGACCAGTCCTTATCTTGAGCGGTCCCATCCAGTGCAGACCAGCAAGCGCAGCTCTATTTCCCAACTCCCTCCCAGCCTCTGCTCCCGAGACCGGACCACAGGCAGGCACAGGGTCACACTTCATCTCTGGTGACCTCTATGCCATGCTCAGCTATGTCCACCAGAAGACTGAGTCTCCTGGGTGTCTTCACACAGAGGAATGGTCAGTTGTGTGAGCAGGGCCCAGACAGCCCTGAGAGACCCTGTGCAGAGCTTGAGAGGGCGTGCACCACTCCAGATTCACCATCACTCTACGCCTGTGTTTATAACAGATAAACAATTCTTGTCCTGTGACAGCCCCCATAGAAAGGCAGCTGCACGGCCCCTCCTTCCTGAGCTGACATCCCTGTTTAGAGAGGGACATCCGGGTTTTTCTTTTTTCTCTCTCTCCTTTAAAGTGAGATTTCAAAACAGCATAGAGCTGTCCCAGCCCAGGGCCAAAGCAGGCCTTTTATCACGAAAGGCTCTGCAAGAGCCATTTGGAGTGCTCACTTCCTGTCCAGGGAGGAAGTGGCGAGGGCTTGACCTCGGACGTACTCTCATTTCCAATCATTTTCCAGCTTGGAATGCAGTGATTCAGTTTCCATTTATAAAGTGAAATTAGCGCCTGTTGAATGCTCTGCATGAGGGAGGGGGTGGGAAGGAGGAAACGAGCACCCCTCCCAAACAATTCTCCCCTGTTTAGCTTGGAGCTGGCCCTGAGTGGAAGGATTTCCTCATGCTCAAGGTGTTCGCATCCTCTGTCAGGAAGGCTCTGCTTCATTTTCTCCTGCAGGTTAGATTTTTTTTTTTTTTTTAAACAAATGTGCTGGAGCTGCCACGTGACTCAGCAGAGGTTTGGCTGTAATTGAATCTCATGTTTCTACTGCACTTTATGCTTTTCAAAGAACTGTCACATGTATTATCTCAACGGAGCCTCAAAACACCTCAGGGAGGGAGTGGGCAAGGCATTATTGTCCTCATTTAACTTTCTTTAAAGAGAAGCATGTTAATTTTGAGAGCTTCTGTGAAAATGGTGCCTCTGTGTGTGTGTGGGCGGGGGGAGGTCAGGGAGACAATGGCAGTTAAGGAGACGCAGCCTAAACGGGGAATCAGGAGACCTGGGCTCTGGTCCTCATTTGGCCTCTGTCCCCTGGGTGACTGTCTGGGCTTTCGTTGACTCACCTGTGGCCCCGAGTAGTGAGAGAGTCACTGGGAATGTGCAGAGCACGTGTGTGACGAGACAGGACAAAGAGTTTATGGATAATTGGATCTAGAGCTGCACCTCTCTGGGGCCCTGCAGCAGGCCTTAGAGAGCTGAGGATAGGGCCACAGGGACCCACACTTTCCTAAGGCTCAGTGACTGAGGGACTGAGAGCTGAATGTCCCCCAAGGTAAAGAGGATCCTTGAGGGAAAGGCCAAGAGGAAGCAGAACTCTGAAACCAGAGGCTGGGAGAAGTCCTTACCCTGTCCTCAAGGCCGTGTTCCCTGAAGGTGAAACAGTGACATGTGGAAGAGCTCTGGGAAACAGGTGAGGTGGCTGGGTACTGAGCAAGGGGCTCCTACATGTGGAGAACAAAGAGACCACCAAGGAGGACCCTCAGCAAGCCCACCTGAGGATCAAAGGAAGAGAGAGAGGGTTTGGAAAGGGAGGTCTCCAGGTCCCACCAAGTCCCACCGTGTGAAGTTCCGTTCCTGCGGCTGGGGAGCTGGAAGATGGTGGATTCGGGATTCAGAGAGCTTTTGCCCATCCTCAAGGTCTCCCATCTGGCCTCTTTCTTCAAATCCTCTGGGGTAAGAATGACTTACATGTGTATTTGTTCCTGGAGAAGGGGAGACTGGAGTGTCGCTGTAGGTCTTCTCTCAGTCCCTAACATTGCACCACTAATCGCAACTTCAGAAGGGCCAGCCCTACAGGAGCTGGGGCTGTGGGCACCACGCCTGTTAGTCAGGGTCCTCCAGAGAAACAGAACCAATAGGTACATGGGCATCTATTTAGACGAGAATCTGTACATATTTTAATCCGATTCCTAAAGGATTCTGGTTAACGGTCTTTGTTCCACTCACTTCTAAACCACCTTCTTTACCTGCATTTTTATCTGTCTCCCACCTATTCTATTCCATTCTAGGTTCTTCAGTTTGAACTGATGGGTTATTTGTTCCTCATGTAAGACCAGTCCTGCTGAATTCAGAAAGAATTATTATTATTATTATCGAGATGGAGTTTTGCTTTTTCTCCCACGCTGGAATGCAATGGCACGATCTCAGCTCACTTCCACCTCTGCCTTCCAGTTTCAAGCGATTCTCCTGTCTCAGCCTCCCGAGCTGGGATTACAGGCACCCGCCACCACGCCCACCTAATTTTTGTATTTTTAATAGAGACAGGGTTTCACCATGTTGGCCAGACTGGTTTTGAACTCCTGACCTTGTGATCCATCCGCCTCGGCCTCCCAAAGTGCTAAGATTACAGGCATGAGCCACCACACCTTGTCCAGAAAGAATTATTAACCAGTCACCACACCCTATTCATATTTACTTCCTAAATTACTAGAAAATGCCTTCAACAAGTATTTCCTGAGGATGAGGGCATAGAGAGAAATCGGACACTGGACAATTCTGAAATGATATCAGTTCAGTTGGAAGAAAGTGTGAAAGTGACTGTAGCGGAGGCTGATGGGCACTGGGGAACAAGGCAATGCCCCAGCAGGGCAGGGCTCAGAGAGGTGCCATCAAGGAAACGGTCTTGAGCTAGCTTAAAGTGTGAGTATGAGACCTCAGGTGGGTAACAGGATAGGACAAGCTTTCCAGTCAGATATGTCAGCAAGTGCATAACCTCAGAGGGAGAGAACCGCATGGAAAGTTCTAGAAATTCTCTGTAGCTCATTATAGAGTATGGCATGGAAGGAAATGATCTCCTGTGATGATCTGTGTCGTTTCAAACCATTTAATGAGTTTTCTCCTATGGACATACTGGTGAGTAGAGTCCCCACCTTCCGAAGTGCTTGGAGGATGCACAGGAGGGGAAGCATTAAGACTGTGAGCACCTGGGAGGCTGGCAGTGGTCTGGGTGGTAGGAGGGGATTGACTGTCAGTGAGGAGGGGATTGGTTTGCAGGACGTTAAGAATGCATAGTTGGCAGCTGGCAGGTGATTAGGTGTGGCACATGAGGGAAAAAGCGGTGTGTAGGACACCTTGTGAGTTTTTGTCCTGGGTCATTCGACCAAAGGTGGAACCATCCCCCAAGACAGGACACACAGGGGAGCAGCAGGTTGGGTCTGGGAAAGGGACACAGTTCTTGAGTATCTATGGTCAGTATTCAGCATTGTCACACCTCTTGCATTGCTCCTAACACCAGAGTTCATCCTAATTGAACACATTGGACTTTCTCCATCATATGTACACTGTTATATCAATGTATGACACACATATAATAGGACACTTTCATATCAAGAGAGTTCCCCCATATGCCCAATTTACCTACCCATGGGCCAGCCCTAAAGACACTTCACAGAACGACATCCTGTATCAGTACAAGGACCGTCAGCTCATCTTTATCACGAAGTCACCATTGTCTTAGCATCTAACGTTCACACCCTGCACGACCATCTGAGTGGAATTAGAGGACAACTGGAGAGTGCGTTGGGTATCAGTTAAATAGGTGACCAGATTCTAAGGCTGCTCAAATTTAGGGATGAGCCCTGAAGTGTGGGCTGGATTAATTAGGAAGAAAGGTTGAAAGGTATGAAGATGAGTTACCAAAAAAACTTTGAAATGTCTTCCTTCTCCTCTGCCCACTGTGCAAGAGCTGGGACATAGAGCTTAAGGGAACTGTGGCCATCAAGAATGACAGTTTTCTAATATGTGCTATGACATTTCCAGCAGAATGAGGAAAGCGTGTCAGCATTTCTGCCTCTCCCATGCTCTTGCCTTAGGAGTCACTTACATTTGCAAGAACTGATCGTATTTACCAATTGCTTTTGTCTCTAAACTGTAAGCAGAATAGAAATTTTCTCAATTCATTAGAGAGGGCCAGAACCCTTTTCTGAATTCATGGAAAGTTTGAAAGACAAATGTATTCCATTGTTCTTCCTAAGAAACTAGAACATAATTTGGTTTATATGTGGTAATTTCTGACTTCTGCAGAAAGATTCTGCAAGCATATAGCTCCAAGTTGTTTGTGAGATTTAGCCATGTGCATATGTGGACTTTAGTGCTTTCATTTTTAAACTGTTATATTTTACAATTTATTCATCTATATTCATATTGTTGTATATCGAAGCCCCCCTCCCCCAGTTTCTCCTCTCAAGGCCAGATTGCGTCAGATCTCTTATACATGTCTTGAGGTATCCATTTGTGAATTTTTTTTAGGCTACATATAACTAAAAGTGGGACTTCTGGCTTGTAGAGTATAACCTGTCTTCAATCATTGCCAAGTTTGTTCTCTAAAATAATTGCATGCATTTGCAGCAATATAAATGAGCCCCCTTGCTCCATATTTTCACTAACACTTGATGTTGTCAGACTTTTTAATTCTTGCTTGATGGATGAATGTGAAACGGGCACTCTCTTGTTTTTACCTAATAAACATCATTTGATTGAGTTTCTTTCCTGGGTGCCTTTGCTGTCCACATTGTACACAGACCATACCAAAGGGTCCTGCACTGATGTGCTGAACTGAATGTTAATTACCAGCCTTTGTTGAACGTTAGCTTATGCTGGACTCTATGTTCGTTTCACAAAGTATCTCACTTAATACAACAAATTTAAAAGAGGAGAAACTATTATCATCTCCATTTTATAGATTTTTTTATGTGCTCCTACATTCAGCAAAATATTGAGTGACCATTCTGAGCCAGCCACAGTTGGGTTAGAACCTCAAGCTTCCTAAGAGGGGCAGCTTGCAAGGGCGATTTCATGTTTTTGCCTGCCTGGATCCATCTCGCCTTCCTAACAACCCAGTTTCCCACTGGGGAGCTCCATTTCCCTAAATGTGTGGTCTTGGTGGAAATCAAGATAAAAACCTTCCACTTTGACACTTGTTAGCTGGCACTTCCCTGTCGTACCCCAGTACCATGGGGAACATGGAATTAGGTGCTGTCTCCCAGGACTTTGAGTCCAGCCCCTGAGTGAGTATGTGAGGGTGAGTGGGAGGGACTGCAGATATCCTGGTGGGCACTTGGGGGAGGGCAGCCCTGACCAGGCTTCCTCTGCTGAGGGCGCCATTGTGTGTCCTGCCTCCTACATCCTGAGACCTGGAGCTCCTGTGGCTCATTCTCCAGTCACTGTCCTTTATGTGAGGCTCCTGACATCCTTCTAATAAGTCCTTGTGGTTTAAGTTACCCAGAGTTGGTGTCTGTGGTTCATGACAATAACCCTAACTGATGTAGAAAGTTTAGATATGATTTGGGACCCCATGGGATCAGCAGGAAGGAGGACCCATATTGATTTTGGGTGACCCTCATCCCTGGACTTTCCTTCCTCTTGGATCTTTAAATCATCCTGGCAGGAAGTTCCTCTCCTGCCACCTTTTTCTGGGGATTAGATTGCCTGGGCAGCTTTAACAATTTATTAGTTTTCCATCCTTCATGCACGGAACCACAGAGATGCTTCCCTAGTGTGTTAGTCTGTTCTCATGCTGCTAATAAAGACATACCTGAGACTGGGTAGTATATGAAGGCAAGAGGTTTAATTGACTCACAGTTCCACATGGCTGAGGAGGCTTGTCATTATGGCGGAAGGCAAATGAGAAGCAAAGTCATGTCTTCCATGGTGGCAGGCAAGAGAGCGTGTGCAGGGGAACTTCCATTTATAAAACCACCAGATCTTGTGATGTGCCGAATTCACCACAAGGAGAACAGTATGGGGAAAACTGCCCCCATGGTCCAGTTATCTCCACCTGGTCCGTCCTTGACAGACGAGGATTATCACAATTCAATTGTGGGAATTATCACAATTCAAGGTGAGATTTGGGTAGGGACACAGCCAAACCATATCACCTAGGGGCTTGGGCGGGAAATTCAGACATCTTTCCTCATGAGGCAGAGGGCTCTCCACCACTCTTGTCCCCTCTGGAGCCATTCATGAGTTGATTAAGTTATTAATCCAAATCCTTATTGAGTCAAATTCAACATGAGTCCCACGCTATACCCTGTTCTGGGGATGCTGGAGGGCAGGTCCACACGGACACTAGCCTTGTCTGCAGGGGCTTATAGCCTGATGGGCACTCAGACATGCAAGGGAACTTTTTTTTTTTTGAGTCAGGGTCTCCCTCTGTTGCTAAGGCTGGAGTGCAGCAATGTGGCCACAGTTCACTGCAGCCTTGACTTTCTGGGATCCAGTGATCCTCCCACCTCAGCCTCCTAAGTAGTTGGGTCCACAGATGCACACCACCACACCTGCTAGTTTTTAGATTTTTTTTTTAGAGACAGGTTCTTGCTTTGTCACCAAGGCTGGTCTCGAACCCCTAGGCTCAAGCGATCTGCCTGCTTTGGCCTCCCAAAGTGCTGGGATTACAGGCCTGAGCCACAATGCATGGTCTAGGGAACTTCTTTTTTTTTTTTTTTTTTTTTTGAGACGGAGTTTCGCTCTTGTTACCCAGGCTGGAGTGCAGTGGCACGATCTCGGCTCACCACAACCTCCGCTTCCTGGGTTCAAGCAATTCTTCTGCCTCAGCCTCCCGAGTAGCTGGGATTACAGGCACGCGCCACCATGCCCAGCTAATTTTTGTATTTTTAGTAGAGACGGGGTTTCACCATGTTGACCAGGATGGTCTTGATCTCTCGACCTCATGATCCACCCACCTCGGCCTCTCAAAGTGCTGGGATTATTGGTGTGAGCCACCACGCCCGGCCTGGGAACTTCTTGAATGATGAATGCTCTTAGGCTATCAGGAGGTTTGGGGGACGGGGCTGCTAATGAAGCCAGAGGGGTCTCTACATTAATTCACTCATTCATTTAATTACTTCAACAAATATTTAGTGAGTCAACCACATGCCAGGCATTTTCAAGTCCCTCCCAGCACATCAATCTCCCGCTTTTGCACGCATCTTGACTGAAAGTTAGAGAAATAAAAATTTCCAGTGGCAGAGGAAATTTGCATGAACAAGAGCCATCAATTGTGACATGGAGAAATTATCAGGACTCTGTAACGGCACTCTAATTGCTTGTCTTCACGCCTTCTGTCTCCAGCTGAGCATCCCATTCGAGGTCCACACGATCACCCCCTTGCATCTCTGTGGTACAGGGAACACAGGGTGGCTGCTGCTAAATTTACTGTGTTTGGGACAATGTCAAGATAACAGGGATACAAGAGACATGAGCTTGGTGCCATCTGCCTGAACCCCCACCCCCGGCAGGCCGTGGGGTAGGAGGAAACCTCCCGTTCCCCTGAGCGATGGCTTCCTGACCAGGGGCCCTGGGGACCAGAGCTCTCTGCAAAGGGCCCCGGGGAACCTTTGATGAGAGCAATGCCCAGTGCAGCCATAGATCCGCACAGCTCAGGACCACTCAAGGCCATGCCTTGCTGAGGTAGGTGCCCCACAGAGGAAGCTCAGGGCTGAGGGTGATCACTATAACCCTGGAGTCAGGGGAGGTTTCCTGGAGGAAAAGGAAATTTGCAAGATGGGCAGGTGACAAGTTCAAAGAGGGGCAAGTGTCTCCCATGGGGAGGAGACTGTGCTGAACCACAGGGGTGTTCATTAAGGGAGGGGCCATCATGGGAGCTGAGGCCGCTGGAGAGTTGTGTCCAGAGCCCCTGACCTCAGATCCTTTGCCTCCGTGCAGCCTCTGCTCCGCGTGCCATCCTGGACCCCACCTTCCATAACCCAGACCCACTGCCGTCTTCCCTCCCTCTCTCTTTGCTGCTTTCTTCCCATTCTCCTAGTCTCTGCCGTAAGCTCCAGATTTATTCAAGAGTAGAACATCCTCCCTGCCCTCCCGGTAGTCACAGCCCAGCAAGAGAGACAAACAAGCGCATGGCCCAGGACAACATGTGATAAGCTGTAAAATGTGTGGGAGAATCCAGAGAAAGCAACCTGCTCTGCCGGAGGGGTGCAGACTGGCTTCACAGAGAACAGGACACCTGGGCAGGAATTTGTGAGAATGAGGAGAGATGTTTCCAACAGAGAAAACAGACCGCCTGGGCCAGAACAGAACCCAGGGAAATTTGGAGAATGCAGGCAGTTGTTCAGTGGTTTCATCTGAAAGGGTGAGGCCATGGTAATTCAACCAGTGATGGGAGCAACTCAGGGAAACAGATGAGAGAGACAAGGAAAGGAAATCAAGGAGGAAGAACCAGAAAAGCCTTGATCACGCACCCTGCTGGGGCTGGCCTTGGGGTTGGTGTTCCCACCTGAGTTCAGCAGGTGGGGAAACCAGGTTCTCCCCTGAGTGGGAGCAGAGCCGCGCTCTCAGGGATCTTCCCAGCCATGCTCCTTGGCGTACGGCTGGTGGATTTGGGTTTCCTCTGAAATTGCGGAAGTTCTCTGAAAGTTTCTGAGCAGGGCCCTTTGGCCTCCTCTGCTTACCTGGTCCGGGGCCCCGACCTGCGCATGCAATCCCCAGGACTCCAGGCTCTCCCTGTCCCCCACCTGCTGGCCTCCCCTCACCCTGGCACACTCACTGCCCCCGGGTGCCCATCCTGTCTGGACAAAGCCAGGGCCCCTCCTGCCAGGCCCATCCTGTGGCCACCTGGAGCCGCGGGAGATAGCTGCCCGTTTCTGCTTGGCACTATGTGTTTACGTTCCCTGTCCCCGGCAGCCCCACACTCCTCCCCGGCCCCACTGGCTTCCAGAGCATTTATCAGGGACTGTGTATGTTTTTCTTGTGTGGGATTTGAAATGATTTCTTTAAACAAGGCCTACACTGGGATTGATTTCCTCTCTTTATTTAGAGTGGTTTGTTTTGTAATATGGTTCTTTTAACAGTCTAAATTGTGGGAACTTGGGAGAAAAAAAAGAGAATTTTCTGACTTCATATAAATACAAATTACTTTATCTCTCTTTGAAGACTTCCGTGTCTTTTCCTTGAAAAGGTTGGAGCCAAATTCCTTGGGGGTCCTTTTCTTGTCAGAATTGTTATGATGAGAATGATACACTCGCCATGAGACTTCCATTCCTGGCTGAGAATTCAAACAACCCTGGCCCCTTTATTCAGTGCCTGCATCTTTCTTCTTTTTCTTTGTTTCTTTCTTTCCTTCCTTCTTTCTCTTTCTTTCTTTCTTTCCTTTCTTTCTTTCTCTTTCTTTCTTTCTTTCTTTCTTTCTTTCTTTCTTTCTTTCTTTCTTTCTTCTTTCTTTTTCTTTTTCTTATGCTTTAAGTTGTGGGGTACATGTGTAGAACATGCAGGTTTGTTACATAGGTATACACGTGCCATGGTGGTTTGCTGCATGCATCACCCCGTCATCTACATTAGGTACTTCTCCTAATGCTACCCCTCCCCTATCTCCCCACCCCGTGCTATCCCTCCCCTATCTCCCCATCCCCTGTTATCCCTCCCTTATCGCCCCACCCCCTGCTATCCCTCCCCTATCGCCCCAGCCCCTGCTACCCCTCCCCATCCCCCTACCCCCTGCTATCCCTCCCCTATCCCCCCACCCCCTGCTATCCCTCCCCTATCTCCCCATCCCCTGCTATCCCTCCCCTATCACCCCACCCCCTGCTATCCCTCCCCTATCCCCCCAGCCCCTGCTACCCTTCCCCTATCCCCCCACTCCCTGCTATCCCTCCCCTATCTCCCCACCCCCTGCTGTCCCTCCCCTATCCCCCACCCCCTGCTATCCCTCCCCTATTCCCCACCCCTGCTATCCCACCCCATCCCCCCACCCCCTGCTGTCCCTCCCCTATCTCCCCACCCCCTACTGTCCCTCCCCTATCTCCCCACCCCCTGCTCTCCCTCCCCTATCCCCCCACCCCTGCTGTCCCTCCCCTATCTCCCCACCCCCTGCTGTCCCTCCCCTATCCCCCACCCCCTGCTATCCCTCCCCTATCTCCCCACCCCCTACTGTCCCTCCCCTATCTCCCCACCCCCTGCTGTCCCTCCCCTATCCCCCCACCCGCTGCTGTCCTTTTCTTTCAAAGCACATTCATAGCCATTAATGTGATCTTCACAACATTAAATTCCCCTTTAATTTGATCTTCAGAGCAGCCCCAGAAAGGGAGGAGGGAAGATGGACTCACTGCCAGTTGGAGGAGGAAATGGCTTGCCTGTTAGGTGTAGGCCTGGCCTGGGAGTGACTGGGTCACTGGTTGAGTAGCTCAATCCCTGTGTGCTGAAATATTTTTAAATACCAACGATGTGCCAGGCTCGGAGCTGGAAGTGACCATGCAAATGAGCCATTTGATTTTCCCATTTGCTGCTTGGACCCTCTGGCCTCTAACAACCTGCAGGGTGTAGTTCCTCTGACTATGCTTGCATGCCTCCGGTGATAGGGAGCTCACCACCTATCAGAGTAGACCATTCCAACTGTGGATGGCTCACATGGTTAGAATCCTTTCTTACCCTGCATGGAAACCGTCTCCCTGCAAGATTCACCCTGCCTCCTGGGTGTTCTCTCTTCCCTGTAGCAGGTAGGATCATGTCCCCACTCCATCCTCTCTTCTCTGGAGGAAACAGTCTTTGCTGTTTCCACATATGTGCTAGGTCATGTTTTCTGAACAAGCTCCAACTTAGCACTGAGCTTCCTTCAGGTTCCTTATCACAGGTGTGACCTGACTAGCTTAGCTGGGGTGGGACGGTGTCATCCCTTATTCTGGGTATCATGACTTGATCAATGTGACACTTACTTGTCTCAGGTCACTTAGAGTCACCTCGTTCCCGTTGACCCACATGGAACTGGTGCTGACAAAAAACCCTCATTCTTTCCCCGTACACCTTTAACTTTCCCCCTGTACCTTCAACTTGGGTTCTTAGACTAAGCTGAGCAGGCAGATCTCCCACTTACAGCTGCTTGACTGGACCTTCCTACCGGAGGCCTCCACCCAGCCTTCACAGACCTTGCACATCCTAACTTCATTGTCGCTGAAATTTACATTTCTCCCAGCTGTGCTCCACTCATGTTTGACCAGTCCACCACCCAGTTCCTTGTCCAAGCACTGAAGCGGCTGCTGAGGTCTGCGCCCTGGAGAAGCCCTCTGGTTGGCTGCCTTTATTTCATTAGCAAATGATCCTTGCAGCCATGCAGCTTTTCCACTGTGTCCACAAAGAAAACATGACCTACTTTGTTGAATGTCTAGCTATTTTTTTTTGAGACATACTCTCAGCTTGTTGCCCAAGCTGGAGTACAGTGGTGTGATCTTGGCTCACTGCAACCTCTGCCTCCTGGGATCAAGCGATTCTCCCACCTCAGCCTCCCGAGTAGCTGGGATTACAGGCATGCACCATCATCATGCCTGACTTATTTTTGTATTTTTTAGTAGAGACGGGTTTTTACCACATTGGCCAGACTGATTTCAAACTCCTGACCTCAAGCAAGCCACCTGACTCAGTTTCCCAAATTGCTGGGATTACAGGCATTAACCACTGCACCCAGTCAAATGTCTAGCTTTTGAATGGGTTTGTTTCATCTACTGAATCTTACTGATATCCCAGACTGGGGAGCTTGTTAAGAAGGAAATGAAATGAGAAATAATGTATTCTTAAGATGCACATGACCGTCCTCAGGGCAGGGTGCTCCCCTTGTTTCCCCACCCAGGTTTCACCTATCATCTGTTTACTTATCTATCTGTTCTAAACAGGGTAAGGGGAACACTTTTTTTTTCTATGTTGCATGAGGTTAAGGGAAAGAAACTGGTATGGTTTGGCTCTGTGTCCCCAGCCAAATCTTATCTCGAATTGTAATCCCCATGTGTCAAGGAAAGGACTTGGTGGAAGGTGATTGGATCATGGGGTGGTTCCCCCATGCTGGTCTCATGGCAGTGAGTGAGTTCTCATGAGACCTGATGGTTTAAAAGTGTGTGACAGTTCCCCTACTCTCTCCTGCTGGTTTGTGAAGAAGGCGCCTGCTTCCCCCTCACCTTCTGCCAGAATTGTAAGTTTCCTGAGGCTTCCCCAGCCATGCAGAACTGAGTCCGTTCAACCTCTTTTCTTCATAAATTATCCAGTTTCAGGTGTGAAAATGGATTAATAGCGGAAGGTAACAGACAAAATGAGAGAAGTAGGTTATAGCCAGAAATGTAGGTCTTGAAGTCTGTGCGAAGGAACTATGAGGCAGCTCTGTCATATTTGGAGCAGATTTGGAGAGAAAAGTTCAATGCTTTGTTGATTTTGAGTGCGGACACCCATTCTGTGCACACAGTTTCTCTTTCTTGTTCATAGATGGTTTCAAATAGCAACTGTGTGAGGCCTGGTAAGCTGTGACCGTGACAGTCATGGTTTCTAGACTGCATCTTCTGCAGCGTTCAACCCTTCTGGATAGAGTCACCATGTAATTTGTCCTCCAAACCGTGACTCTGAGGAGTGAGAGGGGTGTATTAGTAATTACTCGGGACACCAAGGGCTTCCCTGGACAAATCCTGTGCTAGACAAATCCTGCCTAGTATCCCTTTCAGATATTCGGGGATATTAGGGAGCCTCTGATTTTGAGCAGGCAGGAATTGTGTTTCACTTTGAGTCCATGTGGGGGCCGCAAGGAGAAAGATCTGGGGCTGAGAATTTGGCTAAGCGGCCAAATGTTTTAGGTTTGCTAAAGCTTCAGCACATCATGCCTCAAGCATTTTGCTATAACTCTCAAAGTTGTGTACTTTAGGGCAAAGGCAAAGTCATTTCATATGGCCCTAGCACCTTCACACGCGGCTCAGTGAAGCCATTCTTGGACCAGCTTCTTGCTGTCGAATGAGCTCTCCCTGTGGAAGGCGCCTCTCTTTGAACTCAGACGCCTGTTTATTTTTGAACTGGAAACCAGAAACTTAGAATTCCCCAAAGCCACAGGCTCAGATCCTTTTCTTCAATGATAACCTGTGGAACTTATAGAGTGGGAGGCTTGAGAAATACCCGGGAGGGGAGAACCTGCCAGATCATTTTATCCAACCATCTCACATTACTGATGGACAAACCTGGGTTGAAAGAGGAGAGAGGAATTTACTGAAGGTCACCTCGTGTTTTCATTCCTTTGCCATTCTCAAGAACATTACCGTGTGCGGCTCCTATAGGAAACGAAGCAATGCATGAGAATAAAAGCCCTTTGATCACATACAGCCTCAAGTCACTCATGACTCCGAAATGGCTTGAGGCTGTGTGCTGACCCATGCAGCAGCTTTCAGAGGTCGTACCTCCATTGCCAAGTGCAGAGCTGAGTTAAAGACTGTTCATTATGGAATCCAAGTGAGGACAAGAATAGTCACGCTCGCCATCCAATGAAGCCAGAGAAGGTTCTCGCGGCACTCAGGGACGAGCACCGCGGTCCTCTGGGATGCTTTAGCTGCTCTCCCTGCCTTGCTCAGCTCCCTTCTCCTAGGAGCATGGTTGCCTGGGTGTCTCTCTCCACCAAGAATCCCTTAAGTGAGGCCTCGGGGAGGCAGCATGGTGTTTTGGCCTCAGATAGGTTGGGCTTCAAGCCTGGGTCTTTCGTCTTGGGCAACTTACTTAATGTCCCTGAGACTTAGTCTTCTCAATTTTAAAACTGGGACCATCATAACTCCCTTCTGTGTGAGTCATGGGTGCTACAGGGCGTGGTGTGTGTAAGAGCCTCTGCTCCACGTGCCCAGCCCCAGTCAGTGCCTGGCGAGGTTATTATTGCTACCACTTTCCTACGGGGCTTCTGAACTTTGGCACTATTGGCATTCTTGGTTGTGGGTGTTATTCAGTGAGTTTTAGGATATTCAGCAGCATCCCTGGCCTCCACCCACTACAGGCGGTTAGTTCACACGCCCCAAATCGTGACAACCAAAAGATGTCTCCAGATGTTGCCAGACGTCCTCTGGGGAGAGAAAAATCTCCCACCCCAAGTTGAAACCGGTTTTAGTATTACGTGGAGTGCCTAAGATACTGCCTGATAGCATGTTGCAGTGGGGAGAATGTGGATGTTGAAGCAGACTGATTGAAGCGAAAACCCAGGCTCCACCAGTCACTACCCTGTGGCCTCAGGCAAAACATCGGATCTAGCTTTGCCTTTTCATCTGTAGAATGGGCACGAGAATGGCTCAACCTGTTTGACGTTGGTCAAATGTGACAGTGCCAGGCCTGGGGAAGCTGTTAGACATATGTTCATTTCATTTGTTTTCCTCCTCAGGTGCTCAGCAGGCATTAAACCTCACACGTCCCTGTGTCGTTGCAAGGCGGTGGGGATTTCAGAATCCTGAATCTGAAGAGCGTCGAATTGAAACTAGGAGCAAAATATTTAGAATCTTAATTTTTTGTTTCAATTCTTGAAAATCGCCATTTTTCAAAAGCGTGCATTTCCGCATGGCTCATGTGCTTGAAGGCATTTGGTTGCCTCGTCTATTCTCTTCCCGGAAGCCTCACAAGTAACAGCTCTCTGTTGCAATTCTTGTGCTCTTTAATAACCTGCGGTGGTGTCTGAATTACATTTAATCCTCACAGGAAGTCAGGTCACACTTGTGCATTTTTGAGTGGAAACGAAGCCCAGAGCAGGGAGTGGATTCCTTAAGGCTACACAGCTCAGAACCAAGTCTGCTGGCTCCTGGGACGTCCTCCTGCACCTGGTGCCTCAGGGCTTGGTGGCGGTTGTGGTGAAGCCTGTGGGATGGCCATGGTGTGGTGAGGGCAGGTAGAGGGAAGGCAGGGCATGTATTAGTTTGCTAGGGCTGCTGTCAGAGTACCAAACAGCGTGGGCTCAAACAACAGAAATCAATGTTCTCACAGTTCTGGAGGCCAGAAGTCCAAGATCAAGGTGCCGGCAGAGCTGGTTTCTGCAGAGGCCTCTCTCCTGGGCTCGTAGACGGCGGCCTTCCCCGCATCTTCACGGGGCTTTCCTTCTGTACGTCCGTCCAAATTTCCCCTGCTTACTGGGGTTAGGACTTCGATATACAAATTTCTGGGGGGGGGCACAGTTGTGTCCATTACAGGAAGGGAGAAGGGAATAAAAGGGAAGATATGGGAGGGAATTTGGGGGAAAGAGAGGGGAGAGGAAAAGACTGAGTAGAGAAGGTTCGGGACATAAGGGTGCCCCTGGTGGGTGGGGGAGTGGGTAGGCGGTGGGGGGGGTCCAGCCGGGGTGGGCAGTTTCTTTCTCTGTCATCAATTTCTCTTCCAGGGAGTCCCTCTTTCCCAGCACTTGCTCCCTAGGTTGAATCTCTCCGGTGTCTTTGCCTTTCCTAGCTCTCTCCTACTGTCTTTGATTCAGTCTCTCTAGAAGCCTCTCAGCCTCTCTCTCTACAAGAGAGCAGAAATCTCCGGGGATTTGGAGTGGGAGGCACTGTGGATTTTTTGCATGTGATTATTTTAGTAGCTAGCCCAGGTTTTCACCCAAACCCACTGTAAATAAATGCTGTTCAGAAGCCGGATCTGCTGAGCGCGCCTGTCTGCCCCGTCTCTGCCCCATCCTCTTTTCTCGGCCTTGCTGCTCGGTCTCTGGGCCTCACATCTCCCAATGTGGAGCCAGGCAACGCCATCCTTCCCACCTCCACCATCCTGCCCCAAGGTCAGTGCGTCGTGGCTGTAATGGAAGGAGGTGTAAAGGAAGCAAGGCGACGCTGTCCGTGTCTGCCTTCCCTGACAGCAGACATTGTGGGCCTTCCATCCATCGGGACGCAGATCCTTCATGCACACATGGGGACACTGAGGCTCAGAGAGGAGGCATGGCTAGTCAAGCTGGCCCAGCAGGCACCTGTCAGCTGGCCTGTCCCCTCTCTGCTGTCTCCCTGAGACCACCACCCTACACGTTCCCTGCCTCTGCTCCCTTCCTCGGTCTTCTGGCTCATGGAGCAAGTCAAGCAACCATGGATAGGCGGCTGTGGGCTGCTGTGCTCTGCAGTGCACACCCAGCATTCAGGGCCAACAGCCTGCTGCCCAGATCCCAGGGCCAGAACTTGCAGGAACATCCTTGGAAAGGGAGGCAGGCTTGAAAAGTCTTCGATTTATTGAAGTTGGTGCCCAGAAGGCAGTGCTTTCTGCAGAGCAGGGAGAGAGCTTGTCCAGCTGGTGAGCAGAGATTTCTGCAGGGGAAATGGTGTGGGCCAGCCCTCAAGGACTGTGACCCACAGGCTGCTAGGAGAGGAGCAGGGAGCACAGAATGAGGGGTCCTGGAGATTGGAAACCAGCAGCAGAAGTCGAGAAGATTGTGGAGAGGAGGCCTGTATTCTTCTCCCTAACAAAGTACCATGAAATGGGTGCTTAAAATCACAGAAACTTCCTCCCTACAGTCCCGGAGACCAGAAGTCCAAGTTCAAGGTGGGAGTGGGGCCAGGCTCCCTCTAAGTTCCAGAAGATTTGTCTCATGCTTTCCTCTCCACTGCTGGTGTTACCGGCGACCCTTGGCACTACTTGGCTCACAGACACATGGCTCCAGTCCCTGTCTTCGTTATCACAGGGGCTCCCCTGGCCCACAGTCTGTCTGTCTCTGTTGTTTTCTCCCCTTTTTGCAAGGACACTAGTCCTATTGGATTTAGGCTTCACCCTACTCCAGTTTCCAAATAAGGTTGCATTTTGCATTTCTGGGATGAACATGAACTTGGGGGATGTTCTTCAACTCAATCCAGAGTCTAAGGGAAGCCAGGTGGTTGCACCCCAGGCTTCTCTGAAAGTGCAAAAATACGGTGCCAGAAGACAAAGCTAACATTGGGGCCAGGCCAACACAGGCGTCTGGGCTTTTCCTGCAGCGGATGGATACCTGCAGGCTCCGTGGGCCTCCACACAGAGACACATACTCCAAGAAAGGCCCCAGGGCAGCCATGCCTCCTTGTGACTCTTTAGGAGAGGAAGGAGCTGGGCGGTACTCTGTCTCGTCCATGAACTCTTTCTTGGGATGCAGGGATTAAACACCATCTGTGCCCTGAGCTTGTGTTCGGTACCGAGCTGCAGATCCAGGATGTTCTGTGTGGTTTGGTTGGATGTGCTCGGCGTGTGCCCTCCTGGAGTAAGACTTACCACTCCCGGAGATGAGAACCCATTTCCTGAAATGAGAGCAGTCTGGCCAAGGTCTGTGTGCTGCCCCACTTTCCTGAGCTACCTGGGAACTCACCAATGCTTGCAGAGCTTAGCATCTCGTAAGCACAGAGGAAGGGTGGCCATGGTGAGCCACGTGACTCTGGGTGAGGCAGAGCCCCTCTCGGGGCCTCCATAGTTCAGGGATTCTGGAGGTGGCTTCTAAGCCTCCCACCAACTTGGGTACAGAATCTTGGATCATTGCAACAGTAACATTTTTCCTGTGCAGTAGGCTCTAAGTTTCCAAAGCCTTTTAAAACATTTTCTTACTGAATCCTCTTATGCTTCTTGGGCCACAGTAGATAGATGCACTTTTCATGTTTCACAAGATGGGCGGCCTGAGGCCCTGGGTCTTACTGTGGAGGAGGTCAAAGCTTTGAGATTAAGTCCTATAATGACTTCGTTCAGTGTTCCAGGTCCCCAAATGTTTCCCTATTAAGTAACTCATGGGACACCTGTGTGCTGAGTGCCTGTTCTTAGTCAGGCACTGATCTCAGCATGGAAAGTCGTGGAAGCGAACATTGACAAAAACGTCTGCTGTCTTGGGGTTCACATTCAAGAGGAGAAAACCAGCAATACACACCCAGATGGTATGCCACACAGGGAAAAGAAGGCAGGAAAGGGACGGAGACCCTCTCAGAGCCAGAGGGGAACTGCTGTTGCATGGAGTGTGATGTGGACAATCTACTCAGGTGACCTTTGAGTGGAAACCTTCAACCTTTGTGAGGGTTGAAGCTGGGTGGCTGTGTGAAGAAAAGCATCCCTGGCACTGAAGGCCCCGGACTGGGAACAGACATAACACACAGGAAGGCCAGCGGGCTCACAGTGAGCATCTACACTGGAGCCAATGTCCAAGTGGGATTGGGGCCCAGGTGGCCTCCTTGGCTTCTTCCAGGCCCTCCTCTTGTTTCTGAAACATTTTTCTTTATTCCTGGATATTGGTGGCTCCATGAACCTTGGGCGAGCTCAGTGTTTGGTTCTCAGGTCTGTGGCTGGAAGGCAGAAGGGGTCTGCTGACTCCATCTGCAGATGGACTGAGGCCTTCTCGTGCCCATCACCTTGTTCCTAAGGTGTAAAGGATGCAGGAAAGGAACATAGGAGTTGGGTCAGAGTAGCTGCAATGGATTGCTTAGACAAGAGTGGACCAGTGACAGTCACAGCTGACATTGTGGTGGCAACATTTTATGAACATCAGGCCAGAGCAGGCACAATTCAAGTGAAAGCATTGAGTGTGAAGTCTTGTCTTGGAGTCCAAAAAGCCCAGCCAACTAGCTCAGGTGGGCAGGGGGTGATGGCGGCATGTGGCAAGCACAAGGGCATGGAGAAAGAGCTTAGAAGATTCTAATTAAAATTAAGCTTGATTTTTTTGGTGTGTGTGTATTTTTTAGTAGAGACAGGGTTTCACTATATGTTGGCCAGGCTGATCTCGAGCTCCTGACCTCAGGTGATCTACTTGGCCTCCCAAAGTGCGGGATTATAGACGTGAGCCACTGCACCCAGCCAAATTAACCTGTTATGGGCCAGTTGTTTATGGGGGCACTCAGCTAATGTGATTGCAGGCTGGGTTGCTGGCAATTCAGTCCCTAGAACGAGAACGAAGATGATCTTATTCCATTCCATGCTGGTCTGCACACTCCTGCAACACTGTTTTCAGTTGTTCAGGGGAAGAGTAGACAACTTGGCACATCACGAGAAGACAGGGACCAAGGGGGGCAAAGAGACACCAAGTATTTCCTTTGAGGAACTTTTGGAAGGAAGTGAGGGTCTCATCCTAGAGTGGAGGGGTGCAGCGGGAAGAGATTGACTATGAATACCTGTCAGGATGAGAGGGAACAGCTGTGTTTTGTACAGGCCAAGGGAAAGACACCTTACACTTTGCCTCTTATGGTAATGAGCTTCATGTCTCTCGAAGCAATAGAGGGAGGGCTCCATCATAAGAGATGCCAGAGAAGAGATCGCTTCAAATAATGAGAAGAATAGTAATAGCTAACACTTGGTAGGTGTTACTGTGTGCCATGTACACTTTACACTGATTAACTCAATTTCCATAACAACCCTATTAGGTAAATACTATTATTATCCCCATTTGACAGATAGAAAAACTGAGGCACAGAGCGGGGTTATTAACTTGCTTGGGGTCTCACAGGGCTTTGATCCCAGGCAGTGTGGCTCCGTAGTCTGAGCTCTTATAGCGCATGAAGAGGGTTTGTGTAAGAGGACCTCTAAGATTTGTCTCATCCCTGAGACCCTGAGGTTTTGGGGAGTTCCCTGCTGGGATCATTCTCCAGTTATTTACTTCCTTGTAATAGGTCGTGCTTAGCGTAAGGCCAAGGAGACAAGACACTGCTGACTCATTCTTTCCCAGCTGTGCAGGCTGGGCACAGAGCCAGGCTACTTGTCCGGCCCCAGGGCAGGTGCCGGCTGCTGCGGTTTGGCAGTGGGTCAGCAGCTGGGATGGAGCCACAGAGTCTGACCTGTGGAGAGGGTGGTGGGCCCACAGGAACCCAGGTTCTGCGGCCCTTCTGAGATGGGTGGATCTGGGCATAGGAAAGAAATGCAATCAGGTATGCAGCAAGATGGAGTTGAAAAGTCCTGTGCAGACTGCGCTGAGTGCCAGGGTTGGCTAAGCTTCCTCCGGGGGCTGCATAGGAGCTGCTCACAATCATCCCAGTATTGTTCGTGTCTTCCGTATTTAGTAGACAGCTCCTTGGTGCCAGGGTGTGAGCCATGGCCCCAAGTAGCACAGCCTCCTGCTTCCCAGCTGCTGGAGGGACTGCCCTGATTCTGTGCTTCTCAAAGGTGGTCTGGGGTAAGCAATCAGCAGCAACTGTAGGGGCTTCCCAGCTCTCCCACTGCCCCAAGGGATGAAGGGATCAATTTCATGGCACACGTGTACCCCACTAGAGAAGCTCCGCTGCAAAACACAGAAGTGGCCATATTCTCGCCCAGCACTTGAGCTTGCCTTGAGGCTGAAATCCAAGCGATGCCCTTCAGGCTTTCACCTCTGGTGGATGCCCCTCCAGCCTGTCTCCTCCACGTCCTTTTTTGGGCCGTCAGCCTTCTGTTACCTGCTTGGATTGTCCCTAGCCTGGGACACCATGCCCCAGTTCCTCACCCGCCTGACTCCCGTGGGCCCTTGGAATTAGCCCAGGTGTCACCTCTTCCAATATTTTTTTTTTTTTGAGATGGAGTCTCACTCTTTCTCCCTCTTTCTCCCAGGCTGGAGTACAGTAGTGTGATCTCAGCTCACTGCAACCTCCACCTCCCGGGTTCAAGTGATTCTTCTGCCTCAGCCTCCCAAGCAGCTGTGATTACAAGCGCATTACCCACCACACTGGGCTAATTTTTGTATTTTTAGTAGAAATGGGGTTTCACCATATTGGCCAGGCTGGTCTCAAACTCCTGACTTTGTGATCTACCCACCTTGGCCTCCCAAAGTGCTGGGATTATAGGCATAAGCCACCGTGCCCAGCCTCCAAGAGTCTTTCATCCTGTCAGAGAACTGGCCATGCAGCCCTGGGATCCCTGGTTGCTTGTTCTGGGTTCCCTGAGGACAGGGCTGCTCCTCATCTCTGGAGTGCCAGCCCCTGCAGAGCAGTTGGATGGAAATGCAGTCATCATTGGTGACAGTTTCTCACAGTTCTACAGCTCCTTACTGTTTATAATGCGTTTCACACTCATTCTTGCGTTTGAGTTTTGCAGAATTTTATATGTGTTCCTTTCTCTGTCGTCACTGAGTGCTCACTCTGGGCAGCCCTCTGCTAGGCACAGGTGGCAGGATGGGGGAGGAGCGTGCCAAGGACTAGGAGATTACGCAGGAAAGCTAACATTAGCCTTAGTGCTTCTTTGCCATTTGGGGAAGCAGACTTTGGAAGCTGTCACTTCCAAGGTGGAGTTCTGGGAAGTGCTTGGGCTTCCCCGTAGCAGGTGCTCCCTAACTTCTAGACACTCCACTCTAGCACTAGAGCTTCATATTCTGATCCCTGACCTCTACAGCCCTTGGCCTTCGATCAATATATTTCTTCAGACTGTATTTCTTCTTTTCTTTGCTTTTCCCTGCTATCAACCTAGTTTAGTTGCCCCTAGCTCCGGGGAACCCTCCCTGTCTCCTTCCCTGCAGTCCCCCGAGTACTGTCAGGTCCTCCACTGACAGGCACCTTTCACTTTATTGTCCTGAATCACAGGTTTAAGCTTAAGTTGGGTTCCCTCCACTAAACCATGAGAGATCCAGAATTAGGGTCAGATTTATTTCTGCATCCCTGCACAATGTTTAGTAGGTGTTTCTGCTGGGGAGTGAATGAATGGATGGATGAATTAATGAATGAAGAAACTGAATTGAGTCCATCTTGGCTTCTCCAACAAGGACAGAAAGGAAACAGCTCAGGAGACTAATCTTATAACATGGGGTTTCTCTCTAATTCGCATAAATAACCCTCTCTGCCAGGTTTCACGCTTCTTGGGAGACCTACCAGCTGCCTGCCTCTCACTTCCAGTTTCCAGAGAGGAAGCAAGGTTTCTCTCAGCCCAGCTCAGCTGGTCTAGGGACTACATTACCTTCCCATCCCTGAGCCCTTTTCTCATGATGCCAGAGGAAGATGGCTGTTGTCTGTCCATTCGGGTGACCTATCCACATGGCATGGTTCCAGGAGCCATCTGTGTGATGTCATTCCCAATATGATTTGAACCTTCCAGCATCTGTAGCCCCTATCACTGCTGCATCATGGTGAGACGGGCATTATCAACCCCTTCACTTTACAGATGGGAACCTATCAGGGTGAGGATTCCAGAGAGAGGGTGGGGCCAGGCCCTGTGTCTCCAAATCAGCCCAGCATATCTCTTGAGGCTGGCCTCTCCCTCATAAAATCCAGGGCTTCAAAACCCAAAAGATCTTTCTTCATCTTTTCCAACCCACTCTGACTCAAATATGCATCTTCCTTTTCAGAATGTCTTAGATTAAGGAAATTAAAAACTCAAAAGCTTCTGAGGCTTCTTACCTGAGCTTATCAACACCTTTCCTCCATTCCTTCTGACATGACTATTTGGGATGACTTGAAGTCTCACTTAGGTGCAGCTGCAGTGGTGTGAGGTTTTATTTGAATGGAGCTTCCTGGTAGAATAAAAGTTCTATGACCTGACCTCTCCTGACTTCCCCAGGGCCTCCTGCCTTGCATCCCTAGGGGAAGTTTTGGGACATGAAAATCCCCTTTCTTTTGGGACTGGATACTTGGATGAGACAATGAGAAACAAAATCCTGGCACTAAAAAAAAAAAAAAAAAAAAGCAGACAATCAAACCTTATTTTTCCTACTAATTGGGAAGGAATTCCATTTGAGGTAGTGGTTCCCAAACTTGTGTGATGATAAAACTTGCTCGACTGCAACCTTTATGTCTGGAATCTGAAAAACCTACATTTTAAACATTAGAGATTCCCTCCCCAAATTTTATCAACAGTGAAGACAGGGAGGAAAAAATGTTGAGCTATAGACTTAATTCATAACACCTTCTTCTTAGACTTGAGAGATTCTTAAGGCACCTATCGTAACAATTGGATAAGACCGAAATGGAAAGAGTCCAGTTGATGCGAGAAAAAACCATCAAGCATGCTGAAGATTCTCCCCCTTTCATTTTAACATCATTTATTATTTTACAAACACTTTTATAGCGCTTACTATGAGTCAGACTTTATGCTCTGCAAATATTTGCTCATTTAATCTTCACAGAGGCTTGCAGAGGTCCGATGGGGTTAAGTCACTTGTCCAAGGTCACATAGTTAAGAGTGGGGGAGCTGGGGCTCAGACTCAGGCCGTCTGGCACCAGATTGGTTGATATAAACCACAAAGCTATATGTGTTTTAAAAAAATCTCTTTTCACTTGACCACAGAACAAACCCTCTCTTCATAATCATTGTAAAGTAAATGATTGAAGAGCCTTGTCTGAGTGATTTCAAATACTTTGCTGGTGGGGTTCAAATTAGCTATCCAGTTATTGTACATGAAGCCTGGTCTGACTTTCTCTTTTGAGGGAAAAACATGCCTATTGTTATGGCAATCCCAAATGCTGCATGGAAGCTTTAAAGAACAGATTCCAATTTCTTTGTTTCTCACTCCAAATGTTGAAACAAACCTCAGAGCTCTGCTGATTCCTGACAGATTTGAGTCTCTCTGCGTTTCAAATATTTCAAACCAGCTTGAGAAGCAAACACATGATATTCTTCTTCTTTCTCTTGCATGGTTTATTTTTAAAGCATGCATCTGGCTGCTTTTTCATTCCCCAGAAGGCGGAGGGAAATTACAGCAATGGCTGCGTATTGGATCGAAGCTTCTCCCCACAAGCAGGAGGCAGCAACTCTGTCCAGGTCCTGAGCATGACTTTCGCCTGTTTCCAGTCTGAACCCTTGAAGAACTCTCTGACCCAGTGGACTTCTTGCACATGGCTGGAAAATAAGTTGTCAGTGGCTTGTAAGTGTTTATCTTCCCCAAGGAGCAGTCTAGTCACCCTCTGATCGTTGCCCATAGCTCAGAGAACCCCTTTCTGGCTGGGAGAGCTGGTTGTCACAGTACCACAAGCATTACTGAGCATTTGCTATGTGTCGGACCTTGGGCTAGACATGACTAAACAACTCTACAAAGCAGGCATTTTTATCCCCCATTTTCAAAATCGAAGACTGAGGCTCAGGGGATCTAAGTATTCTCCATGCCCGAGACTCTGCAGTGCGCGAGAGCAGAAAGGAAGGAGATTGGAGACTGGGCTAGACACCCCTGCTCCCTCCACCACTCTGAGTAGTGAGCAGGCATTCTTGTCCAGCATTCTTAATATAGCACCCTGGCTAGTTTCTGCAGGAGCAAATGAGCAGCAAATGTGTTCAGGGCAGCTGGGAAAGAATATCTGTAGTCTGAGAACTTGTGGCTTGATTATATGTGCTGCTTCACAATTTTCTTGGAGGAGCCCAAATCCTGCAAGGAAGTGCAAGGTGTGAAATGGAAATAGCCTTTTGGGATTACAAATACACTTTCACTAATAGCCTTCATCAAAGAAGAGCATGTGACTCCAAACAGGTGGCTGATGTTAACCCAGTAGCATCCTGTGGCTGCTAGCTATTTTCCCCAAGGAGCTGTAGCTGAAACTTTCATGTACAGCAAATGACGAGAGAGCTGTGGCTTGAGATGCAGCTTTGATCAGGCTCCTTTTCTCCATCCCAGATGCCACTACATTCCCCTGGTTCTAATCTTTGAAATATCCTCTTTCAGCATCCTTCTATCCCTGCACTTGTCTCCTCGGCTCCACTGTCCATGCTGGCTGCCAGGTGACCTTTCTGAAAACAAAATCTGACCATTCCACATCCCTGCCTCACACCTTTTGATGGTGCCTCACTGCCCTCAGGGTCAAGTTCAAAGTCCTTAGTATGGAGCACATGGTCGCTGATCATTCATTCCCCAAAAGTCCTGAAATACCTCATCTTCTGCTTCATTCTGTCTCAGCCAGAATGAATTGAGACATTCAGTTATTCTTCAGTATCTCCCTGTTATTCAAATATGCTGTGCTCTTTGAATGCTTCTGCATCTTTGCACGTGCTGTCCTTTCATTCAGGAATGCCCTGTTGCCAGGTTGCCTACCTGGCATGCTCGTACAGGCTTACTGGCAACTCAAGTGACCCAACCTCTCCTGCCTCCCCCAGGCAGAGGTCTCATTCTCCCTCCAGTGTGTCCCACACACCCATTCAAGACTCTGTCATAACACACACCACTCCATGTTGATGTGACTGCTTAGGTGCATGTCCCCTGGATGGCTGGGAGTGATTCTTCACCATCTCAGCACACAGCCAAGGTCCAACACAAGCGGTTAGGAATTGCTTGGTGAGAAATGTGCAAATGGAAGAAGGAGTACATGAAGGAAGGAAGGCAGACATAAGCAAGGCATTTGCTGGAGAAAGGCAACTATAACAGCAACACTAAGGCATTGGGGTTAAACCACTTTATTTATTTATTTATTTATTTATTTTTGAGATGGAGTCTCGCTCTGTCACCCAGGCTAGAGTGCAGTGGTGTGATCTCACCTCACTGCAACCTCTACCTCCCAAGTTCAAGTGATTCTCATGCCTCAGCCTCCCAGGTAGCTGGGACTACAGATGCCACATCTAGCTAATTTTTTTGTATTTTAGTAGAGATGGGATTTCACCATGTTGCCCAGGCTGGTCTTGAACTCCTGAGCTCAGGCAATATCTGTTTTTCTTGGCCTCCCACAGTGCTAGGATTACAGGTTTGAGCCACTGTGCCCGGCCTTCATAGGGTTTTATTGTTCAACGTTTCCTGCCTACTAAGTCACAGAGCTGGAGCGCCAATCCCGATTTAGTTGGCTTGAAAGCTCAGCCCTATAACTACTTTACGTTCAGTTGCCTGCCTGGCTGAACTCAATCCCTTATCCCCTGTCTGTGGCTGAATTGGGCCACGTTGAAAAAAGACAGCAGCAGAGGGCAGAGGCTTCCTGTCTCCCAAAGTGGGCTCAGCAGTGCCCCTTCCCAGATCCAGATCGGTTGGACCCAACTGGGATGAAGATGTGTGGGTAAGGGTGGATGGAAGAGACAGGCCAGAGAGGAAGGTTTGTAGGGGGCCATGTGCTCCTGGCAGCTCACTGCTGTCTGGTTCTGAGCTCCACTGGCAGCCGCACAGCATGGGGTGCCAAGGAAGCCTCACCTCAGGGAAGCACCCAGCTGACCAAAGAATACTTTTCTGGCTGCAGGAAATTTAATTTGCAAGTTTGATTCTCTTTTTGCAACATCATTGAGCTTGATTTGTACCACACCAATTCCCTTAAGAATAAAAGAAATGAGTGCCAGAAATTTGAAAAGTGTGTAACAGTGAGTATGTATATGAGGGGTTCCCTGGATAGAGCTCAGAGAATGTTAGTGGGGAGTGGTTGAACAGCACTTAATTAATTAACAGGATTTAATGATGCTGTAGCAGAGGCTGGCTTCCATCATTTTTCTCTCTGGGCACATAGCTCTACATTGCCCACCTTGCAACTAGATGGGACAACGGATAGAATTCTTACCCAGTGGAATGTGAATATTCCTGCCATCCTTGGCCACTAAACCCAAGCCAAACCAAAAGAAAACCCCTGCACAAGCTTCCAAAGTTGACATCCCTAGAGGTTCAGTGCTAAAGGTGAAGGTCACAAGATGAAAGGAGCCTGGATTCCCGAATCACTTTATGGAGGAGAGATGTCTGCTTGTTGAGACCTTGCTCATCTTTGTACCCCAGTGGTTTGCAGTATCTGGCACAAAGCAGATGCTCAATAACTGTTTGATAGATGATTGAATTGTGTAAAATCTCATGAAGTATCTTCATAATACTTGATCCTTGCAACTATATGAGAGTATTAGTACTATGCTTTTTGAAGCATCTGGTTACCAAGACTCAGATAATGAATTTACTGCATAGCTAAATAAATGTTGGACTTGTTTACCTGAGCAGTGCTGTGGCCTCTAGGGCAAATCCCGCGTGACATTTAATCCATTAACAACAAGGCAGGATAGACTTTTGGCCTAAAGTTTAGATATGACTCAGATAAGAGGGAGAATGGACAAGCATAGTGCCACGCGACTGTTGGTCCCTACTAAATGGCCAGGCATATCAGAATCACCTGGGCACTTCCAAATTATAGTTTTCTAAGCTCTACTTTGGAGATTGTCTTTTAGCAGGTCTAGAATGAGGCTTTGGAATCAATGTTTCTAAAAAGGCCTCCAAGGGATTCCATAGGTAGCCAAGTCTAGCAACCAATTTGTAGAGAAAAGAGCATGGCCTCAGGGATCAGATGGAGCTTTGGATCCCAGCTCTGCTGCTTACTGGTGGTAGGACCTTCAGCATGTGACTTCACCATGCCACAATCTTCACATCTGTAAAGTGGGGATCACAACTTCATCCTCACTAGGATTGTGCAGATTAAATGATATGGTGCAGATAAAGCCCCAGGCAGCAGGAGGTGTGTCCTGTCTGGGGGTCTGGGGCCCAAAGGACATACCTCCCTATGGGCATTCTCCGCCTGCTGCTCCCAATGAGGCTTTCTGCTTCCTGAGTTCTGAAATCACAGAGCTCTTCTTTTTTAGAAAGCGCTACTGGGGAAGACCTGCAATGGCCTTCTACACGAGGCATGCTTGGCTGGGATGGAGGGGACCAAATGGCTCCAGCATGTTCTCTCACTAATGGGAAGCACTGACTTCGTCTGCTTGCTGTCGTTTAAATATAGTTCATTTTAAAATTATTTTCTTTCATTATAAAATTATTACAAAGTTGATCTTGTGCATGTGTGTATGCAGTTCTATAGACCTTAGCGCATGTATAGATGTGTGTGGCCATAACCGAAATCAGAAAACGGAATGGTTCCTTCTTCCCCAAACTTCCTCGTTCTGTCCATTGCTAGTTACCCCTGCTCCCCCCTCCCACCACTGCTGATCTGTTCTCAATCACTGTCATTTTGTCTTTTTGTGAATCTCATATAGGTAGACATACACAGTTTGTAACCTTTTGGGACTGGCTTCTTTCAATCTACATAACGTGTTCGTGATTCCTCCATGTTGTGGTGTGTATCGATAGTTCCTTCATCTCTCTCTCTTTTTTTTCTTTCTTTTTTTTTTTTGAGACTGAGTCTCACTCTGTCACCCGGGCTGGAGTGCAGTGGTGTGATCTCAGCTCACTGCAACCTCTGCCTCTTGGGTTCAGGTGATTCTCCTGCCTCAGCCTCCCATGTAGGATAGTTCCTTCATTTCTGTTGCTGAGTAGTATCCGTTGCATGCACCCTGCTTTGTTCATCCAGTCCCTTAAAAACATTCGGGTGGTTTCCAGCTTTTGGTGATTCCAATAGCACTGTTATAAGTGTTCATATACAGGTTTTTGTGTTGAACATAAGCTTTCATTTCTCTTGGATAAACACCCAGGAGAGGAATTGCTGAATCCTGTGGGAAGTGTGTTTTTAACTCTATGAGAAGCTGCTGAACCATTCTCTAGAGTGGTTGTACCATTTTAGCCTTTTCACCATAATGAGAGTTCAGTTGTTCCACACCCTTGTCAGTATTTTTTATTTCAGCTATTCTAACGTGTGCAATAGTATCACATTGTGCTTTTAATTTGCATTTCCTTAATGGTTTGTAATGTTGAGCATCTTTGCATGCATTTTATGAAGTATCTGTTCAAACAGCTTTCTCTAATTTTTAAAATATTCAATTAAACAAAACCTCTAAAATCTATTAAGGTCTCATTGATATACAATATCGCACATATTTAGAGTACAATGAGGTTTTCAACATATTTATATATCAGTAAAATCACTGCTACAATTAAGATACAAACATACCTATCACCCCCGCCAAAATGTTTCTCATGCACCTGTGTGATTTCCTACATAACTTGCCTCCATTTCCCTGCCCCTAGGCCACTACAGATTGGCTTTTTATTCTTGTAAATTAATGTGTATTTTCTACAATTTTATGTAAATAGAATCATAGAGTAAGCATTTTGGGGGACATCAGGGGTTTCTTTCACTCATCATAATTACTTTGTGATTCACCCACATTGTGGTGTGTTTAATTCGTTCATTTTCATTTTGGAGTATATTTCATTATATGTATATACCAGAATTTATTCATTCACTCGTTGATGGGCATTTGAATTATTTCTATTGTTGATGATTATGCTTAGAGCTACTATAGTCATTGGTGTACAAGTCTTTGTGTGGGCAAATGCTTTTATTTCTCCAAAGTATACCCTAGAGTGGAATGGCTGGGTCTAACATCAGATCTATGTTTCACTATTCTACAAAGTAGTGCACTATTTTTCATTCCTACCAAAAATCTTGGAGGGTTCCAGTTGCTTCACATCCTTACCAACACTTGGTATGGTCAGGATTTTTTATTATTTGCCATTATAATATAAATATTGATAATTTCATTGTGATTTTAACTCATATTTCCCTATAGCTAATTATGCTAAGCATTTTTTCATGAAAATTTGGGCATTAGTGATTTGCTGTCTACTTTGGTGAAGTATATGTTCAATCTTTCACCTATTTTGTATTGGCTTGTCTGTATTTTTACTATTGCCTTTTGAGAGTTTTTAAATACTCTGAATAAAAGTCCTTTTTCAGATATGTTATTTACAATTCCCCCCCCCCCCAACTTCATAGCTTCTCTTTTCACATTTCTAGCTGGGTCCTTTTGTTTTTAGGTTTTTATTGTGAAATAATTATAGATTCATAGGAAGTTGCAAAGAAAGTACAAAAAGGTCCCGTGTAGTCTTTTTATCCAGTTTCCCTCAATGGTTACATCTAATGAACTACAGTATAACATCAAATCTGGAAACTGATATTTTTACAATGATGTGTACAGTTCTATGTCATTTTTAACACATGCATAGATTTCTGTGAACACCACTGCCATGAAGATATATAACTATTCCACTATTACACGATTTCCCTTATGCAGCCCTCTATACTCACGCCCACCATGTTTCTCTCCACTCTGACCCCTGGCATCTACTAATTTCATCTCCATCCCTGTAGTTTTGTCATTTTGAGAATGTTATATAAATGGAATCATACAGTCTGTGACCATTTGATATCAGCTTTATTTATACTCATAATTAGTGGAATAAGGTTATATCTTTTTAATCTTCTCCAGCAATCTCTGTCTTTTAATTGGTGTATTTAGACTACATACATTTAATGTAATTATTGCTATGTTAGGACTTAAATCTGCTCTATGTTACACTTTTTGCTTCAATTGTCAAACATAATTCAGAGAACTCAAAAGGAGAAGGAAAGCTTATTGTATTTACTCATATTTTAATTTTTCCTATTGTTCATTCTTCCTTCTTGATATCGTGAGATTTCATTTTTAACCATCCTTTTGTGTTTCAGAAAGAGAATTTCTTTTAGTTACTTTTTAAAGTATCTGCTGATTTCAAATTCTTTTTATTTTCCTTTATCTGAGAATGTCTTGATTTCCCCTTGATTTTTGAAGGATGTTTCTGTGGGATATAGGATTCTGAGTTGACAAGTTCTTCTTTCAGCAGAATTCTCTGCCTAACCCAAGGTCATGGGTATTTTATCCTGTTTTCTTCTTTAAAAATTATAGTTCTGCATTTTGCGTTACATGTATGATGCATTTTGAGTAATTTTTTAAAATAAGGTGTGAAGTTTTTAATAGAGGTGCATTTATTTCACATATAGGTTTCCAAATGTTTCAACACGGCTTGTTAAAATGATAGTAAGTCTTAAAATTGGATAGAGTGATGCTTCTGATTTTATTTTTATTTTTCAAGATTGTTTTATTGCAGTTCCTTTGCCTTCCCACATAAGTTTTTGAATCAGATTTCCTCTATCTACAAAGAATCTTGTTGGTATTTTGACTGGAACTGTGTTTAAAAATATAGATAAATTCTGAGATAATGGACTAATTTACTATGTTAAGTCTTCTATGAACATGGTATGGCTCTCCACTTACTTGGGTTTTGTTAATTTCTTTAATCTGTATTTTATAGATTTTAGCATATAGATTTCATACAGTTGTCCCTCAGCATCAATGGGGGATTGGTTCCAGAACTTTCCTTGGATATAAAATTTGAAAATCCTCAAGTCCTGGATATAAGAGAGTGTAGTATGTACATACAACCTAAGTGTATCTTCCCATGTACTTTAAATTATCTCTAGATTATTTATAATATTGAATACAATACCTATACAAAACTTCATTTCTATGTATTCAACATAGTTCTTGGCACATGGCAAATTCAAGTTTTGCTTTTTGGAACTTTCTGGAAATTTTTTTTTGCAATATTTTCAACCTATAGTTCTGCATGGGATGAGGAACCCATGGTTATAGAGGGCTGGCTGTACAAGCTTCATTAGTTCTATACCTAAGTATTCACTTTGTTTTGGAGCTAGTGTCAACTGTTTTGTTTTTAAATTTCAATTTCCAAGTTTACATTGCTGGTATTTAGGAATACAATTAATTTTTCTGTGTTGACATGTATGCTGTGGCCTTGCATAATTATGTTTTCTGAAATAGTGATACTTTTCTTTTTTTTCCTGCTCAATTAGATTGCCTTTTATTTTGCTTTCTTGCCTTATTGCACTGCCCATGATTTCCGGTACAATGTTCAATGGGATTGATGAGAGTGGACACTTTGCCTTATTTCCAATTCAGGAGGAAAGCAGTCTTTCACTCTATTGGTCTGCTCCTGATGTATAACAAAATACCCCAAATTTAGCAGCTGAAAATGACACGAGTTTATACCTCACATTTCCTATGGATCAGGAATCTGAGTATGGCTTAGCTAGGCCCTCTGTTCAGGGTCTCACCAGGGTGCAACCAGGATATCAGCTAGGAGTCAGGCATGGTGCTGCACATGCCTGCAGTCTCAGCTACTCAGTTTCGTAGATAACCTCCTTCTCTACCCCACTCACCGCCCACACGTGAGATCAAAGCCTTAACTGACATCTTGTTTTTTTTTTTTTTTTTTTTTTTGAGATGGGGTCTCTCTACCCAGACTGGAATGCAGTGGCACAGTAATGGCTCACTGAAGCCTTGATCTCCTGGGCTCAAGTGATCTTTCACCTAAGGCTCCCACCAAGTAGCTGAGACCACAGGTACATACAACCATGCCAAGCTAATTTTTAATTTTTTGTAGAGATGGGGTCTCCCTGTGCTGCTCAGGCTGGTCTTGAACTCTCAGGCTCAAGCGAATTCCTCAGCCTCCTGAAGTGCTGGGATTACAGGCATGAACCACTGTGTACAGCCCCTTCATTTTTGAATATCAAACCAGCCTTGCATTTTTAGAGTAAACACCTCTTGGTTTCTGTGCATTATTCTTTTAAAATATTGCCGGATTCAATTTGCAAGTATTTTTTGAAAACTTTTGCATCTATGTTTATGAATGATATTGATCTCTAATTTTGCTTAATACTTTTAGAATCTGGTTCTAACATCAGGGTGATGCTAACCTAACAAAATGACTGAGATGTAGTCCCTCTTCATACATTTTCTGAGAGAGATCGTGGTTGTAAAATTGATGTTATTTCTTTAATTGTTTGGTAGAATTCTAAATAAAGACATGTAAGCCTGTGGATTTATTTGATAAAGTTTTTAACTACAAAATCTATTTCTTTGGTAGTTATTGGACTATTTAACTCACCTGTTTCATCGTGGGTGAGTTTTGTAGTTTGTGGTTTTTGAGGAATTGTCCATTTTATGTAAGTTGGCAAACTGATATGCACAGAGATATTCATAGTATTCCTTTATTACCCTTTTAATGTCTGTGAGGTTAACAGTGCTGCTTCTGCTTTCATTCCTGATACTGGTAATTTGTATTTTCTCTTCTGTTTTTTCTTTGTCAGTCTTGATAAAGGTTTATGAATTTTATTGATTTTTTTTTTTTTTTTTTTCAAAAGCCCAGCTTGGTTTAACTGATTTGCTTTACGGCTTTCTCATTTTAATTCTAGTGATTTCTGTTCTTATCCTTATTATTTTCCTTCTTCTGCTTGTTTCGGGTTCGTTTTTTTCTTACTTTCTTAGACTTCTAAGGTAGAAGTATAAATTCTTGATCTGTGCTTTCTTTTTTTGTATATTAATATTTAATGCTGTAAGCTTTCCTCTAAGCACTGCTTCAGCTGCATAGCACAAATTTTGGCATGCATTTTCATTTATGTTCAGTTAAAAATATTTTCTAATCTCCCTGACACTTCTTCATTGACTATGGATTATTTATAAGTGTATTGTTTAATTTCCAAATTGGAGTTTTTCCTTTTATCTTTCCGTTATTGATTTCTATTTTAATTTCTTTATGATCAGAAAATGTACCTTGTATGATTTCAATGCTCTTAAGTTTGCTATTTTTGTTTGTTCGTTTGTTTTTAGACAGAGTTTCATTCTTGTTGTCCAGGCTGGAGCACAATGGCACGATCTCAACTTATTGCAACCTCCACCTCCCAGGTTCAAATGATTCTCCTGCCTCAGTTTCCCAAATAGCTCGGATTACAGGTGCCCACCACCATGCCAGACTAATTTTTTGTATTTTTAGTAGAGATGGGGTTTCTTCATTTTGGCCAGGCTGAACTCCTGACCTTAGGTAATCCACCTGCCTCAGCCTCTCAAAGTGCTGGGATTACAGGCATGAGCCACTGCGCCCAGCTTGTTACGGTTGTTTTTTAGTGAGCCAGTATATGGTACGTATCAGTGGATATTCCATGTGTACTTGAAAAGAATGTGTTTTCTGCTATGGTTGGGTGAAGTGCCCTATAAATGTCATTTAGATCCAGTCGGTTATTTGTGTAGTTCTTCAATCTGCTCGCTGTTTTTGTCTACTGGTTCTATCTATACTGAGAGAGATGTTTTGAAGTCTTCTGTTGTAATTGCTCCCTGCATTCTGTCTAGATTTTTGTTGTTGTTGCGGAAAGGTGATTTTATTTAGGTAGAGAAAAGAGAAGGAAAGGAGAAGAAGAGAAGGACTTCCAAGAAGAGTGTGGAAGGGGATTCCAGAGGGGAAATCCCGGAGGGACCTCCCACCGTGTGGGAGGGGATTCCAGAAAGTTGGAAATCTGGGGCAGGTGAAGGAGCTTGGACTTTTGTGCCTGTCTAGATTTCATAATTGCGTTCAGTCGGAGGGACAAGGTGGCGTTTGCTTGCTCCACATTATTTAGAACCAACCCTGTTTGTTGCTGTTCCTACATCATATTTGTGCCCACTGGTGATAGATTGAACACTTGTCCTTTGGAGCGTGGCTGGATCCTAGCAGTCAAACCCTTGACTCCCTTTCTGACTGCTTAATCATAAGACAGGTTGGAGGAGAACCAGCTGGAGGGAGTGGGATCCTCAGGCTCGTCACGAAAGAGCATTTCTCCCACCCGTAAGAAAGATGTCCCTAAAGAGTCCCTGCTATCCCTTTGCATTCAAGAGAGGCTTCTACGGCAAGGGTAGGGGATCAGATTGGGAGTCAGAAGCATCCTCTGGGAGGGAACATCTGAGTGGAGCTTCAAGGCTATTTCAAGATCTGAAAGGTGATAAAGCCTGGGTGGCAAGGGGGACAGTAAGGGAGCAGTCTGCAAAGCCGGGAGAACGCAGGTGAGCCTGAACACATGGACACTTCTCTCGCCACTCTGCTGCCCACTTCTTGGGACTACAGGCCACGGGCCCTGGAGTGTGGCACCATGCTTGTGCAGTAACTGCAGGGCACGAAGCCTTCTCTCTGGTCATCTCACCGCGAGCAGCGGTGCTTTATTCCCTGCTTAGGGATGAGAACGCAGGCTTTGTGAATGGACCTTTCACAACTACCTATAAAGACGTCACAGAACCGTTCCAGAACTTGGGTCTCCTCACTCCCATCCAATCTTTTCTTCTCAGAGAACCCAGATCACACGGTAGATTCTCCAGCTTTTTCATGTTTCTGTTTCCAAACCATTTCCCTGTGCAATGGCTCCCGTCAGGACCCTCTCTGGTCAGAGACAGTGAATCTTACCTGGAGGGGCCCATCGCTCGACGGGCACATCAGTCTTCATGAGATGATGGGGTGGCCTAGAACGTTACAGTCTGAAAAGTCACCTCTACCCCAGATAGGCACGCTTCCTGACCCTGCGCCTGGAGAAGAACCACTGGTTTATTTCTAAACATTTATTTTTACAGAGACAGTAAAATACGGGCCGAGAGAGGGAGAGAGATCAGCCAAAGAGATTAAAACTGAGAGCAGAATCTAAGAGTTGGGATCCTGACTGGAGGCTCCTTGATAATAAATTAATCGTGGTTACTATTTATGAAACAGTCTTTGCCAGACATACTGCTGATTCCTACACACGTATGCTCTCCTTTCATCTTCACAATCACCCTGTGACTTAGATATTACTGCTGTTGATCTCAGGACACAGATGGAGAGACTGAGGCACAGAGGGGTTTAGTGACTTGTCCAAGCTCATGCAAGTAGTGCAGGGGCAGAAGGAAGCCACCCCAGGCACTTTGCAAGCCGGGCTTTTGAGGCCATCCGGGCCACCTGCCCTCCGAGGTGACTCTGCCTCTCCTCTGTCACTCTGCCCCAGAATCCTGCCTTTGATCTGCTTCATTTTCCTTTAAAGACAGTTAATCAGCAGGTGGGACCTCATTGGAATTAGTGATGTTGGCAAGGTGCTTTCACAGAGAAAGGCGTAGGTGCCAAGCCCCCACCTCGAGTGTCCTGCCCCTGCTGAGGAAGGGCCTTGCCTGGGCCTGGCCTCCCATGCTGCAGTCCTGGCCTCCTTCCAAAGCCCACATCCTCTTAAGGTCTCAAGGCCAGAAGCCCTTCCCAGCTCAGACGGGAGCCGGCTGAGGGGAGGCCCAGGCAGGCATAACAATGCAGTCTAAAATTGCCTCTGTTGAAGGCAGTGCACACTCCACCCTTCCTGCATTCCTCCCCAAGGCTGGACCAGCCCGGAGAGAGAGCTTCGAGGATTTTGGTGATTTACACTGAAGGTCGTGCTCCCAGCCCTGGGACTGCCTTGAGGGCTGAGTGCAAGGAGGGCTCCCAGAAGACAAAGCCCTGTCTGAAGCAGGTTTGCCCAAGAGGCTGGGTGCTCTGCCCCAGAGTCTTCCTTTGAGCAGTGGAAGATTCTCTGGGCTCCTGTGTTCCCTCTTTCTGGATCACCTTTTACTTGGCAGATTTCGGTTTACAGACAGCCTTTAGCCTAGATGCTGCTTCCTCCAGGAAGCCTTCCTTGCATGCTTTCCTCCTACACCAGTCTGGATTGCAGGCCTTTCCCAGGTGAATGGTCTCCGCATCAAAGAGCTTTTCTCACTGTTCGGCACCTGCCTGTCTGTGAGTCTGCCTCCTAGAGAAAAGGGACCACACTGTGTTCACTGTAGTATTCCAAATCCCTCGCAGAGTGCCTGATGTGTAAGATATACTCAATGCATGTTTGTTGAATTAATTAATTCAAGCAAAGATGTCAAGGGTGAAGATCTTCTTTGTGATCTAGCTTTATGATACTCAGAGACAAAAGGAATTTAAATAACCCAATGTTCAGGTATTACATGAGGAAACATACCTTTTAAAAGATGTTATTTTATAGTGTGCAAACCTTCAATTATTTCTGCTGATGTCTGAACTTCATTCAGAATGGGATATTTGAGAGATAGCTTTAGGCTGTCATTACTGGCAGGTCTTGAAGAGGTCTTTATCCCTATTTTACAAAGAAAGACGTGGAGGCTCGGAGAGGTTTAGTAACTGGCTAAGGGACACAGCCAGGAAGTGGCAGCTTTGGAGCTGTCTTCTTGTTTATAAGGCATCTGTGGCTCCTTCCTGGGGCTTTTATACAGCACGGAAGACGCACAGGTACTCAGACAATGACAAATCCCTGGGATAAGTGCAGGGACAGAGGGAAGGGACGGTGCCATGGAGCTTGAGGGAAGAGGGAACTGAGGGCGGACAGTTTGCCACGTGGACCAGGGCGGGAAAGGCACTGAGAACAACACGTGCCAGGTAAGGAGGCCTGAAACTGCGGGGATTTCCAGGGAACCACAACTCTCTCCCTATCGCCCGGGCAGCTGCTGTTGCAGATGAGACAAAGGCTTGTCAGACGAGACAACCCTAACATCAATTTTGCTTTCTTATAGAGGGAAGGTCTAGCTATTGAATCATCTGCTCTTCCACTGTTCCGAATATACTCCCCTCCTTCAACAACAGTCAAACCCATCAACTCTTTTTACCCTCAAATAAGCCGCATTTCCTGAAAGCTGGGATTTCTGGAAGCATGAAAGCTTTGCCAAGAGGTGGAGAACAGCCCTCCGGCTCTGTCTTCGGCTTGTCCTGCTTGGCCACCTTCCTGCCCTCCAGGCTGTGTCTGTCCTTCCAGCCATCCATCCTGGCCCCTGGGCAGGTCAGGGCAGAGCCTTCCCTGGCCTGCCTTGGGGGTCTCTCTCCGGAGACTAGTGATGAATGTGTGGAGGGATTAGCCCGACTTTTCCGGGCCCTGGTGGTGCCAGGAGCAAGCACATTCCAGAAAGGTCTGAGCTGATGGATGCCTTGGTGGGGGGAAGGGGCGGTTTTTGGGAGAGGAGAGGCCCTAGAGTTTGGGTGGGGGATTCCTAACATTCCTAGGGCTGGGAGGCCCCACAGTGCCTGCGGTGGTGATGGACAGACAGCTGAGAGAGCAGGCCCCGACCAGGCTGGGGGCTGGGGGGCGCCTTGATTTGCACCTCCTGTCCCCTCCCCACCTCAGCCCCCTGGAATGTTATCTTTCCTCTAATCACTTGCAGGCAGGGAAGAATGACGTGGGGGCACCTGCCTACTGTGCCCCCTCAGAGGAAGCTTTGTCTCTTTCTGTCTCAGGGGGTACGGTGGGGGCTGAGGTGTCCAAGGAGAAGGCTTGCAGTGTGGCTGTCAGGGCTGGACGGGAGGACGCTGGCCCCCTGCACCTACCCACGTGCATTGTGGATGAGACCCAGCATGGGGAAGGGTGTCCAGTCTCACTGGTCCCAGCTGGGGAGGCTCCGAGGCCTTGCCCACCCTCTTTATTTCGGCTTCAGGGCAAGTAACAGAGAGTTAGAGGCAAAGTCATGACTGGAACCCAGGACTTCTGATTGTTTACCTTATGATCAAACATCCCAGCAGAGACCTCTCTCCCTGGGCCTCAGTTTCCCCAGCTGCAGAAGCGAGTGGGTTGGACACAAGGGTCTTTGAAGACTTCTCTGTTTCTGATGCCCATGGCCCTCTAAGAGCCCCATTAGTCACTTGCGCTGGTGCTGGCACATGGCCGTTGGGTGCGAAAAGAAGGGAGAACGAGAGTTAGTTTAGTTTAGCCATCTCATCCTCTTTCTCCAAAGAGGTCTTCAAAAAGTCTTGGAGGGAAGGAAGCCCTTGAAGTCTACTTCATGGGAACCTGAGCTACTGAGACAGCCAGCAAAGCAGGAAAGCATGGATTCCTAGTTCCACGGCTTGTCAGCTGTGGGACCTCGGGCAAGCCTCAGTCTCTAGGAGCCTAGGATTCCTAAACTGCAAACGGGTTAGTAACAGCGCCCTCTCCTGGCTGCTGTAAGGCTGGAGAAATTTCTCCCCAGGCTCCTCCTCTGGGCTGCCCCCTCGTTCGACCACCCCTGCCCACTCTTGCTCTTGTCTGCTGCCAGCTGAGCCCTCACAAGGGTCTCTGAAGAGCTGTCCAGACAAGGCAGCCGGGTGGTTTGGAGTTCCCAAGACGGCATGGAGTTCTGCGCTCTGCGGTGTTTCTTTTCCACAAGACACTTTGTTTATTAATATATGCAATGTCCTTTGCATGTCTTTTAATACTTTTCACAGAGAAAGCTTTTGCAAATTAGAGGAGAAAACTAGATTCTTGTGGTATTTTACCTGCCCTGGACTAGGCCCCTGGAGTGCCTTGCTCTAAGCCAAGCTGGCTATTCTCATTTCTCACTTAATCCTCTTGACCCAGTCGCCCAAAAGCAGGTATTTCTCCCCATCTGATGGATGAAGAAACTGAGGCCGAGGGAGACGAACTCACGCAAAGTCACATAACTAGTCTGAGGCTGAGTGGGGGTTTCTGATGCGGTAGCTGGGTGAGGCTGTGTGTTTGCTGTTTTAATGCAGAGGAGAATGCCCAGTTGCACTTCAAGTGCCATCCGTGACTTGGACAAGCAAGAACTGTCACCTCATGGGTACAACATGACTTCCTTAAAGACAATTGCCCTGGACATATAAGTTGCTTTTAAATGTTTAATACTCTAGATAATGCTGACACGATCATTTTCATACATCCATTCATAACACGTGCAAAATGCCTGCTGCGTGCTAAGCACTGTGTTGGCTGAATGCTTCAGGCTAAGGCCCTTCTGAAAATGGCTGGGCAGGAGGGAACTGAAGGCCGTGCCTGTACCAGGCTGTTATATTCGTGCCCATCCCTGACTGGCCCGCCCCTCCAATGTGCCTGAAGTCGTGCTGTGCACACTTTGCTGCTCTGGAAGTATTCATTATGCTTCAGAAACACCAGAGAGCCCATGGCAGTCTGATTCTACTTTCCTGCAAACAGGGAGCTAAAGACTGCGTCTACTTAGGGGTAGCGACCCTGGAATATTAGCTGGAAAAACCAATGGAGATTCTTGGTGTTGTCCCCTATCAGAGCTTCCTGAAGCCCTTCAGAGGAGCAGCACGCTGGGTGGACTGTACTATACCCATGATCTCATCTCCTTTGCTGTTCTCCTTTTTCTGGTCCAGTCAAACAAAAACAAAACATTTGCCAACATTATCCTCAGGGGCTGTTGTACATTACGAGGAGCAATTGTGAGGATATCTAAAATTAGCCCAACATTAATCAGGACCTGTCACCAAAGTAGATGACTCAGTTTCCAATTCCACATGTCATGATCTTGGAGACAGAGCTTGGTGACTTTGAGGAAGCCCAGCGCGGGGGCGTTGTATGGCAGCTGCAGTGGTATAAAGTGTACTCGCTGCAGAATCAGGCAGGCCTGCGTTTGACTCGGACTGTGACCCTTGCTAGCTTCAGATCCAAGGATGGCCTTCTTAACCTCTTTAAGCCTCAGTTTCTCCATGTGCAAGGAGAGGCTGAAAGCACCGGCAGCACTGTTGTGACAGTTTGATAAGATAATATATGTAAAGGTTGACCATGTATAGCCCCTGGCACAATGTTCCTTTTAAAACGCTGTTTTCCTTCCCCCAGCAAGGCTGTAGTTCCTTAAACCAACTCAGAATAGCAGCCAGAGCAGCCCTGAAAAGAGCTGTCCCCACTTGGGAACCATCAATCACCTCTCCCTTTTCAAAGTGCCGCAGACTCTCAAAGAGGAGACAGACTTTCCATGGTGTTTACTCCCACTTCAGTGCGAAGTTGGAACTCCATCATCCCTTCCACTATGTTCTTCTGCTTACATACCCCTTAATGATGGGAGGCTCACTATTTCCTGTTCATTCTATTTTTTAATGGCTACTAAACTCTTCTCTGTTTTGAACCAAAATATACCTCTTTATAGCGTTTGCTCTTGGATGTGCTCACGAGAGCAGCCCTGCCTGCCTCCAGCCTACTGCTCTGCATATTCCAGGGCTGGGGCCCCATAACCTTTGCCAGGGAGCCCCAGCCAGACCCAGCATCCAAGATGAGGCCTGACTAAAGGGAGGAGGGATTGATGGGATTCCAACCTAGCACCCTAAGCTGGGACCTAGCCATAGCCTTGTGCCCCAGTCTTGCATTTTCCCAGCTATGGGACTCAGGCTTCACCTTACCTGACTTATTCAATCCAGCAAACATTAATGAGGCTACCTCCTTTACACTGGGCACTGGGGATGCAAATTGCTCACAGTTATCCTATTTCTCCCTATGTCCCAAGACATGCCAGTGACACTATGGGACAGTGACAGCTCACAACATGGGCAGACTTGGGCTCAAATTCTAGCTCTACAATTTCCTGAGTGTGATTTTGAACAAATGCTTTGACCTATTGGAGATTCTGTACCTTCTGCTCTTTAACCAGAGATTGGATTAAATAATTTTAAGGAGCTCATTCATTTAAGACACTGGGGAATATATTCTAGCTAGAGATGTGTGTTGGGGTTGGGGGGTGAAGGAAAATGAGTTGTCACCTTTGGAAGGTCACTAGACTATTGCATTTGGATACTGCAAGAGCTGAGTGAGGGCAGGACATCTGGACAGCTGCCTAGGGCACTAATCTAGAAGGGGCTGAAAAACATGAGAAATGCAATCAAATGGAGATACTTGTATTTACCCAACCCCTCTCGGAGGAAATGTAGAGTAAAGGGATCCATGAGAAGCCATTTAGGATGAAAGTGAGGAGGGGAGATCTCTAAGAGGTACACTCTAACAAACTGTCATTTTGGAGGAGTGGGTCTGGACTTTTGTTTTGGTGAATGGTAATGCAAGTTAAGGCCGGAGCGGAACTGTTAGGCTCAATGGATGAGAGCCATGGAAATCCCTGGAGCACTTTCTCTGCCCTTCCTGGATGCATTGTTCAGTAACTTCCTCTTTAAGTAAATTTTGGACGTATATTTAAAGACTATTGGTTTGAAAAGGCAGGATATTGATGAGCCCTTTGAGAGTAGCCTGCCCAGGGCACCTAAGTAGCTAGACATGGCCTTTCTGCTGCAAAAGAAGGTGGTCTCATAACATTCCCTGGTTAGACACAGCCCAACAGAGAGAATTCTAGACTTTTTCTCTTGTTTCTATCTCTTCATCTCAGGTGGCCTTTGCTGATTCCTGATTCCTGATTTCCTCCTTGATGAACCTGCCCTGAAGTGTTCAATCTCTGTTTAGGTCCTCCTATTCACAGCCCAGCCCCTCTGATCCAATTCTGAATTCATTTCTCTCTTGTGCATGTCTAGGGCAGACACACTAATAATTCCTTCTACCTAGCCGGTATGGTAATTTGCACAATGGAAACTTTTATCAGCACTCTGCTCATGGGAGGGTCAGGTATAGGAACTTCCTACCACTTGGGCACAGTCATCACCCTGGAAGCAAGCAGAAAATGCACCTGGGTAACACATAAAGTAGCTTTCAGCAAGCACATGTTTCATGCAGCAGATAGGCACCAACTTTGGTCTTTCTTGTTAGAGTTTGGTGACATAGAATTCTGTGTGAAGGGAAAAGTACTGACTTAATCCGGTGGAGTATCTGGTTTGTTCTAGGAAACATAATTTCTTCCCCTTGTTAGTGTAAATAGTGGCTTAGTAGCAACTGGGGATGGATTGAGCAGTGGAACTGAGAAGCAGTAGCTTGGGGAGAGAGGAGATGGTAAAAATAAAAACAGAATTGTTCCTGGCAAAGCAAATCGGGGCCACCTGGTGCAGGGGCAACTGGCCTGTCCAATGTGATGCTTCCAGACAACATCAATGTATTAAAGTCTGTTTAAAGTCATGGATCTTCCATGCATTTGTTAAGGAAGCCAGCAGTGCTTACAATCCATTTTATATTACCAAGCCTAGTGGCTGAATTTATAAAAGCCTGGTGCTTCATATGGAAAATGTCAGTAATCTGGAGGACTGGCTTTTGTGAAAAGGTTTGCTCTCTTCACTCACCAGAGGAAGCGGCTGCAGAAATGTTTTCTCTGGACTCAAAAAGGTACGGGGGAAGTCCCTGTACCTTCTACTAAATTTTGCAGTGAACTTAAGAAAATCAAGTCTATTATAATCAAAAGGGGATATGGGATTAGCACATTTTGTTTAATGTTTGTACGTCTATCACTGAATCAAGGAGCATAACTTTCAGCTTCCTGTGGGTGCATAATCCACCTCTTTCTAAATGTCCATTTTCATAACCGTAAAATGAGGACAAAACCCTCCCCTGCTTCACAGGCCCACAGTGGGAATCAAAAAAGCTGTGGTTTCTACAGCACTGGCACAGTGGCTGCACATAGAAAGCACTTAGTACTGAGAGGCTATCATTTTTGCAATCATTCTTTTGACCTGAAGGAAAAAAAAAAAATCAATTTCAAGTAACCCTGACTGCTTTTTGGATAGCACCAAGGAACTAGGCCTTGATTTAGGATAGAAAAGATCATTTTGAGACATCAAATCTCCACCCTCAGAAGAAATGAGTTGGTTACCTCTTGTCCTAAATCTCCATAGCTGTGAAGGTCTCTTCTCCATCCCCTTCCCCACCAAGGCACCTTCCTCTGTTCCCTTCACCCCGAGGCACCAGGAGCATCTGATCTTTGGTGAGTGAGAAAATGGGCCGTCCCCTGAATTAGGAAGTCCTAACGCTGGGCAGGAGATGATTGGTCCTTCAGTCTAAGTGCTTGTAACATGCAGTAACACTGTAGGGTGTCGAGTAGCGGCCCTTCTTGGCTTCTCCGTATTCATCACCCAAGAGTCTCCTGCCCACATTCAGGCAGCACAGCAAGCTGTGAACTTCAGGAGGCAGCACTCATGTCTCCTTCCTTTGCATACCCAGAAGGTGTGCAAGAGGGGCGGTGGAGGGATACAGGAGGATGGGGCAGGCAGGCCTAGCTTCCTCGATTCTCAAATTGCTGATGGGAAAAATTGAGTCTATAAAATCTCTGCCCTGAGAGTCTCCCAGAGTGGCCAAGAGCCTCGAGTGGGATACCTAGTTTGAAAACACTTTGGAAATTTCCAACTTCAAGAAAGTTGCTAACTGCAGTTCAGTCTGAGAAGGAGAAAGGCCATGATGGGTGCTGAGTGCCTCACCATTGCAGGGTGCTAGCTGGCTTGCTATTGTAGATACTGGTTGCCTTGCCATCATAAGGTACTGGGTGCTTCATCATCATAGATTGCTGGGTGCCTCACCTCCTAGAGTGCTGGTTACCTCACCATTCTAGGGTGCTGGGTGCCTCGCCATCACCATCCTAGAGTGCTGGGTGCCTTATCATTGCAGGGTGCTAAGTGCCTTGACATCCTAGGGTGCTGGGTGCCTCACCGTCACAGAGTGCTGGGTGCCTCATCATCCTAGGTTGCTCCTGTCTCACCATCACTATTGTAGGGTGCTGAATGTCCCGTCATCATAAGGTGCTGGGTGCCTGGCCATTGGAAGGTGCTGGGTGTCTCATCATTGTAGGGTGTCACCATCTGCTTCTCCTTCCTCTTTTAGGGCATGGGTCTTTCAGTCCAAGCTCTTGTCCACATGCTCCTTGAGTCGCTGTTGGGCCAGCCTGCCCAGCTCGCTGCCTTGGAGGCCATGTTGGAGGACTCCCGGGTTCTCCCTGTGGGTTAGTGCTTAGGGACTTACATCCGGGGGAGGAGAGGTGACTTGGACCGCGTCCCATGGCCTGAGAATGGGTGGTGTTATTAGGGCTTGACCAGGGCCTCTGGGCTCCCAGACTGGCCCCCACCACTCAGATCCAGTCCTCACAGCCCGACAACCATCTTTCCATGCCTCCAGCTCACAATGCCATGAGCGCAATAATGAAACATTTTATTTCCTGATATGCAGCAGAGGGAATGTCTACAGGACACCTTCCGAAAAAAATGTTTTTACTCTCCAGCTGCAAAATACACAACATCCATTCTTGTCATCTTTGAATCTCTGGCAACAACTCAACACATTCTTACTTAGAACAATGTAACAATCTGACTTCTGTTTTTGGCCCCTAAGCTCTTTTGTCCCTTCCAGCAAAGTGTGAAATATGGGTTTCCTGGCCATAGGACAACAGCTCCTGACAGTGTAGGAATAATAACAAACATGAGCCTGAGCAGGTGGGGCGTAGGCATCATAACCCCAGCTCCTTGCAAATCCGGCATCCATGTTCCAAGGAGGATCAAAAATCAGGAGCTGTCAACAACTGCCTGGTAACCCTGGGTTGACACCACTTTCTAGTTGTTTGCAATTAAGGATGGTGTGATTCCAGAGGCTATCCCTGGCCAGCCTCCATCTTCCTCACTCCCTCTGATTCGTTATGTCACTTTGGCTTAAGTCACTTGCCTTCTCTAGACCTCAGTTTTCTTATACATAAAATGAAGGAACACAAATAAAGAAGTAGCACAAAGGAGGGAGAAACCTATGTCTGGGTCACGTTTACCACCACTTGGAAAATGCTGGCACATTGTAGATTGCAGCAAACTTTCACTGATTGAATGAATGAATGAGGGATATTTTTGAAGAGAATAATACACTGAAGCTGTATTTGAGGTTCAAAGTGGGTGGCGAGTGCTCAGGCAGAGGGGTCGCCTTGTGCAAAGTCTGATGACCTGCAGCAGCAGAGAAAACTTTTAGCAATGACCGTGCTTCCAGATGGCTGGAGCATAAGGCGTGAGGTAGGGGTTATGAAAGATAAAGCTGGAGATGCCAGCAGGAGCTCGATCACGGGAGGACTTAGATGCTTTGCTGAGAAGCTTGGAGTTGGCCCTGAAGAAGATAGAAGTCACTGGAAGCTCTCCAAGGACTTCAGTCCATTCAATAATAATAATGAAAACAACAAAAACAACAAGAATACTACTTATATTTGCTAAACATTTGGGTGCTTTGCCCTTGTGAATGAAATGAGTGCCCTTATAAAAGAGGCCTGAGGAGCTGCCTAACCCTTTTGCCCTTCAGCTACCTGAGGACACATAGAGGATGCCTTCTATGAAGAACATGTTTCTATACAGACATTGAAACTGCTGGCACTGTAATCTTGGACTCTTCAGCTTTCAGAACTGTAAGCAATGAACTTCTACTGTTTAGAAATTACCCACTCTAAGGCATTTTTGTTATAGCAGCCAGAAGGAACCAAGACAGCTGCAAAGACATCTCTTGAGTTTTACTGCTTGCCAAAGCCGCTTCTTGGGCTGTTTTCCTGCAGAGAGTTCAGGAAGTCTTCCCTTTTCGAATTTCCTCTTTCCCCTTAGCACCCAGTTCTGCCTGGTGCATAGTTTTTGGTAATGGAGGTGAGGAGTGAAATTTGTCCTTGGAATGGACTCCCTATCTTGCTGCAGCCTCAGCTGGTAATCTAACAGAGAAGATGACACAGCGACTGTCCCAGTGAAGTGGAGCAGTCACTCCAAACTCATCAGCTCTACTTTCTAAATAGCTTCAGACTCTACCTACATCACACCCCCTCCAGTACTCCCCCAGGCCAAAGCCCTCACCCACTCTCTGAATAGCTGCAGGCTTCCCAACTCCTTCCCTGCTTACACTGCCACTCTATTCCATCCCATTCACCCAACACCCCCACCTGTTTGCCACACAACAGCCTTTAGTGATACTTTTAGAAAATAACTTGTTTCTCCAAAGAAGATACACAAGTGGCCAAAGAGCACATGAAAAATGTTCGACATCATTAGTCGTCAGGAAAATGCAAACCAGAAACAGTAATAAGCTGCCACTTCACACCCACGAAGGTGGCTATGATGATAATAAGAATTATCTAAAAGACAAGAAATGAAAAATAACCAGTGTTGTTGAGGATATGGAGCAACTGGAATCCAAATACGCTGCTGGGGGGGACACAAAATGGTGAAGCTGCTATGAAAAACAGTTTGTTAGTTCCTCAGAATTTACACATAGAATTGCCATATGACCCAGCAATCCCGCAACGAGGCATATGTCCAGAAGAATTGAAAACAGGAGAACAAGTATTTTACGTGAATGTTCAGAGCAGCAGCTCTATTCACTGCAGCCAAGAGGTGGAAACAAGCTGAATGTCCATCAACAGATAGGTGGATAAACAAACTGTGGTAAATACACAGAAACACACAGTGAATGCGCAATGAAGTATGATTCAGCCATGAAAGGATTGAAGTGCCAACATATGCCACCATGTAGGTGAAGGAGGCACGCATGTCCAAGTGGAAGAAGCTAGAAACAAAGGTCACAGATTGTATGATTCCGTTGATATGAACTATCCAGAATAGGTAAATCCACTAAAGCAGTTTGGTGGTCGTCAGGGACTGGTGGGGGTGTGGGGAGTGGGGAATGACAGCTTGGTATATTAGTGTATAGGATGGGGTTTTATTCTGGGGTGATGAGAATGTTCTGGAAGATAGAGGTGGTGACTGTGCAACATTGAGAAGGAACAGAATTCCATAGAATTGTTTGCTTTTTAGTGGTTAATTTTATCCTATGTGAATTTCACCCCAATTTTTTTAAATGGGCAAAAAGTAGTGAGAAGGTTTACAGAGAAAGGAGGGAGGATACTAAGGGCTATACATGTGAATCAGATGGTCATAACATTTGGTCAAAATGGGGCTCATGTCCCATTGACTTAGAACAAAGCCAAACCTGGTGACGGCCTGTAAAGCCCTTCTTTGTCAGGTCCCCACATCCGCTCTGAGCTCATGTTCTGCAGCTCTTCTCTCTCAGTCACTGCGTTCCAGCCACCTGTCTGCTTCCTGTCCCAAGATAAAAGCTCATTCCAGCCCCGGGGTCTTTGCACTGGTTGCCCCTCTGCCTGAAACACCATTTTCCCATCTAGCTGCCCAGCCTGCTCCCGCACTTCATGTAGGTATCTGCTCAAGCGTACCCCTTGTCTCAGAAGCTTTCTCTGAACACCTTATGTGAAATAGCATCTCCCCTGTCATTTTGCAGCCTTTCCCTGCCTTGTCTTCTTAATACCCATCCTAGTGTATATCTATGTGTGGTGCCTATTTCTCTCCGTAAAAAATGTTACAGAGTAAGAATTTGGTCTGCCTTGCTCACTGCTGTATCCTCAGCCCAGCAATTCCTGTACTTGGGAGACATTCATAAATTTGTATTGAATTGAAAAATCATATTATTCTGCTGATCCAGGGTGGAACCTCTCATTAAGGCAGGTGCCCTGTCTGTTTTAAGTGAAGAACAAGATATGTGCTTTGGGACTGTCTTTTTCTGAAGTTGTTCACAGAGGAGGCAGCATGATCTTGTGGTGTCATGAGGATGAAGTTAGGTAGCTCGTGCCAAACACCCAGGAATGTGGCTGGCACCTAAGTCAGCCTGGGAAGGAGTGATCATGTGGGAGGCCGGAGCTTGGTGGCTTTTTGGAGAAGATTCCCAGGATGGAAGGCGCACTGAAGGATGCCTCAGAAGCCTGGATTCCTGCCCCAGCTTTTCTTAGCTTTGGGCCCCAGTCATTTTCATGGTGAAGGTAGGCGTGTTATGAGCTGAATTGTGCATGCCCCCAAATTTGTACATTGAAGCCCTAACCCCAGTACCTCACAGCATGACTATATTCGGAGACAGAGCCTTTAAGGAGGTAAGGAAGTTAAAATAATGTTATTAGGTTGACCCTAAGGCAGTAGGACTGGTATTCTTCTAAGAAAAGGAAACGTGGTCACCAGAGACAGCAGGGATAGGAATGCAGAGAGGAAGGAGCGCCTGACGACACAGTGGAAAGGAGGCCCCCAGGAGAGAGGCTTCAGGAGAAACCACCCCTGCCGACACCTTGACCTTGTACTTCTAGCCTCCAGGACTCGCAAAAATTAATTTCTGCTTCTTAAGCCACCCAGCCTGTAGTATTTTGTAATGGCAGCCTGAGCTGACGAAGACACAGGGTTGGATAACAGGCCTCCAGGCCTCCTCCGGTTTAACCTTCAGAGACTTCACCATCACAGCTCTGCTCTTGCTGGCTGTGGGATTTGGGCCCATTTCTCAACATCCCAGATCTTGACAGTCCCCATCTGACAACCAGGTGGGAGCTCAGTGTGCCCAGGTGGAGACCAAGGTCAAGTGTGGCCGTACGGATCAGGTGCCCAGCACAGCACAGGCCTGGTGGGACCCTACCAGCCCATGGCGTTGCCTCACACAGATGACTCAATCTCCCTGTGTTCAGCATCCTCATCTGTGTGGCAGCTATTTTAAGGATTAAGTGAGAGACTCTCTGGCTGGCAGGAGGTAAGTGCCCGATACATTTTAGCTATTACCAGTAGCAACATTCTGCTCCTTCTGCAGAAATTCAGCAGGAATGTCGACTGATTCTCAGTATGACGTTTAATACCATGACAGCGCTGTTCTGAGTGCTTATTTTGTTCTAACACTTTACATGAAGTACCATTCATGGTGAAATAAATAAGTAAATAAAATACAAACAACAGGAAACACTTCTTTTTTGTTGAGATATAGATATCTGTATATATATATATATATATATATATATATATATATATATATAACTTTTAAATTAATTATCTTTTAGTAAACACTTCATTCCATGCAGAAGTTAATCTGGAGACCTCTCATGTATAACTGGCCCCTCAACACATGTGGACCAAGTTGACTGTGCTGCTTCTGAGAACACGTTTACGATGATTCCAAGTCATGTCTCCAGCCCTGTGGAACTATGTACTACTGGATTTAAACACTACGTTTAAAATAAACAACAGCCACAGATTGTTAAGACAAAGAAACATGACTTGGGGTCTCCATTTTGTCCCTCATGTGAACAGTTTCCATTTGTGTTTAAAACTTAAAACAGTGAAACTGTGTGAGCTGAGAGGTGTACTATTATTGTGTGGTAGCTGCAATTTCTTTTCTTTTCTTTTCTTTTTTTTTTTTTTTGAGACAGGGTCTCACTTTGTTGCCCAGGCTGGAATGCAGTGGTGAAAGCTTGGCTCACTGCAACCTCCGCCTCCCGGGCCCCAGTGGTCCTCCTGCCTCAGTCTCTAGAGTACCTAAGAATACAGGTGCATGCCACCATGCCCAGCTAAATTTTTTGTAAAGACGGGATTTTGCCGTGTTGCCCAGGTTGGTCTCAAACTCCTGAGCTCAAGGAGATTGAGCAATCTGCCAGCCTTGGCCTCCCAAACTCCTGGGATTACAGGCGTGGGCCACTGCACTGGCTCATATTTTAAATTGTTAATTGCCTACCTTAAGACTAAAGTACTGACTAAGAAAACACTGCTTGGGTACCCTATTTACCTTGACGTGATTGTTGCCTATTGCATGGTGGTATCAAAATACCTTATGTAACCTGTAAGTCTATACGACTGCTATGTATCCATGACATTTTTAAAACCTTTTAAAAAAAGAAAACATTGCTTATGCTGAAAATACTTTTGTTGTGTATAGGAGGGGGTGTCAAAAAATAATAAATTCCAGGTGTCAAATACACGAGTTAGGCCACCAAGCAAGAAGAGTACTTTTCAAATGCAAACCAGACCCCGCAACCCCCTTAAGCCTCAGGCTCTGACCCTGACACCTCACATGGATGCTCCCTGCCCAAATGCTGCCTCACCCGGGGCCACGGGCAGTTCTCAGGGCAGGCAGAAGTGGAGGACCGGAATCTGGTGGTGGGCTGGTGACGTGGGGGGTTCTCGCCACGTTGACACCGTGAACACAGGTTCTAACATTAGATCCACCCCTGCCTCGCTGGGCAGCCTCAGACAAGCCCTTGCCCCTGGGGCCTCGGTTTCCTTTTCTTTACAGCAACGGCTTAGCCTGGACAGTGTCCAAGGACCCTTTTATGCCCTGTGACTTGGCCTCTTTCGAGGCCTGATGTTAGTTCAGCCTAGGCTGGCAGAGTTCATTTCTGGAAAGGAAGAAATAAAAATGCAAATTGTTTGTGATTCGAGAGAAAGTTAGACCAATCTCTTCCTTGTTTACGGACTTGCCTTTGGCAGCTTCCTCAGCCTGTTCACTGCTTTGGCACCAAAATAGAGCCCTAATTATCTATAGGCAGCAATTGTTTCCTCCCCAGGAAAACACCTTTCTTTCTTTTTTAAACAAAAATGTGTACGAAGTGCAGAGAATGTGCCCTTTTCTAACTAAGTAACAGGTTGTAATCTCTGCAATATCAGAAAAACCATTCCCCAGTGCACTCGCCCTGAAGTCCCCTGGCCTGCAGGGGTAGAGCTTACAAGAGCAGGGTCAGTCAGGTATTCAGGAAAGAGCTTGATGCTGGAGTCAGACCTCGGTACAAATGCTGGCTTTGTGCCAGTTATTCCCCATTCTGAATTTCATCATCTTTCCGACAGAGATGATGGTTCCTGCTTATCCTAACTACAGAATGCACTGAGAAGCACAGTTCCAAATGCACAAGGCACACTGTTTCAGCTCAGTCAGAGCGTGGAGATTTGGAGATAAATGATGGAGCCCCTGAACCCCAGGGGTAACTCCTCCTTCTTCTTGCTGGGCTGTTGTGGGAGAATTGAGAAGAAGTAGCCCTCACTGCAGGAGGAAGGAAGATTTGTCGGGGGTGGGTGAGCAAACATTGGTGGGATCTTGGTAAATAAAGGGCATGGCAGGTAGAAGGACTGCTGTGAGTGAAGGTTTTGGGGAAAGAGGATGCATGGTCTGCTGAGCAGAGCTCGGGCTAGAGAGGAGACGAGAAGCAGGAGATGAGGTTGGAAGGTGTGCTGAGTGGACTGGCTTGGGTGATGACGTGGAGTAGGGTGGGGGCAGTGGTCCAAGGAGGAGGAACTACTTGAGCAAAGGTAAGAGGCAGGAGGTTGGTATAAGATCCTGCAACCTGCACAGCCACGGTCTGCACTTTAAATCCTCAGAATGGATTGTCTGTCTCTGAATTTGTCGAGGGAAACAGAAAGAGGAGGGAAAAAGAATTCTTTTTGCCTGTTCCTATGACATCCTCAGTGCCAGAAGCTGTCACTGAGCTGATGCATTATCTCACCTACTCTTTCAAGTAATATGTAGTTATAACAATTTACATTTTACAGAAAACAGAAACTCAAAGAGTTAAAGATCAGCCCAAGTTCACATAGATGGAAACAAGGTGAAGAGCAGAACCCAAGCCCTTAGATAACTTGGGAAATGGTCAATCAGTTGGCATCTTTAGCAATCATACTTTTTAATTGCTAGCAACTAAAGAATGCTGCCAATATGAACAGAAAGGGGTGATGTGATTTGGCTTTGTCCCCATCAGATCTCATCTTGAATTGTAGCTCCCATGATCCCTGTGTGTTGTAGGAGGGACCCAGTGGGAGGTAATGGAATCACGGGGGCAGGTTTCACCCCCATGCTGTCCTCATGATAGTAGATAAGACTCACGAGATCTGATGGTTTTAGACAGGGCAGTTCCTCTGCACTAGCTTTCTTGCCTGCCGCCATGTAAGACGTGCTTATGCACCTCCTTTGCCTTATTCCATGATTATAAGTTCCCTGAGTCCTCCCCAACCATGCTGAATTGTCAGTCAATTAAACCTCTTTACTTTACAAATTACTCACTCTCAGGTATGTCTTTACTAGGAGTGTGAAAAAGGACTAACACAGGGGCTGAAGTAAAGGAGTGGCTCAAGGATTCCAGGAGGGCTAAGCACTAGGCCTGGGACAAATATCAAATGTCAGGACGGGGCAGGGAATGCCCTGTCCAGAACATGAATGCCTCTGCCATTGAACAGTAGATGCTTTTACTGGCTCCACTGGTGTGTCCAGCCTTGGATACTGGACTCTGGACATGGCCATGGTTACCTGTTAAGTGGCCACTCCTGGCCCAGGAGCTCCAACTGCTGAAGCTGCTGCTTCTCCTCACCCCCTGGCTAGCACGAGGGAGTGGCCTCCCACTCCAGATCACCAGCCCTGGATCAAATTGAGGCAGTTGCCACTGATGGGTAGAGCCCAGGATATGAGCTCCTGCTCCGGCCAGAGGCAGGCGGCAACATCATGACCAGTCCTTTTCAGCTTGTATTGTGGGAGGCGGACAGACGATGCCTGCCACCAAGACCCAGGGTGGCCAGTATCCCATACACAGAGAAGAGGTTCAGACTTTTCTCTTGTCAATGAGAATGACAAGTATCCACTCAACACCATTACTAGGTACACACTTTGTGTGAGGCTTGACTATTGGGGTCCCAGAGAAGAAGGAGATGACCTGTCCATCATGGAATAAGGCCTAATTTCAGAGGCCAGTATGTGGGTTCCAAACCCACTTTCCCTCATTTGATCCTCAAACACCCCCTCAAGGGGACCTGGACAAGACTCAGCAGACTTGTGTCATAGATGAAGAAGCAGAGCTTCAGCATGCGGAAGCGCCTTGCACATGGTCATGGAGGTCATGAGTGCAAACTGGTCTTGCACCCAGAGGAATCTGGATTCTAACTCAAGTGTTTCTCTGCTGCATGGAGACCAGGCACTGAGGGAAATAGGCTTTTCTCAGAACCAGCTTTGCCTGTCTGACACTTGAACTGGGCAGGAGTGAGCACTGTGTCCCAGGGGAAGGGCCGGTGAATGTCCTGTGTGATGATTGTGCCTGCACGGGACCCCCTCCTGTCTGTGCTTCTCCCGGTAGGGGGGATGTGGGAGGGCAGTGGGCTGGTGGGAGAATTCAAGAATGCCCATTCTTTCAGCAGGGAGGCCAGATGATCACAGCTTGTGTGTCGTTGGTCTCTGTGGAGAGTTTGAAGTGCAGTCCTTAGAGGCCATGGCCGGCAGCATCCTTGGCATTTCAGGGCCTCTGCTGACTCTGGGTTCAAACCACAAAGGCTCTGCCTGAAAGCATAGGGGCAGGGCCACACTGGCCTGGTTGGTAGCCTGGGCAGTGGTCAGTCTACCAAGGTTGTCTGAATACAGCGGGAGGGTTCCGAGCTCCGGACCTTCAGTCCTGGGAAAAAGCGAGTGTCCTGGCCAAGGGGTGGCTGCCCCATGTCCTGGTGACTCTCCTACAGCTGGCCTTGTCTGCTCATCTGCCTGAACCATAAAGAAACTCCTGGGATACTTCGGGCTGTGAGCCTGGAGAGACATTCCGGTCTTCGGGGAAGCACATGGAACCTGGAGTCACAAGACACAGGCACAGTCCCAGATCTACCGGAGCACACATGCGTCGTGTTGGGCCAGTCACTTAACCAGTCTAAGCCTCAATTTTCTCTCTCCACAACTGGGGTAAAAATATTGTGGGAAATAACAGAGCTTGCAGGTGTGAAGGTGCCACAGTGCATGGCACATCATCAATCCTCAATAAGTATATGTGGAACCAGTGGATGGCGAATGAATCAACTTAAAACTGCCCCAGGGTCCTAGGAAGGAGTGTGTACCTTTGGAAAGCAGTGGCTGGGTGGATGGAATCAGAGGATTTATGTTTTGGGTTTTGAGGGCCCTCAAGTATCACGTCCAATGTCATCATTGTGAAGGTGGAGAAACGAAGGCCTGGAGAGGGAAAAGGACTTTTCCAAGGTCACATGGTGGCTGACGGCGCTAAGGACATTTCACAGTGACCCATTCCCTTCCCCAAGTCGCTTCTTAGCCTCTCTGCAGTCACTTCAGCTTTCAAACACACAATGGAGGCCAGAGGTAAAAAGAGTGACATGGAACTGTAAGCTCCATCATTTCACGTCATTTCAGACTAATCAGACTTGTGTTTCATTCCTAGCTGGGTGACTTTGTGGAAGCCGCCTACCTTTCTGAGCCTCAGTTTCCCTTATCTATAAAGCGAGAGGATCATGCAACCCTCTGTGAAGATTAAATGCCTGGTCTAGAAATGTGGGGATGGAGCCGTAAATGTGGGTGGATCAGACAGGATCAGAACGCATTCTCCCCTGCCAGGGGCTGCTGTCAGTGGAGACTTGCAGGGAGAGTGCCTGGGAGGGCACAGAGGAGGACAGGGTGCCAGGCTCTCTTTCCCTGAGCCAGGAGAAAGAAGGTAATACTCAGAATGGCGAGGCAGGAGGCACAAGGCTCGCCTGGCCTGTAGGTCATCTGCTTCTGACCCTGGTGTGAACCCAGGCAAGTAACTGCCCTTCTCCGGCCTTGGCGCTCCCATCTCTAAAATGAGAGTGTTTGCTTAGATGGTTTTTAAGGGCGCATCCATCTCCGATTTTAAACCTTCTTTAGATGCATTAATTCCAAAACTCCTGGCACTATTTCCAGGGGCCACATTTCCTACCTGGTCAGTTTTGAAACAATGACGAGGGAGCTCATTAGCGCTCTCTGCCCATGCAGGCAGCTCCTGGGGGGGACACATTTTCTGCACCTGTGCATGTGCCAACTTTCCAACATTTCATGTTCTCAAATAATAATAACTGTTATTTCTACTAGACGGTTCCCTCACAAAGACTTCTCTGTGCCAAGATGCCTGGGGCTGGGGTCTGGGCACACAGCTTTGGCAATCTCCTCCCCCTGAGAATGTGCCTACACCTGCAAGACAATTAACCAAGTCATTTAGGTGAAAACCCCACCACTTCACACCTGAAATATGCTAATAATTGAGAAGAACAATCTGTGGGAGTGCTTCTGACATTAATTATCCAAATAGTCACCTTGGATCTTCACTCAGCATCTCCAAAAGTTGACTCGCTGGAGTGGGAGTTTTCCCAAAAGCAATACACGGGGCTTCTAAACCTTCCCTTGGCTGGTTAGAGAGGGCGGGACCGGCGCTGTGGGCTCCCAAGCAGTCTCCTGGGCTGCATCTCAGGCAGTGTGGTTTAATCCCACTCTTTCTTCCTCTGGGCCAGTATGATACTCCTCTGTGAGTGAAGGGACTGAAATTCCTTACAGTTCACAGGGCACTCATGTGCACGGCTCCCCTGGATGCTCTCCCTGTCCCTGGAAAGTGGGTGCCATCCTACGGCTGGAAGAGCCTAAAGCTCCACACAGGAAGCTCTCCAGGTCCCATGGTGAAGGGGGTATCTGCCATTTGTGGGGCTCCAGATGGGGCTCTCACCCTGCCTCATGACCTCTGCCAGCTCTGCAGAGCACCCCTGGGGCTCAGTGCTGTGGGCTGGGCAGGGGTGCAACCTGTCTGCAAATGCATGAGGGGAAGCTGCCTGTGCAGCGGCTTGCTTTTGTCCCCCTTTGACTTTCGTGTTGACACAGCCCAGAGACCCAGTCACGGAGTAGCCCTGTGGTCCACAGAGAACGGTGGGAGGAGGAGAGGCCTGTGGTCCCTGACACAGGAGAGGATGAAAGGGAGCCAGCTAGCCAGGCTGGCCTCTCTGACCCAGCCATAAGAGGCATCCCGTCCATCAGCCCTGGTAGTGACACGCTCCTGGTGCACGTGCCTTGGGCAGGACAGACATACAGGAGGACAGCTGGACTGAAGCCAGGAGGACCTGGAGTGAGCCCTGCTTTGTCCCTTCTGCCTGTGCCATGCTGGCTTCATCGCCCATCACTCCAAACCTCAGTCCCCACCTCTGCAAAACGGACGTTCTGACACCTCCCTGGAAAGCCTATTGTTGGATGTGGGAAGGACCCACTCAGACCCCGCACATGTGGGTGACCGTTTCTCCCTCTCTGGGTCTGAGCCATGAGTCCCCACGAAGAGTCGCTGAACCCCAGCAAAACTGGTGTCTGCCGGTCTGTTTCCAGGTGACCTCCTGTAACCCCTTCCGCCCTGGGCAAGTCGGCTGACCTGTGACCCTGAGGTGTTGACAGAATCTCTGACCTCTGGGAAGGAGCAGGTCACTTTACCGAGTTTGTGCAAATAGATAAAGAACAAAGTGGCCCATAAATCAGGGCAACAGGAAAAACAAATAATTCTCTCCCCCACTTGGGAAAGAAGCTGCAGTGGTGTGGGTGGAGTGGGGTGTGAGGGGAATGCTGTCCAGGTTCCCTCGGGGGTTTATCCTGATGCTGCTGAGCTGCTGCCCACCTGGATGGAGGTGGAGACGGGCAACCTTGGGAAGGGGACTGCGCCAGGCAGAGGCGGGGCTGTGGGTCCTATCCTTGCAAGACCCTGGAAATTCTTCCTCGACCGCAGAGGAGTGGAGGTGTTTGGGGACCTCAAGGTCTCTTCCTGCAACCTGGCCCCTGAGAGAAGGCTGCCTGCCTGGGGTTTGGGGAGCGAAGTCCCTTCTATCTGTGGCATTGCTAGTTACCCCACCTAATGGTGGTGCAGAGCAAGCCAGATGGGGCCTTACCAGGCTGGATCCTGAACGAACCACTGCTGTGTGGTCTTAGGCTCCCAGCACTCCAAGCCTCAGTTTCCCCAGGTGTAAATGGGAGGTTGTTCCTGTCCTGCCCATTCTCTGGCATGTGGTGAGGGTGATGGTGCATGTGCAACTACACATGGAGTGGCCCAGTGTCCTCACAGGGCCAGGTTCCAACTTTGGCGCCGTCGCAGGGGGAGTGCGTGCAAGGGATCACACCTGTCAAGCCTCAGTTTTCTTTTCTGTAAGCCAAGGATGGTGATAATACCTGCTCCTTGGAATTACTGGCAGGATTAAAGGACATGCTAAGACACCAGGCGTATACACTAGGTGTTCACTAAAAAAAATTTCTCTATACCTTTGTAATATTGAAAACACACCCTCTGGCCAGGTGCAGTGGCTCACACCTGTAATCCTAGCCCTTTGGGAGTCTGAGGCAGGCGGATCTCTTGAGGTCAGTAGTTAGAAATCGGCGTGGCCAACATGGTGAAACCCCGTCTTTACTAAAAATATTTTTTAAAATTAGCTGGACATGGTGGTGGGCACATGTAATCCCAGCTACTCAGGAGGCTGAGGCAGGAGAATTCGTGAACCCGGGAGGCGGAGGTTGAAGTGAGCTGAGATCACGCCACTGCACTCCAGCCGGGGCAACAAGAGCGAAACTCCATCTCAAAAAAAGAAAAGAAAATCCACCCTCCTTCCCCAAACATGGCTACACTTCAGGGTCAGACCCGGGGATTCACTGAGAGGTAAAGTCCATGTGTGGAGAAGCCCGCACGGCCCACGCCGCCCTGCCCGGACCTGGCCCTCGGGCCCTCAGTCCGCCTTACACGTCCTGCTCCTTCCACAGCCACCTCCCTGCTGCTCCTTGAAAGCCACCCATGCCCCATTCAGGGCGCTGTGCTGGCTCTTCCTAGGGTGACCAAGGAACAGCAGCACCCCAGGACTGAGGGGTGCCCAGGATGTGGGGTTTCTAGGGCTGACATCGGGGTAGTCCTGGGCAAACCTGCGTTTCTCTGGGCAGGAAAGGCCCTTCCTGCAGCATCCACACGGCCACTTCCTCGTCTCCGCTCAGACGCTGCTGACGCCGTATGTGAAGCGGCACCCTCTTCTTCCCCTTCCTCTTTCTCCAGAGCTCTTATCAGCATCTGGGAGGTGGCATTTGTCATTGTTTATGTCTCTCCCCTCTAGAGAGTAATCTCCATGTGAGCAGGGAATTTGGTTTTGTTTTCATTTGTAGATAATGTCACCTCGAAGCCTCCAAGTAACCCCAGGAGGTAGGCACTGTTACCAACTTTACAGAAAGGGAAACTGAGGCTTGTTGGGGGCTCAAACACTCGCCAGCACTCTCACAGTGATGGAACCAGGGTCTGAGCCACGTGGCCCCATCCCATTTCTGCTCCTGTTTTTGTTTTTACTTTTGTTTCTTCTGCTGCTGTGTCCCCGGAGCCCGGAATAGACCTTGGCAGTTAGTAGTCCCAGATCCATTTTTGCCGAGTGAATGAATAAATGAATGAGTCTATGGTTTTTGGACTTAGATAAAAGCGGAGAAAAGACCAAATGTATTGCTTTTTAAAATGAGGATTAAAAATAAAAGTTTATGGCTGTTCTGTGTTGACTGATGAGGTGTGCTAAGCAGGAAGCAGGGTTAGAAACTTGGGCTGGAACAAGAGAGATGGAGAAAGTGTAGCAAGACTTCAAAGCACCAACAGTCTCTCTTAGGCTGTGTCTAAACAAGTGAGGCCCAGAAGTGGGGCAATTAATCAGGTAATTCCAGCCCCCTTCCACCCAATGGCCTCAATTATCTGGCTACTTGAAAACTACCCGTTTTATGGGTAATGAGTGTTAATAGGCTATTGTCCGGAAACAGCCCGGCCCCACTCTGCTCCTTGGCATTCGAGAGGCCCCAGGCAGCAAGAAAGGTTCGGCTGACCTCTCTGCTGCTCTCTCTCTGCATCTGGAATAAGGGACAGAAATGCCTTCCAAGGCAGGCTGCTGTCAGAAGCCGGAAGAGTACCTGTCCAGGGTCTGGATTCCTGGCTGTGGTGCTTTGCACACCTCTGTTTCATTCTGCTCTCTTTCTACCAATCTAAACCCTCACCACCATGCTGCCTGCCCTCCAGACCTCCCGGCTGGCCTCATCTCTTCAGTTCTGCAACCTCTTGGAGGAAAAAGGAAAGAGAAGTTGCTTTCAAGTGCTCCCCAGTTCTGAAACCAAAGACAGGGAACTCTCATCATTGATCCCCTATTGCCGAGCCCTTTAAAAGCACGGTCTCATCTAATCCTCACAAAATCCTGCAGGGAGGGTCCTGTGATGATTCCATTTCACAGACAGACAGACTGAGGTTCAGAGGCTTAACAAACAAGTCTAAAGCTAGACAGGAAGTAAGTGTCGGAGCTGGGGCCCAGAATCCAGGGGGTATGGAGTCATCATAATTTTGTACTTCTGGGAACCAAAGTTATGGAAACAGGTTTTTCAGAGCTGGAAAGTCTTGAGAGATCTTGGAATCCAAACCCGTATATTAGAGATGGGAAGATTGAAGGTGAGGGAGTGGAAATGGTGGTGGAAGCATAAGCGGACGATGATATGATCACAATAGTGACAGATGGCACGTGATGCCTGTGTGCTGAGCCGGGGCACCACGCTTGAGGCTGACATGGCCGGATGGGCCTCCATCTCCCCACCCAGCCCAGCGCCCTGCCAGCCCCCACTCCACCCTTGCCTGAGGCTCCAGACTTGCTTACAGCCAGCTGCCAGGCTGGAGCACTGAGGTGTGGTGGCTCCCACTGCAGCCAGGCTCTGTCCCCATAGCAGGCATGCCCAGCCTTCTGTCCACTTCCAGCCCAACTCTCCTCTGGCTTTGAAATCTGGATGCTGAAGGAGTCAGATGGGAGGATTCCCAAGCGGGCCTGGGTCTGATCAGGTACCCAAAGCCCTCCTGGCCTGTCTTGGGTGTGTGGCCTCCATGGTGCCTGGGAACACAGGGCCCAGAGATACTCCCTCAAGCAGCAAAGTCCTTGCTTTGCAAAAATCTTAGTGATGTCCTCCTGGAGTCCTCCCAAACACCCCTGCCGCCGCCCCTTCCATTTCTTTTTGAGAGGTAATGGAGGGAAGTCAGGGCCCTGCTTGGCGGAAGTGCTGCTGCTTCTAGGAATAGCTGAGCACGATGCTCCCAAGGAGCTGTGAGGAGCTCGCCTGGGCTTCTTCCTGGAGACCAGTCCCCCCCAAGCCTCAGGCCCAGCCCATAGCTGGGAAGCCTTCCTTAAGGCCTCTCCCACCTCTGGGCCCCAGCAGGCCCAGCTACCCCACCAGCTGACACCTTAGGGTCTTGGTACCCAACCCAGGGCAGGCTTAGTTGCCTGTCAGCGCTCCGCAGCCAGCTCCCTCCTCCCTGTTAGGAGCTTCTCTGGGGCGTGGTGACTGTGTTTTCTAGCCTTTCCTTACTGGATGAGGTCCCTGCAGACAGGGTTGTGGCATTTTCATCTCAGCGAACTGAGCGCCCTGCACAGGGTTTCTCCCCAACCACACAGGTCTTAGTGGTGTGGACTGGGAGAGGCAAGGGGACATGGCCACGTGGGCTTATTTTTCAGCTGTGTGCTCCTCCCCCAACTAGACTCAGGCTCCCTGGACTGGTCACCCTGAGTCAGGATGGCAGAAGGCACTGAGAGCATAGTCACCTCGGGGTTGGGGGTGTGACAGGTGGAAGGATGTGCTGGGAGGACCACTGTGATCTTCACTGGGTGCTTCCAATTCCATGTACCCCATCTTAAAGTCACTGAGAAGCCTCTGCTTTCCTGGGAAGATGAGGTGCAGACTGGGGTTTCGTCTGGGACAGCAGTGGCCTGAAGGTGCCCTAAATAGAGAGGCCACCCGCTCTGGCCAGCACCTGGTTCTGTAGCCCAAAGCCCACACCTGGGCCGGGCTCCTCTCTCCTTGCTGACTGGCCCAGAGGCACGTGGGAGTTACCCGCTGGGCTGGGGTGGTCTCCACGCTGCTCCCTGACTTCGCACAGGGCCGATGAGGGCTACAATACGCTGAGCTGCAGGCAGTGCCTGGAGGAAAGGCTCCTTCCTGCCGAGGGACAAGCTTCACTCTCCAGACAGGCTGGACTCAGAGCCCCATGGCTCTGGCTTCGTCCTGTTCCAGGGTTCGGAGGGCTCAGCTCCAGAGCTGAGGAAAGCTCCCCGGGGCCTAAGTTGGGGGTAGACAGAGCTGACGGGGTGTGGAGGAGACCCAGCGTGGGGACGGGGGCTGCTGTCGAAATGAGGGACCTTTCTGAGCCTCACAAAATGGAGCTGCTAATGCCCAGGATGTACCCCATGCTTTCCTTGGGAGAGCAGGTAAGGGGCAGGCAGAGCGGGAGGACTGCCTTCCCGAGTCCCCAGGCCATGGTAGCTGCTCCATAAAGGCCAGCGCCTTCCTCCTTCCCTTCTCTGCCTCACACAGAGAGAGGATCCCCGAGCTGAAAGGTATGGGTGTGAGGCTGTCCCTCAAGTATGATCAGTGAAGAACTTCCAGTTTTCCAAAGAGCAGCCTGTGCTGTCGTTCCTTCCTGCCTCACAGCAGCCTAGTGGGCCGGCCAGGGCAGCGGGAGTATTGAGGTCCAGGACAGTGTGTGACTTTGCCCAGAGTCACCCAGCAGGACACAGTGACAGACAAGGACTACTCCCCATCCACCGCACAAGCCTCAAGAGTCCCAGTCCTGGCCTCTCCGCAGGCTTTCCAGCACCCTCCCCGGTTCTCACGTGGCCACCTCAGTTTCCCCTCTAGACTAACCAACCCTTTCACCTTTCTGGGTGCTCACCCTGGGTGACAGGGGCTGGGACCCAGATCTCTTAACTGTGGATCAGGCCTCATCCCACAGAGCCATGACTGACAGGCTCAGTGGACCCGGCTGTGTTCCTGATCTTTGGGAAGGAGAGTCTGTGGCCTTGAAGCTCCTGGGCCTTTTTACCCGAGTCGTGTAAAACTCGGGGACCACCTCAAATCTGCGGGACCTGGAAGATGTCAGTCCCCACTCTGGGTCCCAGATCCTACCTTGAGAGTGGAGGTGGGGCTGGATGAGCCTCAGGGAGCCTCCCTCAAACATCTTGACTGCATCCTGCCTGCATCCGGAGGCAAACAGTAATTACAGTAAATCATAAGCAGGTTCCAACATCCCTCCAGAGCCCACCAAGCCGGCGGCTGGTGGGCATACTGCCCAAGTGTGAGGAGGGAAAGGAGTCAGGCTCAGCATGGAGAAACAGCCCCTCAAGGAGCCGGGCCAAGCGGCAGGGAGGCATGAGCTTCCATATAAGGGGCACTTCTTGAAGCAAATCCTTAGGGGTTGGGACAGGGGGGCATTCTCCAGTCTGCTTCTGCCTATTGCCCGGGGTAAGGGTCCAGAAAGGTGAAAGGGAAACTGAGGCATCTGCATGAGAACCCTGGGAGGGTGCTGGAGAGGCCTGCAGAGAGGGCAGGACTGGGAGTCTTGGAGTTTGTGCGGTGGATGATGGGGAGTCTTTGCCAGTCTTTGCATCCTCAAGAGTAAGAAGGGAAATGGCCCTGCTCTGTGGACCTCAGGGGCTGCTGTGAGGATCAAATGAGGTCCTGGATGAGAGAGCTCCATGGAGCGGCCCTCTAGCTCTCTCTGCCACACACTCCTCCCCACTCTGCTGACCCTCACAGTCAGCCTGCCTTCCAGGATGTACCCTGGGCGTCCCTTGGCTCACTGTGGAGCCTCTGCCTTCCTCCCAAAAAGCCCTTTCTCTCTTGGCCTTACCTGTTAAAATGCTGCTTATTCTTTAAAACCCAGTTGCAAGCAAATAACTGATATATACCACATCATAGGTGGACTTCATGGGTGTTACTCTGAGTTAAAGAAGCCAGATACGAAAGCAAGCATACACTGTATGATTCCAGCTATATGAAGTTTGAGAACAGCTACGGCTGACCCATGGGGAATGGACTTCGGAGCAGAGGTTTGCCCTGGGTGAGTTGGGGTGGCTGGAAGGGGGCTTGCAGGAACTTCCTAGCATAGTGGAAATGTCCATCTTCATGAGGATGGTGGTTACATAGGGAGACATTTTTCAAACTATAGAAACTATACACTGAAATTCTGTACGTTTTATAGTCTAGAAATTGTACCTCAGTAAAAACAAGTTATGCATAACTTATAACAATGAAAAAGTAGAAACAACCCAAATATTCATCAATAGAGGAATGCATACATACGTCATATCCATACAATAGAATATTTTCCAGCAATACAAAGAAATAAAGTGCTAATGCATTCTCCACCATGGATGGACCTTGAAAACATCACGCTAAGTGAAAGAAGCCAGCCACGAAAGACCACGTACGGTATGATCTCATTCACATGGAATGTCCAGAACAGGCAAAACCAAAAAGACAGAAAGTAGGTCAGGGGTTGCTTAGGGCTGGAGAAGCCAGATAGTGACTGCTAAGTAGTATGGGGTATCTCCAGGGGAGATGAAAGTGCTCTAAAGTGGATTGTGGTAATGGATGCACAACTCTGTGAATAGACTAAAAACGAGTGAAGTGAACATTCTAAATGGGTGAAGCATATGAAAGATACATAATCATACAACAGAGCTGTTAAAAAATGATGCCACTGGGTGCGGTGGCTCATGCCCGTAATCCCAGCACTTTGGGAGGCAGAGGCGGGTGGATCATGAGGTCAGAAGATCGAGACCATCCTTGGCAACATGGTGAAACCCTGTCTCTTCTAAAAATACAAAAATTAACTGGATATGGTGGTGCATGTCTATAATCCCAGCTACTCGGGAGGCTGAACCCAAGAATCTCTTGAACCCAGGAGATGGAGGTTGCAGTGAGCCGAGATCATGCCACTGCACTCCAGCCTGGCAACAGAGTGAGACTCCATCTAAAAAAAGAAAAAGACCAAATTAAAAAAAATCATTTAGTTATCAATAATTGATCTCTTGATTTTTTTCCAATAAAATTAAAAATGGCAACTTGCCAGCACCTCACAATTTACCTGCCATTTAGTTTCTATCCCATTTTGTAGGATAATCACAAACAAATCTGTGGGGGAGAAAGGTGCGCTACGTGGGTTACGGCCCAGGCGGACAGACACTGGGTTCAGACACCAGCTCTGCAAGTCATGCCAGCCTGGAGTAGTACCTGGAGCAGTACTCAGGCCACTGGACAGGGCTCCATCCATACTGGCTTACTTACGGAGTGGTCCACATTCCAGCCACAGCGACCAAGGTAGCTCTGGTCACACAAGAGATGCTCAAAATACCTTTGCCTTGAATTTAATACAGCTCAACAGAGAAGCTACAGAATCAGAGGAGTTAAATAAAACCCCTTAGAAAGCACCCAATTTTTATTTATATATCTGTGGTGTTGAAAATCCAATCCCAGAGCCTCAGAGCTCCCGTGTACTGTGAACCATCTTTGCTGGGTGCTATACTCTAAATGTTGGTGTCCCCTTCCAAAATTCTTATGTTGAAATCCTCACCTCCAAGATGATGGTATCAGGAGTTGGACCATGAAGAGGGGCTTAGGGCATGAGGGCAGAGTCCTCATGCATGGGATTAGTGTCTTTGTAAAAGAGGCCCCAGAGCGCTTTCTTGCCCCTCCCATCATGTGAGGACACAGAGAGAAGATGGCCATTCATGAAACAGGAAGCAGCCCTCAACAGACACAGAACCTGCCAGTGCCTAGCTCTTGGACTTCCCAGCCTCCAGAACTGTGAGAAATAAATGCTTATTGCAAAAACCATCAAGTCTATGATATTTTTGTTATAGCACCCAAACTGACAAGGACACTGAACTGTAACTGAAGATATACACAACTGTAGTGCTGTCTACAGGACACGTTGTCGAGGTGAAAGGTCTTACATAATAAAGGGGGACATGTCTTACTACTAGCAAAAAATTAAAACAGAAAAAGAGGAATGGCAAAATACAAGCAGAGACAGAGAAAGACCACACATTTTCCAGATTGTGTGACTGTTTGCTTCATGGGTATATATGAGAAAGGGGTCAGTGCAGCCTCTTCCAGTTCTAGTCAAGCAGAGACCAGAGGTGATAGGAGAGTGGAGGAACTGCATTCTATATGCACAGTTTAATCCCTCCAATCACACCCAGACATTCTAGTAATGTCTGGTGAAAACATGGCATGAACGCAAGAAGGCGAGGAGCCTACCCATAGTGCGACTGTGTGACCACAGAGGGTGGGGCCTTGGGGCTTTTCTCTGGAAGAAAGCAGTGCAAACATTTCATCCCTGTCCATTTCCTCTGGAGTCTTTGAACACAAAATCCATGCAGCTTCAGAGGGGAGCATCCATTTCAACATTCCCTTTTTGCGTGTTGACATTGCAGATAAAGCCATTTCATCATACGCCTAATTCCTGTGGCTTCCTGCGCCCCCGCCCTCTCCCGCTGAACAGCTGGTGGGGCCATGGCGCTCACACTAGCCTACAGTGTTGCCCAGTCCTATTGGCCAATTATTTAATTTTCTGACCTTAGTAGGCAATACAGGGAAAAGGACAGCCCGGCCCCCTTTGATAGCCTCTGCAGCCAGGATTGGTGCATGTTTTGTTGGAGAGGACAGAGTGGCAGAAGAAAGCCATCTGTTTGCTTGATACACATAATTGAAACCTGCACGTCCACCAGTACTTTTTTTGCACGTACAGTAAAATACACACAAATAAAACTCACCATTTTAACCATTTTTAAGTGTTCAATTCAGTGGCATGAAGTACATTCACATGGTACAACCATCACCGACATCCATCCACAGAATCTTTTCATTGTCCCCAGTTAAAACTCTGTACTCAGGAAACGGTAACTCCTCATCCCCTACCCAGCCCCTGGAAGCCCCACTCTGCTTTCTGTCTATACACGTCTAGTACTTCCTGTGAGTGGAATTGTTCAATGTTTGTCTTTTTGTCTCTGGCTTATTTTACTTAGCATGATGTCTTTACGTTTCATCCATGTTGTACTATGTGTCAGAATTTTGCTCCTTTTAAAGGTGGGATTATACTCCATTATATGCAATATCAATTTTTGTTTGATTGCTGGCATGTTTTTCCCATCCAGTATCTGTCTGGCACTATTCTAGGCACTTTGGTATAAGGGTGAAGAAACGACAAGATGGACAGATGTCGCATTTTCATACGGGCAGCGAACCTATATATAGGTGAAATAGTTAGGGAGTCAATCAGTGGCTGCCAAACCATGGCGGTCATTGGGTTAGTGGAAAAGGCATTTCCAAGGACAGGTCTGATCAGAGGTTTGAGAGGTGACTTGAAACATACAGAGCGTGCTGTGTGTCTGTGGATCCTCCCTTGTTACTGCTCTTTTCTATATTTGTGGGCTTAGCAGGTGGAGATAACATGCCTTACCTGTGATGTGTCTATTTCCTCTCTATTTCTAAGCAGTTTGTTTTTTGTTTGTTTGTTGTTTTTGAGACGGAGTCTGCAATGGTGTGATCTTGGCTCACTGCAACCTCCGCCTCCTGGGTTCAAGCGATTCTCCTGCTTCAGCCTCCTGAGCAGCTGGAATTACAGGCACGTGCCACCACGCCCAGCTAATGCTTGTATTTTTAGTAGACATGGGGTTTCACCATGTGGGTCAGGCTGGTCTCGAACTCCTGACCTTGTAATCCTACCGCCTTGGCCTCCCAAAGTGCTGGGATTACAGGTGTGAGCCACCGCGCCCGGCCCTTTGTTTGCCTACCTGGTACCATGCTGTTGATGCCTCAACGTCATCATGGACTCCTCTTATTTGCTAATTTTTAGTTTTTCTCATCACCACGAGAGCCTTTTGGAATGAAGCAAAGTATAAAAAGTACACCTGTCTGTCAATCATCTGTCAACTTACTTTCCTTTTGTTTGGAATTATTGACACATCTCACCCAACTCTTCCTCCCCGATCCTGCCTCCATCCTCTCCTGCCCCTTCTCCTGCCTGCTAGATTTCTCCGGCACCCAGGGCTTCATGCCCTCTGTGGGTGACCCCTGTCCCCTGGTCAGCAAAGTGACTAATTAGAGTATGTCCTGAGTTCTCCAGGTTTTTCTTCCTCCCTAGCTGCTCATAATTCTTTGGATACAGAGTCTCACTCTGTTGCCCAGGCTGGAGTGCAGTGGCATAGTACTGGCTCACTGTAACCTCCCCATCCCAGGTTCAAGTGATTCTCCTGCCTCAGCCTCCTGAGTAGCTGGAATTACAGGTGAGCACCACTACGCCCGAATAATTTTTGTATTTTTAGTAGAGACGGGGTTCCGCCATGTTGGCCAAGCTGGTCTCGTATCTCTTGTCCTCAAGTGATCACCCCACCTTGGCCTCCCAAAGTGCTAGGATTACAGTTGTGAGCCACCTTGCCTGACCTGGATTTGGTATTATTTTGGATATCTTAGGTTAGTAGATATCTAAACTCTGATAAGTGAGAGGTTATGATACTCACTGAGATAGTTTACTAATTATTGTTTATAATGAAAAAATCTTTTAAAGAGTTTCATCACGTACAGGGCAATGTCTATTGAAAGCATGGCACACAAGGCTTGTCTTCTCCCCAGGAGCCTCCCAGCAGTACTCACCTAACTGCTGTGGTTCTCTGTCTACACTGTTTCCCCTCATAGCTTTGGTCTACGTGACTCTTGTGGCCTAGAGTTTTAAATAAATGCATCATTGGGGCTGGGCATGGTGACCCACACAGGTAATCCCAGCACTCTAGGAAGCTGAGGTGGGAGGATCGCTTGAGGCCAGGAGTTCAAGACAAGCCTGGGCAACATGGTGAGACCTGGTCTCTACAAATAAAAAAATGAGCTGGGAGTGGTGGCACATGCCTGTAGTCCTAACCACTCAGGAGGATCACTTGAGCCCAGGAATTCGAGGCTGTACTTAGCCATGATTGTACCACTGTACTCCAGCCTGGTTGACAGAGAGATCCGATCTCAAAATAAAATTAAACAAACACAAATGCACCTTGAGTATTTCTGCTGTGGCACGTTGAAAACTTTGCTCCGTGCATCTGCTTATTTTGTTGTTATTTTTGAGACAGAGTCTCACTCTGTTGCCCAGGCTGCAGTGCAGTGGGACAGTCTTGGCTCACTGCAGTCTTTGCCTGCCGGGTTCAGGTGACTCTCCCGAGTAGCTGGGACGATAGGTGCATGCCACCATGCCCAGCTGATTTTTGTATTTTTAGTAAAGATGGGTTTTTGCCATGTTGGCTAGGCTGTTCTCGAACTCCTGACTGCAAGTGATCTGCCCGCCTCGGCCTCCCACAATGCTGGGATTCCAGGCATAACCACCCTGCCCGGCCACATGCAGCTGTTAAAATGCTTGCCTCATCCTCTAGATCTGCCCTCTTCCAGGGCAGGGATGGGCGCAAGACAATGAAGTGGTCACAGTTCTTTTGCCCAAGCAGTTCACGGTAACACTGGAAGACAAACCTACAAAATCCAGCTACACAACGAAGGCGCAGGGAGCATGCTCTGGGGAAAGAATCATCATGTATACAAAGAGGGTTACAAGCCATGGTGAGTTTTCAGCTAGAATTTGAAAAATAAGGAAGATTTATAGATGAGGAAGAACAGGGGGGTAGGCATTTCATTGGTAATAGGATGCCTGGGGGCAAGAAAGCAGAGAGTGATGCCCACTTTGCCTAAGAAGCGGAGCCTGAGGAGAAGGAAGAGAGCTGGGAGCTGAGGAAGACCTTGTGTTCTGTGTCTGTGGTCAGTGTTTACCCTGGGGCAATGTGGAGCCATGGAGGGCTATGGAGAAGGGCTGGAATAGCCTCCACAGGCCTTGGAATCATCGTGGGGTGAAGATGGACTTAGGGAAGCCAGCGGAAGGCAGAAGCAAGGCCAGCTCTTGCAGCGAGAGATAGAGAGAGTGGAGGGAATGTGTGAGGCAAATATATCTGCAGGGGCTTCCCTAAGTGGGCATTGTGCCCCATGTGGGTATGTCAGCGGGAGGAAGAAAGCGGGAGAAGAAGCATCTCTCCACCAACCAGGCAGTTGCCAGAAAAAAGTCTCTCTCCCAGGCCCCGTGTTTATTGTTCTCTGTCACTGTCTATTTTCTGTTACATAATGCATCAGGCTGACCCCCGCCCCACAGAGTCTGCCCTGGGGCCCGTTGTTGGCTTTGCCCCTTGGAGCTCTGATTGGGCAGCTTCCCCAGCAGGGGCAGGCCCTGTGGGCCCACTGAGCTCCTGGGTAGGGCTGGGGAAGCACAACTGTGGGCAAATCAAGGCTCATCAGCAACGTGGCCAAAGCACGACTCCCCAGAGCCTCATCTGCCTTGGAACTACCCACAGGCTTCCGGCTACGTTTAAGCAAACGATTTCATAAGATCGAGAAGCCTGCAAGAGAAGTGAGCAAGATTCCGGCACCATACAAAGTGCTGGAAGGAGGCTGCTCGAGGTTGAAGAAAATGAAGAAGAAATGGTGTCACTCTGCCCCAGGCTGGATGACCTTAGGGTCCCTCCTGTGCCTTTGGTTTCTAAGGGAGGGGACAGGCAAGGGCAGGACCATAAGTGAGTAAGAAGAGCAGGAGTGACGCCTGCGGTCATGGCCAAGTTCCTCCTGGAGACCCGGCAGGTCCCAGGAACCAGGGCTTGGTCTCTAGACCAGCCCTGGCAAGACACTTGGGAGTGTGTGCGTGTGTGTGTGTGTACAGGGGGTGTGCTTCTTGAGATGATACAAATGTGGGTCCACCAGGCAGCCCCAGGTGGGATGTGGAAGGCAAGGGTGGCTGCAAGTCCCAGTGGCTGGCAAAGGCAACTTCCCTGACCCAGAGTTGCTGAGTGGCTCAGGGACAGCCCAGGGCCAGGACCCAGGGAGGGCCTCTGAACAGGCCTTCCATTCAAGGCCAGAAATGCCCAGGAGGCACCCCGGGGGATAGACCCCTTATAGTCCTCGCAAGAGCCTCTCCCACCTGTAACTACTCTACAGCCACGAATGTTCCAGCAGAGCCCGAGAAACTCACAAATCCATCCACGAACATTTATTCAGCCAGCTAAAAACGCAACGTGTACCAGTTCTATTCCAAGCGGTTTCTAGGCGCCGGACACAGCAGTGAGCCAAGCAGAGGAGGAAGCTACCTTCCCAAGGTGCCCCAGTCTGGAAGGTTGCAGGTGTTTCCTAATGTGCTATCTCATGATGGCCCCGCCACAGCCCAGCAAGAGTCTCCACGACCCGCAAGGGAAACAGAGGCTCAGAGAGCCCAGTGCGCCAGCCCAAGTCCAGAGAGCTAGGTGACAGAGCACATGTCATCCAGTCCCTCAGTCACATCCTCACCCTCAAGGAGGAATGACGATCTGTGAAATCAAGTCAAAGCACTTTGTAAACTAAAATGCACCTAGTGAGATGCAATTCTTATCGTGAATGGGAAAGAAATAGGAAGTGACTCAGGCTGAAGGTGAGCGGAGGGCGGCCTCCTGGGTGTGTCCGGGCTTTGGTTTTGCAGGCAGTATCCTTTGCTCCCCAAATGCCCATCTCCTGGTGTCTTCCTCTAATCTTTCTGCATGAGTGAGTGATGTTTGTTTTGGAAGCTGAAGAACCAGACTTGTACCAGTTGAGATGAGTACCCCTTCGCTCACAGGCAGGGGCTCAGGCCCCTCTACACATAGGAATGCATCCCGTCACCTCGTGTGTACCATCCATAAACCTAAAAGACTGCCCTGTCATCTTATCTGGCAACTGGGATTTTAGCAGTCCCTTCATTAAGCCTGGAGAACAAAGGCAGGCGGGTGAGGGTCTCCGAATGTCCAAACACCCTGTCACCCGGAGTGTGAGGCTGCGGCTGCCCCGGGGAGGGCCAGGCGCTGTTTACAGATGGGAGGAGATAACCGCAGAGGAAGGTCGCTGGAGTCTTCTTTTCCATCCTCCCTCTCCCACCCCCGGGGGGGTCCCTGACCACCCTGGCGCTCCAGCTGGCCTGGAGACCTAGCTCAAGCTCCTGACAGAGGAATGCATGGCACAGCGTGTGAAGCGGGGCATGATGGGGGCAGGGAGCCCGTAGGAGCCACGGATTGGATTTTACGGTGGCATGCCCACTGCTGCCAAGGGGGAGTGCGAAGCAGGAATTGAAGTGATGGAGCAATGATCTGAGTCACCCCCTCTGAGCCAGAACATTCTGAGAAATCTCTGGTTCAGACTCCAAAACTCCCTTCCCTGGGACAGGAACCCCTCTATGTCATCAGAGGCAACGGGCTACCCAGAGGCTGCTTGGATACCATCAGTGACAGGGAGCTCACTCCTCTAAGCATGGTCTGTTCCTTTGGAGAGTAGTTTGTGGGAAAAAAGCCTCTCGAGGGCTGAGCTATGATCTGTGCCCTGTGGCTGCATGTGGAATGTTCACCTTGGCTTTGAGCTTTCAATTATTGACACTCATTAGAGTGAGTTCTGGTGGACGTTTTCATCATCCCCACTATCCCACTGCTAAGAAGAATTATCAGAGAACACCTTGTGTTTAAAGCATCTTTCTGCTTTCACAGCCAAGAATTTGTTCATCCAAACAGCCCTATGAAATGGGCATAAGTTAACTTCATTTTCTTTTTTCAGATCGGAAAGCTGACATCTGGGCAGATTCAGTGACAGGCACAAGCGGAAGAGCAGCTGGGACCAGACCCCAAGTCTCCTCACTCCCAGTCCACGAGGGCTCAGCTCCGTCAGGCTGGCCTCGGCCTCCAGTCATGCCAAGGTAAGGGCCAACTTTGCAATTAACACAGAGAAAGAATCTCCTCTGCCCTGAAGATCACGGTAGTCCTATTTCCTCCCAAAAGATGGATAGGTGTTTATGATTCAGTATTCATAAGTGAACTTAAATGCAAAAGCTGGCAAAGCTTGCTCTGAGAAGTGAGGTACCCGTGAGCTGGTGAAGGACTCCGTGTGGATACCACAGAGGACATGTCAGAGCCAGGCAGGGGACTGGAGTCTATGACATCCAAGTCCTTTTCAGTCTGAGTTGTAGGAAGACTTCTTTCCTTCCCAGGCCCTGTCCTCAGCACAGATTCCGGGATGTGTTTGGGATGGCGCCTTGCAGGGACAGTGATATGTGTCAGAGAAAGCTATGGCTCTTTCTCCTTGTGCCGGGCAGCCGGCCGCTAGCGCACTCCACCGCATTGCATCATCCCATAGTGGGAGAGTCTCTGTACTGACTCAAGTGGCTGCCTGTGACCCTGTGACACACAGACCTCCTTTCCTAGGTCGAAGGTACCCCAACCTCCTCATTACAACAGTGCCCTCTCTTCGCCTGTCCAAACCTACTGCTGCTTCAGCCCCGGTGACACCTCCTACAGGAAGTGCTTCCTGGTGTCCCCAGCTCTTCCTGACACCTGTCTCCTGACAGCTTCTGGTGCCTGCCTGCCAGCACTCCCCATGTGGCTGTGGGAACCCCAGTAGCATCAGAGCCATCACCTCCCACCATGTGCCACAGCTCATCAGGGTGCTCCCAGACAATGCAGCCCTGTTCTGGCTCCCAGCATGGCTTTCCCGACTTATCACTCCTCTGCGGAGCTCCTCGGCACCTCCAGCATCAGCAGGCGAGCCAGCCTCTTCAGCTGGGCAGCTAAGGGCCCGTTCACCCACCCGCAGCCTCTCTTGCAGTCACTCTTCTACACACTGGTCATACAGACTGACATGTCCCACAGTGGAGCAGCCGTTTCCAGCTCCACTCCATGGCATGGGTGGTCTTGGAAGATACCTCCAAGATCATTCTTCAGGTGACCTGCCTGACCAGGCTCCCAGGCGTCCTGGAGGGTCTGAGACACCGGGAGTGAAAGGGCTGTGGAAACCATGCTGGGCTGGGTGGCTGGGAGGGGATGGCTGGTGACTGCTGTCTTGTTTGTGAAGCCTCACGGCCACCCTGCACTGTTATGGGGATTAACTTACTCGTGGCATCATCAGATTCAAGCTCGTCTGCAGGTGCCTCCAAGGTCTATGCTCATGTCTTCCATTCTCAGAAGAAGGTGGAATGGCCCCACACAGTGGGAAGGGACTTGCACGAATCTGTCGAGGGCGGTGGGGGCAGTCTTGGCTCCCTGAGATCCAAGCAATGCAGGACAATGTGTCTGTGCCTCATCACGGTAGGGCAATGACACTACCGTCAGAGGCTCTGGCTGTGGCATTCCTTGCGCTGGCATGGGGTGAGGGGGTGCGGGTAGGGGGCTTTGGAGACCCTGAAAACAGGGCTTCCAGGCTTGGGATGCCCCGCCCCTCCTTCTGGGCTGTTCCTTCAGCAGCTGCTTCAGTGTCCACCCATGCCTGGCCTTTCCTGACCACTTCTACCTGCAGTGGGCACAGGTGTTAAAAATCCCCACACCTGATTCTACCTTTCCAGCTGGGAGGTGCCACAGAAGAGTGGAGGTGTGTGCTCAGGGGCACAGGGTGGGAGCTGGCTCTGGGGCCTTTCTCTGTGGGTCAGGATGAGAGGCAGGACTGGCCTGGGCTTCTCAGGACACCCGAGGGCCGTTTGCAAACTCGTCGTTACAGGAAGCTTCATGGAGGAAGGCTGCAGGCTAGGGAGAACCTGAGGCTCAGTTCTCCATTTCATCCAATGCATTCACCAAAGCACCCTGTGTGCTGAAGGCAGCGGGGGCCACACCCTCTGGGAGCTCACAAATGGCTGAGGGAGAAGCCCCTACGCAGAGAAACTTACAATCCAGTGTGGACCATGTGATCTCAGTGAGAGGAGGTGCCGGGGTGAGGACCACTTCTTGGAGATCTGGGAAGAGGAGCAGAATGTTCCCGGCAGAGAGGCTGGGAACGGCATCCTTCATAACAGAGGGAAGCTGTGAGCAGAGCAGAGGATGAGGACAGCTCCACCCAAGGGACCGGTGGGGAAGGAGCTGGGCTAGGGTTTGACCCAGAGCTCTGGGCTATGTCCCGTTCCCTGCAAATGAAAAAGAAGGAGCCAGAGGTGCAGGAGGCAGGGGACCCCTGCCAGCCAGTCCCCATCTCCTCTGATGTTTAGGGACCGGGGTTGGAATGTCCAACCCGTCAAGAAGTAAGTACACCCCTCCTTGGGAGAGGATGAGTGAGCTTGTGGGAAACGGGCTTGGGGGCATGAGGCTTGGTATCATTTCTTCCGATAAAGAGGCATTGCTTCAGCTTTTCTGGCTTCTGCTCAATCACTGTCTGAGGCTCATTAGACCTAGAGGAAATACACTTGCAAACTAAAACCACATGCCACCCTCAGAGTGTAGACTTCTGTCCCCAAAATACACGTGTTACCACCTCAGAGAAAGGAACACTGGTTCCCAAGAACAGCAGCCATTTGGTGGAAGGGTCACCTGCTTGGAGGCTGCAGTGCTCCGAGGCCATAGAGCAAGGTGGGTGGAAGCGGGTTTGGGAGTTTCAGGGGCAGGCGCTGACTCCCACATGCCTGGTGCTGTTCTCAGTGCCTTGTTCCTATTAACTCACTGGAGCCCCACCTGGAAGAGGTCGCCATCATTGTTCCCAGAGTGGCCAGGCCCAGACAGGTTAAGTAACTTGCTTCAGATCACATGCTTTCAAGTAATTAGCAAAGCCAAAAAACTGACCACAGTCAGGCCATCCTGGTTTGCAGCCCAGCTCTGCCACTGGCAAACTGTGTGTCTTTGAACAAGTTACTCAGCCTTGCTGATCAGTCTCCTCGTGTGTGAAATGCACATAGCAATTACATCTGCCAACTGGGGGGCAACTGAAGACCGGATACACCGTGGGCCTAACACGGTGTCTGGGATACAGTAAGTACCTGTCAACGTAAGGAACAGCTGACTAGTTGAGGTCCCACTGCGCTGCCACCTCCTCCACCAGGCATCAGTCCTGAAGCTACTAATGATCATTCTGTTCAGGTTGGGCAGCACCAGCAGGCCTCCTCTGCCTCGCTACGGTGCTGTGGCTACTTTATTTGACAAATCTTCATACAGGACTTCCTGTGGGTCTGACATTGTTCTAAGTATTTTAATAAATAACTCTTTTTATTAGTATTACTATTATTTTGAGACTGAGTCTCAGAATAAGACTATCGCCCAGGATGGAGTGTGGTGGCATGATCTCAGCTCACTGCAACCTCCGCCTCCTGGGTTCAAGCAATTGTCATGCCTCAGCCTTCTGAATAGCTGGGATTACAAGTGCCCGCCACCACGCCCAGCTAATTTTTGTATTTTTAGTAGAGATGGCGTTTCACCATGTTGGCCAGCCTGGTCTGGAACTCCTGACCTCAAGTGATCTGCCCACCTCAGCCTCCCAAAGTTTAGCATCTGCTAAAACTGGGACACAGAGAGGTTAAGCAACTTTCCCAAGACCACACAGCTAGTCGGTGGTGGAGCCAGCATCTGAATCCAGGCTGGCTTCAAACCTCTAGCCTTCACCACTTCATGGTTTTGCGACCATCATACTGCCTACCTGTGGGTTTATGTGCCTCCTCTGCCAGACTGTGAGCCCCTGGAGGGCAGGGACTTAGAGGATTTATGTCTGAATCTCCACAGCCCCTCGCAGAAAGCCTAGTCCAAAGTAAGTGCTTAGAGAATCTATTTGTCAATGCATGGATCAGTGAACATTGTCAGTGGAGTCATTCACACTCTCTAGGTTTCTGAATTTGACAGGCAGTCAACAAAATCAGACAACATTTTTAATACAATCTTTTTAGGAGAAAGTCTTGCCATCTGTTCTGTTTCTCCCAAAGGCAGTGGTCTGGTGCAAGGTCCCAGAGTGTATTTACCCCCTTTGTCTGACTGTCCTGTCATTTCATTTCTCTTGAGGGGGAGGAGAGGGGAAAGGTCAGTGATGGAAAGTCCACAGAAAAAGCAGGGGCATTAAGGAAGTTCACTGTAGCTCTCCTTCCATGTGGAGATGATGCTAAGATTCTAAGGAGCCATGCCTCAGACACCTTTTTATCTTCTTTTCATTCTCTGCGCCCACACAGACTATTCATTCAATCCATCTCCGTCCATCCATCCATTCATCCCTCTATTAATTCATCCATCTATCCATTTATCTATTCATCCTCTGTCATCCATCCATCCATCTTCCATCCTCACTTCATCCTTTATTCATCATTTATACATCCACCTATTTATCCTCTATCCATCTGTCCATCATCAATCCTCCATCTTCCATCCCTCCATCCATCCACCCATCCATACATCTTCCATCCTCCCTCCATGCTTTTTTGTCCTCCATCCATTCATCAATCCTCTATCTATCCATCCTCTATCCATCTGTCCATCCATTAATCCTCCATCTTCCAACCCTCCATCCATCCATCTTCCATCCTCCCTCCATCCTTTATTCGTCCTCCATCCATTCATCCATCCTCTATCCATCCTCTATGCATGTGTCCATCCATTAATCCTCCATCTTCGATCCATCCATCCATCCATCCATCCATCCATCCATCCATCCATCCATCCATCATGCTTGAACCATTTATCCTCCATCCATTCATCTGTCCATTCATCTATCCATACTCCATTCATTCATCCATTCTGAGAATACTTCCTGAGCACATGCATTAGCCATCTACCCAGTAGATGGAGGCCTCAGAGACAATGTATTATCTTATTATCCATAAGCAAATTCTAAATGCCAAGGTGGCCTATCACTCAGTTTAGAGGAAAATGAATCCTGGTTCTTGTAATACGTGTGCTAAGATGGTCCAATGTGACTATGAGAAGGGTTTTGATAGTTAATAGGGAGTGGAGGAGAGAGCTCATGCTTGGGGTCTTTCAAGCGGAGAGAGCTGATCTGGATTGCGGAGTGTAAGGAAATCCCCAGCATCCAACATCCCCAGTCACTCCAGACCTTGAAAAACAACTCCCTCTTTGACAGAAACAAGCTTGGCCTAGGAATGGCCCTTCCTTTTTTTTCAGGCCCCTCATCCCCCATGGCTGCTCCTTCCTGGCTAGAGGCTGCAGCCCCAGAGTCTCGCATGGACAGCGTGAGCCTGGCTCACCCCACACACACAGCCCCCTTGTTCCAGGAATGTGGGCGGCTGCTTGGAGCCACGGCTGGAAATGGCTTCCCAACAGATGTGCCTTTAATTTGTTTCCGGGTCAGTGGCCCCCATGCCCCAAGGAGGCCGCCTCCCAGGCAGGAGGCCTGAAAATAGCCCTGTGTATGCGTCCTTGGAGGGGTTATCCATCACTGCCCGGCCTCTGCCCCCGGATGCCTCACTCTGGTGGTTGGCTCTAATCGGACCACTTGGTGTGGAGAGGGGGGAAGCGGCTCTGTCCCCTCGGGTGATGGCCCCTCAAAGGGCCAATTGTAACCACATGGAGGAGAGGCCTTCTGCCCTGGTCCCAAGGTCAGCCAAAGATCTCTTCCTGAAAGAGACTTCTAGGAAGGAAGCTCAAGAGGTTTGCAACGTTTCTGCAGATGAGCTCGTGATCTGAGACTGCAGTGCTTCTCTCTGTCAGTATTCGCTTACTAGCGGCGGGTGCAGTGGGCACCGACTGTGTGCCAGGCACCGTGCCAGGCCCTTTCCACGCATCAACACCAGTTCTCCTCTTTGCGAGGAAATTCTGCAAGACAGGCCTCAGATTCTCATTTTCCAAATGAGGATATGCAGCCTCAGAGAGCGGAAGCCTTTTCCAACCCAAGCAATAAATGAGGAACCAAGATAAGAATGCAGATTTGTATGGCTGAAAAATGGGGCTTTACCCAGAACAGCACCGCCTCCCTGCCCAGAGTGGCGGAGCTTGTTGAAGTTCGTGTATAGTAGGTGTTTACGAAATCAATGTTTCCTCTGCCAGTCCCTTCATCTGTAAAATGGGGATCATGATTACCTATCTAAATGGATGATTTGAAGGTAAAATAAAACAATTTATGTAAAGAGTGTAGTGTAGTGCTTGATGTCCAACAGCCAAATGATAGGTGTTGAATAAATGAATAGGAAGTGTTTAACAGATGGTGTGCGTGCATGGCAGGAGTCTGAGTCTTGATGTGTGTTTCCAAGGCACTCCCACACTCTTCCCAACCCCTGGATTCTCAAGCCAGTGAGCCATGTGAGAACATTTGTGTTTCAGAGGCCAAAAGAAGGGTGGTGATTTGCTTCTCCCCCAAAACTTTTTACCTCATACCCCTTCCCATCCCAGCGGTAATCAATCCCCCTTCCTTTGTGTTTCCAAATTACTCACTGTATAACTTATATCCTGGGTCAGGGATCCCAGCCTATAAGCAAAACCTGGCCCATTGCTTGCTTTTATAAATAAAGTTTTATTGGGACACAGCTATGATCATTTGTTTACTCCTTATCTATGGGTGTTTTCATGCTGCAAGGCGGAATTGGATAGTTGTTTCTGAGACCTTGCGGCCCCGAAGCCTAAAGCACTTACTATGTCTTCCTTTACAAATAAAATTTGCTGACCCTTCTCCTGGTCTGACCAAATGAGCTGTTTCCATCATACTTACACATCAGGAACAATGTGAGGTCAGGAATACATCCTATTTTCCTCTCTGCCTGGTGCCTAGTACTGGGCCTGGCCCAGACAGTACGTTCAATGAAGAGCTGTATACCCAATGACAAGGACCTCCATCCCGCTCTGGTCAGCTGTCCCTGTTCCTTATCATGTGGTCCAAGGCCAATCAGAATCTTGGTTCTGTCTTGGGTATTGTTTCTGGTTCCAGACAAGAGCAGCAGGGAGCACTGGGAAGTGAGGGCTAAATAGGAATTTGATGGAGGGGCTCCGGTTGGAGCTGAGGAAGTCAGGCTCCTCTAGGTGAGGCAGAGGCACTCACACATCAGTAGGACTGGGAGGAAAGTTCCTGGCTTAAGCGTGAGGGCTGCCGAATGCTGTATATGGTGCCCAGGCTGCAAGAAGGACACGGGTCCACCCTGAGACCCCTCTTACCTCTAACATTTCCTGATTTGCCCCCTCTCCTGGGCTGCAGTGAAGCAGGGAGGCTCGAAGCTTGAGTCTGTGCCAGGCAATGAGTGAGGAGACTCTTGCTGTCTCTCAAGGATCTCCCCATCCAGAGCGGAGCTTCGGACACCCTCTCAGTGAGCATCACCTGGATGTGCCTGTTCCCCAGGGGACCCTTCTTGAAGAGCACAGCTTTCTCCTCCACTGAGCTGCCCTCCACCCTGGCTCAGTGCCCCCTCCTCCCACAGGCTCAACTCTTACCCTGAAAATGCTTCGGTTCAAAGCCTGTGCTCTGGTCTGAGCTCGGGGCTATCTTTTGGGAACCAATCTGGATGCAGCGATCTTAGGAAGGTGCAGGGAGGTTTGGGACTGGAATAGAGAAAGAGAAATAGGAAAGTGGGGAGGGACGGTGCCAAGACTATCGGTGACCTGCTGTGTGGCCGCATGGCTGCAGAGGGCCTGCCCTACTGCACAGGTCCCTTCAGAGCCCCTGAGTCTGGGGGCATCTCAGATGCTAGGGCTGAGCCATTGTGGAGAGCCCACTGGATTCCACTATCCTCAGCAGGGCAAGCAGGGTGTTGGAGGGTTCCAGGACCATACTTCCACCCACTTTAACTTCTTTCCCTTTTGTTTTATGAGCTGAAGGCCACCTCATGGCTGTAGATGCATGATTCACTTCCCTTCACATTCTCCAGAAAGAGGAATGAGGCAAGCACAGAAAGGCAAGGAAGGCACTGTCTCCTGGCCACAGTGGCTGGGGCCAGCAGTTCATTCCACCATGCTGGGGGCTGAGGTGCCCGCACAGGGAGCTCAATAGGCTGGACTTGGTCAGGGTCATGTTCAATGTAGAGACACACGAAAGGATGGAGTGAGCACTGTGTGAAATAGAAGAATTCAGACTTCCAAGAATTCAAACCGAAAGCCGTTGGAACGTGACATGATTCCGAGCCTTGAGAGGATGTGGCCGGGCGGCCTGAGTCATGGGGCAGGCACCTGCAACTTCTGCCTCTTTTTCTCCTGTAAATAATTAAGGCCAATCTCACAAAGAGAGAAAGTGAGCAAATGACACGAACAAACATTTCTCAAAAGAAGATATACAAATAGCCAATGAACACGACAAAATGTTCACATCTCTAAACAGCAAGGAGATGCAAATTAAAACCACGACGAGACACCTCCTTACATCTGAAAGAATGGCTGTTATCGAAAAGTCCAAAAACAATAGATGCTGGCATGGATGTGGGGAAAAGGGAGGACTTATACACTGCGGGTGGGGATATAAATTAGTACAACCTCTACGGAAAACGGTACGGACATTTCTTAAAGAACTAAAAGTATACCTGCCATTTGATCCAGCGAACCCACTGCTGGGTGTCTAGCCAAAGGAAAGGAAGTCAAAATACCAAGAAGACACCTGCACGTGTGTGTGTGTTACAGCAGGAAACACATTTACAAAGACATGGAGCCGACCTAAGTGCCCATTAACCAATGAATAATAAAGAAAATGTGGTACATATACACCGTGGAATACTGCTGTACACATACTCCGTGGAATACTGTGGTACACATACGCCATGGAATACTGCGGTACACATACTCCGTGGAATACTGCGGTACACATACGCCGTGGAATACTGCGGTACACATACTCCGTGAAATACTGCGGTACACATACGCCGTGGAATACTGCGGTACACATACGCCGTGGAATACTGCGGTACACATACGCCGTGGAATACTGCGGTACACATACGCCGTGGAATACTGCGGTACACATACGCCGTGGAATACTGCGGTACACATACGCCGTGGAATACTGCGGTACACATACGCCGTGGAATACTGCGGTACACATACGCCGTGGAATACTGCGGTACACATACGCCGTGGAATACTGTGGTACACATACGCCGTGGAATACTGTGGTACACATATGCCGTGGAATACTGCGCAGTTATAAAAAAAGAACGAAATGATGTCTTTTGCAGCAACTTGGATGCAGCTGGAGGACATTATTCTAAGTGAAGTAACTCAGGAATGAAAAACCAAATACAGCACATTGTCACTTAGGCACCCAAAGGCATCCAGAGTGGTATAATGGACTCTGGAGACTCGGAAGTGGGGAGGGTAAAAGGGGAACTGGGGATAAAAAGCTACCTATGGGCACAAGGTACACTACTCTGACGACGGGTGCTCTAAAACCTCAGACTCCGCCTCTTTGCAGTTCATCATTCACGTCTCAGCCTTTTGGCTAAGATCAAGTGCAGTACAATTCATCCATGCACCCAAAACCCACTTGCACCCCAAAAGCTATTAAAAAATAAAAATAATTAAAATAATTAAGACCAAACAGTGCCAAAGAGAAGACCTTCTCAGATCAGTACCTCCTGGAGTGATAAAGTAATCTTCCTTGGAATGTAGCAGTCTGTAACCAATCGAATCACTGCAGCATACGTACTGGTCTTGGATGAAAAAGGTTGTCATCCTGCTAAAATGTTCCCGTAAGTAAAACTGAACTTCTCCCCTTTGAACACGGACCCCGTTCGTTTGGAGTTGGGGTGATTCTGGGTGGCTCTTCTCCAGCTATGTGCTCGAATATACTCTGCACTTCATCACATTTTCCGAATCTCATTATTTAAGGTTGGCAGCTGGCTCTGGCATTGGAAGCTCTGGGTTTGGCTGTGGCCCTGTCACTTACAACATGTGAGAGCTCAGGCAACTGCCTCACCTGCATCCATCCTAGTCCTAGTGTCCTTTTCTAGAAAATGTGGATGATAATGATAATAATAACAATCCGCATCTCAGGATTGTCAGAAAGAAAACGGCACACTCAGAAAGGCCTGGACACATGATGTCAGGTGCTCAGGAAATATTAATTCCTTTCCTCTTGCCTGAGAGCCTCCCAAAATGTCATCCTTGGTCACTGTCCGTCAGCTTCCTGGGGGTCCCTCCTGCCCCTGGCCACACCACCTGCCTGCACACCACCATGCTTCTGCGAGGAGGGTGGCCTGGGAATCCTGAGATGCCAGGTGGGAATGGCTGGGAAAGGGAAGAGGACAGGCCAGCAGAGGAGCTTTGCCGGCAAGGTAAGTGGCACTGTGGTCAGAGAGAAAGTTGCCATTGACTTTTTTCCTCCTCCAGGGTCTCCTAAAGCTCATTAAAGAGAATGTTTCCTCTAGCAGTGCCAGCAGGCTGTGAATTGCTGATCTGCCAAAGACTTAAAAGCCTGCTCCATCTCCCCTTCTTCTTTCCCTTCCTCCCATGTCCTAGACCCCAGGGAAGTGGGGAGAAAAGGACAATCGACAGGGACCCTACTCTCCCAGAGCTCTTGGCCCAGAGGCAGCATGAAACATTACACAAATACAGTTGGTCCCCATTATCCACAGATTCTGCACTTGCAAATTCGTCTGCTGGCTGAAATGTATTCGTAATCCCCAAATCGATCCTTGTGGTGCCTTTGAGGTTATTCAAGAACCTGCAGGGAGTGGTGAGACATTTGAATCAGCTGATGCGCATGCTCCCAGCCTCGGCTGGATACACAGTGCCAGTGCTCTGCCTTCTTGTTTTGGCTGTTGGTGTGTAAGCAAGTGTCCTTTCTGAGGTCTGTTTAGTGCCATGTTTCTCATATGTCCATGCTTGTGATTTCGTTATTAAAAATGGTGGCTAAGCACCCTACTGAAGTGCTGTCGAGCGTTCACGAGCAAAGGAGGCTGTGATGTGCCTTTCAGAGAGGATCCCTGAGTTAGCTAAGCTTTGTTCAGCTGCAAGTTGTGCTGCTGGTCATGAATTGAATGTGTTTTTTGTTTGTTTGTTTGAGATGGAGTCTGGCTCTGTCACCCAGGCTGGAGTGCAGTGGCACCATCTCGGCTCACTGCAACCTCCTCCCGGGTTCAAGCAATTCTCCTGCCTCAGCCTCCCGAGTTGCTGTGATTACAGGCATGCACCACCATGCCCAGCTAACTTTTTTTTTTGTATTTTTAGTAGATGTGGGGTTTCACCATGTTGGTCAGGCTGGTCTCGAACTCCTGACGTTGTGATCTGCTTGCTTCGGACTCCCAAAGTGCTAGGATTACAGGCGTGAGCCACTGCGCCTGGCCGGTGAGCTGAATGTTAGGTGAAACAATAACATATACTTGGTAAGGTATCTTTAAACAGAAACACACATAAAAGAAAGTGAGGTACTGATTGGCTGACCACAGTGTTGTGATGAGAAACTCACAGGAACTTGGCCCCACATCTCTCCTAGGAGCTGTAGTTCCAAGTTCACTAATTTGGTGTTCAGGCAGCTTTATAGAACATAACTCCCATGAGTAATGAGAACTGACTGTTAACTGTGGTACCGGGTAGAATGCGAGGCCTTAAGAAACTCCCGGCTGGGAAGGGGCAGCGGACATGGCTACAAGCGATCTTCTGGATCAATTATTCCAATGCCTCCCATGGCTGTTACCAAGCTCTCCCCTCCTCCTCTCCACAAATAAAATAATGAAGCTGGACTTGGTAGACTGGGGCAAATTCTGGCCATAGGAAGACCTGAATGCCAAAAAGAAGCAGCCGGTTTGTTGTTGAAAGCTTGAAGTACCCTTGAGTGAATCTCTTCCGCTTATCTTCTGTGCCCTTGGCCATGAACTAGGGAGACCAGACGATCTCTAAGACTTTCAAACTCCAACTGGCTGCGACTTGCTGAGATTCAGAAAAAAAAAAAAAAAAAAAAAGATGAAAATCTTTGTGTTCCTGGAATCACATCATTTAAGTCAGGTCAAAACTCTTAACGGTTCCACCCATACCCTGTTTTTAGATGTCACAAACATGTATTGAACAGTGATTATTCACGTAAGAAAGGTCTAAGCCTTTTACGCATCTTTTTATGTTAAAACAAACAACAAACCAAAACACCTGTACGTCAAGTACTGTTGCAAGCCCTTAATCTGTGCTGATTCATTTAATCTTGACAATGATCTGATGAAGCAGTTACTTTAATTATCTGCATTTCACATATGGGGAAACTGAGGCATGGTACGCCACTAAGTAGGCACGGTGAGATTCCAATCTAGGTGCTATGACCCAAAGCCTAAGTTCCAAGCCCCTGCGCTCTCCTCTCCTGCCTCTCTGTCTATCCCAGCCTTAGGACTTACTGACCAGCAGCAAGAGTGTCACCTGGGAGCTTGTTGGAAAGGCCACACCCTAGGCCTGCTGAATCCGGCTCTGCATGTTAACAACCCCCCACCCTCACCCCCACCCCCAGGAAGTTCAAACACGCCTACAGTGGGAGCAGCCCTATGTTAGACCATTTGACCTTCCTTCAGATGGAGAGGAAGTGGAGTTCAGTGGGATTAGCAGCCTGGCCAAGGCCACCAGGAAGAAAACGCAGAGGTGGGACACTTGACTCCGGTCCTGATGCCATGCTGGAGGTGCCCTCCTGGGCACTCATGGCCTTGGGGAAAAGCAGGAAGCTTCAGTTTAGTTTCAGAGTAAGTTCCTATTCATTTGCTTGACAGATGAAGCTTTTCTTTAGAGGAGAAGCACTGAGATTGAGGGGCGGCACATCCTGTTGACTGGGAGCCAGGTCCTGGCTGCAGCCAGCAGGGAACATCTGCAGGACATTAGCATCCTGAGTGTTTGGTTACAGAACATGTCCACCTGGCCTGGCCACAGCCAGGAAGAGAGAGGAGCTTAGGTTCAAGAGGGAGTTCCAGGAGAAATAAGTAGTGACTGCTAGGAAAAGCCTCGGAAGCACATTCCGATGTGGGCTTCAGGCCAGGAGCAAGTGAGAGACTACGTTTTGACGCTGTCCCAGGTGGGACACAGTTGTTTTTAATGATGTAAAGTTTCCCTAGCGGGCAGCCCGTGCAACCCCCTCGTTGAATCCCAGATCCTCTTGGCTGTCCCGCCAAGGGACCGTCCAGTTTCTGGTTGCGCACTTCCAGGAGCAGGAGGCTCGCCTCCTCCTGAAGAAGTCAATCTCTTGTCCAAGCCCTCAGACTCCTGAAAAGCCTTCTTGGTGATAAGCTGGAACCTTCCCGAAGCTTCCAGACTGCTTTAGAGACACAGAACAAATCCCAACCATACGATGGTACTTCAGATATGAGAAATCAGCATTGGTCCGGATCCGAGGGCTGGGGGATGATCAGAGTGTGGAACCTCCTATCTTTTGGGTGGTGCTTGTGAAGGAGGGTGTTGGGGGTTGGGTGGAAACAGGTGCCACCCAAGACCACCTGAGACAGCCTTGCTGGGTGGGCACCCGAGTGGAGCCTGCTGGGTAGCGGGAGTCAGTTGCAACCCTGAGGCAGGAGAGAGGATGGGGAATGAGGGACAGGGCAGCTGGTGGCCAGGAAAGCTGAGATCCAGGAGGGGACACGGGAGGAGCAGGTCAAGGGGCATCGGTCAGAAGCACCTGTCTCACGGGGAGTCTGGGCTTGAGCATCTCTTTAGGGTGTGCATGGCACTGCTGCCCTCACAGACCCATGCAGCACCCAGAGCCTCCCTCACAGCAGGCAGGCTTTCAGAGAAGAGGCTTTGAGCTGGGTGTAAAAGGAGGGCTGGAGAATGGGCCCTTTGTGGTTAGACTTACCCAGGCTCAGCGGGTCTCAGCCCCAGGCCCGGGGGCAGATTTACACAGCTTTTCTGCATCTTACCGTTCTAATCTGAAAAATGGGAGCATAATTCCTGCTTCCTACTTTTTTGTTGCATTCGGTGCTTAAATGTATGCAATGTGATTAGCACAGTACTCGACCCGTAGAAGAGGTTGCACCCTTTAAAAACAGTTTTGGATGAGCAGGAATTAAAGCTTACATGGCAGCCTTTTCAAATACTTGTCCCTGGGCAGGAGGAAAGCGAGATAAAATGCTTTTGTTTCTAAGGCACCCATGAGGCCCATCTTTACTCCTAGAGGAAAATGTTGAAGTCCCTGTATGAGCCCATGCTGTTTCCCTTGATGCTAAGATGGCACCTTACCTTCCACCTTAGACTTCTGTAGGTCCCCGGATGACAGCGGCGTGGAGGGCTTCCAGGTGCCATCTCATTTCATTCAGTCCTGGCTGCCACGCTAGAGTCTCATTTCCGTTCCGTTTGTACAGATGCAGGTACTGAGGGTCATAAAGCTTTAGGGAGGCTGCGTGGCTTGCTGGAGGTCACACAGCTCCTGAGTGTGGGGGGCAGGGCCCTTACCCCCGAGTCACCCCATTAGCTCCCCTTCCAGGACAGAGAGGCTTTCTGAGAAGGGCGGGTTTGAGCTGGGGGATCCCTCCACCCTGACTCCACCTTGGCCCTTTCCTCGCCCTGGGCCTTCCTGGGTAAGGGTCCACAGGGCAAGAGATGTCCGCAGACCTCCAGGTCTGCACCAGGCCCTGGAGCCAGCAGACCTCCTCATCCCCGACGAGGGCGGGCGTCTCCCAGGCAGCACCCCCTCTCCGGAAAGCATAATCAGCAGCAGCTAATCTAATCAGGTGGGGCTCCCACCCCTGCCCCCGCCCGCCAGGCCCCTTTGCTAAAATCTGTGATCTTCCTGCTTGAAATCACCTTTAATTTCCCTCAGGAATGAACAAACATTTAGAGGTTTGGTTTCAATTACACCTGGAAAAAAAGTTTGACACAAATTTCAAGCCAAATAAATTAGGAAACCACAGACCCGGGACTACAAAGCGAGCGATGGGGAGAGGCTGAACTTCATCCCTGGGTGAGCACAGAGCCTGCGCATGCTCCTCACTGCTCACCAACGCCTGGGCAGCTTTCTCCTCCCCTGCCTGGCCTTTCTCCCCCAGGAAGCCTTCCCTGACTGCCCCAGCCACCACGGTGCTCTCTGGCCTTTGCTCTCCTAGAGTCACAATTCTGTGGGTGACTCCCTTAGAAAGAGAATTGCTTTATAACCACCTCTGACCTCCCAGCTCTCTCACATTCCCTCACCTAATGTGCATTAGTGGAGACCACAGCAATGATTATTCCCACGATTTTCACATGATTAAACTGATTTCCTTCACCTCATTTCTTTTTCCCTCAACCACCGGAGTGAAGCATCGGCCATTGCCCAGGTATCAGCTTCAACAGCACCTCCTTCAGGAAGCCTTCCTTGATTGCTCCAGGCCAGGCAGAGGGGGAGTTCGGGAGGCAATCTGAGGTCCCAACGTATCTGATTCCCAAATCCCTGGGCAATATTAGTGTCTTGCTGGGGATGCAGGACAGCAGCCCAGGAGAAGTGTGTACGCTACCACCACCTGCCCACAGAAAGGCAGCCATCTAGGGAATGTGGGGGTCCTCAGAGCTGCCCTTGAGGGCCAAAGGGTCCCAAGTAAATATAAACAAATTGTCTAATAATCTGGTCTCCAAAGATGGGCCAGGCTCAGAGATGTGATCATGCCAGAAAAATCAGCTGATTTTGGCTCCAGAGGACACTGTGAAACGGAGCTGGAGTAGAGATGGACCCTGACTCCATCAAGGAGGTAGGTGGGATTGGGTCAGGACCCTCGGGAAGGGGTTTACTCCTTCTCCTGGTTAGATCTCGCAAGCCAGCACTGCCGTCCAAGTCACTTAAGCTGGAAACCCCAATGTGTGCTGGGGCCCCTCCTCCCCCTCCCCACAGTAGGTGATCTTATCCTGTCGGTTTCTCTCGGCGATTTTCAGTCTTCCTCTCTCCGCCTGCCCTACACTGCCCTTAGCACAGGCTGGCATCGGCTCCTCCCCAGGTGTTTGGGGTCTTCAATCTGTTTCCCATTTTGTTTTTGTTTCCAACACAGCAGTCAGGTGGATCTTGTATACAGGAGAAATCACATCGCCCCCTCTGCTTGAAGCCCCGATGAGGCTCTGAGGCGCCATGTTGGATGTGGGAGAGGCTGTCAGTCTCCAGCCTGGCCCGCAGCACCCTCAGGCATTGCCTCTCTGCCCTTCCAACATATGCAGCCTCTGTCCCCCTCGGCAGCCTGCCCACCAACGACACCTTCACTCCCACCCCATTTGCACATTCCGTTCTCCTGCCAGCAAGGCCTTTCCCCAGCTTCTCTCTGCCTCCTGAGAAACCTCAGCTGCTCCCCGGGGCTCAGCTTAGACATTGCCTCCTCCGTGAAGTCTTCTGGATTACTTGCCGGCCGATGGTTACAAGCTTCCCAGCGCGTTCCTGCGGAGGCTACTTCTGTGGTGGAATTTAGCACACTGCCTTACTTGTTTCTGTGTCCATTTCCTCCAGGACATTGTGAGCTTTTGAGGACAAAGTTTTTATCTGATTAACCTGTTAATGGATAGCCCTGACTTAGCTATTCAATAAATATTGGTGGAAGGAAGTAAGAAAAAAATGGAGGAAGGTGGAAAGGAAGGATGGAAGGGAGAAAGAGAAGAAGGGGGAAGGGAAGGAGGGAGGGAGGAAAGGCTGGAGGAATCCCCGAGACATCTCAGTCAAGTGCCGCTGGCCGTGGCTAGTCATGGTAGATGGATATTTGTAAAGGAAGCTAAGCTGCTTCAGATGCTTCTGGGAAAAATCCCAACTTCCCAGGCTTGAACTTGAAGCTCCTCACCATCTGGCCCTAATATTTCCTTCTAGCCTTTTCTCCCACTATCAATCAAGGAACTCAACCAGCCTGCACACCGTGGGCCACAGCCTGGCGCTAGCACTGAAATGCCCACCTCGCTTTCTTATCTCTGAGTCACCCAGTCCCCATATCCTACTTGGATGGAGCCCTTGAGAGGTTTTAACGTTCCTTTCTGGACATCTAGTCCTAAAAACACTCAGCTCTGGCCAGGCGTGATGGCTCATGCCTGTAATCCCAGCACTTTGGGAGGCCAAGGTGGCAGATCACGAAGTCAGGAGTTTGAGACCAGTCTGGCCAACACAGTGAAACTCATCTCAACTAAGAATACAAAAAAGTAGGCAGGCGTGGTGGTGTGGGCCTGTAATCCCAGCTACTCGGGAGGCCAAGGCAGAGAATCGCCTGAACCCGGGAGGTGGAGGTTGCAGTAAACTGAGATCGCACCATTGCACTCCAGCCTGAGGGACAGTGTGAGACTCTGTCTCAAACAAAAACAAAAACAAACAAACAAAAAAACACTCATCTCTGAAAAGAAAGAGGAGAAAGGAGATGGATATGTATATGATGCAGGGTCCTGAGTGTTACAGCAGAGGGACTTCCGGGATAAGATGGCGCCTCCAAGGCTGGCTGAAGGCTCAGAGGGAGAAGAAGCCTGGAGGATGAGCAACAATTGGTGGTGATGAAGGGACAGGACAGACACTCCAGACAGAGGAGGGGTCTGTGCCCAGGCACAGAGAGCAGGCGCTGTAGTGGACCCACTGCCCTGCCTCTGGCTCCAAATTCTTTGCATCTTAGAGGTTCCAAACTTCCTTTCTCCTTGCGTCCCTCCATCTCTGACCCCGTGGTCCCTCCAACCTCCCCGCACAGAGCACTTGGTGTCACCCTCTCTTAGCACAGGGCTCTGGATCTAGGTCTATTTTGTTTCATGGTCAGAGGTGTGAGCACCAGACACCCTCTTGCTCCTACTGGTGTGGAGCACCCTAGAAACAGGTGGCTCATTCTTGAGGTCTTCTCTAGCAGAGCCTGAAACAGGCACTCAGCTGATGCAAATCTAAACACAAGTGTAGTTATGACCATCAGGTGCTGTGCTGGGCACCAGAAGTGCAGAGACAAATAAGCCAGCGGATTCACGTAGCATTTCTATCTAGGGAACACTCGGCCGGCGCTAAGTGCTTGGCAGTGGTCCTTGGCAGTGGTCCTGGCAGCAACCTGCTTCCCAACTGGGTCACTGTGACAGAGGAGAAATCGAAGGCCAGAGTCACAAATCCCACAAGAGGCAAAGTCAGACCTCAAATCCAGGGTGTTTGGAGTTCTAACCCAGCATTCTTCCCCAACATCTCAAGTGCCTTCCCTGCTCCCAGGGTTGTCCTGGGGCTGGCTGGGAGTGAGGCGAGTGAAGCAGCGCTGAGAGATCTTCGAAGGGCTCTGCAGGCCAGCAGGTCCTCAGACCTCACTTCCTGGACAGGAAGGCAGCGCAGGGGAGGGGCAGGTGCCTGGGGACCCTGGGGCCCCGGCCTGATCCTCCCTGTACATGAGCCACAGGGATCAGAGCCTACAGGGCAAGCCCAGGAGCATCCCGAGAGGATGGTCATGGTGGAGAGAGGAGTCAGGCTGTCCCACGTTATCCAGTTGTTCTGACAGCAAAATCCCCGCTCTCCCTGGCTGGCATACTGCTCCAGCGACATCAGTGCAGCTGTCAGAATCAGAAACACATGCACCAGAGGAGCTGCGTGGGTTCCGTGAACCCGGAGGGTATACACTGTGAGGGGAAGACACTCCAGGCGGGACTGTTAGAATTCCAGAAGTCTACACCATGTATGTCTGGTGTGGTCCCTGGCTTCAGGCACAGCCGCCCCGTCCTCACACCCCACACCCACCCAAGTATAGTGAATGCCAAAAGCTTTGAAGTCATTTTAGTAAATGCTTGATATTCCAGAGGATATAACACAATGCCCAGATGAGACTTCCGGTGTAGGAAGTGCTTTTACCTCCCGCTGGTTCCTACCATGGCCCTGAGTACTGGGGTTCACCCTCCATCCCACGTGGACAGCAGGCCCCAAGAGAGGACATGATTTGCCAATCATACGTTTATTGAGATGACATAATCCTTTATCCGCACCCACTCGGTACAAGGCATAGTGACACTTTGCACATTTCATTTCATTTTCACAACGATCCCGAAAGACAGAAATTAATATCCTCATTTTACAAATGGGGAATGAAGGTTCCGAACCTTGGTGCAATTTGGCTGAAGTCACATGGTGGGTAAGCAGCAGATGTGGGACTCAAATCCTGTCACACAACTGTGTCCACCGGCTCCAAAGACAACAAAACCTGGCAGAAGGAGGTTGGCCAGTGCAGGGTAGCACCAGCAGAATACAAGAGTTCAGAAGCTAGGCTGGGCCTGGAGTGGACTGGCATCGAGGAAGTCT